>JAOTQQ010000006.1:6096174-6302091 GCA_026546715.1 Gallinago undulata | reverse complement strand
CTCACAGTTGTTCTTTTCCTTCCCTTAGGCTGATCTAACTGGGATTAAATGGAAGCGATACGTATGGCAGGGTCCAACATCTGCCCCAATTCTCTTTCCGGTCACGGAAGAGGACCCTATTTTGAGCAGTTTCAGTCGCTGTCTGAAGGCAGATGTACTCAGCGTTTGGCGCCGAGACCAGAGACCTGGACGCAGGGACCTGTGGATATTTTGGTGGGGTGATGACCCCAACTTTGCTGACCTTATTCATCATGATCTCTCAGGTAGGAGGAAATGAATTACCTTCTTTTGGTCAGTGAAAGATGCTGTTCCTCAGGGCCGTTTTCTGAAAAATCTGTAGGAGACGGTCTGTTGTCTATAGATAAGATAAATTTACTGCTACAATCAACACCCAAGTTATTGCGGCAGCACAGTGTTAAAACAGCTGCTGCCTGTGTTTAGGTGGTCTTGGACTGCTAGATTTTCAAGAAACAAGTTTTTGCTCCCTACTTGTTTCTTTTGAAAAAAACCCGAACCCAAGCCTGTGAATTTTGGCAGCTTCTTCACAAGAAAGCTGTGCCTAAAGCTGTGCCTGTGATTCAGAACTGATGCCTTAAACATGTTTTGATAAGATCCCTTTTGTTGGGCAATTAGAACTTTCAAATTCAAATAGTAAACCCCATTTTATTATGTAATAAGAATTGTAGAGATCTCTGTGACTCTTGAACCGTAGGGAGTTGTTTTGATTGGAAGTCAAATCATCAGTGAGAAGCCCTCAGAAGAAGGCATCTGAAACTAACTTGCTGTTTTCGTGCAAGAATCTCTAAACTGTGTGTTTCTATGACTTCTCTTTCCCCCTTCCCCAGTGATTTTTACCCCATACCTGCTTTCGAGCTTAGACTTTTGAAAGCCTGGCAATATTTATATTTTTCAGTAATGTTGTACTTCTGATTTGGCAGCTTGTTTTGGAAATGTTTACATCTCGATCTCAATTTGCAAAGTAGATGGCTTTCCAGTTGCTTATCGGTAAGGTGACGAAGTTAGGGTTGTAAGTCGAAGTGGTGAGACTGAACTAATTCTAGAAAAAAAAACAAAGTCACATCACTCCAATTTCCTTTCAAATAACGTACAGTATTCAGATTACTGAAGTGTAAAATGAGACTGAGGTTTGGTGACCTGGTAACCAGAAATTGTTCCTGCTGGCCGTGTTTGGTTTGTGGACAGCTGAAGAACAAACACACGTTTGAAGTGCCACTGAGGAAGCTGACCTGAAACAATGTAATAATATGTAGAATTTTCATACAAAAATAACGTGATCTGAAAAACAATTGATGCACTGAAGTGATGTTTATTTCTTTGAAAAATTGACTTCAAAGATTGGGGTGTTGCTTGTATTCCTGTCTGTCCTGAAACTGGAAACTTTGCATCTTAAATGACACTTGCGTTGTAGGTTGCTTGATATTTTAGTGCATTTATGGCTTCCTTATTTTGCCCCATGAATAACCCCCAAGTCGTGACCTGCAGGGAACATCCTTTGTATAACTGAGATGTAACTTAGACTAAATGCTATTTTTGGCCTGGGCCTGCCCTGAGCAAAGACCAACACTTGTGCGAAAGTATCTATGTAAATTTTGTATGCTCTTGGCCGGTGGGATTAAATTGAGACAAATAAGTTACGTTATTTTTTTAGTGGAAGATCAAATAAAGGTTAAGCCATCTGCACTACCTGGCCATCAAAATTATTTGAGCAACTTTCTTTGCGTTCTCTCTTGAATCTGTCTATTAGTGATATAGTGTAAAGGTGCCTTTTGAAAATAGTGTTTTGTAGCTGAGCTTTTAGATTGGTGTGTATTTATGCTTTTACGGAATTACACTTTTACGCATGTAGATAAGCACGTATCATCCTAGGTACTTATCAACTGCTAACCTCTCTTAGGGCATAAGGGAGAGATAGTAGGGGATTAGAGTCTCCCAGCCACGTCTTTGCAATTCTTTTGGGTATTTTCTTTGTTCATATCACCTGTGGGTGTCTGCATTTCAGGAGGGGGGAGGCTGTTCATGACTTGCTGTTGGATGTTTTTCTAAATAAATATGTGTCACTCATGAGACTGTTACCTATATCTATGTGTAGATGTATCTATGTCTTGAGTTTTGCAGGCATGTTTTTGTCTCCTTTTTTAATGAAAAGGAGATATTATAGTCTCTTCGAGTGTGTTAATCTGATGGACTCTTCTGACCAGAAGTTGATAAAGATATTAATCAGCTAGATTGTGGAGGAGATGGCTGAGGAGTGCCTGCACCTGCATTTCTTCTCTTTCTCGTTACACAAAATCTTAATACGAACCTTATACAAGAAAGAATTATGGCTGAACCCAAACAATGTTATCTGACCTTTGTCATAGACCTAATGGATTTTTTTCATTGGTGGACAATTTCTCCTGGTAATTCATGTTGCCCTGTTCTCCCAATGATTGCTTGTTACCTTTTCAATGGGAAAGATAAATGACTTCCTGGCAGAGGCTTGTTACCTGCAAAATTGATTGGAAATTGTTTGCTGCTGACTGTTAAGGTGCTGCCTTATGTAGAACTTTTCTGCTCAGTAGGTGAAGAATTGCCCTAAAAAATGAAGCAAGGGGGGCAGAGATGGGCTAAGAGCAGTCTGTGGCTGGTGGCCTCACCTTTATTGCTTACGGACAGACTTCTCTTGGGGAAGTGTGCCTTGAATGAACTGTAGTTAGAATATGCTAGGGCGAACGCTAATAAAGTCTAATTTTTGTCTTCCTTTGGTATGAAACTATGCCTGTGAAGGAGAGGTTGGTATTTTGTCAGTTTTGGACTTTTTTTGGTGATTTGTAGTTTCAATGAACAATGGACATGAAGTGTCTGGAACACGTCTTGGCTATCAACCCTTGGGGATTTGAAATACGGCAGCCTTCAAGAATCCTTTTGTCCCATACAGAGTGCCTTCCCAAGATCACTTCAAGAGGGAGCATACAGTGCTGTGGGTGTACATCTCGGCATAGCAGATTAAAAAAAAATTAAAATAATCTCTTCCTCTTCAGCCTGTACATTCTAGAAGTTCATCCTTCGCCCCGGCGATACGTTTGAATGCCTGCTACTGGCTATATCAGAGTTCTGGTATCAAGCCTTGGATAACTGCCTTGTTGATGGTCAGAGTTTGTTGTTGCCTAGGGGCATGTCAAAAGGAGACTTGTTCAGAGATGCTGATTGATCAGGAATATCGACCTCACTCAATCATATTTTTTTCCTTCCCCAGGAAACTACTTACTGTATGTAATGCCAAAAAACCCACAAGTCTGTTTCTACCCCAACATAGCTAGAGGCAGGCAGAAGTGAGTGAAATGTTATTTTATCCTCTAACAACCTCAAAGGTTATGTTTTTGTTGTGGCAGTGAGGCTTGATTACAGTAATTCCTGCAACTCAGACCTTAAAGTAGGACATCCCTTCAAAATTCAGAAGGCGACGGTCTCTCACTGGTCAAATCAGTGGTTATTTTATCAGATATGTTCTTGTTTTAAAGCAGTTACCTATACATTTGATTTTGGTGGGTTACTTTATTTTTAAATTGGCAGTAGATGGTTTCATAGCTGAGAACAGTTGGGTATGAATTATGTACAAGACATAGTCCCAAGGAAATGGTTACAATTTGATTAATGCTTGGATAAGGGAATGCTTCTGTATGCCTTTGACTTTCAAATTGCATCTTTTAAATGGTGAGCTCTAAGATGTGTCTTATTTTTGTTCTGGTGTCTATTAAATCTTGTTAATTTACTTTAAAAATTAAAGAATTTTTCTTGTACCTGTCATATATCAAGTTAATCAGTTTTTGTTTGCTGAACAGTGTTCCTCATGTCCCTGGCAGGGATAAATGTATAAAAATAATGCCAGTCTTGGCTCTTTGCTGGGCTTACAGGAGAGGTTGAAGGAGTAAGGAGGAAGGTCCGTGCATTGATGCTTGTCTGTTGGTACTGGGTGATAAAAGCAGGAACAGTCGTGGCAGCAGAGACTTTGGTGTGTTGGGTAGTTCTCAAGACATGTGCATTAGGGATCAAATCCTTGTCCCCAAACAAATCTGTGAATTGGTTGGTTTGTGCTGATGTCAGCATCGGGTGTCTCATTCCTTCTAATACAATGGAAACTGGAGTATGAGCCAGTTACATACTGAGGGCTCTGCAGAAAACCCTGCCAGTTGCAAGTAGTTGGCAAAGTTTGCTTTGAAAATAGTTCAGCTAGTGCCTTGCATATTTTTTTTAATGCAGTTTGCTTCCTGAAACTATTTAACTCCTACAGAAAAAAAGGTTGCTTTCTTAAAAATTTTGCACCTAGTGTTAATACTGTGAGCTGGAGTGACTTGCCTGTGGTGGATACGTATGGGATAAGGCATTACAAACATTCCTTGCTGTGTAGCACACTGATGCTTTAGCATTTCTTCAGTCTTCCATGTTAGAGATGTGTGCATTTCAGCAAAACTGCTGATAAGCATTATGCAAAAATTACTGAATCGGTCTTTGTGTAACTTCTGTGGCTTGGTGTGAGCACCAGCTCAAGGGTGATAATGAGCTTTTTTCCTTTTTCGCTTTTCTCCTGGCCAGCATGTATGTGACATGCCTCTGGAGTAAGGTGAAAAACACCTTGTCACAATAAATGAGGCTTTTTTGGTTGTAGGTGTGATGTCACATGCAAAATATACCTCTATAAAGAAGAACAATGACTCCATGGGCACTAAGGATAAGATTTAGCAATAATAGTAAAATGTATCTGCATATGGAATTACTCAAAGACAGCATGGAAGATGATATTGGAACATTTAGCTAGGAAATTTTTCAGCTTTTCTTTTCCTATGCAGCAGGTCTCCTGTCCAGCCAAAATTACACTCAACAAATGGTGAAGGAAAGCTGTTACTCTGTTATCCTTACAGACAAGCATCGCTACATGCTTACAAAATGGTCATACTTAAAAAAAAATAATTGTAATAATCAGAAAAATGTTCTGGTGCATAGAGAAAGCATAAGACCTATATATGTGATGCTGGTAAAGGGCTGGCACTGCAAAAAGTAACTTGTGTTGGTGCTGAGTATTTTGAATATGGTAATTTGGACAGTAGCTCGTGTTTTGGCTTGCTTCTCGGTTGATGAAATTTTCCAGCCAGTTTGGATATCTAGAGTTAAGACTCTTCTCCGTGGATGCAGATAACAGGTACAACTCTACTAGAAACAAGCTTGTTGTGTTACTTTGATTCTCCAGTTGGTATTTTTGAACTGTAGTCAGTCCCTTTTTTCACACAAAGTCTGTTGCTTCTCACTTATTTCATAAGGGATATAGGCCCTCAAAGTTATTTTTTCAGTAGGTTAACTGGATAATTTTTGCTTTGAGAAATTTTATTTAATCTCAAAGTACGTGACTTTTAAAAATCTGGTTTTTAAATAGAAAACATTATGTGAAGTGTTTCATATTGCAATACTGCACACAGCAGCGATTTCATGCTGCTTTGCTTATTATACTTCCCTTGTAATCTGAAGCTTATATGGGAAGTTTGATTGTATAAATCAGTTTTGCATCAGTCTATTTCTATAACTGGCAGCCTGTCAAATGATGACAGAAGGGAAGTCCGTGAAGGTAAGTAGAACTTTTAAAAGATGTGTCTCAGTCATGATCCTAAGGAATGGCTTTTGTCCTCTATGTAATTGAAGTAATTGTTGGGAGGCAGAATTGTAGTCCAAAGTGGGGGTTTGATTGTGGTTTGTTTCTTTGCATCATTTATTTTAGAGGTTCATTGAGCATTAGTAAGATATTTTTAATGGCATGGTAAATATATTTAGCCTTTTCAAGAGTTGGTGCTTACTGATGTCTTGCTGATGTGGCCAGCTATTTGTTAAAAGGAAGAAGGGGGAAAATCCACGTTCTTTAAAAGTGTTTTTGAAAGTGTCATTTTTAGTACTGCATTCATAATTGGTGTTCTTGCAAAAAACCACACATTAAGCAAAGATGTGTTTATTTGTTAGCAATCCTTGATTAATAAATTTGGCTAAAGATCTGTGGGTAACAAATACGGTTTAAAACATCTGACTTGATGAAGTGAAAAAGTTAAAGATACTGCTTTCTTAGAATTTACTAAAAATTGCAAAGCTTTTGTATTCTGAGCGTGTTACCAGACTCCTGCATCCCAGTATGCTTGTGCGAGAGCACCAGAAAGATGGAAGGGCATAATCAGTAAAAATGAACTTTACTGCTTCAGGTGAACTGTATGAAGAATGTAAAGTAGAACATAAAAGTACTAAAAGCAAATAGCCTCCTACAACTGTTTCATTAGAACTGGCTGGTGGTAATATCAAGAAGTGTTGTCTGGGAAAGTTGGTTATTTATGTGTAGTATGAAAACTGCTTTTTTCCTGGTCATTGTTTCCATTAATTCTTCATTTCCTGATAATTTTAAGCTTAATTTAAGGAAAATTCTCAACCTAATATGTGGTGTAAAGAGAGGGGGAACTAGATTCATTGTAGTGGGATGATACATCTATTACTCGATTAATGGATTGACACAAAAACATGTCGCAGAGGAGCTGAGTGGTTTGGGCAGCAGAGAGAACTAATAAAAAGTAATATTTCTAACCTTTGGGTTACCAGAGCACTTCTGTGGATAACACTCAGCTGAAGTGAAATTGGTGGCTTAACACCTTCTTAAAATGACTCAGCAATTTATTTTGGTTTATTAACACTATCAGACTGAACATTTGAAGTTACTGTGTTTAAGAAAGATTAGAAGACAAAAGTGCCTCTTCCTCTCCCTTTCTTTTTAAAAATGGTTTACTTTGTACAATTTCTGTTAAGTGGGAGGATTTTTCTTGTGTTGAGAAACAATAATTTGAATGAAGAAGAGAAATAGTTGGGAGATGCGAGCAGATGTCATGTTTCTCTCCTTCCATCTACCACCCTAAAAAGGGAGGAGGGAATGACTAAATAGACTTCAAAAAGACACAGAACACTTACTGCTGCTTTTTTTTTTTTTGGTATGAATTTGAATAATGTTCTGAAATGAGGGTGTCTTTAACTGTCATCTTATTTAACCTTCCCTTTCTTATAGCAAGATGCACTTCAGTTTGAACAGGTGGTCTTATTTTGGGTACCAGACGTTCTTCCTGCTCAGGAGGCAGGCTTACTGCACACTGTCTTCTTAAATATTAGGGTTTTAATTGTAATTTCTATCTTAATGCCTTCCCCTTTCCCCACGTAATATGCTCATCTATGAGCTCTCTGTTTCAGTAATAAACTAAGAGAGCTCTTAAGAATTACAATCCCGTGGCAAGTTCTTGCATGCAAACTTCTGCTCATAACTTGGTTGCCAGCGCGACTGTTAATGTTAGATGAAATACCTGGCACTTTGGAATGTCTTCAGAAAATCGAAACCTCTCCTTCGTGTCCGTGGTGTGACCATCAGAACACGAGCTTTGAATTACACTTCAGTGTCTCTGCCAGTTCAGCATCTTTCTTCTCATTGTTGCGCTAATACGTCAAAACAAAATTAGGCATAAAGGCTGAAAATAGCTCTATTTCCTCTTATAATGGGTAATTGACGCAGGGGATGGTCTTAGAATGATTTTTTTTCTTTTCTTTTCTTTTAAATTACGAGAGCCATATAGAAACCAACTATTTAACCTTTGAAATGGCGTGGAGTTTATTGTGCAGTTAAAGTCCAATATCATTAAGCCTTGTAGTTAATGTTTGCTCTATCCAGCTGGTTGTTTGCCACCGGCGGAGCAGCCAGTGCCGAGCAGCGGCGCTGCCCTGGGACGGGGGCTCTTTTCTGTCCCTCTGGCTGCAGAAAAGTGTGTCCTCTTGGCACAGACACTTTATACCCTTCGACTTTGGACCTTTGTTGCTTTTTTGTTACAAGCTTCTTGTACGATGTTTCTTTAGCGAGTTACTGTATTATCTTGTAGCTTTATGGTTTTTAAAAACAAGGGGTTGTGTTTAGTATTTTTTTTTTTTTTTTTTTTTTTTTGCTGAACTTCAAAACTGGCACAGGGTGGTGGGGTGGGAAACTCCTGGTGAGGCCTTTTATTTAGGAAATGCGGTTCCTTGCATTTCCTTGTCTTTCCCAGAAAACTCTTTAATGTAATGATTCATCTATAATGATGCATACCTCACTTATAAATGATGTGGCAGGTCTGGCTGCTCTTATTCTGTCCCTCAGAGAAGGATACTGGGGAGTCATTTTCTTCTAACTCACAACACCAGTCTTAAGTGGAAATGGACTTTTACTTGGGTGGGATCTTACAATATACAAATACCATGTTCTGGTTGCAGTGGTGTCTTGAAATTCCCTTTTCTGTCATCTTTTGTCTTAAATATTGTTTATTATAATAATCTGTAAGAATTTTTTTTTTTAAGTAAAACTCTTAAGTGTCTGGTTTTCTACACACTCTGTAATTTAAGGATATTGAGACTTTAGATAATACTATTGCAACCTTTTAAGCTTGTAAGTGGCTTCCAGATAAAGGTGAAGGGGCTTATTTCAAAGGGAGATTTAAAATGCAAGGACTTGGCTGTATTACTGAGGTTTTCTGACCATCGAGCGAACCAGTGGAAAGCTGTTTGAACCAGAATCCTCTGTGAAGGAGGGGTGAACAGAGAGGTTGCTGTTGCAAGACCTGTTGTACGAAAGTAAATCTAAACCCAAGCCTTGCTTCTCGGAGGTGGCCTGAGGGGAAAGGAATGTGAGATGAGCAACCTGCCCTAACTTTGAGTTTGGAGTGGGGGTTGGAGCAAGTGACCTCCACAGGTCCCTTCCAACCTAAATTATTCCATGACTATCCAGAGACCGAAGTAAAAATATGTCTCCTTATCTATGTCAGACAGTCTTCTAGTCTCTGCTGCTACCTGGAGTATAAAAACGATGGCGTTATAAGAATAACTCAGCTAAGTTAGTCCAAGGAGACCAGTAGCAGACCCTTAGGGATATATGTAAGACATGATAGACAAGGAACTATAGGCATGAAGATAAGACCTGATTTCCAGTAATTTAAGGACAAGATCTCCAGTCCTCTTACATTATCCTCTGTATTAGCGTGTTGCTGGGAATGAATGATATCACACATATACTGAGAGATACTACAGGAACTTTCAGATGTCCCTCATTTTCCTTGTGGAATGTAGTTGTAATGCCATTGTAATCCTTTGGACCAGTGCATGTACTTCTAGGGCCCATAAACTATGTGTTCAAACACTGATTATGAGCCAGAGTGGTTGAAGAGATTACAGCTTCTTGTAATGAAGCTTGCTTTCCAATTTGGCAAATCAACTTGGCTTGTGTAAGTCGGATTCCATGGCTGCGTTTGATTTGTGGGGCACATAAGATCTCAGCGTCTCACTTTAGAATCCCATCAGTATGAGCTGGGCTTTGGCTTTGTGCTTGCTGTTTTCCTTTTCTGTTACAGGTATACATCAGAAAGCAGGACTAGCCTGCTTAGATATCTTCGGTTTTTATTTTGAAGTAAAAAGAAAAATTGCAGTTGTGAGAGTCTTCTGAGGAGAATCAGCTTTGTCTTCCCAGTTTTCTGTTTATTTTTTTCCACTCCTCTAGCAAATTGATGAACGTCGAGTCAGTTGATGAACAATATCTGTGCCCAGCTTTCCTCAGCCGATGGTAGCTAAAGACACTAGGATATATGAAAAGTTTGGCTTTTTAAGGAAAAACTGTCAGCTAATTCTTCAGGATAAGCAATTCAGAGTACCCAAAACAAGAGCCACCTTGCGGACAGATCTACAGAGATCTTGCAGGCTAAAATACATAACGTACTGGTGTGAGCTGTTTCCTTTTGCGTACAAATAGCTGTTGAATCTTTTTTTTTCTTAGCATGTGGGAGACGAGATATTTTTATAGCTGATTACTTTTAGCAGTTACACTATTATAACGTGAGTAGAGTTATTATCTGAATGTTACAGGCTTTTTTTGGTTGCATGTGATGATATGAATGTCTTAAAAGCTTGTGGGAGAGGAAAGGATATTGTGATATGTGCATGAAATAATAGGATGGAATTCAATGCTAATTTGTATTTTTCTCTTTTGCCTTGTAGAAGAGGAAGATGGTGTTTGGGAGAATGGACTTTCTTATGAATGTCGCACTCTACTTTTCAAAGCCGTTCACAACCTGCTGGAGAGGTGTTTAATGAATCGGAATTTTGTGCGCATTGGGAAATGGTTTGTGAAGCCTTATGAGAAAGATGAAAAACCCATAAACAAAAGGTAGGATTTTTTTTTTTTTTTCTTTATTAAAGAAGTTATATGGGTTTTTTTAGGCTTTGTGCTAGAAGAAACACTTAATTAAGAGCACTGTTTATAATTTGTTTGGGAACCTGGATCTCTGATCTTTCTTGTTTTCCTTCCTTTTGGATTTCTTCAAAACTTCCTTATGACGAAAGGGAGTAACACTAAAGGTAGTAGCCAGTCTTTTCTGTCTACCCATATGCAGACTGTGGATAATAGGGATATTGCAAAAGAAGCCAGCGTCTTCTAGAAAGGAATAAAAGGATAACTGTGTGAAGAGAAACCTGCTGTGGACTTCCCAGTATAGTGACTGGGATGAATTCTGATAGCAAATACTAGGAAAGAACAATTCTTTGAGCAGGCAGCATCTAGAGAGCTATTTACAGGCACCACGTGAGGGTTGGGTAAATTGCACCTTACAGGAGATGTTGAGAAGAGAGTTTGAAACGTCAGCTCTTGATCAGAAAGAAGGTTGTCTGTGAACACTGGTGTTATAAGAATACATGTGGCCTCCACATTGAGGGGGAGGAGGGCGAGAAGAGATTTTTGATCTAAATTGGAAGGACTTCTTCTCATGGTTCTAACATGGTTTGACACGGTCTATGTTGCCTAGCAATAAATAATGAAATGAATAAAAAGTAGGTTAGCTGGAACAAGTTTAATCGCTGTTCTCAAATCAGCTTTTAAAATACAAAGTAATTTAAAGCTTAGACGATGGGGTTTTTTTGGGGGTGTGTGTGGAATATGTGCGTATGTTAAATCTTGCATGCAGAAAATTTTGAGTTCAGTGGCTTTGCTTTTTGGCTCTGGACTTGGCCATTGTTGGTATCTTCTGCAATACATTGAACTTGAAAGAAAATTAGGGCTGTTTGGGAGCAAAAGAAGCAGAAGCACATGTTTGTGTGTGTTTCTATTAGTAGCTGTGAACTGCTGCTTTTAATTTATGTGTAAACTTGTCCTTTAATTCTAGGCATCTCTTTCTCCATGCTGGTCAGGGCAAATGTTTCCTCTCTGGGGTGTCCTTGTCCATCCATTTCTTCTGTTTGTTGTTGCTATAAATCAATAATAAAGAGTTTACTTTTAACTATTTAGGCCAATATTGTCTTGGCACAGTCTGGGCTTTCCTCATTTAAGGAACTGGTTTTCCAAATTGCCATTTGAAACTAGCATTAGTTATGTCATGGCATCTCTTGCAGTAATTCTATAAAGCTCTCTGCAGCAGCTGGAAAAGCTGATGAAAGCTTTAAAAATAAAATAGTGGTGTTTGTTTAATTTAGAGACTGATTTTTTTTTTTTCAAGAAGGTCAGAAGGTCAAGATGCCTAATGAAAATAGCTGAAGGAATTCTGTGCTTACCCACACGACAACTTCTTCATAAGCCGTCCAGAACTACTGGAAAAATACATAGAAAGAATTACACAGATCTGTGTAAAACAGTCTATTTGTAGAGAAATCTCAATATTTCTACCAGATAGCTCAATCCTATGTGAAATTCTGAGTACTGGCTTTTATGAAATGAAGTGAGGGGAATGGTTAACATATGTGCATGCTCTTGGCATATTTGGCTCATCCCTTCTAGGAATATCTACAATTTGGATAATCTGTACTCTCTGGAAAGTTAGGCTGTTCAAAGATAGCAGTTCAGGCCTTTTGCTGTTCCCAGTAACTTCCTGTGGGAGAAACCCAGGTGATCGAAATAGGTGCTTTGTGATACCATCCCTGTAGCAAGAAAGTCACACTCTGGTTGAGGAGCAAATGTCAAGTGGAATGGTTTGAGTGGATTTTGGTCTCTTGTATGAATCAGAGTTCCCTTCTAGTTTGTTTTTTTTTTTTTTGTAGATGTGGCTGACTTAATGAAAAACCAAAACAAACTACCAACAACCCTTCCCCAAAGCTGTTCTGTTCATGATTATGGTTGCACGTATCTTAAGAATCAGAACAGTTTTGAAGCTATATTTTTGTCTTTTTGGGCATTTTCGCATCTTTTAAGTGATAGGAATGGTAACGTTTATAATACTCTTCTCAGAAGCATGTCACGCTAGCTTCTTGATGTAGGAAGAATATTCTTTTTCAGAAGACTTTCTGTTTCTTCCTCTATTGGAAATATGTATACATCTCCCTGAAAAGTAGTGCTTCTCCTACATAGAACTGACCACAGGTGAATGTGGCAGGTATTGCATCTGACATAGGGATTGAAGTGTTTCTGTTCAGCAAGGTTATAATTACTTCTTTATATTGCTTGTGTTGTTTAAATGTGTATAACATTCTTAGGGAAGAAAAACGTTACCTGTGATGGTGTTGATATATTTTCATTCATCCTTTCCTTCTTAGAAAGCATTGACTAGTGGGAGAAGTACAGGGAAAAACTGTGCATATGCAAAATGAGGAAGGTTTTGCCCTGTTCCCTGTATCCCAGGATGGAGTGGTGTCTTGCTTCAGTCCAGACCTTGTCACTGTTATCTTTAGTGCCTGCTTCCATCCCGTGGTGCTATGTAGGCTTTGCTTTCTTTGGGACTGCTCTTTGTGTTAATGTTCAGAAACCCTCAGTATAGAATTCACATGCCTATATAATTTAGAGGCACTTAGTATGCTGGGGATAAGAAGTCTGCTACCAGCCTGCTTCAGATCGTAATTTATACTAGCCTGCTCTTTGGGGCTTGGCTGGCCGCTGTACAGACTTGTTCTCTGTGTACTACAACTACAGATTTTGATAAGGTTGGTTGTTGCTGGGGATCTTTAGCGTCAGAGACTTCAATTAGAGGCTGAGCAGTCGGTGCTCTTGACAGTGGAGGCAACTTCTTCACGTGAGCTTTATGGAGACGTGGCTGAGGGACGTGCAGGACTATTGTCCTGCCTTTTCACCTTCTTTCTCTTTGAAGGATGTACAGATAGAACTATCTCTTTCATTTGAAGCTCATCCCATCTGGATTTTTCTGAGTTCTGCTTGAAAGCATGTGGTTCCAGAATGTGTGAGACTTCCTGGTGTCTGGTGTCCCAACAATGGAAGTCAGTTGTGTTTCACTTTTTGTATGTATGTGGTAGTGCAACACTTGGAAGGCTGTGATTTCTAATAGGTGTTTGACTGGGATGACAGATCCTCAGGCAGTTGTAGCTTCCTGTCTGTTGCTCTGTTGTTTTTCCTCCTTGTGTAAGGTTCTGTTAAAGTAAACTTCATCCATGTGTTGCAAAAAATTTAACTTTAATAGGACAGTCCTTAGTGTTCATAAACTCATGCCAGCGTGGCATATAAAAAGATGACCAAGAAGATAAGAATTAGATGGTTTTAGGCGTCACATCATTAAACATAACTAAACCCTGAGCACTTGAAACAGACAGACAAACTTATTAAACTAACCTTATATTATTGTTTAATAGATCTTAAAATTTTTGCTATGGCAAAAGTAAAAACCTCAAATGTTTGCATTATGCGGTCACATGCTGCATGTTGACAAGGCTACAAGGTGATAACCATGACCTGCTCTTTGCTCCCTCCCCTACTTCTCCCCAGTCTGAAACTAGCACTGAGAAAAGTGAGACAGTCGTGTATTTGGTGATATTTGATCTGTGAGAACAAGTCACGATTACCGTGCCTGAGGAAACTGTCTGAGGTTTTCGAGTATGCCAGTTCCATTTCTGTTTATAGACAGGGCAGGAACGGAGTAGCTCACTCCCTAAAGTGGGTGCAGTTGCTTTTTTGTTGTTGCTGTTTTTTAAGTAAGTGATTTTCAGCTTTCAGGAATGGGTGATGGGGGTCAGCAGAAGAACAGCAGTAAAATAAAAGACTAAAGAGAAGGTTTTGCTAATGGTCTTAGCTGTAACCAAACAGGAAAAAAAAAAAAAAATCATTGCCTTGGTTTTTGTCACAAGCTTTTTCAATCGCTTAAAGCAAGGTGGATTACAGAAGCTCAATAATGTGGTTTAAATGACTGCATATTAAATTATGAAGTTTGACAAATAGGAATGTCTTTCTCTTTTCTCCTTTCCAACCTATTGTGTTATTGCCACTATCAAAAATTCGGTTGTATGTGCTTTATACAAATATCCACCCTTTAAATGCGTGAGACTGAGACCTACTGCATCCGACTGCCTGTCTACCTGGTCTGGTTGGGCTGCTCAAATCACAGCCTTTAGATGAGATTTTTTCCTCTTGCAAACTGGATGCTAAAATAATTATGTATACCTGGAATAAATATGTTTAGGAAATTTGTTAAATTAAACACTATTTTAGATATAATTCCTTAGTGAAGATTTAGTCTGACATTCCTAATGAAACAAAATTATGAAGTGCTTACGTGGAGGGTATCTCTTGAAGTATTAGTAATAAGTATAACTTGCTAAACTTTAACACAGTTGAAATCCCAGTAAGCAAATAATTGAGTAATCCTGAGTTTGTGGGCGGATCTGATAGACAACTGAAAATCTAGACTGCTAAAAGCTACTACATTACTTGTCTCTTTTTTCCCCCCTTGTAAATAGGAAATAATATAACCAATTGCAGTGGGTGGCAAACCAGAACCTGTGTTTGACAAGTTCACTTAAAGTACAAAAAATACCCAGAAAAAAACCACGAGATACCCGAAGCAAATGAAAAACAAAAACAAAAACAAAACCCCAAAAAAAAGGCCAAAAACCCACTTGGAAAATCATAAGCGATAAGCTTATCATAGGTTATAAAATGAAACTTGCTGCACGGGTTTCACAATTAACGCCGTTTAAAATTAGTCTGGGTACAGGATTTTATACTGCTAGCCTACCATCATTTTATTTTTTAATGGAAATACTATTGTATCTACCTGATGTAAATAATATGACTTCATGGGCAATGCTGGAAAACATTCTAGATGTACAAAAGCTTATAAATTTGGGGTTTTTTATATGTAGTTATCTTGATTTGAAGTCGTGCTTATCCTAGTTTTGAATAGAGTTTTTTTTTTTCTCTCTACCTCATCTTGCTGGGAGGAAGAGGTAAAACCAGCCACAATGGATATGATTCCTGAGGTTGGTGCAAGCGTGTTGGCAAACCTGCACTCTCTGATGCTCAGGGACTGCTGTTGGTGTATTTATTTTATTTATTATTATTATTTTTTTTTCATTTGGGCCATGGCCATTGTCTTGCTGCCTACTTCAGAAATGTTTGTGTTGATGGTGTAACAGCAGTTATTCCAAGAGATCAGCTCTTGTCCCTTTGGTCTTCAGCGCCCTGAAGACAAAGGGAATGCTCCGCTTTGGGTTCTGAGCCCAGGTTTCTGCCTTATCCCCATCTTTGGCTACCTTTTTCTTATTTCCCATGGGCTCCTCTTTCAGTGGGAATGGAGTACTTTGCTGCTTGATCCCTCTAGAATGATGCTGTGAATCGTTAAGGAAGAGAACGAGGAGATTTCTGGATGCCGAAGCTCAAAAGCCTCTTCGTACTTGAGAGAGTTAACTATACAAGCACAATGTATACCCACAGGTTTTGCATTTATTTATATGTATATAATTTGAAACCTTTATACCTGGAACTGTGTGGCTCTTCCTTGGTACCGTTGGAATATTTTCTATTAAAGCCTGTTCAACTCTTTTTTTTTGTAGCCTTAAATTTCCTCCCTATGTTAATCTTCAAATCAAACAATGTCAACATTTTTTTTTACAACAGCTCTAATGAGGCTGTTCTGGCATCGTGTACCGGCAGGAGAGCAGGTGATGTTTTTCCTTTTACTGTAGACAGCTGGAATTGAGAGCTGCTGTAAGTAGGACAGTGCAGGATAAACAGCAGGAGCTGAGAGCATTGATCACATGATTGTCTCTTTGGAATATTGGGTTGCTACAGAGACTACAAGCAGACAAATTTAGCACTTTACATCACAAAGCAGTTTTCTCGTATTTGGCTTAAGTTACAGGGGTAGTCGGTTCATCAGGAAAAACTGAAAAAAAAAATTATATGGCTCTTGGTTTTTAGCTTTCAACAATAAATCTGTGTTTTTTGTTCACTGAACAATAAGATAATACCAAAACCATACACATAATTCAGATTTTGTTAAATGAAAATTTGATAATGTATTTCAGTTTAGAACTTTGAAAAAATCTGGCTTAACAAGATGTTTGTAAATGTTTCAGAATGAGCAATGCATTGAAAGCTGTTACACTGTCTTTGACACAGAGTAATGTGTAGCTATTATCTGTTTTCCAAATATGTTCTGGGTTTTTATTCTTTATAGCACACGTATATTTCACTGGGAAAGCTCACATTCAGATAATTGAGATTTGCATCCTCAATAATTAAAGGAGGCTAAAATATAAGATGACAGGGTTATTAGTCTCATTTAAGGCCTGAAATGCAGGAACATGAGCAAGCTCTTTTTGTAGTATTGCTTAGAACTGCTGTATCTGGAGAAATACATACTTTTGTGGGTGTGTATATACATACAAACTTGTAAGATGGTGTGCTACAGTTTTAGTAGTGTACAAAAATGGCTTTTTGTTTCAACCTTGTTTTTAGTGGGCTGAAGCTAAGCTCATTAATAATGAAGTTCATTTAAAAATGTGGAAGTCTTTAGGGTGAATATGACTTATTCTGGAATACAGGTCACTTGCTACATTTGTATTTGTTTTAGTGCACGTAACTTGGTTATAGAATAAATAAATACTATTAACTTGCAGGTCTTACTAGAATCAAAACATCCTCAGCTATGTGAAAAAATATTTTTGGAAAGTCTCTTGACAGTAGTCATTAATGATGTGCTTTGAACTGGAAGAGTGGTTTTTTTTTTTTTCCTACTCTGCTATTAGCTATGTTTTTTTGCTTTGTGTTATCATCAAAATCAGCTTTCTGCTATATTTACCTTCATGACTGTGGGGAGTTACTCGGACATGCTTAGAAAAAATGTCTGCTGTTCCTTCTCTTTGTCAGTAGTTAGAGAAGCATCTGTGTTTGGAGATCTTATTACTTCGTGTTAAGATAAAGAATATGCAACTTGCTAGAAAATGTAGATGTGCATTTGTTTAGATTTCTTTGCGCTTTCACGTTAAGGATATTAATGTCACAGTGTCTGCGTGAAGTGCAGACCTTGAGATGGGGCTGCTCCAAACTCTGATGTTATAAGGGAACGTGTAGCCAACGGCAAGAAAGGATGTTTGTAAATTGATTACTGATGATTCAAACTCTTATCATAGGCAGAAGCGCTGCAATGGTGTAACTCTGTATGATAACGTGTTCTTCCTAGAGAGCTAGGAACTGATTTCTCTTATCCTCTATTTCCCTCAGCTCCTGGTGCTTAAAAAACAAAACACTCTCTCCCCCAATAAGTAAAATAAAACCAAAGAAAGCTCCTAAAGTATTGAGTAATTGACACAATTTTTGTACTTGCCTTGTGGTTTTTTTTCCTTTTCCTTTAATTGCTTAAATCAAGAAAACTCAAATGTTTTTCCTGGCAGCTATTTATGGTGCGGTGTTAATATGATATCCTGATTTTAGTATTTTGCTTATTACAACAAATGCGTGCTTAATTTCCCTCTCCTCTCCAGTCTGAATTAAGATTGTGGAGTTTTGCGATTCGGGACTATGGATGGTGAAGTGGAAATGGAAGGTGCCATGTTCAGAAATGCGAGTGGCTGTCGAAGGGGGGGTAGGTGTGAAGGTGGTGGTGTAGAAAGCTGCTCTTCGTTAGTGCGTCGCAGGGTTACGGCTGTACCGGGCAGATGTGGACAGGCACAAAGAACTATTCTGAACGAGTCCTTACGAAGAGAAGGGGGTAGATGGGTTGTCTTGAGGGAGTCGCTTCTGCTTTTCTTCTGTTAGCTCAGGAAGCCTCAAGTGGCTCCGCAGCTTCTCTCTTTCTTCTCCGTGATGAAAAGCCCCAGAGGGTTCCTGACAAAGAACAAAGCACAGGGTGTAATGTATCATGGAACAGGGGATGATGCAGTGCATGTTGAGTGTGTGGCCGGGTATGTAATTCCTTGAGACTTATTCTTTGGCAGTTATATTTTATTTTCCATCCTATGCTGGTTGCTATAGTGTTGTCTCTCAACCTGGTTAAAGGAAAAAGGAAAAAAAAATCATAAATAACCGAGTAGGAAGGGTCTTGGGGCGTGCGTATGTGTCACCTTAGAACTGCTTTCCATTTAAATTTCCAAAAGAACCTATTTTATAGTAAAAGTGAGTTTTCCAGCCCAGGAATTTATTTACAGAAGGCTACTGTCACCTTCTAAAAATGAACTCCTTTGATACTTTAAATTTATTTAAGTGGCATACCAAAATAGTCTGTGGTGAAGTGTAACTATTTGGAGATGCTTCTATTTGGGCAGCTGTGATGCATCAGTTGGGAACTCTCAGGTCTGTTGCTGCTGCTGCTAATTGTTGTCAGACACTCATGATATATTGATTCTTGGTTAGAATGCCCCAAAGGATTCTTTGTGCTGGCCAATATATACTAATTTTTGGCAAACGCTTTATAACAGTCTGAAATAATGAGGCATATTAATTAGAGACTTAGTTGATGTGTTTGTGCTCCTAAACAAGGTGTGTTCTACCCTGTTGAAAGAGAAATGGTACAATTGTACAAATGGTACAATCTGAATTGTGACAGTCATTAGTTCTGGGACAGTAATTTAACTTTGCACTGTCTGTTTTCCTTATCTAGGAAATGGCAGTAGAAAGTATATAGTTTATAAGGATATGGTAAATATTTTGCTAGGGTTAGTGGTGCTTTGACTTGGTCAGTTATTCTTGGTTCAACTCAGAAATAATTTACAAAGACGATATAGGAAAATAAGAGATGGTAATTATAAAACAACAAAAAATAAACCAACCAACCCCAAAAAACCCCAACCCCCAAATAAAAAATAAAACACAACCAGACCCCACCGTTCTCTCTTTCAGCTGAAACATTTGGGTGTGTTTTCTGGAATTTACTATTAAAAATGCTGTAGGATATTTTAGTTGGAGACTTCTTCGTTGGTGGTGCTGTGACAGTCCCCTTGCCGTGGGGCTGTAGCATGGGGCTGATGTGAAGTGTGCAATCTAGTGAAAAGTGGATTAGTGATGTTCTAATGCAGCTAATGTTTGTGAAGCACTTTGAAGATATAAAGCTCTACGTAAGTACTAACGTGGAGGAAAAAACAGCCCTAATTACCTTTTATCAAGAAGGTATTTTGAGATTTGCTAATGGAGATGTAGAAACCTCATGTATACGTAACTTTGCGTATGCTTTCCCCTCCTACCCTTCAGCTTCTCTTACAAAGGCAGAAGTAGACATTGTATTGAAATTGTCCACATCAGTTTCTGTTTCTTTTCATGTGGAATCATAATCCTTTGTTTCTGAGACAAAAGCATCTTTGTTTTCTATGATTAGAGTGAAGAGGGAGCACGGGGGAATCAGAAATGTTTTTATACAAATGTAATTTAATGGACCATAGGTGAGTTCCCAGTTGGAAATGGGATTATTGATTTTTAAGTTCTGTGTTTAGGACTTTAATGAAATTAAGTTAATTAGAAATATTAATGGAGTAACTTCATGTTCAGGGTCAGGCAAGAAAATGAGATTTTTGGTAGAACTAGGATTTTTTTTTTTTTCCAGAGTTTTCCATTAAAATTCTGTCCTCTGCTCTTATGTTTTACGTATGCACATGCAACAATACCTGACCATAACTGTAAAGGTACAAAAAACTCCCAACTAAAACCAAAAGAGGGGATATCAGTACTGGTTTTAAGAGGAGCTATTATGTTTTTGCTGCATCTGTATCTCAAGGACTTCTCTGATTCTCTCTTCACACAGGACAACAGTTCTGAGTGTTGAAGTACAAGTTTGTTTTTTTTTTTTTTTTGCTATTTCAGTCATGAGGTGCTCTGCACAAATTAAGTAGCTGAGAAGATCACTAGATAAAAAATGTCTGCAAATAAAAGCATAGATGAGCTCTGCGTTAGCAGGCAGGAAACCACCACCTCACTTTCTGTTATTGTGGCCTTGACTGAATTGGAAAGGTAATCTGCTTATTCACCCCAAAGTGGTAAATTTTTGGCTTGGTTAGGATTTTTGGCTGTGAGGTAAATTATTGATAGTAGGAGAGAAAGTCCTACAGAAACAGTGGAGATAAAGCTCTATATAGAGAGATTTTATTTTTTTTAATTTTTTCTTTAAATAAGTTATGGTAAGGTTTGAGAAGATTCCTGCTAAACTGGAGTTTGAGCCAGCGTTGTGTACTAGCAGTCAGTCTCTGGAAACTTAAGGAATTGGAGAATGTACAAATATAGTAACTTTAAAAATAATAATAAAAAGCATGCATGTTTAGAGGGGTTCTTGCTAAGTCTATAAAATGGTGTATGTGGGGGTGTCCAGTAACTTAGAGCTCTGGTTCTCTGTTTTCTTTCCTCCTTTTGTCCACTCCCCTGCAAAGACCTTTGGTATGGGTTTGCTTTTTTTTTTCTTCCGTTAATTAGGATTCTTCATTGCGTTTCATGTGATTATTTCACATGCATTGAAACTTCCTGAAGCCTTGTAACCTAACAGAAATTAAATGTGAAGAAATGTTTTCTGAGCATGACTAGCTGGGAAGAAATTTACTGCTATATTTGAGTCCATAAAGAGTTAGTTTTGTCTTTCATGTTAATGTTCAGTGTAAAGACGACTCCTGTTTTCAGGAGATGCTGTGTCCACCATGGGGAAACCTGTTTCCCTTCGCTGGAGTTTAAGGACAGCACTGGTTTTACTACGTATTTCTACTATGACACAATATTATCCTACGTCAATAAAATGACTCCGCTGCACCTCTGGAAGTGCTGAAACAAAACCCCGAGGTGGTGTGCATCGCTCTGCTGTTTAACACTTCCATTTCTAACCAGAATTAGTGAAACTTTTAGTGTTTGGATTTTCTCAGCTGAATTATCCCATAGCAGATCTGCTCTCCCTGCCGTGCCAGAGCTGGGGCAATGATGTTGGTGACAACGGCTCTTCTATTATTTTATTGGAAACTTCTCCCCTACTGAGTGGAGGGAGAAGAGAGTTCTGATTTGGGTGGGGGGTGGAGGAGGAGGAGGTGGTGTTTGGTTTTGGCTTTTTGGGATTTGGCTTTTGCACGATGACCTTGAATTTTCCTTGCTGCTTTTTAGGGCTAGTTTTGCCATGTAATGAGTCGAAATGCTGCTGTTATCATGCTGATGCTTCTCTTTGTCTTGGTTTATTTGAATTCCATCAGATTATGCTGCAATTGTCTGCCCTTTATCTGTGTTATAATGTGGTGTTTACAAGAGACATAGCTTAATTGCATTTAAAGAATATATGCCTTTATTTTTAAACTTTGCCTCACTTATACCAAGCTTCTAAATTGTCATCTCTTGCTCAGAACCAAGAACTATCCACTCTTTCATCTTAAACCATCCAATACGATTTTAAAATAAAATTCAATTTGGAAATCAGCCTTCAACTATTTACATAAGGATTAAAGTTTAATCAGATTTCCATATAGGAATTTAGTGGTGTTTGCTGATCGTGTGACTTCACTTGAACTTGAAATCATCAACAAGATGCTTGGCTCCATCACCGCTGCCTTTCAGAAACTGGCTTTACTGGGAGTCCTGGGCAGTAGGTTATTTCTGCATGGAGCCTTCTGCCCACAGCTGGATTCCCGAGGTAGTTGTGCTGTAGTTGTCGATAAATAGTGATAATACACTTGGATGTCTGAATCCTGCCTTTTTTTTGTGTTCCTAAACCTCAAAGTTGAACAGCAGATCTGCATCCTGCCACAAACTTGAAAACTGTTGCCCCTCAGTCCCCTAGAGCAGTTCCTCATTGAGTTCACTTCATGGCCAGCTTTAACAAAAAATATACTGCGTTTCCTCTTCCTCCTTGAACGGTTTGTGGGTTCTCTCATCCTTGAAGTGTTTTAGGTCCCTAATTTGAGCTCTGCTGGTAGGCAAAGCCCTTATTGAACACTGGCCACCTTCTTTCTTCTTGTGGTGACTACTCTGGTGGCTGCCCTTTGAGTCTTAGGGGAGAGAGTCAGTGAACCCATTTATCTCTATAAATTATCATTTATAATAGAACAGGCTCTCCCAATTCCAGAAACCCTTTTTTCCTTACTGTTTACTGTCCCACCATCTACTGCTGGTGGAGGAAAGAAACATCATGGAAATGACACTAAAGATGTGTCCAATAACTGCACCTGTGGAGGCTGTTTTAATAACGCTGCTGGTTTGACTGACTTAATTTAGTCTGTTTCTCTCAACTTGTTTAATTTCTTTTGTGTTTTTTTTTTTTTCCCTGAAACTGAGGGGTTACTTGATGCTGCCCTCCTTATAGAGAAGGATTTATTTTCTGTTCAGTAGTTTACAAAGTACTTTTAAAGTTCTCCTTGACTTTCATTCTTGTATTACTGAGGTGATGGACCTAATTTAATGTCCAATGTGAATAGCATCTTCTTGCTTTTAAAGATCTGTTGTCTTCCTATGGGAGTGTATTAGTCTGGCAGACACTTGAGAACTTGTAGCTAATACAACTGAAAATTGCTGTGCCTGTACAGCTTCTTTAAAAAGAAAAGAAAAAAAGTTATTTCAGATGGAACTGGGCGTGAAGATGCTGCTGTGGCGTCCTGGCAGGGATCAGCTTTTGCCTCCCTGCTCTTCAATTAAAATTGGTAAAATATATTTTGTGTAAACCACTGAATTGATTTGGATGCAACATAAAATATTTTGATAGATAAACTCCTGCATGTATACAACTATATTTTTGTGACAAAACAACATCTAGCAGAGCTCCAAAAATTGGGAAATATCTGAAGCGTGATCTTGGGAGGTAGAATATTTTTGTGGAGTCACAAACGAGTAACTCTGTACAGCACTGAAAACAGCATTTAATTTAGAGTTATATGAAGGAGATGTTTATTGTTGGGGTGGTTTTTTTGCTGTACAGAACTGGGTTTGGTTTTGTTTTGTTGTTTGTTTTTTTTTCTTCCTAAAACACTCTGGACTGAGAGAAGCTATTTGTGAAGCATCTGATATTAAACTCTGATACTTGTTTTAATAACTTTAATTAACAATGACTTAAGCTTTGGGTTTTTTTAAATTGATTGTGTCTTCCCTTCTGTTTGTGTAGGTATGTGATTTCATTTTTAGTTACTTGATTGGCTTCAGGAGCATGAAGATAAGATTCAATCAATCCAAATGCGCTGCTTCTCAAAGCTGTTGCCTTTCTTCCTGCTTTTTAAATAAGTGATTTGTTGGCTAATGTTAAATATAAATCTTCACATATAAATTCTGCTTCGTAAATCTGGGACAGGAGAACTTATATTAATTTTAATTAGGTCATATATATGTTCAGAAATATTTTTATATATTTAAAAATAAATAAGGTATAAAGTTAAAATTTTCTTTGTCTTGCAAAAAATTGTGCTTTAAGTTTCATCCATATTTCAAAATATAAAGTGTTAGTCTAAAGAGATTGAGATCTTTATGTCATTTTCTGATTGATTGATCTTTGGTTTTGTCTCTAATGCTGGAATACTTTGTAAATGCTCAAGGGAATGTGTATTTAGCACTTTTCTGCTATTTAAATAGAAGAGATTTTTCGGGTGCTTCATTAATGAATATTTTGGGAGGAAACTAGTGAGAAAGCCATCAACTTATTTTAAGTTCTATACTTAGGATTTTTTTTTTTCTTTCCCCAGTGAACACTTGTCCTGCTCATTCACCTTCTTCTTACATGGAGACAGCAATGTTTGCACCAGTGTGGAAATCAGCCAGCACCAGCCCGTGTACCTGCTCAGCGAAGAACACCTCACTCTGGCCCAGCAGTCCAACAGCCCTTTTCAAGGTGGGTTTTACTAATCCATAGTGAGTGTTAAAATAAATCCGTCCTTTGAGTTGCTCAGAATGAGGACTTCTGGCAAAGGGTAGAAGTGGGTGCAGAGGCTTTATCTGTTTTCTATTGATGACGTGTTCTCCTCAAATGTCCTGTCTTGACATAGTCAGAAGCCAGCTGGTGTGTCTCAGCTCTTCTGCAGGTGGAGGATTTCCATGCTCCTCTCCTGGCGTGTACCCAAATAATTTGTCTTCATGGCACAATAAACTCTATTTCCAAGTACTGTCCTGTTGGTGACTTAAATATTTGGCATTTTCAACGTGCTTTATAACCCCCACATATCTTCATCAGCTCCTCTTTTAGAAATCCATTTCTGACTCAGAGTACTTAACCTATTCACCCCCTCTGCCCCTTTTTCATTTGGCTCTTCCTTGCCTGTAAATTCCTTTGGTTCCACCAGCAGATGCAGGCTATGCTCTCGAAGACAAAGGAGTGCTGGGGCCTGAGTCTGGTTAGTGGGCTCTTTGATCTTTCCCTGTCCTGGACACACTTGTGTTGGCTACAGAAATCAGTGCTCCTGCATGACCACACACTGCCCTTCTTTATTAACGCTCAGTGTCCAAACTTGCTTTCTTTTTTTTTAATGCAATTTAACAGCAGCTGTGCTTTCCTAATATGGACAAGACTAAACACGAAACGGATCACTTCCCTGTGTATACACCGTTGTTGTAACTGTACCAAGTGGAATGAAAGGATGAGGAAACACCTTAACTCTGTCAGAATTTGTGATGGTGTTTCTTTATGTTAGCTATTTGAGATGAAAACTTGCTTGTTGTCTGTTTAAATAGATTAATTTGTGATAATGTGATTTAAAATGCATTCTGACTTAGGATGGTAAGTTCTTTATTTGGTGTGGCTGAAATAACAGTAATGCTCTTTCAGTGGGGAAAAGTGAATTTTGTTTAGGTATGGTCTCCAATATATTTTTATCTTTTTAGTTATTCTAAGTCCCTTCGGATTAAATGGCACGCTCACAGGGCAGTCATTCAAGCTTTCTGATTCATCGACAAAAAAGCTTATTGGTGAATGGAAACAATTCTATCCTGTCACATCTAACTTGAAGGAGGGATCTGAGGAAAAACAAGAAGAAATGGACTGGGAGGATGATTCTTTAGCAGCTGTTGAAGTCCTTGTTGGTGAGTGCTCTGATTACCTTTTTAATTACTGAAATAAACTGGCCAGTTATGTCTGCAAAATTCTGAATGCAAAATAACCCTATTTTATTTGGTTTTGGCAGTTGTTTGTAACTGCTGTTGATCTTTTCCTTCTCTCTTTAATGCTCAGACCTATTCAAAGTTAGTTGCTGCTTAAATTGGGCTTTGTAGACCTGTTAGTGATTTCCTTTGTGCCCTTAGAAGCAAGATTATTTTTTTAAATAAATAAAAAAGGCAATCAAAAAACCCTAGACTATCGCTATTGACATCTGAGGTGCATCAAAAGCATGTTGTACTGTTTTGGATTCTGTGCAAATTCAAATGGAATAGGCGTGCCTTTCAGGCATGTCTTCAAAACCACAATCCTGGAGAACTTAATGTACTCAGGACTGCGTTTATCTGCTGCTGTTCCTAAAACCCAAGCCCCTGGGATGCAGTAGTTTGTTCCTCTGCTGTGGGCTATTGACCTTTGATTTGCCAACTAATGTAATCATTTCTCTGTAATGAGTTACAAGGTTGGATTGCAGTGATGGCTGGGGTCCCTGATGATGATGGGGAGGGGAACATTGTCGGTTTTACATGATACTAAAAAGGATTTTCTTAGTGTTATCTGTAAAATAAAAGGACTGAAATAAGTAGTAGCATGTTGGTGGCAGGGCTGTCTCTGCCTGTGTATACAAAGCCTTTTCTATTCATTCACCCAAATCTTCTGTATAAATCAAATCATGTAGTAATGATAAGGGTAACAAGAGAGACTTTTTGTCCAAGAATAGTGCCTCAGTAGGTAGAAAGGGTGAGGAAACTTATGAGGTACTGGCAAAATGATCCATTTGTTGATGACTTAATATAAGTTTTTGATATACAACTGTAAAATCGAGTTGCTCTTTTCCCAGCTGGTGTGCGGATGGTATACCCGGCGTGCTTCGTTCTGGTTCCTCAGACAGACATCCCTGCCCCCAGTACTGTGGGGGCATCGCACTGTTCAACCACTTGCTTGGGTGTCCACCAAGTGCCTGCTTCCACAAGAGATCCTGCCATGTCTTCAGTAACTCTGACCCCACCGACGTCCCCAGAGGAAGTTCAAACAGGTATGAATAATAAAGTTAGCTTCTGTGTGTGGGGAATTGTTTAGATGGCTTCTCCTGTTTGAAAAGGATTTAGATAGTATCCGGTCAACTGACTTGTTACTGAAAAATCACATTTCTTTAGTCATAAATCTGTTGTAGTAAAACCAATTTTTATTGTTCAGTTGTGAGGAAAATTTATGTGAACATTTTTGCAAATTGCTGAAATGAGGACTGCTTTTGTACCTGATGTTGTGATCCAGTACTTCCAATATCTGTGGTCAAAGTTTTGGAGGTTTTTTTGTTTGGTTTTATTTTTTTTCCTATTCCCCCCCCCCTTGTATGTTTGTGTACATGTATGCATTCTGGCATAGCTTTAGAAACGTCATTGTGCATCTCAGTCATTAGTGAGCAAGGTGATGTGTTCAGCCTTTTTCATGGTCCAAGGAGGATTTACTGTTTTGGGGAGTTAAATTTCCAGTGAGGCTGCGTGCCCTCTGAATGGTGTGTGAGTAGTGGTTATGGTAAACAGCTTTAAGTCAAAGTGGGTAAGGCCCACTGCTAGTTTCAGGTGGTTTTACATTATGTATGAGCAATATTATTTTCTTTTTCAGATCTGTAATTTCTTGGAAGAGAAAAGATAGCCAGCCCAGTTAGTTATAACATCTTCTATTTGCTTTTATCTCCTAATATTGAGTTAAGACAATACTTTTCTTCCTGGGATGTTCCTGTGGTGGTTGAATTGCAGTAATAGTGGTTGTGAGTGAATCACTTCATTGCCTAAAACTGTTTCCTCTGGTGCTGCTTTTCAGTTGATGCTCAATCTGCCCAGAAATGGGTGAAGTTTTCTTCAGTCTCTGATGGATTTATCTCTGACAGTACTAGCCATCATGGTGGTAAAATACCTAGAAAACTCGCCAATCAAGTGGTGGACAGAGTTTGGCAAGAATGCAACATGAACAGGGCACAGAACAAGTACGTACTCATTTTGTGAAGCTGAAAACACCCGTGGTATCTTGTGTGTTCATTGTAGAAAGCAGCTAGGTTAAAGATGCTGTGGCCACTGGTAGAAGGAGCTTTACTCCTAGTATTAAAAACATTTTAAAGAAGTTAATTTGTTCCTGACTAGTAGTGTGTTTAGCTCTGTTAAGTATGTCAGTAAAAGGCTATTTACCATTTCTTTGCTGAATCCTGTGTCACAAAATTGCTCGAGGAGATAAGGAAAGAACATATTGATCCCAAATAACTCTCCCAATATTGAATCATAGGAGGAAGTATTCTGCTACATCAAATGGCTTGTGTGATGAAGAGACAGCTGACAAGGTAGCATCCTGGGATTTTGTTGAAGCCACGCAGAGGACAAATTGCAATTGTTCAAGGTAGAGTACTTGGCAAACCTGCAGTCCAACAATGTACACTGAGATTGAAGTGCTCGGGAGAGGGCTTGGGATGACTCCTTGAGGAGTAATTAAGCGATAGCTGTTTGTAGGAAAGCTGTAACAAAATTTGTATCTCATATCCTAAATGTCATTGTAGGTCTTGAAACTCTGCCCAATAAGGTAATGCAGAGTTTTTAGTCAAGTGAATCATCTGAGTGGACCTACCTGTGGCTCAGTGACAATTTCTGAGTCTTGAGCTGGGATTCCTCAGGCCTGTATGTGGGTAGAAACTGTCTCATGGGAAACCTTCTCAGGCTGCAATGGAGAGGGAATACCTATTTATTTAGGAACTAAGAATCTTTTCTAGAGGGCTGTGGCATTAGCCTTTAAGGGAGAAAGCTGTTAAATTACAGCAAGATGATTGTAGCAGTGTCTTGATGAATGTAAAAAGCCAAAACCGAAACCTGCTTTACTTTTGGGGAAATAAGCTGTTCCATGGGTGGTTGTATATGAAACTGCTTTTGGCTAGTATATTTTTTTTATACTAGCTGGGAAGAAAAAAAGGATCAAAATGGGGAAGGACTGAATTTAACCTACCGGTTTTGTTATGACTTTTGTTTTGAAACTGTGCAGTGACACAGCCTGTTAATCCAGGTGTTTAAAATAAATGGGAACATCAATGTCAGTGAATTCTCAATTTTTGTACTTATGGCAGAATACTGATCTTTAAGTGACTGAAGTGTTGCAAAGGTTTAAATGCTGATGTAAATGTTTCACAGATTACCTTGCAATGAATATTGGAATGTTAAAAAAAAAATTAATATCTGGAGGCTGTAGCATTTTGAAAGAAAGACATTTTTTCCTCATTTAATTGAAATGATTGGTTTAAGTTCTGTGGCAATACTTGGGTCCTGAGAATGTCTGGGATATGGAGGAGGATTAAATATTCTGTTAAAGGAGAATTTAGATATGATAGCACTAGTTAAGAGAAAACAGTCAATTAACTGTTTGAGGTGTGTATTAGAAATATGCAGTTGCCTAAAGAGAAATTGCAAACACTTAAACCCCCTTATTTTTCCCTGTGTTTTTCTTTTAATTCCAAGCAGTGAAAAACCTGTGTATATGTATGAGAGTTTAAAGTAAAAATAGATTTTTATATCTCTTGCATTTTATGCCTGCCTAATCCTGTTTGGTTTTTTTGAATGCAAGTTACATGCTGCTTAGCTTTCCTAATGGAAGAGTGTCAAAGAATACCTAGGCACTAAGGATGTACATGCAGTTCAGTAGCTTAAACATAAGCATTGCATTCTAGACTTTGATATTTCATGTCTCTCATTCTGTCAGATGATCTAGACAGTTGTTATCTCGAACTTCAAGATAAAATGTTTAAGATCAAGTGGATTTATACTGGGAAAAACTAACTGTATTAATGCACTCAGGACACTGAGGTTCTTCTTTCTTCCACACGTGCTAAATTTGTAGGTAAAAAGCTACAAGTGTTGAAATAATAGCTTTTGTATGACTGAGCTTGGCTTCTAGATTCTTGATGTTAATTTTCCACTCCTTAACCCAGAGAGACCTGGACAGTACCACTGGTTGGTGCAGATGCTTGAATTCAAGAAGTCATTCACTAATTCATATGTTGTTCTACTGAGTCATCAGTGTTGGCAGAAGTTAAAAGCGACGTGTTCATGTGACTATCTATTTCTGTTAAAAGCAGTTATAAAATACTGTCTTCAGTTCTGAGGATGTGTTTGGCTCATAGGATAGCTTTTCCAGTCTTTTTTAATGGTATTCTAAAATCTTGCAGTGCTACTCCAGTCATTCAAATTAAGTTACGGTCAGAAAGAGGCAGCTTCACTTCAGAATGGTATCAGTTTCAGGCTTCTATAATTGGCTGTTTAATGGCTCAGAAGTGGGTTCTTATCTAGTGAAAAAGAACATGATAGACATATTTGAAAGATTAATGTGAAGTATTTTCCCCCATATTAATTCTGCAGGCACAAAAATCTCAAACCAAGAAATTCAGGTCAACAGGGGCAGGCACCACCTGTGGGCCAACAACAGCAAGCAGCTCCAAAGCACAAGACAAATGAGAAGCAAGACAAAGGGGATAAGCCACAGAAACGCCCTTTGACTCCTTTTCATCATCGTGTATCCATCAGTGATGATGTTGCCATGGAGGCAGATTCAGCGAGTCAGAGGCTTGTGATGACTGCACCAGACAGTCAAGTGAGATTTTCAAATATCCGAACTAATGATGTAGCAAAGACTCCGCAGATGCATAATGCTGAAATGGCAAATTCACCTCAGCCGCCGCCACTTAGTCCTCACCCCTGTGATGTAGTTGATGAAGGGGTAGCTAAGGCTCCTTCTACTCCTCAGAGTCAACATTTCTACCAGATGCCAACACCAGACCCCTTGGTTCCCACAAAAACAATGGAAGACAGACTTGATGGCTTGTCTCAGCCTTTTCCGACTCCATTTCCTGAAGTTATAGAGCCCACGATGTATGTTGGTACCGCAGTGAATTTGGAGGAAGACGAAGCTGATACTACTTGGAAGTATTATAAAGTTCCAAAGAAAAAGGATGTGGAATTCTTACCACCCCAGCTTCCAAATGATAAATTGAGAGATGATCCAGTAATACCTGCTGGACAGGAAAACATAACATCAGTTACAGAGTAAGTAGTACGTAATACCTTAGAAATTGTGAGACGGTGAGGAAACGGAAAGGCCAAAGAAAGTAGTTTCTTGTTATAAGCAACCTTGTTACTTAAGCATAGCGGTGTTCTCATCATCTCATGCAGTAAGGCTGTCTGTGCTGTCCAAGAAGAAAATACTTGTGAAATGTGAGCATGAGGCACAGTCAAATATGTAGTGAGACTTTCCAGCTTTTTCTCATTAGAACTCTATTTAGCAGATGGGAATGAAGTTTGTTTTTCCACTGTAAAGTTAATCTGTAGCCAGATTATGCCTATTTGGGACCTAAAGTGTCCTGTTCGCTATGTCTGTGTCCAGCGTGTGCCCGTCCCCAAAACCACCCCAAAACTTTATTATTTTAATACTTGTTGGTTCATTATTTGCAGGTTCTCGTTAGAACCTCAGCCTCTGAGCTGCAGGAGCTGTATTTGAGATGCGTATTTATTTTCTTTTAACATAAGCTAATATTGTCTTGAAATAAAGTATGTGTTGTCTATAGTTAATTTTTTTGTTGTTGTTGAATAAATAGAATTTATTTCTGAAAGCTAGTGTTATGTAGCACCCAGTTTTAAAATTTTCTGCTCCTCTGCTGTTTTAAGGAGTTAGTTTTTAATTTGTGGTAGAAGAGTTGTAGCAGCTACTCACGAGGCTGAAACTGGATGTTGATTTTGTGTTTGGTTGCTGGCAGTGGAAAGCCACTGATGGCAGTCGCGTTGACTTTGCTGCGTAGGAAAGCTGTGAGAAGAAGTAAATATGCTGTAGCTGCTGCTCTGTTCTCATACATGTTTTCTTAGCCGTATCTTTTTGTGTTCAAGTGCTTACATCAGCTAGTGCATGTCTCAACTATTTCAAGATGTGCATTTATAGGATTTTTCATGCTTTTTTTTTTTCCCTGGAATTCGTTTCAGCCAACCAGATAGAAAGATATGGTCTACATCAAAATTTTCTTTTTTTTTCTGTTCAAGACATGGCCTTTCCTTGTATGACTTCTAGTTTGATTTAACAACTTATTGAATTTTTTTTTTCTTTTTCACCTGGAGTATCTGGCTATTAACTGCTCTTCCTCTGTGGTGGTCAAAAATACTGGAAAGAGTTTGCTTGTGCTACGTAGTTTTCCTGGTATTTAATTCCTTAGTCCTAGGAAGTCATTCCCATCTTTTTTGTTGTTGTTGTTTTCCTGATGGTAATTTTTGCAGGATTTAGAAAAGAGGAAATTCTCAACTCCACTGAGTGCTACTCCAGACATAAAAGCCAATGGTGCTTGGCATAAAGCCTCTGGGGACAGTCCTGCTCTGGTGCTCGTGCCTAAACCATGACTGTATTGAATGGGGATGGACCAGCGTGGATGGATTTGACAGTGGTGTTAGCTCTGAGGTGTTTCTTTGGAAAGCTTATTTCTGGGAAGTCTTTTGACAAATTAAGACTCTTTCTGTCTCCTTTCTCATCCCACATAGTTGACAGGGATGTAAAAGGCAGCGAGAAGGACTCTGAGGAATCACTGTGCTTTGTGTGCAGAATTTCAAGGTTGAACTCCTGGAGTTGTTTTGTATCATGCTTTTCTTTCCTTCTGGTCTCTCAGAGGAGAAATAGAAGCCTGTCTTATTCTAAACTCCACATCAGTGTCTGCATCAGGGCTGTCAAAAGCCCTATTAATTGTGAGATACAGTAGTTTTTCCTGGGACTGTATTTCCTGTTGGATAAAGGCTTGAGAAGGGAGAGAATAAGTTGGAACCTGTGTTTGGACTTGAAATATTCTCTGTAATCTTCATCCTTGCAGTGTCCCTCTTACATTTCAGGGGTGAGACTTGAGTAAATGCTTCTCCCTGGTCATTTTCTTGCTGTTGGGGAGAAAGAGGGTCTTGGAGCAAGAAGAAACTGTGTACCTACATTAGTCTGACACTCCTGAAACACTTGTGTTGTTAGAAGGAATACCTTCCGCACGTGGTGCCTTTTGTAGACCAGAATATTTCAAATACAGTTTGTTCAGGGGCAGAAGGAAGAGGGGCACATGTACAGCCAATAATAACAACACAGTTTTCTACTTGCCAGTGTCTCTTTTTGCTGGTGCACTTTTATATCTGTGAGACTAATAATTCTGACACAAACTTAATTTCTGCATATTTACCGACTCCATTTTTGGCCGAGGATGTTAAGGAAAATCCCGACAAACGCAAATGTGTTTTTATTATTCTCATCAGTAAGTTAGAGAGAAGTGTGTTGCGAGCTTTGTTTGTATTGATATGTGATAGGAATGACAAGTAAACGTGGTGGGGTTTGTGTGCTTTAGTAGTGGTTATTGCTTGGGCTTTTTGGGAAGCTGGGCTTTGTGTACAACAGTGTTGGTCTGTGTGTAGTGTCACCCGCAGCCGCCTGTCGGGAGGGCTGGCAAACTTCCTGCATTCAAATGAATTAAACATTCAGGAATTAGATTCTCTAAAATATGGAAAATTCAGCTTTAATAACTTCCTTCTGATGTTTGGACATGATGGGGAATGGGAATGAGTAATTTTTTTTTTTTTTTAGCCTGGTGAGTTTCTTTAGTGGGTATAGATGGTTTAATACATTTGTACTTTATAATAAATGACAGCTCTGACCTGCGATACATTACTAATCTTTATCTGAATCGACAGTGCTTGAGGAGACATGGCCAGAATGAATCACACTGCTGGATCTGACGTGTGTAAGGAGGTCATATTAAATGACTAATGATTTAATCTTTTTCCCAAAAAGTTTTCTGAAGCTGAGGTGGAAAGGAAGAAAGCGGGAAGGGAAGATGAAGTTATTCTTGTGAAGGCTGTGTGATAGCAAAAAAATTTCCACCTAATAAATGATAAATAATATCTTGTGATTTCTATTTTTCTTCTGTTCAGATTAATGGTGCAATGTAGGAAACCTTTGAAGGTTTCAGATGAACTGGTGCAACAGTATCAGAGTAAAAACCAATACCTAGCGGCAGTAGCAACGGAAGCTGACCAGGAACCTGAAATCGATCCTTATGCCTTCGTTGATGGCGATGTGGAATTCTTATTTCCTGACAGCAAAAAAGACAGGCAGAACACTGAGAGGGAAGTCGGGAAGAAACACAAGGTGAGCAAAGGAGGGAGGATACGAAAAAGTGATGAGGTTAAAACAAATTGCTGTAGTCACCAAATAGAATTTAAATCCTTCTCTGTGTATTTAGAAGAATATTTAAGAAAAGAAAGTATTCTACCAGAAATGATCAATGAAATTATGCAGCATGACTCTAACTACACCTAACATTTTTTTAGCGCCCTGGTGGTGCTATTCCATCAGGGTTTATGGCTTATACTGGGAGAACCCTGCTGGATCAGAAAAAAAACCAGTCTGGCTCAGTAGGTTTTCTGTAGAAATGGGTGATTGCAGGTGCTTGAGGAAGGGGGGAAGAACAAGGTGCTTTGTTGGGGTGTGGAGAGGTTTGGGGGCAGGTGAAGTGAACCTCTGACTAGTTGTCTGCGCAGGGAATTGCATTTTTTTTTTCTTGCATTTCAGCCAGTACCAACTATATGAGGTTGCTACTTAAAATAAAAGTACACCCTCCAAAAAGGGAGAAAATAGAACTGTATTTGGAACTTGTATATGAAATTTACTTATTAGGACTAGTTGTGTCTGTTGCACTTCTGGTATTGAGAGTTTCATTCACTAATTAGTACAGTTAATGTAAAGCATTTGATATCAAGTGTGTTTTCAATAAGGTGTTGTAGCAAGAAGCCACATCTTGGTTTTTAAATTTATCCCCAGCACAAAACCTTAAGATTCACATTCTTACCTGTGTGTTGCCAGCGTGTGCTCTGTATTCCAAGCTTCCTTCTCCCTAAGACAGTACCACTGAGCAGACCCTCAGATTGCACCTTGCTGAGCTGAGTTGAAGGCTCGTAAGAACCTGGGACTTCTGATATGTACAAAAATTGCTTTAGGGAGATAAAATGCCCCCTACCTCCCCAGTTAATTGAGGCAAACTTTTCTGCCTTTTCTTTTTTTAATAGGCTGAGGATGGGACATCTAGTGTTACAGTGTTATCCCATGAAGGAGAGGATGCTATGTCTCTGTTTAGTCCTTCTGTCAAGCAAGGTAAAGAGACTTTTTTTTCCTCCTCTTTTAATTGTGCTATGTTAGTGATCTCTTGAATAGTCAGTAGATTCCAATAGGCTACAAAGTTTATACTTTATGGCTTGTATTTCTGTGTCCCTTCAGAATTAGGAATCTGCTTGGAACACGTTTGCTTTGTTGCACCTTGCAAATAAATGTTAACTGTAAACCTTTAGGTTATAAAACTGAAGGGGCCTCACTTATGTGTAAGATGGTTGAGTGGAACTGAAAATGTACCTTTTTTTTCTCCCCGTCTTTTTTCTTTTTTTTTTCCAGCTGCGTAAATAGTTCTTCAGATAGTGTTGGTTTTTTTTTTTTTTTTAATTAATACATATTACCAGTGGTTTTAATGTTTATTTTTCTTTATAGATGCCCAACGTATTGCTGCTCACGCTCGCACTGCATCAACTAGCCTGTTCCATGAAACAGACTTAGTGGTCTCTTACACTGACCTTGACAATCTCTTCAATTCTGATGAAGACGAGCTCACAGTAAGTGATGTGCAAAAGTAATGGCAGCTGCCAGACAAAAACCTGCATGGAGCAAGGACGTCGTCTTGTGGTTTTGGGTTGGGGGTCTTTTGGCATTTGTAGGAGAGGTTCAAAATGTGCGTATAAGCAAGTGCTGTGGCTCCTGTGTAGCAGATGTTCTGTTCTGGTTGACTCATACAATTGTATTTTTGATACAAACAAGCTTTTGATCTTCTATCCTGCTATCCAGGCAATATATGCTTTTTGACTACACCTTTAGTTGTAATTTTACAGGTTCAACAGAGGTACTGGTGCTCTTTTCCTATGGTCTAGGTTCTGTTTACCTAGTCAGTAAAGGTAATACTGAAACAACCCAAAAACTTCTGTAAGAGAAGAGGCATTAAAACACGTGGACGTTCTGCCAAATAAGCTGCTTCACTGCAACAGCTATTATCCTGGAACAGTTTCTTTTGCAGTCTCCGATAGCTCTGAATCCATTATCTTTCTAGTTTCTATTTCAATACTGTTTGTAATCAGTTGTCTTTTCTGAACTGTGCTTTGCTCTGTTCTTAATCCCAAATCCCCTTACCCAGACAAAATGCCCATCAACTTTAATGGGAGCTGTAGCTGAGTAAGGGCTGAAGGATTTTAATAGCCATCAAAGGTCATCATTATATAAAGCAAGTGTATTTGCTCTTAAATGTGAAGACTCTTATTTTCTGTAGACATTAGTACTGTCTAAACATTGTAAAATATCTCTTGTTCTTTTAGTTTCAACAGCTCTTCTTCCCTGTACCTCTTGTTCCAGGAGTTGTTTCTCTATATTTTCTATTCCTGTTCGTATGGTAACACCAGTGATATTAGCGTGGCTTTGGGAGTGTGTAAGGGTTTGTTAATTTTTTTTCTGATAGATTGTGGGCAGCCCTATTTAGCTTTTTTTTTTAAATAACTCTCAGCTTGTTAGCAGACATATTTTATAAAATGGTCTTTCATTTTAATAGCATCATGACTTGACGGGAGAATATTCTCTGAGGTACAAGTATTGAGGGAGGACGAGTGTAACCCCAACTACTAGCATTGGCTTCTGATTTATTTTAATTCCTCTAAATATTATACAAAGTCTCAGCTTTGTATGTTCTCTACACATGAAATTTCCTGTTAGGAAATAGAAGCATGTGTTTATGGCTGAAGTGATTTTATTACAATACTTCTTTTCTTTCTTAGCCTGGATCTAAAAGAACAGTGAATGGCGCTGATGACAAATCCAACTGCAAAGAGGCAAAAGCAGGAAACCTAGACCCACTGTCATGCATAAGTAAGCTTTATTTGTTTTTTCCAAGTAGAATACTAGCTCTAAACATTTGATTGCTAATATGCTGTGGGAATTTGGAAACATACGCTTCGTTTGCTCTACTGAATTTTTAAGACAAAAGAAAATACTTTAAAATGTTTTCATGCTCTAAAGCCTGCTTCTCATCTGAAATCAGGCACTGCAGATCTCCATAAAATGTATCCAACTCCGCCTTCATTGGAACAACATATTATGGGATTTTCTCCTATGAACATGAATAATAAGGAATATGGCAGTATGGACACTACACTTGGAGGAACAGTACTTGAAGGGAATAGCTCTAGTGTGGGAGCTCAGTTCAGAATTGAAGTAGATGAGGGTTTCTGCAGCCCCAAACCTGCTGAAATAAAGGTAGGTAGTGCTGACAGTCCCAATAAATGTTTCTAAATATTATTGTTCCGTTTATTACTTAATCCCAAATAGGAACTGAAGGAAATTAAGTACAATTTGTAACTTGTTCCCTGCATTATACTGGGGTAGGTAATGCGCATTTTAGTAAGTAGTATATAGTATTTTACCACTTCAAGAAAGAGTCATATATAATTAGCCATTAGTAAGCTGAAGGACTGCATTTCAGTAATTGTAGTTCATTGTTTGTTTTGTGTTGGCATATTGCTTTTTGGAGAGCCAGGGGTGCAATGTGTGTATAAATCTAGCTTTCTCTTTTGCAGCCCCACCAGGATTTAATATTAAAGAACTGCTGCTTGAACTTAGTCACATTTTTTTTTGAGAAGCATTTTAATTGCTGAAGTGATCTAATTTACATGCTAATGTTTTACTGTGTCTAACTTCTAGGATTATTCTTATGTTTATAAACCTGAGAATTGTCAAGCTTTAGTGGGATGTTCCATGTTCGCACCACTGAAGACGCTTCCCAGCCAGTGTCTTCCTCCCATCAAACTCCCAGAAGAGTGCATTTATCGCCAGAGCTGGACTGTGGGAAAGCTGGATTTACTTCCTCCGGGACCTGCCATGCCATTCATCAAAGATGGGTATGACCTGTGCCTCAAACAGTTAAGCTTTCTAAGGTGCTCAGTTACCCATGCTATAGGAAATACCCCTAAATAATTGTTTATACAACTGACAAGAGCCTTCTAAAAAAATCCTTATGATGAAACCTTACTGTAAGAGACTGTCTTCTCAGATAGCTTCTTAGCTCTGCATACATTTTATTCGTTGTCTCATTTAAAGGTTTCTTGGGGAAGCTTAATGGTGCGAGTCCAGTTTTTAATAAGTCATGAAGATGGTAACAATCAAGATAAATGTAAACTTGGGACTTTGCTTTTGCGGTGGTGGTGGTGTAGGTACTGTAAGGGCTTAGTAGGTGGGGCTTCTGTTTCTTAAATGATTTTCTTAAATAGCAGTAATCTCAGCTGCTCTGGGACTAGGAAAACATTTCCTTTGATTGTGAGCTATGCCCAGTGTGACATTGCCTGGTAACAGCAGTATTGCAGAAGGCACTTCTGTCATCTGCATTTAGTCGTAATCATCTTCCTGGCACTTCTTGAAGAAAATATTTATTTTCTCCTCTGCATTAGTAGCTGGTATAAATGGATTAGGCAACAAGGAAGCTACGTATTTTATTGATAAAATTACATGAATTGTTAAATGTTGGAGTAAGTACTGACACTGCTTCTGTTAGGACGTTTCATAAGCACTATGTTTCCAGGTCTCATTAGCCTTACAGGTCTTTGGAGATAGTCAGCTGCTTAGGAAAGAAAATGTTAAACATTTCCAGGTGATACTTTCCTCATGGATTCAGCTGAACCTGCTGTTGGTAGACCTGGAATATTTTCTTAATGTGTGTCAACACAATGTGGAAATAAAACATGAACAAAAACCATGTCCTTTAGACTCCATATAACCACAGAATTTATAATTTATTCTGACCACACTTGTTTCCTGGAAGCTTTGTGCAGAGGAAAAGACGAAAGGAGGTGGAGAAAGATTCTTTAACAGTGCTGTCAGTGGGAGTCCTGCAAAGCCATTTAGGACAAATACTCTTGAAGCTCCTTAGGGAATGAAAATCTTGCTGTGACTATTGTGATTATGAAAGGCTAGTTTAAAAACGCAAATGTTAATTAGGAAGGTCCTTCTTTAGAAATTTGAGGCTTAAACTTCAAACCCAGTATGTCGTGTGCTTAAAGTGTTTCCTTCTTCTTGTGGCTGCTGTTAGTGATGGAAGCACTATGGATCAAGAGTACGGCCCTGCCTACACGCCACAAACTCATACTCCGTTTGGGATGCCACCAAGTAGCGCGCCTCCCAGTAACGGTGGAGCTGGAATTCTCCCTTCTCCTTCCACCCCTCGTTTCCCAACTCCTAGAACACCAAGGACTCCTCGAACACCTCGTGGAGCTGGTGGACCTGCAAGTGCACAGGGTTCAGTCAAATACGAGAACTCTGATTTATACTCACCAGCTTCCACGCCATCGACGTGTAGACCGCTGAATTCTGTGGAACCTGCAACTGTGCCTTCCATTCCAGAGGCACACAGTCTTTACGTGAATCTCATCCTCTCGGAGTCTGTAATGAATCTCTTCAAAGACTGTAACTTCGACAGCTGCTGCATATGCGTTTGCAATATGAACATCAAAGGTGCTGATGTTGGGGTTTACATTCCTGATCCAACACAAGAGGCCCAGTATAGGTGTACCTGTGGTTTCAGTGCTGTTATGAATAGAAAATTTGGCAACAGTTCCGGCCTGTTTCTTGAAGATGAATTGGATATTTTAGGACGTAATACAGAGTGTGGCAAAGAAGCAGAAAAACGCTTTGAAGCTCTCAGAGCTACTTCTATCGAACATGGCAGTGGAGGACTGAAAGAACCTGAGAAACTGCCTGATGAGTTAATACTGTTGCTGCAGGATCAATGCACCAACTTGTTCTCACCGTTTGGAGCAGCAGATCAAGATTCCATTCCCAAAGTCGGTGCCGTGAGCAACCTGGTACGCGTGGAAGAAAGGGATTGTTGCAATGACTGCTACTTAGCCTTGGAACACGGACGGCAGTTCATGGACAATATGTCAGGAGGAAAAGTTGATGAAGCACTTGTGAAAACTACTTGCTTGCACCACTGGTCAAAAAGAAATGGTAAATATTGAAAACAGCTCATTTTCTACTTGTCCGCCTATGATTTTTTTTTTAAGGGTTTGGGTTTTTTGGTTTTCCTTTGATCATTGGGTGCTTAAGACTGTTTTTCCACTTGCATACACTTCTGTTTTAACGGTGTTCAGAATAACCATTCCTTTTCCATTCTGTGCTTGTACTGCACACCGAGCAGAGTGTAGGCCTTGGCTGCCATCGGTTGGGAATTCCTAACATAAATTTGAAGTGTAATGTAAGATCACAGTAAGTGTCCACAATGCTGCACTGGGCTTATTCACTTAAAGCAGCTTCTGGTGACTACATCTACGGAGGCTCCGTGGAATGAGCGTACGTAGGACGTGTCAGTGGCTCAAATGGTGACTCCATTGTCAAGGCTACTGTGGCGGGGTTAAACAAGATGTATGATTCAGTTGGCTTCCCCCTCTTCTTTAAGGGGGAGGAGGGGCAGTTTAATGGCATGTGTGGCAAATAAAGCATTATTGTTGCCTTCCCTGTATGTTGGATCTGCCAGAGATCCTTGAATTTTTCTTTCTAAGGCCTGACTAATGATACTGTCTCGTGGAATACCCTTTATTGTGTGTATTTGCATAGCTCTCTCAATGATAGCCTTTTTGAGTAGCCACCCTAGCACGGTGAACAGTGAAATATGCAACTTTGATAGCAGTTAGCTGTGATTTATAGTTTTAATGAGGATGAGGAAGACTAACAGTAAAATACAGGTAGGTTTCTCTATATTGGTGGGGGGTTAAATTTAAAAGCCCAGGCTATAGATAAATCAATGCTTTCAGGCACCCAGGAGAAGACTCAGTGTTACTGTGACCTTGGTATTTAGGATAAAACGATGTAAAGATACTTCTAAATGGAGAGGCTGTGAAATTATAGCCATACCAAATTTTGTGTCAGCTTTTCATTCTTAAGCTCTGAACAGAAAATGGCATGGTGGTGACGAGCTGATGAAATGGGCTGTGGCTGGTGGAGGCTTCCCTCGGCTTCTGTGGAGTGAGCACTGGGTGGCAGTCTGCCCAACCCTCCTTTACCTGGAGGGAAAATCCTCTAGTTCAAAGGTTGTACAAACTTGTTTGTGTTTGGTTTTTTTTTTTTAATTTTAGTTTTTTCCTCCCTTAGTTTAAATTGTAAGTTGGTAAAGCTTTCAAGGGAAAAACTATGTAGCAAAAAAAATAAATCTGTGTTATTTGTACATGGCTGAGAAGGATAGAGGAAGAACTCTAAATCTCTGCTCTTAACTCTTTATATCATGGCATTTGGGTGCGTGTAGGTTCCAGAAGAGAGTGACTCTGTTTAAAATGAAAGTGGTTTAGAATTTGGGGTGGTTTGTGGAGGGCTTGTTGTAGCCTGTTATTGCAGTAGGCCTTAACAGTGGGGCTTTTTTTTTTTTTTTTCTTTTTTTGTCCTTCCAGTGGTGGACGTGAGCATGCAGTGTTCCCAGGACATCCTCCGAATGCTCCTCTCGCTCCAGCCGGTTCTTCAGGACGCGATTCAGAAGAAGCGGACGGTCCGGTCCTGGGGTGTGCAGGGTCCCCTCACCTGGCAGCAGTTTCACAAAATGGCGGGCAGAGGCTCCTACGGTAAAATCCTGCCTGGGCTCCTCTGCTTGGTCCGGCCACCAAACCCCAGGGTCTGGGTGTTCATTCAGCCTACTGGAATTCTGAACAACGTTTGACCTTTCTTTAGAGTAACGAGGGCTATTAGACAGGGGAGAATTCTTCTCTCTAGAAAAACAGGAAAATATCTCTAATTCACTTATTGTTTTAAGGAATATGCATATTTAAAATTAACACACTTTGGTTGCACTGTTTATATATACCTGACGCTTCCCCAAATGAGGGACTGCAATTGCAAAGATGGATTTAATGTTAAAACCAGAGTAGTTGCTCTCTTCTTTATACTCACCTTTTATTTACTCTAAAAATAGCATAGTTAAAAATATTAGATTTGAAATGCTTGAAAAAATGTGCTTTATTGCTCAGCAGTTTCAGAACTGTTTTGAAGATCTGAGGTTATCCATTGTGTTGTCTATGATAAATATTTGGAGTGGCCAACACATGATGCACATTTACAGATAGAAGGTAAATTCTGTGCACTCAAGATATAAACTGACTTCATTAGCATATGAGATTGATTTATCACTATGTAGGAGAGTGACCTTTCACCAGCAGATCTTTTGTAGCTATATTTAGAACGTGATAATTATACATTTAGGGTACATGGAAATGCATGTTCTTACAGTGTTTTTTTTTCCTTCTGTGGTCTTTTACCTATTTGCTTTTTGGTCCTTCACATATTATTTATGTTCCTTTCCCCTTGTTTCTTTGATCACTGATTGTTTAGGCTCTGTGGGGAAGGCTTCCTGGCCAGTAAAGATACTGATAGAAATATTGAACAACTGTGGAACTTCTTGACGCCCTAAGAGTTTTCAGATTAAAAATGCTTGGCTGATGCTTTTTTGCAGAGGGTTGGATCGTACAGGGAGGTTTTTCGTTTGTATCTGGTAAAATGAGAACTATTCCATTTATAATCAGTGCTACTTCCTGTTAGATGCTGGGAACGCTAGTGTTTGTTCTGTTTGTGTTTCCTAGAAGCAGGGTGTTAATTTTAGGCTTCCTGCTTAATATATTGGAAAATCTGTCTTGCTTTTCCAGGAACTGATGAGTCCCCGGAACCACTGCCAATCCCAACGTTTTTGTTGGGATACGATTACGATTTTCTGGTGCTGTCTCCATTTGCGTTGCCGTACTGGGAAAGGCTGATGTTGGAACCCTATGGATCTCAGAGAGATGTTGCTTACGTTGTGGTGTGTCCGGAGAACGAGGCTCTGCTGAACGGAGCAAAAAGCTTTTTTAGGGATCTGACTGCCATCTACGAGGTACGTTATTTGGGGCGGTTTAGAATGGAAACGGATTTTTGAAAGACTGTTTCTAATATATAAGCTCATAACTACTTATCAGACTTGTCTCAGGTAATGGAAACGATTGGTGTCTCGGAAAGCTGCTAAAAAGGATTTTAGGAATGGGCACTTAGGAGATAAGGGCTGTCCGTGCTGCTCCCCATTCCTTTCAGCAATAGCCGTTTTGAGAGTCTCTATCTGATAAACGCCACTCAGTGGTTAAACACTGTATTACCACTTCAATTGTTTTAGCTACATTTAATTAATTAAATGCATGTATTACTTGGCTTGCAATTAAGATTAGAATAGATAACCTATCAATCTGTTTTTCTTGCATTTAGGAAAACCTAAAAATATACCATAAAATCACTGTTGATTATTTCATATTGGTGTAATATTCTAGAATTAAATGTTACTTTGAAATATCATAATTAAACTGTGAGTTCTCTGTCTCTCTCTCTCTATATATATGCTCCTTTGTGTAATATTAAACAGTTTTTTAAGGCATTCCTTACCTTGCATCTTCTATCTTGCTTTCTTTGCAGTCATGCAGGCTTGGTCAGCACAGACCTATCTGTAAATTGTTGCCTGATGGGATCATGAGAGTTGGACCTACTGCTTCAAAGAAACTTTCTGAGAAGTTGGTCACAGAGTGGTTCTCACAGACAGCCAATGCCAACAACGAAGCATTTTCCAAACTCAAACTCTATGCCCAAGTCTGCAGATATGAGCTGGGTATGAATTTTTTTTGTGCTGTTTATTTCATACGCTAACCACTTCCTCCGTTCCAGTAGAAGAGAAGAAATAATTGCATTTGTTTATTGAGTCTTAGTGTTTGTTCCACTTTTTTTGTTTTAAGCTTGAGGAGAAAAAAAAGTCCAAAACCCCCACATATTTAGATATGTGCTAAAATGGCTTTTTATCACCTGGCAGTATCTTTAGGAAACCACAGCGTTGCTGCATGACAGTGTCTTTGGTTGTCTTTTTGTATGGGTGACTTAAGTTCTGAAGCAGTGATTTCTAGAAGTTCCACATGGCTGGAAAAAAAAAATATTAAAAAATAGATTTCTGGATATTTCTGAAAGTCTTATGAGAATGCTAGAATTTGAAAATTTAATACAGGTATTTTAATTTGATAGGTAAAATGTGTGCTAAGGGTTTTCTTTCTGTTTTGTTTATACTATAGACTTATGTAGATGAAGTATGCTTAAGAACAGCTGCCATATAAAAATTATGCTTTTTTTTTTTTCTGGTTTTAGGTCCTTATCTTGCTTCTCAGCCTTTGGACAATTCTTTACTTTCCCAAACAAACCTGGTCCCTCCCTCCAGCCAGCCGGCCTCCGCTCTGCCCCCAGCCACAGCCAACGCTGCAAATCCCAACACTCCGTCTTCTGCTCCTGCAGCTCCCACCAGTAGCACCATGACAGCGACGTCAAACAGTGCCATGTCTTCTGCAGCTACTACAGCTAATTCAACGTTGACTACCACTGCCCCGTCGTCCTCTTCTGCCAGTATAGGCAGCGGGATACCAACAAGCAAGCCCTCTTCGTTCCCAGCTTTCAGCAGTATGAACAATACCACTTCTGCCTCCCTGCCCGCTCAGGCTGCGACGGTCCAGAACGGGCAGACGGGAGGGCAGCAGCCGCAGCCGGCACTGCAAACGGGGGGGATGTCTGGAGACACTACTTCAGCGCCTGCACAGCCCCATCCAGAGGTTTCTGAAAGGTAACAAACAGCAGAGTCAAACCTGCTTCGGCTAAAAAAAAAAAAACCAAAACAACCCTTAGCTCAACCAGTGTGAAGCTATTTATGCCACCCTCATCCCCTCAATGAAAATATTTCTTTTCTAGTCACCAGGCTTCTTTTTAGGGAGAATGAAAGTTCATTCATGTTGGAGCTGAACTTTTTGGTTCCCATTTTAGCTGCAGTTCTAATTGCATCTCAGTGTCTGCTGTGCTACAAAAATAAACTTTCTTTTTTCTTCTCTCTCTAAAAAGAAAAAATTCACAAACCTACCCACTTGTATATTTTATGGGGGGGAAGAAATAGATACCTGGCACTGTCTTAAAGTTCCACTTTGTTATCAAAGTTACGGTAGTAAGGACAGCTCTTACTGAGAGACTGACCTTGTAGATAATCTTTTTCCCCAATTGAAGCAATAGAACTCTGTGCTGTTGAGCTTCTCTAATAAAGAAGGCTAAAGAAAAGGCAAGCAATACTGGGTTGCTGATAAGCTCACATACAAAAATGAAATAAAGACTGTTTCTTGTTCCTTACACCACGCTTGACTCAAAGGTTTTTTAGGTTTATCTTTGACAATTTGATTGTAGTTTTAAAGTAAAAATAAATTGTGACAAAACAGCTTTTTGTAACTGGTTTCATAATTTCATTTCCAGCACTATGGATCGTGATAAAGTTGGAGTCCCTACAGATGGAGATTCACACGCTATCACCTATCCGCCTGCAATTGTCGTTTACATAATTGATCCTTTTACATATGAAAAAAAGGATGAGAACAGTAGCTCATCTAGTTTGTGGACACTTGGACTTCTGCGCTGCTTTTTAGAGATGGTTCAGGTTCTTCCTCCTAACATCAAGAATATAATTTCTGTGCAGGTGAGCCAATGTGTATAAAAAAAAAAAAAGCCAAACCAAGTATGTGGTTGGACTCTGATCTGAAAGGTCCCCTCCAGCCTAGACAGTTCTGTGATCTTTGCTTTGGCTGTGTTTCGGAGGCGATACCGCCCAGGAGGTGAAAGTTTCATTTGCTTTGTAAACATTACTTACAGTTCTACTGCTGTCAAATCATTAAGATTCTAGTTTTCAGAGCAGTTTGGGGGTTATTAACCAAAGCTAAGTCGTGTAGTAGATTCCAAACTTGTCAGTCTTAGAGGAATGGAGTGTTACGTTTCACTGCAATAATGAGTGAAATATGGGAAAGCTGCTTGTCCCATCACCGGGGTCTGTGCCACCAGCCTGACCCTGCTGGGCTTTAGACACTGCTCCTTCCTGACAGGTGTCCCACTGTAAAGTTCTCAGCTGCTGCAAAACCAGTGAACGGAGGGCATCTTTTTGGAGGAATCATCACAATTCTCTTCTAAATAAATTATTTTCTTCTCTGAAGAAAATTTCAGGAAGCATAATTGCTTGAAATTCCACATAGGTTTGGAATAAATGGTAGGAGATATCCAAGAACCAGAGAAATTTGGTTGCAAAGTAAAATTTGAAAAGCAGCACAGCCAAACAATATAAAAAAGATTGTTAATCTAATGACGAAACAGTAATTTCTTTTTTCCCCCTCTGATCTGTTCTAGATTGTCCCATGTCAGTACCTTCTGCAACCTGTGAAGCATGAAGACCGGCAGATTTACACTCAGCATTTGAAATCTTTGGCATTTTCAGCTTTTACTCAGTGTCGGAGGCCTCTTCCAACTTCCACCAACGTAAAAACATTAACTGGCTTTGGCCCAGGTTTAGCCATGGAAACCGCTCTTAAGAGCCCTGATGTGAGTATTGTTAATGTGACTGTGTAAATATGCAGATCAGAGAAATGTCTGTGCTTGTTAAATCACCAACAGCGTTCACATTAACTAATGTGAGTTCTTGGGAATATTTGCTTTCTGAAACTTTGTTGTCTGTCATCTTTATAGAGACCCGAGTGCATTCGGCTCTACACCCCTCCTTTTATACTGGCTCCTGTGAAGGACAAGCAGACAGAACTGGGAGAAACTTTTGGAGAAGCTGGCCAGAAGTACAACGTGCTTTTTGTTGGCTACTGTTTGTCTCACGATCAGAGGTGGCTGCTTGCGTCCTGTACAGATCTCTACGGAGAACAGTTAGAAACTTGCATAATTAATATTGATGTACCAAACAGGTAAGAACAAAACTGTTAATTTTTAGAGTGTCTATCTTCTTTCATTCCCCCAAAGAATTAGTTGGTTTATGATGTTGTAGGAATAACTCAGACTTTTGTAGACTTGCTATTATTGCAAAACTAACTAAAGCAAATTGGTATTTTCCATATTGTGTGCATATCGAGTTAAATTTCTAGAAGTATGTTATTTGGTTTCATGTGATTGAGTGTTTTTGTATGTGTGTTCGTACTCCACATACTTTGCTGGCTTTTCATGTCAGTGTTAGAATGTGATTAATTAAAAAATCAAAATAGCAAAAGCTGCAGTTGGTACCCTATAATACTAACTTTTTTGGGTCCTGTGAATGTTCAGCTTAATACAAGAAAGAAGTTCCAAATATGGCAGTAAAAACTTGTTGCAGGTGAGTTCTAGTTCTCTTTTCCCTTCATTCTAGAGCTCGGAGGAAAAAGGGCTCTGCCCGCAGACTTGGTCTTCAGAAACTCTGGGAGTGGTGCCTGGGACTTGTGCAGATGAGCTCTTTGCCGTGGAGAGTTGTAATAGGCCGTTTAGGAAGAATAGGACATGGGGAATTAAAAGGTAACATTAGCATTTTTAGAGTCTAAAACTTGATTTGAAGCTTTCATTTTTCAATAACGTGAAATCTGTCCCTGTTTCTGGAAGAAAACCTAAGTAATTTTTAGAGTTCCTTTGTGTATTCAAAACTTGGCAGACATGAAGTTTGCACCTCACACTTATATATAAAATGTGTTCTGCAGCAAGCACTGCTCTTCTAGCCAAACCCGTGTCCTTTATCTCCTCAGACTGGAGTTGTTTGCTGAGTCGCCGAAACCTTCAGTCCCTCAGCAAGAGACTAAAAGACATGTGCAGAATGTGTGGTATCTCAGCTGCAGACTCTCCCAGCATCCTCAGTGCTTGTTTGGTGGCAATGGAACCGCAGGGGTCCTTCATTATCATGCCAGGTATTTGAGAAACTCTCTTGTTTGTTTTTTTTGGCAAGGGGATTTTATAGCTCGGGTTTAGCAAAACTAAGGAAATACCTGATTTCTCTCTCTTCCAAAGATTCTGTATCGACCGGCTCTGTGTTTGGACGTAGCACCACTTTAAATATGCAGACGTCGCAGCTGAACACCCCCCAGGACACGTCCTGCACTCACATACTCGTGTTCCCCACGTCTGCATCTGTGCAAGTAGCATCGTCAACTTATACCACTGAAAACTTGGATCTGGCCTTCAACACAAACAATGGTTAGTAGATGGGATTTGTTCTTGTTTGGGGGGAAAAAACCCCAACAAAACAAACCAACAAACCCAACCAAAACCCCCCCTTCTCACTCCCATTACAATAAGACGGTTTATTCTAATGAACCACAAGATTTAGAAGGAAAATCACCTGATTTCAGAAATGCATTGTTGTATCACTTACGTAGGGGAACTAGAAATTCACTGGTCTTGTTCTCTTTGCAGATGGAGCAGATGGAATGGGAATCTTTGACTTGTTAGACACTGGAGATGATCTTGATCCTGATATTATAAATATTCTTCCCGCATCCCCTACTGGATCCCCTGTACATTCTCCAGGGTCCCACTATCCCCATGGAGGTGACATGGGCAAGGTAACGACTACACTAAACAGAGTTGTGTGTGGCATTGTTTTTTCTCTATCTGGGAACTTCCTCTTGTGGAACGAAAGGTTCCTATAAAATGTTTTAAATCAATTGGATGTTGGAATTTGCAAGATTCGTGTAATGCTTGGGTGTTCCAAAATGCTTTGTGTTTTGAAAGCTACGGGTAATTTCTATTAAGTTTGCGCTCTCCTAACATTAAACCATTGCCTGTTGTTTCACAGGGTCAAGGTACAGATCGATTGCTTTCAACAGAATCTCATGATGAAGTAACAAATATCCTGCAACAGCCACTGGCCCTCGGTTATTTTGTGTCAACTGCCAAAGCAGGTCCATTGCCTGACTGGTTTTGGTCAGCGTGTCCTCAAGCACAAAATCAGTGTCCCCTGTTTCTTAAGGTACAGTCACTTCGGCAGGCGGTACAGCTGCCTTCCCGGGCAGTCTGTCATAGGAAGTCATGCAGGGATCTGAATTATGAGAACTACTATGTTTAAAACAAAATTGGTGCGTGTCTCTTGGGATATGTCTGCTTTTGTTTGAAGAGAGGTCGAGGTTTTTAAGTTTTTGAGCTTTGGCTTTTCATGTTCACTTTTTTTTTTTAAGGGAAGAAAAATGATTAATGCGAGTAGCGAGTGTTCTGAAGGGCTCTGCTCTTCTGCCGGTTTCCTCATGGTACTCAGGACTCTGTTCTTTTTCTGGCTGTGTGCTGTGGTATTTTTAAGAATAGGTTGAGTTTCTAGACAGATCTCTGGTTAATGCCTGAGTCCCGTGGGGACCAGTGCTGGAGAGGGAAGTACACGAGTGTAACGTAATAGCTCATTTACGCTGGGTGAAAATTAATAAATAAATCTCTGTACGTATTGCACACAGCATAAAAGCTGCGTTTTCCACGTTGGCAGCTGCCAAGTGATAGCCATTGTGTCATCTGTCTGGATATTGTCTGATCCCCTTATCTTTTTATGGCACAGTCAAGACATACTTGGCACATTTAAGGCTATACATTAATACAGAAAGTTTCTCTGTATGCTAACATTATTCACTTTTGACTTAAATTAGCATCTCTAATACTATGCTTTATTTTCTAATGATACAGATATATCTTCTGCAGCCTTATTTGTGTCTGGATTAGCGGTTCCTCTTGGCCTAAGCTCAGCTGTGTCTTCAATATAAGACTTTTTTTTGACTAGAGGATTTATTATTTACCCTAAGCAGCTCTATATATGGGATATAAATAGATCATCTTATGGAAAGCAACTGAACTTGCAAGTCTGATTTTTGCTAGACATCTTGGGCCTCTTGAGGTGCTTTTTCAGTCATCACTTAATGTAGCAAAGGGATTAAGAAAAAAAATAATTCCTATTTTTTGGAAGTACTGTGCTTTTCAGAGATCTGAGTGCATTTCCTTTATATTCTGATAGTTCCTGAACTTGTTGATGGCCTAAGGATAAGATTTGTTTTGGCTTTTGTGTCAGAGACTAGAAGGTGACTGCAAGGTACAAGGTCAAAAATAGAGAGGGAAGAAAAGGTGCTGTAGTCGAATCGGGCAGTAATTTCTGGCATCTTCCTTCTTTTCTTAGGCCTCTTTGCACCTCCACGTGCCTTCAGTGCAATCAGACGAGCTACTCCACAGTAAACACTCCCATCCACTTGATTCTAATCAAACTTCTGATGTGCTCAGGTATTTATGATTGATCACCCGCAAAAAATATTGTGCGTTTCACTTTTAATGCTGCTGCAGTGAAGCTACAGATTTTGTTTATTTTTCTTGCTGTTGGTTTTTCCTTTGTGCTGCTGATACCCTTAGTACAGCACAGAGCCAGTACAAATTGCTGTGCTTTCAGGGATTTAAAGATGGCTTTATCGCAGAACAGTGCAATTAAACAAACATCTCTACGCCCTTCTTTAACTAATCAGTGTTGATTACAACTGAAAATATTTGGAAGACAGTGAATTCCTCAAGCTTGAAGCGAGTTTGAGGTGTAACACAGAAGATGGTGCATAAATGAGTGGGAGGTAACTGCAGTTGAGCCAGGATCTTGCATGGCAATCTTGCAGGAATACTGAAATCCTGAATTATTAGAGTCTGGAGAGACTCATGTCAACGTAGGACACTTGTTGAGAAAAAGCCACATTTTTTTCTCTTTGTGGCTTTTTTAAAAATATGTGAACCTCTTGACATTAATTAAACGTAGACAATTAAAATGAAAGTTTTCCACTGAAAGAAAGTTTAGCTTTGAAGAGCTTGTAGTAATTCTGAAGGCACATTATTTCAGAATGTTGACAAAACCTATTTTGTGTTTTTAATACCGAAGCAACCGGACTGTATTAGATTAGGCCTGTAAAATACTGGTGAGAAAAATCCCTTGGCTTGATGGAAGCTTGTTTGCTTTTCAGGTTTGTTCTGGAACAGTACAATGCACTCTCCTGGCTAACCTGTGATCCTGCAACCCAGGACAGACGGTCGTGTCTCCCAATTCATTTTGTGGTGCTGAATCAGTTGTATAACTTTATCATGAATATGCTGTGATCTTCATCTGAATTTTGCAAGACAAAAAAAAAAAAAAAAGGAAAAGGGATATTTCACTGCAGGACTAAGTTATAATTCTTCTCGGTGCAAGTTGTTTGTGATGGGGTATGAATCTTGTTACTTCCAGCAAATATTGTTTGGACTTGTGAGAGGGGCACCTAACGCCCTGCTGTCTTGGAGTCATCGACTATGGGGGACGCTTTAGAATGATGATCAGAAAGTGTATTATAACATTTTTAGTAGCAAAATTAACCATTTTTCCCCAACCGCAGTATTTGTGAAGAGTAATGAGCCATAGTACCCAGTCATGGTTAATGAATATTCAAAGCATGGAAATGAGAAGAAACATGAGGAACAATAAGTTTCAACCTATGGCTTCGGAACATCAAGATGTTCTTGTATTGGATTATAGTACCTAGTATTCAAAAATGCCTGCATCTCTTATTTATTGTAAGTTTTTAAATGTATAAATTGTCTTATATTTCTTAACCTCTTTTATAAAAATTTTCCTAGAAGGTTTATACTGCCTTCTTGCTTTAAAGCAATTGGTCTAAAATATATGTAATCGTCTTAATTAAAAGTTGCAGTAGGTTGCTTTTAGAGTATTATTTTTTTGTAAGGGGGTGGGCGGGGACAGTAAATTTGTATTGTCTTGATGTACAGTTTAATGGGGATAGAGGGGTTAATGTCCATACCATTGTGTGTGGGGGATTTACAGCTAAGCTGTAGTTGCAGAGTACATGTACAGTAATGAAGTTCACTGTGTTTATATAAATTGAAAAGGTACCGGGTCTTACAGCATTTTATATCACACCTTTACAGAGTAACAATGGCAATATATAAGTGATATTGTAGGTGGTTTAACTTGTAGTGAGAATAAAACGAATAAACTCTTCAATTGAAGTTTGTGTTATGGTTCAGGGCTGTGGCTAGATTCTCAGATCTGGTGCCAGTTACAAGTTTTAATATTACAAGAATATCTATTGTGCGTTGTTGTTACCTAGATATTCTTGGCACTGTGGTGACTGCATTTCTTCAACACTTGTGATAAAACACGAATCTGAGGCATAAAACACAGGAAAAAAACCAACCTCTGGTCTTATCCAAAGTCTCCTGTAAGGCTGAAATTTAGCCCAGCTCTAGCCATTTTACAAATGCAAAAATAGTCAATCTTGACTTTAAGATTGGTGTGTGTTTAACTAAAATGTGGTGTATATAGATTCTCAGTGAATTCTGGTATTCAGATTTTATTCTACTAGTTTAAAAAAAAAAAAAGCAACAAAAAAAACAGCACGAAAACCCCTGAACATTTTCCTTTTTAATGTATTTTTGGCACATTTGTGGTGAAGGTCCCAAGTATCAGTGTCTGGCCTTCCCCGTGTCCCCTCTTTCAGGCTCTGGCCGGGGCACGTGCCAAGGAGGCTGAGCCCTCCCCGAGGAAGGGACTGACAACTCCCAAGGCTTTCCGAATCCTCTCCCTCTATCTCCAGTCAACACTTCTTTTTTATTCTCAGTAGTTTCCTTCCTCCCAGCACATGCCAAATGTTCTGATGCTGCTCTAAAATAGCCCCTACGGGTGCTGAAGAGCAACTGCATAGGATATTTTTTTCTTTTTTTTTTTTTTCCTGGGTTCCACATCCCACTGCCGGGTTAAAAACGTATCTCCTGGTGCGGTACCCCGTCTCCTGGCTCTCAGTGCTGTCCCTCTCGCTGGTTTAAACCTTCCAAGGAGCGAGTTTTAAGATCCGTTCGTGCACCCGCTGTGAATCCTCTACAAGGAAGAGTTCCCTTGCATTTACAAAACTAACTCTGTTGATGAAAATCATGTTTTGCAAATGCAGAATACCTGCTGGAGATGATTTTTTTTCACATAAGCAGTCTCCTTGAATCATGTATATAAAATATTAGCAATTTTTTTTTTTTGGTTTTGTATAAAGAAGTTGTACAATTGATTGGTGATGAATTTTTTTTCAGTCGTTTCTTCAAAATACCATGAATGCAATCTGAAATTAGCGTATTTTGATAAACAGAGTTAAACACTGGGTCTGTCCGTTACTTTATCTTGGTAACGATAACGCACCGCTGATTAAACAGCACATTATTGTCTTACAGAAGGCTTTTTCTCATCGGGTTGAGGTTTTTTTAAGTTCAAAAGTGCTTCTAAAACTGGAATTTTGAAAGCGTATGTCCTATCTTTTATTTTATTTTTTTTAAGCTGTGTTGCTAAGTGGTCATTTTTAACCCTGGCTCAGCCAAGCTCCAAGGGCTGGGTTTTGCTGTGGCTTCCTTTGTGTTCGGTCTGGCTTGTGGCCACGAAGGTAAGTGAAGGGGCTGCCCGAGCGCTGGTGTCACCGTGTCCTGTCACCTCCTCCACGGCCTTCCCTGTGAAACTCCCAACTCTGAAAGTTGCCAGTTTCTTACTTCCCCCCCCAAAAAAATGCAGTTAAAGTGAAGGATAATCTCGTAACCACTAGGAAAGATAAGGGGGGGCCATTTCTGGAGCGAGGATCAGAGCCGGCACTGTACATATCAAACCTGCCAGCACCAGCTACCACATTGGGCATACTCTTTTGTTTAGCTCCTTTCGTTTAACTATTTGAAATGCAGATAATAGCTGGCTTATCAATCAAACTCTCACAATCAAATTTTAGCAAGTACAAGCTTAAATACCCGAACATCTCGGCTAAAGCTTTCCAAAATGGTCTTGCAAGAAAATGCTGTTCCTGGCAGTGCTCTGTTAAGTAGCCCTGGAGGTTCACCTCCTCTTTAGTGTCCAATGGAAGAGGAATCTGAGATCCTTCCATTCTCATTTAAAAAAATAGGTATTTTAATTTGGCTATTACTGCATTTAAGCTGTTGAGTCACCTTTGCCTCGCTACTATTTGAATTAGATTTCTGATGCCCCCGTTGCTGGCCCAGCAGCCCACCAGCTGTACCTGCCAACAAACCTCACCTTTTAAAGTAGCTGTAACATTTAGATCTTTCTAACATTTCCTGGAATAATTAAACAGAAATGAATTTATATTTAAATCCTCAGCTCTGCTCTTACTTAACTGTCAGTTATGGCGCAGATTATTGTATTTCTATATTTACCTCTGGTAATTTTAACTCCGTGTGTTGCTATGAAGACTTGCAGACGTCTTTAATCGAGCACTGTTTGTTAATACTGTAATATCAAAATATTATGTTACGTTATTTTAAAGCTTTCAAAAATAAGAGGTTTTTAAAAAAAAAAGAAAAATGATGCTATATCACCCTATACTGTGCCGCTCACCAGCGGGACACAGCGGCTGAGCCTGGGGGGCTGGGGATGCTGCCTGAGAGGGTTTTCGTCTGGTTTCTTGGGGGAAGCTGATGCTGAGGGGACATGTCCCCATTGCTGTCCCTATCACTGTCCCTATCACTGTCCCCACACACACCCCCTGGGGCATCAGCGAAGGGCCCAGGACTGTGCTCTCTACTGCAAGGGGTTTGTTGGTTTTAAGTATTGTTTGTGGGTGTAGGTTTTTTTTTTATTGCTTTCAGTTGAGTAAAAGCTTTTAATTTCCAGCAGAACTGGATCTGGGACCTGCGCCACTCCTCAGGGTCGCTCTCTTGGGATGTTTCTCTCGGAGCCGGAGGGTTTTTTGGGAGAGAACTGGAGGCCGGGGCTTCCCCTTGCCCTCCTGGCTCCCTCGAGGTTCCCCTGGGGCCCCCGGCCCGGCCGCCCTATTTATCGGGACAAAAATTAATAATAAATGATGAGGAAAGCGGTTTAAGGAACAAACACTATTGCTGCCGAATGCCATAAACACTGAGTTGTACAAATTGTGATTGAGGAAATGAAAAAAAAAAAAAAGTTTATACTTTTTAAAAAAAAAAATTTCCAATGGAATAAATTATTCATGAAGCCTTGGTTGTGGAGTCGCCTCATTCCCGCCCGGCCGGGGGGGGGGGGGGAGAGGGCGGGGCGGTGGCGCGCGCCGCGATGACATCACTTCCGTGAGGCGCTGGGCGTGCGCCGGAAGCGGAGGGGCGGGGCGAGGAGGAGAGGCGGCCATGGCGGAATGCTCGGGCCTGCAGTTCGTCAGCCCCTACGCCTTCGAGGCGATGCAGAAGGTGGACGTGGTGCGGCTGGCGGCCCTGAGCGACCCCGAGCTGCGGCTGCTGCTGCCCTGCCTGGTGCGCATGGCCCTCTGCGCCCCCGCCGACCAGAGCCAGAGCTGGGCCCAGGACAAGAAGCTCATCCTGCGGCTCCTCTCGGGCGTGGAGGCCGTTAACTCCATCGTGGCCCTGCTCTCCGTCGACTTCCACGCTCTGGAGCAGGACGCCAGCAAGGAGCAGCAGCTCCGGTAACGGCGGGGGAACGGCCTCTCTTCTGGCCAAAGCCGCGGTGGTTGGTTTCTTGTGGAGGAAGCGCCCGGGCCGGGCCCGTTCCCTTATGATTCTTAAGGAAAAAAAACGTTTCTGGCATAGTGACAGCGCCGGGAGCGCGGTCTGTGTCCGTCCCGGGGGCCTGTTCCTCCCCTCCGGGCTCGTAGGGAGGTGCCTGGGCTGGGAGGCGAAGGACGCTCTTTCCTGAGGCCAAGAGAGGGGTCAGGGGGTGTCTCTGCCCTTGACATTTCGATAACGTTTTCATATTCAGTAACCCACTGAAGTAAATTTCCTAGCGTCCTACAGTTCCAAGAGTCTTTTCTGATTGTTAGCACGATAGAAGAAATCCCTGCAGGGCTACTGCCTTCCTCTAATGCAATAAAATTTCCGTGTTTGCAGAAGCATTTAATAGTTGCTGTTTTTAATCGCCCGTTAGGCACAAGCTGGGAGGAGGCAGCGGAGAGAGCATCTTGGTGTCACAGCTTCAGCACGGGCTGACGCTGGAATTCGAGCACAGCGATTCACCCCGGCGCCTGCGGCTCGTGCTCAGCGAGTTGCTGGCAATTATGAATAAGGTAAACCTCACCACAGCTGGGCTCTTAAAAAAAGGCCGACACGCTGCCTAGTTGTGTTTGGGTGCTGCTGCTGCTGCGGGTGAGTGCTCCTTTCCGGGGCTCACCTGCTCCACCAAGACGTAAAGTCTCGGTCTGATTGAACGGTGGCTTCTGATTAAACTTCTCTTGACCCCGGCTTCCTCGGGGAAGTGTTTCTTCCTCAGGACAAATGAGGGTAATCTTTTCTAATACGATACGGGCTCTTTATATTCTGTAATGTGTTTTGCTGAAATATAATGTGATTTTGTGATGCACCAGTGCAGGGATCACATTTGAAAATGGAATTAGGACTTTTCTCCATCCAGTTCTTTGTTCCTATTGCAGTATGATATTAGCCACCGTATTTTTCTTCCCCCTCCGACCCTTCCTGCATTTTATTTTCCTCGTGTAAATTTACCACGTTTTTAGCATTGTCAGTGAGCTATTTCTTTCTTCTGGAAAGAAGTGATGACACCAGCCGTATTTAAGTATTTCCATTAGTAAATATTTCTTATTTCAAACACTTCTGTTGCCTGTTCTGTTTTTATAGCTGTACATTTTTGACAGTTTTTAGTGTATTCAGGCTGCTGAATTTAAAGCTACAAAAGCCTGATCAGACAAATTGCTTCATAAAACCCGTTTGGTGACGGTGAATAATGTCTTGTAGGTGTCAGAATCAAATGGTGAGTTTTTCCTCAAATCTTCTGAGCTCTTCGAGAGTCCTGTTTATCTGGAGGAGGCAGCAGATGTTCTCTGCATTTTGCAAGCAGGTGCAGTATTCTGTTATAGTTTTTTCCAGCCTCTTACAAATGTAACTAACTCTTGAGGTTACTGTGACTGATCGAAGGTTAATGTAGGCTGTCTAGCTCTTTGAAAGAGGAATAGATCACAGATTGATTTTTCTATTTATTGATTTGACCGTGGTACTTTAATGCGTGTTAAAAGCAAGGCTTTATTTATTTTGTAGTGAAACACTTTGACTTCTAAAACCCTCTTTTTATCCAGAGCTGCCATCTCTGTTGCCGATAGTTGATGTGGCTGAAGCTCTGTTGCACGTTAAAAACGGAGCCTGGTTCCTCTGCCTTCTGGTGGCCAATGTTCCTGATAGCTTTAACGAGGGTGAGTTACACTTTCTTCTTGTGCAGCTTCCTTTTTCTAAGGGTTTGAAATGATTTCTAGCCATGTAGTTAATTCTGGGCTAAACTAGATGTCATAAATACTGGAATGGGAGAGCGTTTGGCTCGTGAAATACAGTTTGAATGCATTTGTACGTGGAGGTGCTGGTGGGCTCCCATCCTCATTGTGTTGATCCCCCTTTTTTGCAACCTGTTTGTAGACTCGTGTGTTTGTTGCAGCTTTTGCTTTTTGATTTGGGCAGTGAGTGCCTGGGACTGTGACCCTGGTCTTGCCATGCTCATAGCTCTTGTCCCTTAGATTCCAAGGTGAAAAGTCTGTATTGTAGATGCCTGTTAAGCATCCCTTACCTCCCAATAAGGTTTCAGTCTCCAGGGCTGCAAGATGCACAGGTTTCATTAGATAGAGTATGAGCAGTAATTGGATGATGTATGAATCTATAATTTCTCTGACCCTTTAATTTCTCTGAGGAGAAAAGACCATTTCCTTGTTCTGTTTTTATGGTGTAGATCATGAGTTCTTGGCCGGAGAAGGTTTGTGTGGCCCAGCTAATAAGTCAGAGTGAGCTGAACAGAATGCTTTGGCTTTGTGTGTGGATGTTTTTGTGGCTTTCTGTGGGAGAGGCCAGATCTACTTACAGCTCCTGCTGCATATTTAGTCTGTAGGGGTTTGATTAAGAATGGCGAACGGCAGGATGAGGAAAGTGTTGGTGGCCGTCGGAGAACAGAAGCACTTCGTCACCTGTGTAAAATGAACCCTTCCCAAGCTCTGAGGGTGCGAGGCATGGTGGTAAGTCTGCTGTGACATCATCGTTGTGATCCTTACGGCAGCTTTGAGAACAAAAAAAAGTGATTGAGCGTTTCATCTAGGTGGAAGAGTGTCATCTGCCAGGTCTCGGTGTGGCTTTGACCTTGGATCACACCAAAAATGAATCTTCAGATGATGGAGTGAGTGACCTGGTGTGTTTTGTCAGTGGTTTGCTACTTGGAACGAACGCAAAGGTTCGAACTTGGTTTGGAACTTTCATCCGAAATGGCCAACAGGTATGAAAATCTTTGAATATTTTGCTTTTAAAAAAAAATATTCTTCTGGCTTGCTGTAACTCTTCTGGATGGGGACACCTATATTCGTCTGAATGTATATAAATCCTGTTGGAGCAACCTTTATAAGGCTGCCTCTTCTTGTGGGACCATCAGGTCTATAAACAGTGTCCCTGAAGGCACCTGTTGGGTTGTTCCTCTGAGAGGTTTTGGGGTAGATGATTCAATAGGCGCAGAGAGCAGGAAATTGCAACTTTGTAATCTTTACCTGATAAATATGTTCATCCTCAGTGTTCTCAACGGGAAGTTGTCTTGACTCGCTTGGTTAGTTGGCTTAGTTAAAGCTTGTGCTTTGATGTGTAATGATCATGTGTTGCCAGTTGCCCTCATACTGAAAACCGCATTTAAAAACAATTCCTCTTCCACCCCAACCTCCCCCTCTATTTTTTTTTTTTCTCTTGACTTCCTAATTGAGGAAGCTCTCATGTAATAGATTGTTTGATGGGATGAGTTTTCCGCTGCTGTTCTCACCTTTTAACTTCTTACACAGAGAAAAAGAGATAACATCAGTTCTGTGCTTTGGCAAATGAGGAGGCAGCTTCTCCTGGAGCTGATGGGAATCCTTCCCACGGTTCGCAGCACGCACATTGTTGAAGAAGCAGATGTTGATACGGAGCCAAACGTGTCTGTGTATTCAGGACTGAAGGAGGAGCACGTCGTGAAAGCCAGCGCTTTGTTACGTCTCTATTGCGCCCTGATGGGAATCGCTGGGCTGAAGTAAGGAACCTTTTAATGCTCTTGTGGTTTTTATTCCCTGTGTGTCCATTTAAAGAGGGGTTGAGAGCTTTGGGCGCTTTTAACGTGAGCTGTCTCTTAACGCCATTGTGTCCTTCAAACAATCTTGGCAGGACTCCCAAGTTTCAGTGCTAAGGGATGCTCTTCTCACGTGCTGGGGGCTGGAGTTGCTTCTTGATAGAAGTTTCTTTATAGCACAGAGAGCAAACCTGATACTGACTCGTTAGGAGACGTCTAGTCCTAAGCGGTTGGAGCAGTGTGTAGAGGAGAGCAGCTGAAAACTCTAGCAACATAACGCCACATGAATTTAGAATTTCTGTTCCTCTGCTTTTATTCTTTAGAGATTGCTGATGCAGCATCTTCATGCATCGCGAGTTCCAATTTAGGTATTTTGTACGAATAGCCAAGATTACATCCTGGGGAAGTTTTCTCACTGTTGTTATCTCTTAACAGAGATTTTCATGTCTGTAAGTTCAAAGAGAATTGCCGGTTAATCTTGATACTCATTTATTGATGGCAGCTTGATAAAAAGATTAAGAAACAGAGAAAATTTAATCTTTAACCATTGTGATGAGATTGGAATTCTCTTCGCTTTTGAATTAGCAGTGTGGGGTTTGTTCTTTTTGTGTGTTGTTCAGGCCAACGGATGAAGAAGCTGAGCAGCTGCTGCAGCTGATGACCAGCCGCCCTCCTGCAACTCCAGCTGGGGTTCGTTTTGTGTCTCTCTCCTTTTGCATGCTCCTGGCCTTCTCCACCCTTGTCAGGTACGTCTCCATAAGGGAGGAGCTTTGTAAAGATGTTTCTGATTTAGCACCGTTAAGGTAATGACCTTCCCTAGAGCTGCAGTTTTTCTCTCCTAGTTCTTTATAAAATTCTCCATATGCTGATTGAGGGGATTTGTCTCACGCTATGGTGAGGAAATTGATATTCCACTCTGCTCTCCTCCTTGTTTGTAGCAAATCTTTTGAGAGGAGAGCATCAGTATCAGCTTAATTTGGAAAGGTTTTTGAAGGCTAAAGTAGGCCTTACTAGTTCACTTTTCCATTGAACAAGTTTATGGCTAAATTCTTTAGAAACCCTGTTCCAAAGAATAGCCACATAGATGTTTAATGGTACAGCTTTCTGCTGTTTGCATTCAAGACAGGAAATTGTCTGACCATTGGACTGAAGTTTGTGCTAAATAGCAGAGTTTATTGGCTGTTTGAGTTTAAAGTGAAAGTGACAAAAAGTTTCCTGGCTTAAGGTTCTTCAAATACTGGCTGTTCTGCTAGTAATTGTTAGAAAACTAGCGTAGTTCATGGAAAAAGGTTCTTTTATGGCTTTTCTTTGTGCAGCACCCCAGAACAGGAGCAACTCATGGTGGTGTGGCTTAGCTGGATGATAAAGGAAGAAGCTTACTTTGAAAGGTGAGAACGGCTTCTCTTGTTTTAACAATTCCAGTAATTTCACGTTTACTTATGTCCTGTTGGAAACTAACTCTTCCTCTTTGTTATCCTTAGCATTTCTGGTGTGTCTGCTTCCTTTGGAGAGATGCTTCTCCTGGTAGCCATGTATTTCCATAGCAATCAGCTCAGCGCTATCATTGATTTAGTCTGTTCCACCTTGGGAATGAAGGTAAATCCTAAACTGTTTCTAGCACGTAACATTTCTCTGTTAAAATTAACTTTTTTACTGTGCATTTATACTCTTGTATTTACATTAGCTTTAATATAATGAACTTTGGTTTTGCTGATATATTTAAAGCAAACGTAAACTAAAAAAATGAGGAAGTAACTAAATTAGTTGCTCTAGAAAACTGTGCCAGGGAGACAGGGGAATGGTATGATAAAGGTGCTGACTTAATGAAATCGTTATTTCAAGATATAGCAAGAGATGAGCTATTTGAGAAGACTAATGGAAGAAATTTCCAAACTGAGTTGCAAACTTGTTATTTTTAATAGTTGAAAGAAATATCTATATATGCAATAATTAATTTGTGAAAATTACTGAGGGAGACTTGCCTTCAATTTACTATTGTGAAATGTTGTCCCATCAAACAGAAAAGCTGGGTAGGTGGTTTTTAGGATAAGGAAGGTGTGGAGTGATGAACTTGTGACACTTGAAAATACTTTTATTTTATATTTAAAGTATCAATGTGAACATTTTCCTGGTATGCCAGTGAAGACAAGTTTAAAAAGGTTAGAAGTTAACAGTTCATAAACTAAGTTTGCTTCTTTGTTTCAGATTGTTATTAAGCCCAGCTCCCTCAGCAGAATGAAGACAATCTTCACACAGGAGATTTTCACTGAACAGGTATCATTTTAACAGGTTTTCTTTTTTGTCTGTCTTTTTTTTGTTTTTCCTTTCCTCTGCAATCACTTCAGTTTGACCTACAAGGAGAATCCAAGCCCTGCTGGTACCAAAGAGCCTCGCCTCTTGCTTTTTGTACTCTGGTCTGATTATGCTTTTTGAACACTTGGCTTTTTTGAGTAATGGGGAAGCAAAGGAGAAAAATTGTCCACTGTGACATTATCTTTTGCAGTGGCAGGAAATGGTTCAGAAATGTAGTACGTGTGCTATAGTTTTACATTTACAAAAACGGTTCTTCAGCTTCCAAACAACCAAAAGATAGGTCAGGTGTTTTGAAGTGAATCTTGTTAGGGCTGCTCAGAATGTAGCTGTGTGACTTTGTCACCTTGTGCTTATGCATTGTGATAAGGTGAATATTTGTGGGATTTTTCTTGTTAATTCTAACTTTTCCTTCAGGTTGTTACAGCCCACGCAGTTCGAGTGCCTGTTACGGGCAACCTCAGTGCCAACATTACTGGATTTTTACCTATTCACTGCATTTACCAGCTTTTAAAAAGTCGATCATTCACCAAGCACAAAGTATCCATTAAGGTATGACCTTCATTTTATTTCTCTTCATAATTTTCAATGCTGGCTAGGTTTTGCAGGTTTTTTTTGGTTGTTGTTTGAATTATAGGAACTTCATGAATTTTATAGCCTATTACCATGTAATTTAAGAAAGAACCAAGTATTAAGTTTATGTATCCAGTTTTAGCTCTATAATCCAGAGGCCACAACTTAGTGAAGTTAAAGATAATAAGTTACCTCTCTCCTTCTGGCTGCGCTTAAAAAAATTGCAGTCAGAATGATATTTCCAGCCAGAACATGTTTCACTGGGAGGTCTGTACAGACCAGGGTCCAGGATACAGTTTATGACCAGGCCCAACTCAGAACTGGTATTACCCTTTCCAAAGTCATTCAGTTACGTTTTTTGTAACTAGTTAAAAGGGGATCAGAATGGTTTGAGTTGGGAGGGACCATAAAGATCATCAAGTTCCCAACTCCCTGCCCTGGGCAGGGACACCTCCCACCAGGCCAGGTTGCTCAAAGCCCCATCCAGCCTGGTCTTGAACCCCTCCAGGGATGGGGCATCCACATCTTCCCTGGGCAACTGGGCCAGGGTCTCACCACCCTCACAGCAACAAATTTCTTCCCATTATCTAATCTAAATCTCTCATCTTTCAATTTAAAACCATTACCTCTTGTCCTACTGATCAAGAGTCCCTTCCCATCTCTCCTGTAGCCCCCTTCAGGTACTGGAAGGCCACTATAAGGTCTCCCTGGAGCCTTCTCTTCTCCAGGCTGAACAAGCCCAGCTCTCTCAGCCTGTCTCCATAGGAGAGGTTCTCCAGCCATACCTGCAGAATAAAAAAGGGATGTACTTACAGAGGGACATACTTGCAGACATAAAAATATTGCCCTCCAGCTTTGAAACTGAACATGTAATGGCATATTTTTTTCTAGGACTGGATCTATCGGCAGCTCTGTGAAACCACCACCCCTCTCCATCCTCAGCTGCTTTCTCTTATTGATGTCTACATTAATTCTATTCTTACTCCGGCATCTAAATCCAACCCAGAGGCCACAAACCAGCCTGTGACCGAACAGGAGATCCTGAATGTTTTTCAAGGACTCTCTGGGGTAAGTGATTTCTTTGCTTCTCTCACGTACTTTAGTGTGAATGTGTGATTCAATATTTTGTATATATGTGTGATGTGGATTCTGTAAGTCACCTCAATTTTGTCTTTAATGCCTGGATAGTAAACTGCCTCCTACTGCAGTGATTGTCAGGTGTTTTGAAGTGAATCTTGTTAGGGCTACTCAGATTTTTTTGGAGGATTGCTATTTGTCCCTGTTTTGCCCTTTGCCTTGGGACCTCACCAACTCATGCTGTTAAAAATGCAAAGAAAACACTTAATGGATTGAAAAATGGAGGTGTTTATGTAGGATTTGTGTAATTTTTGTACTCGAAAGAAGCATTTTAATTTTGATAAAAATCTGATAGTGGTCACTTGGACACACACAGAGTGATCGGCAAGCGTTGACTTGGGATTACTCCTTCTTAGTGTCCTCAGATGGAAAAATACATTTTATGTTTGAAGGTTGTTTTAAAAAAAAAAAGGAAGAAAAAAAAAAGAAAATTCCCTGCAACTTTCAGCTTTGACCTCATATGGCTTGCTATTTTTAGACAAGGTTTACTGACTTATCTTCCTTCATATTTGCACATAAATCCAAATTTTTATTCTCAAGAATTAGGAATGCAACATGACCTTTGTATGTGCTTTTATATACAGGGAGAAAATACTCGTCTTCCTCAGCGATACAGCATCACAACACAATTACTTGTCCTCTACTACGTGCTGTCATACGAAGAAGCACTTCTGGCAAACACAAAGATACTGGGTATATGTCATTGCATCAGTGGAAAACAGATAAACTGAAAATCAGATGCAAAGAGAGGAATTCTTACAATAACCAATGTTCATGTTGCTGTCAGATTGAAGCACAGCATAAACAGTTTAGATTCTCGCAAAAAATACAGTATTGCTGTAGAAATTAAGGAGATAAAGGTTCTAATAAGACACTGTAGTTGAGTAATTTGTTTTCCAGATTAAAAGTGGTCCAGATAAAAAGCCTTGAATAAAGAAAGTGCAGATTTGAGCAATGATCTCAAAATTAGTTGGACTTGGTCAAAGATAGTATGGAAGTCTTGCCAACAAATCTAAATGCCAGGAAAATCTTTAAATGGAAATGTTCACAGAAATGGTTTCCTGAAGAGCTTAATTTAATACTTTAATAGGAATGAGGTGTGTTATTTGGGATTTTCTCTGTCTTACCTGGATAATACAGAGACAAGCGCTCTAAATTTTCTTTATTTGTTCAGTTGGGGGAATATTTTTTTCCCAACTGTAAGTCTTATGTGTGCTTTCTTGTTCTGTTCCCTTATAGCTGCCATGCAGAAGAAACCCAAGTCTTACTCGTCAGCATTAATGGATCAGATTCCAATCAAGTACCTCATCCGGCAGGCACAGGGGCTGCAGCAGGAACTGGGAGGTACATCTGTGTGTCAGAGTCTAACACAGAAGGCAGGCGAAGCGTGTTTCCAGCTCTGTTGTCTGTGTCATAGTGTGCCTTAAAATCTGTCAGTAGTATTTAGTGAGATTATAGATATGTTTGAAGAGTAATAGTGAGAGTTGGAGGGAGGCAGTTCTTTTTAGAGTAGGTCTTACCTACCCAAGGTAGCTTTTAGAGTAGGAATTGCCTGAGAATGTGTAATTATTCCAGACTGAGTTTAAGAGTTACTGTCAGGTCCTCCCACCTTTCCGAAAGGTAACTTTTCCTTTCTGTTGGAGTTGGAATATCAGGCTGTAAACATGGAAACTCATCGACCTTCTCAACAGGGGTTCAGTTAAGGCCTGTTGTTGAAGCGATAGGCACAAATATGTTCAGGTAGAAAATGTAGCCACTCAAATCTAAGATGTATATTTTCTTAACCCTCCTAAAAGGCTTGCATTCTGCTCTGTTACGCCTTCTCGCAACAAACTACCCACACCTCTGCATTGTGGAAGACTGGATCTGTGAGGAACACATCACGGGCACCGACGCCTTACTGAGGAGGATGCTTCTTACCAACATTGCGAAGAATCACTCTCCCAAACAGCTCCAAGAAGGTAAATAACTTTGTGTGAAGTAAGCAGTGTTCTTTCCAAATTGGCTGGAATATAGTGGGTTCGGTAGTGTGTAGATGTTTAATTAATTTGATTGCACTCCATTTGTATAATGAAAGTGTTCTGCTGCCAAGTCAGAAAAAGTGTCAGAAGTCCAATTTTACCAAGATCCGTTGTCTTTATTTTATAGCATTTTCCATGCTGCCTGGAAATCACACCCAGCTGATGCAGATCTTAGAGCATTTAACACTTCTCTCGGCTGGTGAATTGATCCCATACGCAGAAGTCTTGACATCAAACATGAATTGCTTGCTGAACACCGGGGTCCCTCGGAGGATTCTTCAGACTGTCAATAAACTTTGGATGGTTCTGAACACCGTGATGCCGAGAAGGTAAGTTCAAAATACTGTTTAGTTTATTGGTGCAGGTGAAATGCCACTTTCTGCTTCAAAAATAATGACACAATGCCTTTGGGAATTTGGAGGTTGTGACTGAATAGAAGGTTTTGGAGTTGCATTCCTTTTTGCTTTCTTGAGACTTTTAACCTTTGTATTAAAAAAGGTGGTACTTCTTATCCTGAGGGGAAAGGAAGTCACTTAGAATATGGGAGTGTAGTTTTATAGTGTGCATTGTTTATGACAAATTGCTGGTGAAACATGAACTCACTTTGGTAAGAACGTGCCTTTTCTGAGAAGCTGGATGCTCTATTGCAGTGAAACAGTTTGGTTGCCGTAATTCCAGTGAATGTGAGTTAATTATATCTTGGTTAACTTCAAGGTCTGTAAATGGGCTTTTGGCTCCTTGACAGGCCTAGAAAAATACAGTTAATTGAGATAAGTGAGTGTCCAGATGCTTATGTGATCCTTATTCTCTTACAGGCTACGTAATTAAAAAAATGTAAAAATAATCTCATTTTAGGTTGTGGGTGATGACTGTTAATGCTCTGCAGCCTTCAGTAAAAATAGTCCGACAGCAGAAATACACCCAGAATGATCTGATGATTGACCCTTTGATTGTACTACGATGTGATCAGAGAGTTCACAGGTGAGCGTCGCCCTCCTCCAGCTTTCTGCATTCGGTGGTACTTACACTGATAAATAGCGCCGACCATAAAGCTGTCTTACAGAAAACTTCTAAAAGCTTTCAGTACGTCATATAATCAGTTTGAAAATATGTTTTGAGCTTTAAAGTTCCATCTTTTCTGTATTTAGGCTGGTTGATCAGTGCACTGAGTGAGCTGTGCGTGCAGTGTCCAGCTGAGTGTCCTGCTGGACAGCCTTACACTTAGTTCTGTTTTGGAAACTTTGGGATTTGTGCATAGATCATCCATTTTAGATTTGCGTGTGTGAATTTGTTCTAAACAGATGTTGCAGGGTGCTTAAAATGTCTGCTGCCACGTGGTGGTGGTGGTGGTGGTTGAGGCTGTAGCTGCGACATCCCTACACTGCACACGCTGTCTTTTATCGTGGGCCTGTGGGTATCCCACCCGTTTGGGTAACAGTTTCTGGGTTCTTGATGGATATGGCAAAGGTAGATTTGCTTAATTTCCCAAGAAAGTCTTTTAATATTAGTTAGAAATTATTTCCTCTCGCTGTCAGTGGTGACGGAGGAGAGTGTGTAATACTGCTTTATGGCTCTGGTGCAGAAGAATGAGCTGAGGATTTTAGTAGTGAGAGTGATGATAACTGATAGCAGTGGACCAGCTGTTAAGGAGAATATGAAATAATGCAAAGAATAAGTTGGAATTTGTAAATTAGATCGTTGCTTTTTCATAGTAATGAAGGAAATTGCATCTGTTATTCTAAAAGAGATATGGTTAAACATTTTAAATGTACTTTAGCTCCTATGTTTATTCCTTCTCTTATTTTTTTCATGTTTTCCCTTCCGTGTTATCCTTAAGTTCATAATAAGTGGCTAATAGACAACGTGATTTGTTCTTCACGTTCTGGTTTGTATCCATCTCTTGCTCCTTGCCTTTTAGCAATTGAGCCGTGAATCCAGTTTTCATTTGAGTTGCTGGATTTCAAGTTTCTCTTGATGACATCTTTAATCCCCAGCCCATGGGTGAAATTTTTAAAGGTATATCCCTTCAACCCTGAATGCAAATTGAAAATCCTGCATTTCTAAAAGTGTTGGATGCGATGTGAAGTAGTTCAGAGCTTATCTGCTGTATTTTTCCTCGTCATTCAGGTGATTCTTTTTTATTCACATTAAGCCAACATTTTTTAGGTTTCCTTTGTTCGTCTGAATTTGGCGTCTTCAGTAGTTCCTTGTTTTTTAGAGTGTGCACATCTGTGTGTGCCTGAGAGAAGCAGGATGGAATGGCAGGGCAGCAGAAGGGATTGTCACCTTCGGTATTTTGCTGTGTTGGGAAAAACACCTTAGGTATGAACCAAACTGCAACCAAATGAGCCTCTGAGGGAGTGTGTTTAGTTTATTCACATTATTACTGTGTTATTGTTCTGCCTACTGAAATGCCTTCATTTTATCATGTGTTCCCATATCAGGAGTCCTCCTCTGATGGATATAACTCTGCACATGTTGAACGGATATCTTCTGGCTTCAAAAGCTTACCTCAACTCTCACCTAAAAGAAACAGCAGAGCAGGACATCAGACCATCCCAAAACAATGCGATGGGCCCAGAGGCCCCAGAAGTTACAAGGGAAGAATTAAAAAATGCATTGCTTGCTGCTCAGGTAAGGGGGAAGAAATGAATATTAAATGATGTGAGGAAAGACAAAGATTAAAGAGAAATACAGAAACAGGAAATTAAAAAAGAAGATATTTTTACTTCTTTTTTACTGACTTCTGTTACAATGAAAAAGAAAACTGCTTCCGTATTCAAATTGTTAAATATTTTCGGTCTTCTGTTTGCTAGTCTGACGCATTGTGTTGATGAGCTGCTTTGATAGTGGTGTTTTCTGTTAGAACAGAAGAGTTTTGCTTACTGTCCCTTTTGCCTTGTTGCTTGTGTTATCCAGAGGCTCTTTCCGTACTGCTTTGCAGCAGAAAACATGAATAAATGTGACAGACCTACATGTGATCACTTGAACTGTGCTAAGAGAAGCAGCCAGCACTGTGAAGTGTGAGACCGAAGAACGGTTAATTTACTCTAGCTTCATGTTACAGGAATTCTTGAGTAATCCTGTTTCACAGACAGTCTCTTCTTACCTCTGTCTGGAAGAGTGACACACAGATAGTCTCTATTAGAAGATAATTTTTGAGTTGATAGGAAATTTTACATTTACATTATTAGTGTAATCTCCTCTGAATACTATGAATTACATGGCCATGTGCATATTTTATTTTAATCTGGATGCTTTAAAGGGACCGTTGGATATTTATTTTGAAACAATATGAGATTCTTTTGAAACTACCCTTTTAATCTGTGATTGTAATGATCCATTAGGTTAAGCTTTTGTTCTTTGAGACTTGATTCAGATGAAGTGTTGGGCATTTATAATGTTCTTCAGGGTTTGTGATTCCTGAACAGAGCTCTCTTTATTATGTGAAAAAAAATATCTATAGCTATAAATTCTAGCCACCTGACAGTCTTACGTTTCTTAAGTTCTCATTACCTTGTATTTGATTTCTTTGATTTCATTGGACTTTTTAATGCATGTTCTGTTGCTTATTTCTTCACAGGACAGTGCTGCTGTGCAGATTCTTCTAGAGATCTGCTTGCCTACAGAAGAAGAGAAAGCCCAGAGCAGCAATATCCACAGTTTGCTAAAGGGTGTTCATAGTTCCACGAGCCCTAAAAGCCCAGAACAAGAAGAAGATGACGACAGCTTGCTGTGTAATCTGCGCGAGGTCCAGTGTCTGATCTGCTGCCTGCTGCATCAGATGTACATAGCTGATCCCAACATAGTCAAACTAGTTCATTTCCAGGTCTGCTTTCCACTATTTTAGTTCTTCCTAGGTTTCTCTGGTTAAGAAAGAGCCAAAGGAAGTGGTCCAAGGGTGTTGATTGCTGTTGTGTTCCTCAGAAATTATAATTTGGCTCCTCATCTCTCCAAACTTGCAGTACCTGCATTTCCTCCATATTTCAGTGCTTGGCCTCTGTGTTGTAGCCGAGAAGGGAGCAGCTAAATTATGTCTGTTCCTCATCATTAAACACAGGCTTTGTTTGGGCCTCTGCCCTTTTTTATACCAAAATAATTTGTCCATTCTAGGCCAAGGAAAACTGGCCTAATCATCTCATAATTAATTGTTCCACATCATTTCTGGGTTACTTTTTTCTGGCCATGTTTTTAAATTAGTATACCCGTTATTCAAAACTGTAATTTGCCTTCAACATCTACTTATCTTTCCTTTTGGTTGAGTTTATCTCTTTAGAGTGGAAGGAGAAAGGTTGCCTCTGCCAAAGCAGCTGTGTGGCTTGAAAAAAAGAAGAGGGGGAAAGATCAGCAAATTTTTTAATATAAATGCGTTTTTAATGTGTGTTAAATTGCTTGTTGCCAGATGGCAGTCTCTTTAAAAGGAGTTAATTTGCCTTGACCTGGAACTGATGAAGTGACTAAAAAAGGCAATGGTGCAGTCGTGAAATAAGCAAGTTGGGGCCTTTGGTGAAGTTTGGAACACAGGGGAAAGACACAGCTTGTTAGTTTTGAAAAAAGCATTAATAGAGATCTAGTTTAAAATCTTAATTGAAAAGGAATTTTTGAAACACCTTGGATGCATCTTTTCTTAATCACACAGGGTTACCCCTGTGAACTTCTGGCTCTGACAGTGGCGGGAATTCCCTCCATGCACATCTGCCTGGATTTCATACCCGAGCTCATTGCCCAGCCTGAACTTGAAAAACAGGTACCGTACACTCCTCAGGTTTGAGATTCAGTGTGTGTGGTTCACCCTGATGAAGTAGCAGCTAACGGGAGAAAATAAAAGGATCTCTAAAAAAAGCCCTGTTCTAACTTGCCTAGGACATCAAGGTAGTATCTGTAGCACTTCTACCTTAAATTAAAAGCCTGGCCTTTAAATCCTCTTCAAACAGAGATTGTGACATCTCCTCTAACTTATCTCTGTACACTTGTTCAGGAAATACTCATGACTTTTGGTATTACCTTCAAGAACATGAATTTCAATAATTACTTTCATTTGTTCTTTATATTGAATATAAATCAGTTGGCAAAAGTTTTGCCTACTTATTTTATATTTGATACTTTATAGCTACAGAGACTTTAATGAAGATTTGAATTCTGAAACCCTTTTCTGCAAAGCTATTCTGTAGAACAGATGAAACAGCCTTAAGATCAAAATTTTATTCATTTTCATAAAGAGTTTGACCACTGAATCTTTTTCTGAGGAATATTACAACTGTTTGAAGCAAACTTGGGACAAGACTATAAGGTGTAAATTTCTAAATCAATCTAAATTTCTCCTTCTTTACTGGTTCTTCCCCAGGTCTAACTCCAGGAACAAACCCTGCTGGAATGACATGTGTGGCTTTCCTCAAAGTTACACTGTTTGAGTCTGAAGAGCAGTGGTTTCTTCTCACTACAGGCTCTCAGCAAAAGGGGGAGTCGAGAGTTTGATTTTGAAATGTTTCACCAATATTTTTGAAGGTCTTTTCATGATGATTATGAAAAACAGTGGCAAATTATTATTACTTTCTAAAGCAATGAGTAGCTCCTGATTTACTGTACTGTGACAAGGGAAGATCACATATTTGGCTCGTTGTAGGTAACTGGAATTTGTTGGGGTAAAGATTGCTCTGCTTTGGATAGAAAGTGCAAAGCAATCTGTAACTCTATGGTTTATTTCTCTTTTGCCTTTCTCCTCCTGAACAGATATTTGCCATCCAGTTACTTTCGTTTTTGTGTATTCAGTATGCACTACCTAAATCTCTCAGTGTGGCTCGTTTAGCAATCAATGTGATGGGAACCCTGCTCACAGGTAAGCACTCGGCAACCCCTAAATAACATTCTTGTGTAAATTAGGATTATTTGTCTAAATTGAATGTAGTTTTGTCTAAATGCCACGGTGTTAATTATGATTGTAGAAGTAACAACAATTCTTGACTGGATTTTTATAATGATTCCTTAACAATTTCTTTTTCCTTGATAGTTTTAACCCAGTCGAAGCGCTATGCTTTTTTCATGCCAACCCTGCCTTGTTTGGTGTCATTCTGTCAAGCCTTTCCTCCTTTATACGAGGATATTATGTCTCTGCTGATACAAATAGGACAAGTTTGTGCCTCTGATGTTGCTACGCAAACAAGGGACTTCGACCCAATTATTACCCGTAAGTAAAATACCTTGTATTTCAAAAGTTGTAGTCCCAGGGAGAAAGTGATGTTAATGTTCCAAAAGTTTGAGTGTAGTTGGAATGAAGTATGAAAATTTACTTCTGTTGCCTTGTAAATATAGAAGGAATAGAGATAGGTGGATTTACTGGATTGGAGGAGAGAGTTTAGAGGCTAAAAGGGCTGAAAGTACTTCATATTGCCTTCCTTCTATTTTATTTCCCTGCTTTTATGATTTCAAGATGTGTCCCTGTATGCAAGTGTTGTGCATAGAATTTGCCATTGTTGTCTAAGGATGAAAGACCTGAGCAAAGGTCATTGGCTTTTGAGAACACAAGGATGTTTCAACCCTTCAGCTGAGGCATAATGGCCATAAAATCTTCTTAATCTCTTTGAAACGCAAAGTCAAATGAGCTGCCTGGAGTCTTACACGTGATATAGCACGGCTGGATAATTGTGTGAACACAGATTAACTGTTTAAGTGTATCAGTTGATCGTGAGCCTGATTTTGTCTCCTTTTTTGTCTAAAGACAAATGCTTTGTTCATGTGATACAAGGTTTCCTGGTGCTATCTCTGCTAGGATATTGATGTTAAAAGTTGTTAAGAGGGAATATGAAAAACTTCAAAGGAGTTATAGATAAGTAAAAAAGAAATGTTGTGGTGTCTCTAGAAATAATCCGTGGAATATTTCATACCTGGTGCACGAAATAGTGATGGCTTAAATTTTATAACATAGATCTTTGTGTTATGGGTGTAATATAACAATTTAAAAAAATATTTATTTAGATGTACTTTGCTTTTTCAACTTAATTTTCTAGGTCTCCAGCAACTGAAGGAGAAACCACATGAAGTGTCAGGACTTTGTAAAGATTCATCTATCAAAAGCTGTTCAAGAGACATTGCAAGCATGGACCCTGATGTTCGGTTATGCCAGTGTGTTGAAAATACTATCATTGAAATAATTAACATGAGCGTAAGCGGAGTTTAGGAAGAACACAAGTGAAATTGTACTGTAGGTAGTCCCATGGTCTATGGTGCCTAAATTTGGAGAAAGCTGCAGATGTGGACTGAGGAACTGGAGCACAAGAAGTCCATGGTTTTCATTCATTTGATTCAGTTGTGGCTGAAAAGAATTCTTTAAAGAGGCTTATATTGCTTCCAAGGGAAAACTTGTGAGGCTAATGAGGTCAGTGAACTGAGTGGGATTTTTTGGCTCGCTTGGTTTCTGAAGTGATACAGCAACACACCTGAAAGGGGTTTATAACACTCTGAAACATGAATACTTTGTTGAGCAAACAGCAGAATGATGGGCAAGGAGAAATTGAGATTAAAGCGCCTTTGCTTAGGTTAAATGAACTACAGTTCCAGAGCCTTGAGAAGCAAGAGGAAATAAAATACTCCCAAGAAAGACTTGAAAAAGTGGTGTAACTAACTTGCACCATCACATTGAGTACTCAGAGAAAATGCTTTAATTTTTTTGTATGTTTCAAACCATTAGTCAAGGTTTGGTTTCAGTCCATGAGATTAATAACTTCAATGAAAGATCAGACAGTCTTCATTAAAAGTTTGAAACTGATACGAAAGTTTTTTTAAAAGAAAGTACTAGTACTCCAAAACGGGCTGTACAAATGTGATTTTTAAAAGACTGTGTACTTTTAATGCAGCTCAGATGGTTTGGTTTAAAAGAGATGAGAAGGGCTTCAAGAAATAAGGGCAAAGGTATCTCAAGTTGTCATTAGCATAGGATTAAAAAAAGAAATTGGTGTTAAGGCCGACTTGGACAGAAACTGAGTGAAAGGAATGACAGATTTCACTGTACTGAAGGGTTTACTTGCAGCAAAGTGGGCGAAAAGGCGGAATCCTTTGTGCTTCATGCTTAGAGTTGGTTGTTCTTTTCCTGTACAAAAGCTGCAGGATTTAGCCAGGACAGGTGTGTTTTGTGCCACTGCCGAAGGCTGCGTATGATGCAATATTTGGGAATTTCCTGAAAGCTGTGGCACAAGCTCCTACGTGAGGCAGCACCTGCTTCTGTGGCAGAGAAAGAAAATCAGGGTTTGGCGGTTTTGCCAGAATTGAATGTAGGAATTCAACACTTGGGAATTGCTAAACTCAGCAGTCCAGCACTTGCTCTCTTCACAGCATCCAGGGTCCTTCAATAAGTGAAATATTTTTCAATTGAAACTAGTTTATAATCCAGAAATAAGTCTGGTGCTTTAGCATGGCCTTGAGAAAGTTGTGCGTTGCTTATCTGCTGCCTCTGACCGAGGAGGGCCGATAACCAACTGCCAAACACCTGCGTTTGTGGCCGGGTTCACTGTCCCCTCACACCCTCCCCCTGCCCTCTGTATTTTTGTCATCTTGATGTAAAAATATGTAAATAATCTAAATGTATGTATTTTTTTTCTCTTCCGTTCTACGTGTAATTTTATATGCTGGAGTGGTATTTAAATAAATAAATAAAAAAAAAAACAACAAACCCAACCCCAAACCGTATGATTTGCATCAGGTCATAGATATTCATACTTTTAATTTCAAAGGGAAGTGACTGGGTGGATTTTAGGTTTCCTACCTGGTTTAACGCGAGGGAGTTTCTCCACAGAGCAGCAGGACTCGGGGCCGCCCTCGGGCCGCGGCCTGCCTTAGAACAAGGTAAATAATAAAAAGTATTAAAAGTATTTTGCAATAGAAATTCTCCACGCTAAGCGGAGGGTTGCCCAGCAACGAGTGCAACCCGGAAGCCAGCAAGGCCCTCCGTGATTGGTTCCGATAACGCAGAAGTGGAAGGCGGGAGCTGCTCAGTGTGCTTTTAGTTGATTGGCGGCTCGGGGCCTTTTCCTGTCAGCTGATTGGCGCCGGGGCGGAGGCGGGAAGGACGGACGCTGAAGGGGCCGGAGCCGACGCTGCCTGAGGTGAGCGGCCTCCTGCGGGGCCGAGCGCGGCTGTGAGGGGACCGGGCTGGTAGGGAAGGGCCGAAAGTGGCTTTTTGGGGTCCCGCCACGTCCTAAAGAAGATAAAGGAAACGCCCACGTGTGGGCTGAGGCGCGCAGGAGAATGATGGCAGCTTCCTCGGCCGCAGAGAGGCGGAAACGTCCTTCCCAGGGCTGGAGCAGGAATAAGGCCGAGGCGGCGTCGGAGTTTCCCTGGGGAGAGGCCCCGGTCCGCCCAGGGGGAGCAGAGCGGGACTAAGGGTCCCTCCGCGTTCCCGGTGTCCTTGGTGTTTCTTAGGCAAAGCTAAGTTCCGAAGTAGCGCTCGTTTGAGCGACGCCCCCTCTGGCCTCGAAAGTGTTAGGGAAAAGCCTTTTAATGGGGTGGGGCTACTTTTTTGGAAGGACGGATAGGATGTAAACTCGTGTCAGCAATCTCTTTTTGCTAGGATTTCTTTTTCCTGTTAAGAAAGTTGATGATGAAGCTGAATCATGCCGTACATTGGTGTTTTTTTGATGTATGTGCTTACTCATTAAAAGTCAGATGAGGACACAGGTTAGTGAATTAATTTATCATAGGGAATCTGCCAATTTAAAATTGCTTTTATTTTGTCAATACTGAAAACCGGTTAGAAAAAAAAAATATCTGTGTCGTTTAAAAAAATGTCCATTTGTAAAGTCATCTATCCCTCTTCAGTATTTTTAATTCACTAATTTCGACATTTTAGTGTGATAGGGACACTGACTTTCTTTTATTATCCCAGAGTAAGAGAAATGCAAGATAATACTCAAAGGATAGTAAAGTGAATGACACCTCATCTTCCTCTGTATTACCATTGGGAAAAAAATGTTGGTTTAAATAATCTTATTTCTAAAGTCAGTGTTCAGTTTTATTTTCTCATTGCTTTGAAATGAACTGTAGGAGCTACTGTTGTCAGCTGTAACTTTGTAGTTTGCAAAGTCTTCAAGTTCAAGCTAATGGACCTGAAAAAATGGCTGTTTATGTATTAAATATCCTAAAATACTTTTCCCACAAAGATTTGGGTTCTTATCCCAACAGTATTCAGTCTGAGAAACAGAATGTGAAATGATGTGTGCGGTTCTTTCATACTTTTATTTTAATTGCTGATGTTACTCATTGGATGGTGGTAACTTCCTCGCGTTTGTCACAAGGACTGAGTCTGAAGTGACAGTGTGTAAATTCCCATATGCCAGTTCTGGTAATATACTGAGCAGCTTAGCCCCCTTATCAGGTTGGCAGTTTCTGCTTGGTTTTGTTTGGTGCCATATGTTTTTTCAGGCTTTTCCTGGTGTTAGTGTTGACTGTTAAAAAAACAGTTAATACTGTTTTTTATTGCAGTTAAAAACCTGAAGTAAACAGGAGTAAAAAGTAGCCATGCCTTTGGATGTTTCTGAATATACTATTGGGGGAGTAAAGATTATATTCCCTTGCAAGGCTTACCCTTCACAACTCGCTATGATGAATGCTGTAAGTAGAATTCATATTAACATTTGCTTAACTAATGGCTTATGTTTTCAGAGCTGCTGATATCTTGAGAATTTCAGTTGTAATGTAACTTACTGGTCTTACAGTGATATCTGGATATCTGGCTAGGGAATGCTGAAGTATGTTTGGGATTTGTGAATGCCTATGCTAAGAAACAAGTTGTGTTACATAACGTATATGATTTAACTAGTTATACTGTAATAGAAATATTATATAATTTTGCAAATATATAAGAAGAAATGATTTAGTAAAACACCTGTCGTTTAAACAGCATGTAATATTTCAGTAATTTTTCACTTTTTGGAGAGTTTTTAAAAATGAATTATTACACTTTACATTTACACATTTCTACACCGTTTTCACCATTTTTAAACATTTTCTTCTCTGTGGTTTGGCAAAATGGTTTGGTTGTCTAACAGATGGTTTCAGTGTTTTGGTTCTGTAAGACTAAGGGAAGCAAGCTACCCCCCCACCCCCAGTTACTGCTGTGTAGCAGGTAAATATTTCACAGCCCTCCTAAAGTGAACCTCTGAGCATTGCTAATGAGCCATGTTTCTCTGGAGAGAAATACAGCTAAGACTTGTTGACCTGTTGTTATTAAAGGTGATTGTGCTGTGTTTTGATTTTCTTTTCTTTTTTTCTACAAGACAGCACGTGTCCTGACCTGTTTTTAGAAGTTATTTTTAGATTAGTTAAAACCTCTTTGGTTTTTTCCTGTTAATTCTGCTTTTGTTCTCGTTATTCTCTTTAAAGATTGTCAAGGGCTTAAATAACAAGCAACACTGTTTGTTGGAGAGCCCTACGGGAAGTGGCAAAAGCTTGGCATTGCTTTGTTCTGCGTTATCATGGCAGCAGTCTCTGTATGGTAAGTTGTCTTATGGTCTGTGTGCACAGATTTTATTAACACAATATGTTATAATGAATTGTTGTTGTTTATCAGACTTTAAACATTTGGTTTCAGGAAACTAACCAGGTCTTTGTTCGCCGTTATATTTATTGGCAACATAAGCCAGTAATGGCCAGTAACGCTAAACTGGATTTAGCTATCTGGTCTTATAAGGGAATTGGATGGCTGTTGGAACTTTGAAAGAAAATACTTGTGGGTTGTAGTTATGCAGATTGAATTGAAGAAGAAGGGTATTTTTCAGTTCTGCAAGTTGTTACAGTTCTTTGTGCTTCAGTTCTTCAGAAGTTGATGAGAGTTTGTTCAGACTTGGTAGAGACACAAGGTTTATAAGGCCTAAATAAATCTTTCATCTTAACTGTTTTGAAAGTCTAGTTCTAATGTATGGTCTTGAGTAGTTTTTAATAGAAGACAAATGACTGTCTCCTTTAGAGAAATCACCGCTTACGTCGTCATGTGAAAAGGAAGACAGAAAGCCAGAGACCTCACCACCCTGTCACTGCATGTGTCATTCCCAACCTAAGAGCGACGAGGCTGCAACGAGTGTGAATCATGGTGCTTCATGTTCTTTTAATAATTATGAAACAGGAAGTTCCATAAAACCTGGAAGCCCGCTGACAAACACAGGTAGCTTTGTACACAGGCAGCTAAAAACCTTTTCTGGAAGTAAAATATGTAGGTGGTGAAGTCATTAATTTTTTTTGCTTTCAAGTCAGGGACTTTTATACTGTGTTAACAGCAGATTCTGCCCTGCATGGAAATCTGTATGGAAATGGTGGTTAATGGGTCTAGAAATGTCTGTTTCCTACATCGTATGTATTTATAGTAAACTCTATTTTTAAAATGTTGCTGTTATTTAATGCATTCCTAGTAGTAGACATATATTTTTATTTTTAATTGCAGAAAGTAAGGAAAATGAAACGCTAGCCTCAAAATTGTCTGCCAAAAAAAGGTTATCTCTATATGACAAGGAGAATGATGATTTTCAAGTAGACAGGAAGAGGATTCGTCCTTTAGAAACTGAGCACCAGGTGAGCAAACTTTATTGGCAGTAAAACAATCCAGGCATCGTTCAACAAAGCTGTCACATACCTATCAACATTTCAGAGAGGGGCATGGAGAACAGTTGAGTCATGTCACAGTCGTAGTATAGATTGACAGGTTTTTGTTCATTTTTATTGTTACTTGTTACAAAGGAGTCCATTGTTGCACTAAATTGTTCATAATACCATGTCTTAAATTATATCTTGCATATTTAAACACCTAATATCCCCAACATGTTTTTATCCCCAGCTGATCTGCAATATTAAGTCAAAGTATGAGATTCTAGAGTTGAAAAGTGCTCTTGAAAATATATATTAGAAATTCAAATAATGCTGTGAATGTATTAGAGTTCTGGTTTATATCCTGTCAAATGTTATCTCTGACCTAATATGTGGAGTGCAATATTTCTCTAATGGTTTCATCGGTGTTGGGATTGGTATCATGTGACTTAGTACTTGTATTCAGATGTGCACTGTAAATAGCTTTTATGTTGTTTTAGAGTATTGCTTTGAGTTTTTAGATCAATATGGCTTGAATTTATTTCTTGTTGTAGTTACGGAAGTTTTCTGCTTATGTCTATATAGTATTCTAATTTCCGTCAGTTTTGTCACAGTGGGGAAATTTAAAGAAGAAAAGCTCAGCCATAATTACAGATTTTGAATAATGTATTTTGTAGTTAAAACCTTATCGCTTTTTCCAAATGTCTTTTGTTTAGTTTAGCTTTGGTTAAACTGTTAACAAATACTAGTGATACTGCTGATACCGAAACAGACTGAAAACAGTTGAAACAAAATGACTGACTGCTGGTGGAAGCACATAGTTCTGTCCAGTGTGTTTGAACACAGAACCTCTTTGCCCCAGCAGGTTAGAAAACGTCATTGCTTCGCAAAAGGAGTGCAGCTAGTTGATGCTTTAGAAGTTTATCATCAGAGGAAAAATGGAGAGCTGATTGTTCACTCTGAGAAAAGTGCGAAAACCATTACTTTTTCTCCCCAAACAGTAAGTAATATAGTAATATCTTTTACATCAAGACTGTTAGTTCCAGACCAATTTTTTAAAAAATATTACTGTAAAGAGATTATGCATGAAATGCAGCTTGTTAATATAGTTTCAGAAAACACTGTACCTCCAGCTGCGTTACAGCCTAATATAAAGGTTCCCAAGTCTTTAAGTTGCTTTAAAGCAATATATTACTGCTATCAGCAGTGGCTTTTACTCCTAATGGTGCTGTCTAACCAATGTGGTTTGCAAAGTGTAAATTATTTCTGTGAAAGTTGTTCTTCTAAACAGTGGGTTGAATTCTTTTACACCGTGGTTCCTCAATAGCACAGAATCTGGCCCAGGGATTCAGCCTGTAAACTTTTAATATATGACAGGAATTCTATAGCAGATATAAATCTGTGCATTATATTCCAATTTATAGTAGATTTATGAATTATGGAAGAAATTGAAGCTAGGACCATGGAAATTAAGTGACATCAGAGTTTGTCGAATTCATTCAACTTGCCATTCATTCTTTTGTGGGGCATGTAGTAAATGAAAGACGGCATCTAATATTAACATGTGTGCCTTTCTCCATGCTACTTTTTAAGGTATAAAAAAGTTGGAGCAGATCATTACTATATATTATACTAAAAAAGGAGTAATATATATTGCATGTGATTAAGAAGAAAAATCCTGTGTATTACTCTGACAGATTTACATTTTGGATTTGTTTGGGGTTTTGTTTGTTGGTTGTTTGTTTTTTTTTAAGTTACCACTTTCATAGCAGAGGTATCGCATAAGAAGTTGAGATACAAATATGCAACCATTTCTGCAGATTTCTGCTAGGCATTTTCTTCATTTCTTGGTGTTTGAATCTTACTGATTTTTACATAAAAGTGTGCTGAAGCAAAACCAGAAGAAGAAATCTGAGGCACTGGAGATGAATGTCAGATTCCAAATTACCTTAGTGATGTAGTTCCCATGAATGTTTATCAAAGGCTGTAACAGAATAATTCTTGTCAGTATTTAAATATAGGAGCACACCATGAAATCATGAAATTATGAAATTGTATGAGCTTGAGACAAATATAAGAAAGGAATAAGATCTGGCCTTTATTTCTTTCTTCAGTACAGAAATCTACTTTGTCCTTTCAAAAGTCAAGGCACATTCTCCCTTTTCAACATATTTTTTTAAATGTTGTTTTATGGTAATACCCATCTGTAGGTAACTCTGCTTTTAAGTACAAGGTTTTATCTCCATGTTTGGAGAAGTGCTTAGTTTCATCAAGCGTTTCAATTCTTTTTTCACCTCTTCCAACAGCACTTGGCTCCTTCTCTGTCCTAAATTAGCTTGTGTTTTAATCAGTGTATGTTTTAACTTCAGTAGTTGTTTTCCAGTATGCTCTGATTTTGTAAGCACAAAAGAAGCCAAAACCTTTGGTACTACTTTAAGACACAGCCTTAAGATCTAAGGAACTAGATCTTTTCTTGACAAAAGTGCATTTGTGTTCTAGCTCGTTTGATGGGAAGTAATTTTTATTAGTTTTGGAAAGCTCTGTAGGTTTTTTGAGTAGGGTTTGAAATGCTTTGTGTCCCTGATCTTCAATTGGTAGTTTGAAATACAAAGGCCAGCAGAGTGTGCTGTTGATTTCCAAATAAAAAGACCTTTCATCCTGTCTTGATGGTAAAATTACCTTTGTTACTTTGGTGTGAGTCTCTGAAAAACTTGATTTACAACTTCTAGAAATTTCATGCAGTGAAGAAAACTGAAAACTTTTGGTATGGATCAACAAACTGTTAAATAATAAAAGACTGAATCACAGTCTGATTTCTCTAAAAAGACACTATTTTTGTAGCAGTAGTTGAGCTGTACATGAGTGTGTTATAATGTGTATCCCTGGGTCTGAGTTTGCAGATACACAATACAGCATCCTATTCAAATTTCAAACACTATACCGTTCACTACTCTTTTAGAAAGAAGTAACCTAAGAAAATATTTTTTTCTCTCTAAAGTTTCTTTTTCAGAATAACAGTAGCATTTTGTTTGTGTGTGTTTTTTTTTTTAAACAATCTTGTCTTTAAGAAACAAAGAATAAGGTTTTTTTTTCCTATGGTGAACTGTTACTTCGGCAGACTTAAAACTTGTCTGGTATCAATAAACAACTGCAGAAAGTAAGGCCCTGTTTATCGTTAGTAGTTCTCAGCTTAACTGCATTAAGTTTGAGATGTGAAGATCCACCCCAGCATAGGCTGTTAGGTATAAAATGCTTTTCTAGTGCAGCTCATGAAATGAAGTCAGCTGAGGTTACATTCAGCACTTATCCTAAATACATAGCCATTATGATAATACAATAATGCAATCAAAATATTTTCTTAATCAATGAGATAACACTCCCTTTTTATATCTTGTGGTTTACTGTAGTCTATCCTGTATTTAAAGCAAAGTTAGTTCCTTGTCAAGCATTCCTTTTTATGAGGGGATGGGTTGGTTGTTCTAAGAGCGTGAGAGGTGCTGCCCAGTGCTGCTGCATCAGAACGACACCTGGAGATCCAGCAGGTGAGGATCTGCTGCTGCTTTCAGCCCAGAGCCTGGGAATCCATTGCTGCCCTTCTGCTGTTAATTCTTGCAAGAGAGGGCAGTTCTAGTGCGAGTTTGAATACGAAATTATACCCTTATGGTACTCTCTTGATTACTTCTGTCAAAGCATATGGTCTGAGAAACTGGGGCAGCTGGGTTAAGGAATCCCCATTTATACCAGGTAAAAAAAGTAAACAGTAAATGGAGAGTAGTGTAACAAACACTTGGGGTATCAAAAAACAACTGTGAAAAGAATCTGTCTTAATGTGCTAGCCCATTGCAGTTTAACATATTGCTTACAACCTTCACAATGGAGTTTGAGTGACTTCTGTTACACATTCCAGGAGACTGGCAGCCTGTTACAATCAGGGTCTGGACTCCAGAATAGGCTAATTTACCACGATGGGATGAAGAAAGTTGTGGATTTGTATTACACGCTCTCACCTGACACCGTATCTGATCCTTTTCCCGCTGATTGACATTTTGAATGAGCTCTTTGAAGCAAGTTCCAGCTTAATTAAAACGTTTGCTTGGTTAGCAGTGATCTGTGAAAGCCTGTGATAAATATTGAACTGGGTTCACCTGCTGGTTACTGTGAGAGGATAAACAGCTGCTTTGTGTACTTTAATCAAGAGGCTGCACCAGCAGCAGAATACTGTGCTTTTTGAGCGCTTATAAAGGAATAGTTGAAAAGCTCTGGTAATGTCACTGCTGATATCTTACTAGATTGTGCTTGTGTGATATTTCACACAAGAGGTATTCACTGCTGTATCATTTAGGTGGCTTTGTAAGCGGGAAATGTAGATGGAGATATGAAGAACTCCTCTTATCTCTTTGTGTTTCAGAGATCATAGCCTCAGTGTTTGTTTAGCTCTATTTTACAGGTAGGACAGGTTGGTAGACCTGATTATTCCTTTTTTTTTAAATCGGACTTCCACGTTTTTGCCGTATAAATATTGATGTGATAGGCTGTATTATCTACCCCCTGACAGAAGTAAAAACAAGCTGGATTAGCCTAAGGTCCATATAGTTTGATATCTGATCTCTAACAGCATCTGTTACTGGATGTTTCTGATTAAATACTGCAGAAAGTAGAGAAGTATCTTTTTTTTTCCCCCCCTCTCCCAAATGAAAATCTCTATCCCAGTTTCAAACGGCTGAAAACAGGTTTAGTCCTGAAGCCAGAGGGTATTATTAAACAGTTTTCTATTGTCTTAATATTATTTCCTCTCAGCCCCACCCTATTCTTTCATAAATAAATTGAAACATTTTCTAATTTTATTATAGTTTAACCAATATATCTGTGTTAAGAGTCTAAAAATTAGTACTTTGAGGCAACACTGCTATGGGAACTGCAATATGGGAGTTAGCACTTTTTCAGCTGGAGAGCATTCTCTTTTCTTTTGCTGTAGTAGAGGGACAGTAACACCACATCAGATTTTACTGTGATATCAATAGTACATTCTTTTTATGGAAATATATAATTAAAATAATTTTTTTGTAATAAAATTTAAAGACAGCCAAGCCCTTTTCTAAAGGATACAAAGAACTTGAATGAAAATTGACACACTTGAATAAGGTACAATTATCATGAGGTACTCAACTTTTAAACTGGGTTTTAACCATTTTCTTAAAGTTTCTCTTCAATGTAAGGTCCTTTTAAAAAATTTATTTATTTATTTATTTATTTATTTTGGGCTAATGGTGCCTGTGGCTTTCAGAAATGTTATGACTACTGCAGGCAATTTTATTCTCTTACTACTTACTATAAAGTTAATCTGAGTTTACACCTTTCTCAATGGTGATTTTTTTTAAAAACTTTTTTTTCAAAGTTAAAGGTAACATTGTAAAACTGCAATACTGGGTAAAGTGCTTCTTAAAGCCAGTATTATCCGAATTTCAAACTTTTTAAGAAAAACTTCTAAGGTCAACTGTAAAATACACATAAGAACGCTGTTAATTCTTCTTATGAAAAGAAACATATCTGCTTTTTTAAACTCATAGAGGGGCCTTCTGTTCATTTTTATATATGTATTTATTTAAATTGCATTTTCCTGTTGTTAGAATAACTTTTTGCAAAACAGCAGCCTGATTGGTCCTAATAATTTTCTGTTACTTTTGTTTGGCAAACTAAATGTGAGGCTTAGCATTAGCAGTGAAATATTAGTGATACGGTATTATTGCTGGATTCTGTGTATTCTTTTACTCCTGAATACACCATCTGACTTACGTTAGAATGAAAAGATAAACGTGTTTTTAAAGGCCCTACACAGTATGTAAACGGCTTCTGTTATATTAATTGTTAGCATGGTAACATGGTTTTCATTATTTCAAAAGGCAAAATAGAATATAGTCGATGGAAATATCAAGGTACAATTTGCATTGCAGTTTTCTGCGTGAGTACAAACCGAGTTGAGTGTTGCCACATATGTAACATATACCATATGTCAGCTGTTTCCTGCTTCGCTGTTGACAAGAGCCCCATTCATAACTCTTCTTTTTATCCTTTCGGTGAATAAGTAATTATTCAATATAGAAGGCAGGATATTTGGAACTGGCTATTTAATGTGGCAGCACACCGTAATGAAATCTGCTGGTACTGGCAACCTGAGAGGGGAATGTAACAATTCCAGCATGGGTGTAACTTTATCTGCTTTGAGGGCCTGTTTATTTGGCACATCAGTGAACCTTTTATCCCAGTGAGTGACAGCTCCAGAAGGGTTACATTTACATGCATTCTATCATGTATTGTAATATTTAATGGCGGACAAGGCTGAGTGGGACTAAGGGTAACACGAACTTGCTTTTTCTCAGAACGGAGGCTAAAAGACAGCTTGATCCCCAGAATTGTGGTGTAACACACGGCATGACTTAGTATTTGTTTATAATGGATAATCTTACTGATTACAATTAAAAGGGGAGGGAGGAGTGTTTGAACGGGCAACTACATGTTGTTGCTTGCACTGTCACCTGAAAACCAAATACAAACTCTTTTACACTGGAAGAATTCATTATTTTTTATGGGAGGTGTGTGTGGATGTGGTTATTCACCAGTTACTTTGTTTTCCTTGTGTCTCTTCACAATAATTATTACAATTTCATGACATCTGTCCCAGTATTTCATATTATGAAACACTGTCCTTCTCAAGAAGAAAAAAAAAATGGCTTTTAACAAATGTTTTACAGCTTTAGGTTTTTGTTTAGAATTATTACCTATTTTATCTTTTATTCTCACAGTTACTAGATGGCTTTTGACATAATGACATGGCAAACATGTTTCTAATGGAGAATGTATAATGTAGTCTGTTTTATCTGCAAATAGATCTCTTCAGACTGTCCAGATTTCTTTTGCTTGCTTTAAGGAAAAAATGTACTCTATTTTTATTTGGTTGTTGGTTTCTTCATTTAAGGTGTTGGACTCTTGTTCTGTGACAGGAGCATCCTTATGCTGAAGCTTAAATGTGAAAAGTTCATTTGCATTATTACATTGTACAAATACTCCGCTGGAATAATAATTCTTTCTATGATTGGGTTATGGTGAAGTTGTATCTAGTGATTGCTAGAAGGTTTTTTTTTTAAATTTTCAGGCTTGATGGTGTGTATGCTTTAATGTTTTTAAACTTTTTGCAGATTGATGTGCCAACCTGGTGATTTAACAAGCTGTCTTGAGCTATCCTAGAGGGCATTTTCTAAAGAAACATGCTAAATCTGATTACAGTCTATTTTACCTTGGGAATTTTGTTAATCTTTTTTTCTTTTGGATTACAGTCTTCTGGTCCTTGCACTGAGTGTTCCTGTTCTTCTGGAAAAGAAACTGATAAAAATACCAGTAACACAAAGAAGAAAGAAAATGGAGATCAGTCGTTCATTCCCAAAATATTTTTTGGAACACGAACACACAAGCAAATATCTCAGATTACCAGAGAGTTGAAGAGAACAGCATATTCCAGTGTCCCTATGACAATTCTTTCCAGCCGGGATTATACCTGTATCCATCCAGTGGTATCTGGTAGTGGTAGTAACAGGAATGAAATGTGTGTAGAGTTGCTGGAAGGAAAACATGTGAGTAGTTATTTCAGAAAATGAGCATTCTTTTAAACATATTAAAATGAAAGGTAATTGAACAGTTGGAAAGGGTAACATTTTTGACTTCTTTATACTGTGTTGGTTGAATGCTTCTGGTAATTTGGTTTAAATATTAATTGTTAGGAAATGTTGATACCGAGAATCAATACTGAAAAAATGTATGATGATAGAAATAATATTTATGACTGCTAGGTTAACGTTCTCAGTAAAACTTAAATTGTCTTTGGTTTTAAAGATGAAGAAGAAAGAAGTGTCCGTTAGCAGTATACATTTTAAGAACATGGATTTGTCTGTTTTCTTTCTAACATTGTGTTTTTCATTATTGTCCAATAATGCTACCGGGAAATAAAGTCAAATGCACATAACAATTTGGAGGATTTAAGCTTACTTGTTCATTATTTTTTTTGTAACTGCTACCTATCTGTGCTTATTTGCTTTTAGGGTAAGTCCTGTCCATACTATCACAGTGTTCATAAACTCAGTGAACACCACGCCCTACAGTCTGCACATGGGATGTATCAGGCTTGGGACATTGAAGATCTTGTAAGCCTGGGAAAGAAGCTTCGTGCCTGTGCTTATTTTGCAGCCAGAGAACTCATGGTGCGCGCAGATATTGTGTTTTGTCCTTATAATTATCTCCTAGACCCACAGATACGTGAGAGTGTAAGTATATTTGTAAAAAGATTGCAATAACTGAAGTTATAGGGAAGTTAGAAAATCTGATTTATATTCAAGATATTATCTACAAAACAATTCCTAATTTTTTTATTCTCTTTTTTGAATTAATTTTTTTTCTCTTTTTCCCTACCCCTCACCCCACCAAATAAGTATTCCTGTATTCTAGGTAATGCTTCAACATCAGTCACATGTTTGTTTTCAATTAATGGAAAAGAAACCCTTGCAAACTTCACAATTGTTAGGTTGATGGGGAGTGTAATGGTATCATAGAATTATTTGGGTTGGAAGGGACTTTTAAAAGCCATCTGTCCCATGAGCAGGGACATCTCCAACTGGAGCAGGTTGCTAAGAGCCCTGTCCAACCTGACCTGGAATGTTTCCAGGAATGGGGCGTCTCCCACCTCTCTGGGCAACCTGGGCCAGTGTCTCACCTCCCTTATTGTGGAAAAATGGTTCAGATTGTATTCATCCGGGCTGAGAAAAGGCTTTCCGTGTGTGTCGTGTCCCCCCGCCTCTTTTCTCCATCTAGTTATTTTCTGTGTTACAGAACTTGGATCAAAAATCTCAAAGCTTTCTGTTGCTTACATCAGAACGCAAAATATGTGCTTTTTTGACAGGATCCTGTTAGTTGCTGTTTCTCGTTAATATCTTTCACTCTGTTTTACTAGATAATAATTTTATTTTTTAGATGGAAATTAACCTAAAAGGGCAAGTAGTCATTTTAGATGAAGCCCATAACATTGAGGACTGTGCTCGGGAGTCAGTGAGCTACGGTGTTACAGAAAGTCAACTAAGAGCTGCTCGAGAAGAGCTGGATTACATGGTCAATAACAACATCAGGCAGAAGGATCATGAGCCCCTACGGGCTGTGTGCTGCTCTTTGACAAAGTAAGGCAACTCTTTCTAATTCCATTGTATCAATTAGTATCTTTTAAAATTAAATTTAAATTCCTTTTGCTGATGCAATTTATGGGTTACTATGTTATATCAGATAAAATGCAACAGAGGCATAATTCAAACTATGCAGTCACCTGATCTTTGTTCATTTGAGGAATCCAGAGGGGTTTGTTCTATTTAAAACATACTCTTGTCTTAAAGGGAAGTGTTGAAATTTTTTTTTTTTTGAAAAGTATGTTAAGCTCTTGCATGATGTGCTAATCTTGGTGGAACTTACTGTCCCACTTTGTGGAGTTGTGTGAAAATTTTACTTAAGATAAATAGGTTTTATCTTTCATGTGCTTCTGTTTCCTTATTTGACAAATAGTAATACTATAATTTTGTCAAAGCATGAATTAGTTCTCATTTATAAAACGCTTTCAAAGCCTTGAAAAAGCCATGAATCTGTTCTCAGAATCCGGTTGGAATCTATTCGGAACAGATTCATCATAATTAAAAGTGAATTTATCACTCATGCCTTTTGTTTTTCTCGTGAAACAACTTGAATTCTAGCAAAGAGATAAGGGTCTAAAAAATTGGGATACCTGCACATCACAGAATCATAGAATGGTTTGGGTTGGAAGGGACCTTAAAGATCATTAAGTTCCAACCCCCCTGCCCTGGGCAGGGACACCTCCCACTAAAGCAGGTTGCTCAAAGCCCCATCCAGCCTGGCCTTGAACCCTTCCAGGGGTGGGGCAGCCACAGCTTCTCTGGGCAACCTCTTCCAGGAGGGAAGAAACAAATCTTTTGGGTAGAGTGGGAACATGAGAAAGTTGAAGCGATGTCTGAAGTGTCTGTCACCACTACAAAATTTGGAATTCAGCTCTGTAACCTTTAATTTTCTTTTGAGGGATCCAGGGACTGAAAGAGTTCAAAAATGCATTGCTAATGAAACCTTGAACAGCAGTGTCAGCAGAATAAAAGCAAATAATGGTACAAGTGGCTTTGAAGTTAACTGAACTCTGATTTAGTGCACGTCAAATCGTCATTTAGTTGCATTAGTGGTTGGTGAAATAGACTTTGGAGTACACCACAGCAAGTAGTTCACTGTTTTTCCTATGCTTTCTCTATTCTGAGAGTTAATGTTTATGTGTCACAAGACAAGTGACATTTGTTTTTTGTTTTTGCAGAAGCAAATTCTCCTACCTTGGATATTTCGAATGTTAAATTTTAGTAACAGATGAGAATGGCATGGCTGGAGATCTGGTTGCCTCAAGCTTATAACCTTATCAGAAAAACTAAGGTTGATTGTCTTGGCAAATCTGCCAACAGCATGAAAAGCAATTGTTGGAAAGCAGAGGAGTGGGTGTAAATAGCCGGTAATTGGTAAAATGCTGTTGCATAGTGAGATGACTTTGCCAAATGCATGGGTAATTAGAAAAATCTTAGTTCAATTATAAAGATCCTGGGCCCTCATTCCAGAAAGCACTTAAGCATGGGCTTAATGCCACAGAGGTGCCAAAATGACCTTTCTGAGGAAGCTGAAGATATACCAACAGAGAATACTGGCGAGCTCTTCTGATGAGATGCAGGTTTACCAGGACAAATTGCTCTGTTCAATGGAGAAAGCTCTGTCAACATCGGGATTTTCTGATAGGGAGGGAAGGAGCAAACAGACTTTCTTGAATTGAAAGCATTTTTGTAACATTTGTTAAATCTTTTCCTGAAAATATTGCATACGCTGATTTTTCACTTCAAAACCATAAATATCTTTCTGGGAATCAAGCTAATTTTATTTGTGCTTACTGCTTTACTCTAAAAATAAATTAACAAGTATTTTAAGTAAATGCTTTAACATTAGAATTAATATATGGATTTTATTCTAGAATTCGCTTTTTTGGTGGTACTGTAATATTAGGGAGGTCCTTGTGTTAAGTTTGTATTTGCATTTATAGCATGACCATTTCAAAAGTATGTGATGATGTTTAAAGTTCATAACGGGGAAACAGAAGTTTTAAATTTCCTGAAATTTTTTATCCATTGTAAATCTGTTTCATTTCTGTCATAGTGGCCTTTTCTTAATTTTAGTTCCAGGTCTTTTTGATGTTACATTTGAGGAAAAGGGGCAGAGGATTACACTGGTGAAGTCCTGCCTGTTAGTGCACATTGTTCCTTAATAAGATAAAGTAAATTATAACCAAGGAAGTGATTGTTATAGTAGTGTTTATGGGATTTTGTTTGCATTTAACTTGGCAAAAGGAAAGTTTGTTTGTTTTGTGTGGTTGTGTTTTTTTTTAATTGCTCCCTTGATCAGATTATTTGCAGTGACAGGACAGGAGATCTGGAACTGAAACAGTCACTAAGCCCTGTTGCTTTAGTTGATAATGATTAACTGACTTTACAGGTAAATATTTTGAACTGTTATAGAAATGACAGCTGTCTTTCTGATGCCTCCTGCTGGTTGATGAAGCAGACAGCTCCGGCATTTCCTCAGTATCTCCTGAGTAAAATAATGCTGAAATTATTTCTGATTTCTCTCTTTTTACAGCTGGTTACAGGAGAGCTCGAGTCAACTAGTAGAAAGAGGGTATGAAACCGCCTGTAAGGTTTGGAGCGGAAAAGAGATGGTCACCAATTTGCACAAAATGGGAATAACTGATATTACTTTTCCCATATTGCAGGTAATGATGTATGCTATATAAATGAGTAACGGAGTACATAATAATGATGTTGTTAAACATCTTAAAATGTCCATAAGTTAAATGCTAACACATCTTTTAATTTACTGCAATATTGGAAAGCTGTCTGAAAATGATACCTGACGAAAACCAGGAGTAATCCACTTGAGCTACTGGACATTGTGGAGAATCAATGTTTTAAAGGGTATAATTGATCACATACAATTATTTAAATTGAGCTGCTGAATCAGTGATAGTTTTTTCTCTTCTATCCATCTGTGTTTTTATTGACTGCTGAAATGTATTTACCCTACTTTCGAGTTAATCCCTCTTTTCTGTGTAAGCCAAATATGTTTAAAGGATTGTTACTTTCCCTTTTCAATTCTGTCTTCAGTCTGACTTTTAAAAGTTCGCCTAAGATACCTATTAAACAGTGTGCTGATGCTGATAGTCTTGTATCTGTATTAACTTTGATTTTGAGAAGGTACTTAGAATGTTGTTAACGTGGAATTTGTTTGCCTCTTGTAGAAACACCTTGCTACTGTCCTGGAAAAAGAAGAAAAAGTATCAATGTTCGGCAAAGAGGAACTTATTGAGATACCGATTGTGAGCCCTGCCACTCAGATTGTGCTGAAAGGGTTGTTCATGGTTCTTTCATATCTTTTTAGAGATAATAGCAGGTCAGTGCAAATACATACCCTGAGCTGTGTGGTTGTCTTTCATTCAGCTGCTTTGCCAAAATGCCTCTTTCATTTGTGCAACACCTCAGTTATGATGCCTGGCTTCTGATCAAAACTAACAATTCAGAAAGCTTTGGAAAATTGATTTACATGGGAAGAATGTAAATACTACCAAATTTATTTTTTTCATTCACAAATGAATTCAAATATCGAAGAAATTTATTTGAAGCTCAGGTGTAAATTTTTTTGATATGTTGCCAAGTTAAACATGTATGGGTTTTGTTTTTCTGCACAGCACTTATCATTTGACTATCTTGATATCTTGACTACTAATGCAAGCAGTTACAAAAAATTTCTGATTTAAACCTTATTTTAAAATATTAGTTACTGTAAAATTTCACTGCTCTTTCTTTTAGTATGAAATTATTTTTTTATACTTAAATGGTAAATGCGTTGTAGCAACAATGTCTGCTTTGTATGAGCTTAATGCTTGTAGTTTGATTAACTGTAGTTTTTACTCATTTATATTTCCCCATATAGGTATGCAGATGACTACAGAGTGGCTCTGCAACAAACTTACACTTGGATGAATGAAAACCAACCTGATGGTACAGATTCAAGTGCGTTTTTTGCACGGCCTAAGCATAAAAGGAGTTTGCGGCAGAAAACCATGGTCCACATGCTTAATTTTTGGTGCTTGAATCCTGCTGTGGTAAGCTGAGTGGGAAGTACAAGGTCTTAATTTGAGTGATGACAATGTCATATAAGATCTTAACGCAATTGTATTGATTTTCTTAATTCCTACTTTTTTTTTTTTTTCTCCATCCTAGGCTTTTTCAGACTTAAGTGATGTTAGAACAATTGTTCTGACATCTGGTACACTCTCTCCAATGGATTCATTCTCTTCAGAGCTTGGCGTGAAGTTTTCGATTCAGTTGGAGGCAAATCACGTTATTCGGAACTCACAGGTATACTTTTGTAACGTCGTTCCCTCTCCTGAGGTGCAATGCTGGCCATTCTAAAGGAAACAATAGTTTGCAAGTAAAAATGATGGCTAACCCATTCACTAAGTAAAAAGAAATGTACAGAACAGAATATTGCTTGGATTAATGCAACTGCAAAGGATGTTTTCAAATGCAAAAAGGGGGAATTTTTAGACACATACTCCCCTGGAAAAAGCTGAAGTCGTGATATTTTGGTAATAGCCATCTTAAAAGAAAGTGTAATAACTGATATAAGTACTGGAATTAATTGGTTAAGAAATACCTAAATATTTTCCTCCACACTTAAAATTTCATTATTTAATCTTATGTAATTTAGTACAGTTTGTATTGCATGTTTTAGAATTGATGTTTTTAATATGAAATGCACCAGGTTTGGGTTGGCACCATTGGAGCAGGCCCTAACGGTCGGAAGTTGTGTGCCACCTTCCAGCATACAGAGACCTTTGAGTTCCAAGATGAGGTGGGAGCCCTTCTGCTTTCAGTGTGTCAAACAGTTGGCCAAGGAATTCTATGCTTTTTGCCATCCTATAAGGTAAGGAAATCTGAACTCATATTCTTCCTCTAAAAACACACACGCTCTACCGCATAATTTTTGCGTTGTGTGTCAACATACATTTATTTTATAAACATTTATATATTGTAGTAATGTGCTGTGATTATATTATATTGTAATTTCTTGGATGGCATATTGGCTGGTGTACAAGTTTATATTCATGAAAGCACTCGTTTGTATTTGTTTTCAATAGACGTCTGTATCTTAGTTAATGAGTACAATTGTTTCAATTAGTTTTACCAAAAAAAGAGCCAGACTCTTCTGCAGTTTTTTCTCAAATTGTTTCCCTGAATGTTTTGGAATTATATTTAAAAAAATAAATCTCCCGCATTTAAGCGCACATCATGAAAGGAAACTTTGTGCATATAACTCAGCAGCAAGAACATCTTTGCATGTTCTTTTTATGCTATTGGAATGTGGAATTCATCCAGTTAATTTCTTCTTTCTTGTATCTTCTTCCATTTCACTGCATTAGAGATTCTAGTCTATTTTTCTTGAGTTAGGGGGAATTGCTCACTGGTATTGGTTGAAAGGAATCAAATTTCTCAATTTGAAGCCATGTAATACCTAATTTCACTGACAACAGATATCTAATTATGGTTAATCTGTACCTCGCAGTAGTTCTGCTTTCTTCTCTATTAGTTCTTATTGTTATTTATGGTCCGCTCCAAGGAACCTGCAATATAATTCTGTAATTCATGCCTGTATTTCTTGTAATGCCTGTGAGAGTATGACTTTTTTCATTTTAAACCATCACTTACAATTTTAAAAAAATCCTCTCAACACAAAAACCCCCCAAACTCAAAAAATCCTACCACGTGAACAAAACCACAGGCATTATGGAAATATTTCAGGCTATTTCCCTCATCTCTAAGGTTCCTTAAGAGAGGATATTTTTAAAAAAGAAATAAAACTGATTTCTTCTTTTTTACAAAACATGTTAGTTTTACTATTTAACAGAAGAGTTTGCAAAGCGAAGGGTTTCTTCACTGGGTATGTATAAAAAATGGCAGGCATCGGTGCAATTACTGACAGTAACCATTAGGTGACCACATTAGACCAGGTAATGTAGAGTAATTGAAAAAAAACAGATTACTGACTATAAATTTATTTAACCCGTCTCACAAAACTCTGTACTTGTGTGCAAAGTTAACGATCTGCAAATAAATTTTGTGTTGCGTTTATTTAAGAATTGAAGTGGGAGCATATTCCAGTTTTCACTCTCGTCATTATTCTAACATGGAGCAGCGTGTGATTGCTGATCTTGTGTCCAGACCTGAAAAATATTTATGGAAGTTTTTATGAGAATAGTGATCTGAATTGAAAGTACAGAGAGAGTTCGTAATGACATTTAATAAAGGAGGAAGGAGGTTGGTGGACGGTTCTGGTACCTTCCCCCTCTCGCTGCCCTTATGTTTTACTGAAAGGTCATCTCTCTAAACACGTTGAGTGTTTTGTTTTTTTTTTTCCTTGTGGGAACACTTCCATGATCCTAGCGAAAGTATTGATAAATATAAATTGCAGACAATTGAAGGATGATATTTTAAAATCACATTGCCAATATTGTTCTGTGGATGCCCTTTTTCATTCTACTTCTTTTATTCTGGCTTGGGTTGCCTTTAAGTCTGAGATTAATATGTTGAAAACACAGAATAACGTAAAGATAAGCATATTAGTACAGGGAAAACAAGGTATTTTTCTTTGATCATCATACAGAATATTGCTTATCTGCACATTTGCATTTCAAAACTGATTTTCAGAGATTTTAGTGGGAAAAATTGCTACGTCTCTTTAAAAAACTGCAGCTTTTAAAGAAATTGTTCAAGGCTATCAAGATCTGATTAATTTAGTGAGGTACATGACCATGTATATTAAATATTATGAGGGAAGCAGATTTTTTTGAAGGCTCAGCCTGTTTTATGAATTGGAGTTCCAACTTTGGAATGAGTAAAAAATAGTCTTTTTAAATGTCTGGAAGGCTGAAGGCAGTGCTCTGAATTTTGAGTACCATCTATCCAGGTAATTTGATGGAGCTGGGATTTAGACACGTACATTGGATTTCAGCTTGGTTACAACTAGAGATGTATTTTTCAGTCCAACATACTCTTAGTTTTAAGAATTTGTGGCTCAGTGATGATGCTCTGCAGCCCCAGCAGAAGCCCTGCTTCTTGGGTGTCTCTATTTCAGTACCTCACTTTCAGTATTCACGCTGCACGCTTTTACCTGCTTGCCTGAAAACCTTTTGGACAATTAACCCTAATTATTTTGCTTTGTAAATGAAGTTAGTTTTATTTTTCTGGAAGGCCCTTTATTAATTTAATGCAGGTATTCAACTATGTTACTTTCCTTGTTTGTCTATAAGGAGAGTGCTAGAGACAGATGTAACCTCTTACTGCACTTTCATTCACTTATGTTCGCTTCAATAAAATACAGGTATATGTTCTTTTTTGTTGTAAGAATGGTAAATCAACACTTTTTGGCCTCAGTCTGTGGGAATAGGAAGGATGGAGGGTGCAAGACCTGCCACGGGAAGCAGAAGTTGGGAACCCTGCCTGATGCAGTTTGTGATGAGCGATGCAGGGACCTTCGAGCTAGCACCCAGGCACTGCTCTCTGGCTGCTTGTCCTGTTACTCAGGACTTCATTACACAACGTCAGGAATAAAACAAATATATGGCAGAAATAAAACAAGGTATTGCCGTTTGAACTTCTCAGTCTGGAATTTGAGGGGTTTTATGAGTAATGTTTATTTCTCTGTATTTTGTCTGGAATTTAAAGTTGCTTTGTATATGTTAAAGAATTTACCAACACTTGGTGAAGGCGATGACCCCTGTGTTCCTGTTAGAGCTAGAGAAACAAGCTGGCAGAAATGTAATGATTTGTTTCAGACTCCTGAAGTGTATAAAGGAGAGAAAAAACATCTCATCCTCCTAGAAGAGATATCAACCTACTAAAAAGTTTCCACGTACAAATAAATAGAGGGCAAGTAAAATTTCTAAATGTCACCACATTAACCTAATCATTAAATGAGAATACTGGAGGCTGCTTAGAGAACAGCTGAGCTAAAGGTTATAAATGTCAGCGGAGTACATTGCTGTAGGAGCTCGCGTTTTAGGCACATACTTCTTCCAGTGCTAATGCGGGCAAAAAGCATCTGTTAATGGCTTGCATTTTTCTCTATTAGTGTTTCTTCAGGTAGATTTTTCTGAGACATTCTAGATTTCTTTGAAGAAGCTGTCTATTGCCAGGAAAAAGGTAGTAGTCACTTGTCTATATTTTGCTCTGGAGTGCCCCTTAACAAGATATTTATAATCTGTAGAGTGCCATTCAGCTGTTTTGTGAAGAATTTGAAGTCTCCAACATTGTAAACCTGCAACCTTTCCTAAGGATCAGTTTAAGAAAACACATTGTCAGTCTGAGAACATATTTTCCAAAGACCTTTTTATATAATGTAGCAACTGCTATTACTGCAAAGAAGTCTGAATTAAAAATAATTCACCTGTTATCATCCTCTGTGCCCTTCCATCCCCTGTTTATTTTTTTTTTAAATGAAAATAGCTGTAGCATGAAGAGCTCAGTGCGGTTTTGTGAGAAGAGTCTGTCACCTTGTTATCTCTGTGTAATTTAGAATTACTAGATGCAATGTGAATATGAAAAAAGCAGTAGTAGAGAAACTTGCCTTTATCTTAATCAGGTATTTTGAATAAACATACTTGTCATTGAAGAGTGACTGTTTAAAATATACATATGGCAAATATCTGAGGTTAATAATGCAGTGGAGGAAAATAATATGGATGAGAAGAAAACAATGCATCAGATATACATCTCCACATTTGATAGGTGTCTGTTCGTTATGAATAGCTGAGATGCCATGTTTCATGAATGGGATAATCTACAATAACATGCAAATTTTTACTGTCATTACCGGAGTTCTGATACATTGACTTTTTTAAAAATAAGCTTAATCTTAACATTTACTAAATTGCAAACCTAGATCATTTTTAGGGCTACTAAGACTGGTGATACTATGCAGCAAAAATGCATTTATGTTAAAATCAGTAGCAACTCCAGCAAAAACACTCTATAAAAGAGAATATCAGAAGGTGAAAAGATTACTCAGAAATCTAAGATGCTTTTAAACAAGATTAAGATAAGGACCATTAGGGTTCATGTCGCCGACCTGTCTGCATTAAGATATATCTTGCCCGGTGCCTGCATCTTAGATGATTCATTCAATATGTGTCATATCAAAGTCAAGGTATCCAGCAAGGAGAAAAATGCTAATGCTTATAAATTTTAGTGATAATCCATCATGATGAATTAACTGACCTTTCTTTAGTAGCTCTTTTACAAAATAAGCTTTGGACAATAATGTTAGTGTTGGTGTGTTGGGGTTTTGTTTTGTTTTGTTTCCTGTGAGGCATTTTTGGTTAAGCTGTGTCTGCTAATTGTTGAGCCATAACTTGGAAGTAAAATGTTTAAAATAAGGTAGTTGCTCAAAAGGCTTTGACTGCCTGTTTGATTGGCAATGTTAGCTAGGAATGTTCAGTTACTAACGTGTAGGTACAGACCAATTGATGCTGTGTTGCATTTACTGTTTCCCGTGGGAATTTTGGGGTAAGGTTATAATGGTACATATATAGTAACTTTTGTCACTTGCAAAAAATAAATGCTGAATTTCACATTTGAGTTCGTATGTAACCAATAATTTTAGGAGCTGCTAGTTGAGAGTTTAAGTTCTGTCAGTCTCATCCCTTTTTCCTCATTGCCTTGGCTGATGGTGTTTACTTCAGTGAGAGCAGACAGACTGGTGACAGCAAATCCATTTGGACTGGAACATCTCTGTTTATTGTCTTGGCTCCCTTCCATGTTTAAGGTACCAACCGAGGCTGTAGCGAAGGTGCAGCCCGTGCTGTTCACCGTTCTGTTGACAAACCATTCTTGGCAGCGTTACACGACTGTAGGCAAGCAGGTCTTAGCAATACTCATTAACTCTGCGAGCAGTGCAGAACGTGGCAATAGCTCTGACTTGGGCTGTTTTGAAAGAGACTGGGGATCTTCAGGTTCAGCCTAGGTAGTTATTTGGAATTAGCAGGAGGGACCTCAGTTTAACCTCTGACTATTACACTCTTCTGCCGTTGCACAGCGGTGTGTCTGTGTTGGATGTGAGCCTGAATCCTTGAATACACTGTCTGCTGGCCCAGACATAAATGTGCCACCCTTATATATGACAGACTGAGAGAGGGATATGGTTTCAGTATTAATTCTGAATGTCTGGCTCTTCTTAGTTTAAGACAGACCCCTTTTCTTCCTGAGACTTGTGTGAGGTTAGTAGAAATTATTTTTTTTAAAGAAGTCTATGTCAGAGTGGCAGAAAACGAATTCGTCATAACATTGAAAAAAGAACAGAGTATTTTCATTTCTAAAACTTCCCTGAAATGCAGTTTTGTAAATAAATTATAAGAAGCCGATTTTTTTTTTTCTGCTATCAATAAAAAACCCCAACACTGCCTTCAGACAACTTTTACTTATTTAATAAATTACTTCAATAAATTTACAAAAGATGGTAGTCTGTTTACCCAGGCCTATTAAAAGCATTAAGATTTGAACACTGGCTGTTAAAATGAGTAAATGGCAATATCACAAAGTTAAACAAATGCCAAAAAACATTTTCCAGAGTACTGGGATTGTAACAATACCATTAATGAGGGCAAAGAGGTTTTAATGCAATTTGCACATTCTAAAGTTTCAAAAAGAGGTTTTGAGTTAGTGCATTATTAATGTTCTGAACATCTGGAACTATGTAAGAGCCACAGACATTGAGCAAGTGCAGGGTTTCCCCACTTGGTCTGATGCTGACTGATTTCCTCCCTAGCGAAAAGCTTGTTTTAAGAAGTTTGAGACAGTAAAATGACAATATCCAGATAAGAGATAAACATTCCACAGTGTCTTTTTGCTTGTAATGTGTATGGCGGAAAAAAAATGGAAGCCATTAGGTTTGTGCAGTTAAAAGGTGAATTGGAAATTAAATAGGAAAACAGTTGTTTGCACCACAGATGGTTGCTCTGTGGTGCAGTTGCACTGATTGCTGTGCTTATGTGAGGAATTATCTGGTAATACTGGGTGGGTTCCATGAGATTGCTTAGATATTTGTGTTAGGTGTATTTACGTAGAATATACAGATAAATGCTTTATCAAGAGTAATATTCTCCTTGATATTCCTGTTGACAGCTGTAGGGGTACTTAGAGGAAGAGATTTACTCCTGTTTTATAAATATTTGCAGGATGTAGGGATCTGTTCACACCAGGTATGTTTTATGACAGAAATCTGTTCTTTGAAGGTAACATAAACATTAACTTGCTGCATAATTTTAATGTTAGAGAATGTAATTTACACTGTTACAGCTTTAAAATGATACAGGAAACAGAATGTTTCAATGTGTCATCTAGTTTTAGATGCTGTAACTATCCAACATCACATTCGTTGGGATGAAAAGAAAGGAGACCTTTGAACAGGGTGGTATATCAGGGATAAGTTACGAAATAATTGTAAATTAATAATGATACTCACTTTCTGCACAGCATTTGCTTGCTGCTCTCAAGGGAAAGGCATTCTCTTACTCCAGAAGCCTTATTTGTTTGAGTCAAACAGCTGCAGCGGTGCTATTACAGTATGTAAGAAACCCTAAAAACAAGAAAAGACTTCAGGGAGTAGAATTCTGTCATCCTTGCTATCTCAATTCATGTGCGAGTACCTAACAATAAAAGTAGAGCAAAATGATGGAAGAGTAATTAAATAACACATGAGAAGCACTCTGTGTCTCTTCCCTGGCACTGACAACTCTGCGTGATGCCCCCTGGAAGTCACTGGGGTATTTTGGGGACTGCAGAGGGCTGGGCTCAGGCTCATGACACTGAAGTGACCCTCTGGGGTTTTTTTCTTTTCCTTTGAAAAGAAAGGCTTATTGCCAGATTCTAAAGCTGTTGTTTTTTGTCTTTGATGAAAATCTTAATGAAGTGACTTCTGTCTGACAGTCCATAATTTGGGGAAAATGTGATCTAAAAAACTGAATTCTAATGACTTGGGAACTATCCACTTCAACATTTGTTCCTAATAAATGTAGATGGAATTTTATTTTACTTGTTGTCCACCATTGTTTCTTTATTGCTTGTTTTTTACTCTTACTCAGCACTGGTGGTTTTCTTTCTGATCTTTATCACAGCTTCTTCATGTTTTATGATTAATGGGAGCAGAAAAAAAACCCATATACAATATCTACTTTCAGTTTTATTCTCCATTTTTCCATCATTTAAACTTTTAAATATCTGTAATATAAACTGTCTAGCTATTGGGGCCCTCACGTTCATCCAGAAGAGTAACATTCAGGCTTGGTGTGCATTATCTGAGGTGTCTTCTGAGAGCTCCAATGACTCCTGTAAATCTTAATGTGAATTTTGAAGTCCGCAGTTTCTGTTTTTTCCATTGACTTGGGCATAGCAAAGAGATGTATGTAAAAATCACTCTGTGTGATGGAAGATTTCAACCATTCCATCACGATGCTCTTTTCTTCCCTCAGCACTGAGGAGACTATTGTGCTGATATTGGCTCAAATAGAGAAGAACAGTAGCCGAAGGAATAGTGAAGTATCAGAATAAAGATTTTTTTCTATACTAAGTATATAATCTTTATCCTAAAACTCTGTTGGCAAGTTTCCTTCCTTCATGTCATCAGCCATGTTACTCTGCCAAACTAGATTTGAAGATGGAGCTGGCGGTTCACGCCCAGCCAAGATCATTTCTTGTGTAATTAGGGGCTCAAATATATAAATATGAGGCTACAGCAAACCTAACTCCTTGAAATGAGAAAGCCAGAATAGCGCTGAATTATGTTCCAAAGGAATAATTGAAATGCTGCATAGCTGAAGTTCTCCTAAACTTTTAAAGCTGATGCTTGTTTATTATAAGGATTTATTATGATGTTTTCACTTAGACGTTTTTAGCCTTTTGAGTTGTTTGGGTTTTGGTTTCTGGAGTGTTGTTTTTTTTTTTCCCGCTGCTTGGTTACCAACAGCTGATTTCAGTTTTGACCATCTACATGCGTTACAAAGGCCAAGAAAAATGCTGGGCTGCATCAAAGATAAAATTTTATCTTTAGGGGATGATAACCGACAACCTGAATAGTTGCACGATATTTGTTTTCTTTCCTAAATGGTATGACAGGATCCTAGATATGCATTAGTTATGGAGTAATTTTTCTGATTTCTGGGAAGTTAGAGACCATCCAAACGTTTGATATGCTTAGAGAAGTTGGAGGAGATGGTCCAACATCTTGCTGCCAAACAACAAGGTTCTTCCCCTTTCCTTGTGATCTTTCTTTCTTGTGATCTTTCTACTCTGAGTTTGATGTCAACTGAGTCAGATCTCCAGAACAAAGGAAAAGTTTAAATCTTTTTTTTTTTTTTTTATTTCCTTGTTAGTTTTTTGCAAGCCTTGTGAACTGAGAGAACTGTCAGCCCAGGAGAAGAGATGATATAGCACACTCAGGGAAGGGAGCACGATCATCCCTCTTATTGCTAGAGCTTAGTCTCGGGGATGGAACATTACTGTGCTTTTTAAAACATGTTTTTCAGTGGTTGACATTAATATGAGAATTTATAAAGATACTCACTCATTTGGAAATTCTGATCTTTATATGAATTATGGTTTATGCTATGAAGTTGTTAGTGTGAAATTGCAGCTTTGTTAACTGTGTCTTTCTTTACCACACATCAACCAAATAAACTGGAGAGTTACTCAGGTGAATATTCTGGGTGAATGGAAATTTGGGTGAGGTGATACGAAAAGAATGAACTGTTCTGACCTCTCCTTCTGTGGAAACCTGCAGAAGCTGTGGGAACGGAGGAGCCCTTTGCTCTTCCTCTGTACGAGTCCCTGCAATGAGAGGTTTGACACACGGCGGCTCCTCCAGAACGTGCTTGTGGCTGAGTGTTCCGGCAGTTCAGCGTTGTTGGCTCAGGGGAAATTTCTAGGTGTGATTTGGGTCCCACCGTATCTTTTTGAATTACTGGCTGCAAAGAATGAAGAAATAAACTTTCCGTGGCTTCCTGAACTACTGCGGTGACCAGCAAGGGATGTGCAATTATTCAAGTGCCCTGTGGCGCTTGCTTTTTACATCGGGGAGGTAGACTTTGCAATAGCATCTGCATGTCAAATGCAGTAGAATCCATAGCGACAGTCCGTGGCAGATTATTGGGTATTATGTCTAAAAAAATTATATGGCATACTGGTAGATGAGTGTTTTGCTTGTGGGTTTCACACCCTGAGAGCTGTGCAGTTTAATATTTTATTATGCTGTTAGTTTAAATACCCTGAGCATACAGCATCAAGAAAATAAACTAAAAATCTATTATTGTTTCTCACTTCTGAGCTCTGACTTGTCAAAGTGCTGCAAGCTGAATTGTTGTATCTAGTTAACACATGCTCCCATTTCCATTGTAATTAACACTTTCTGCATTGAGAATCAGTTTTGCAAATGAAGTTTGCACTCTGTGAATGATAGATTCCAAATAGTAAATAACAATTACAGTCAACTTGTCCATTTCCTCAAGAGCTTTTAATGAAGGGGAGATAAAGCGGGATGGAAAACAGCAATTATTAATAGGGAATAATATACTTAAGCACCATTATTTTTAAGAAGAAGGTGTATCTTGCACAGGTTACTTTGACATTAATGTTGTTCTGAACCATCGCAACCTGCCGCGTTCCTGGTCCCTTTGGCATTTCTGAGATGTTCACTGCCTGATGTAATAGAAATGTGACTTCTTCATGTGTGAAAAACACTATATATGAGATAAAATGTACTTGAAAGCATATATATAGGTAGCCTGTTCTGTATTAGCAGTGTAACAGCATATACAAGAATTTTAATATTAAATGTATTGAAAGGGATGCTTGGCCTCTTACACTCAGAAAAACTACTTCATTGGAAGTTAGGAAACCTACCAAATCTTAGAAAATCAATCATGCCGAAGACTTAGTTGCTAATTGGGTAGGCAAGCTTCTTTGGCATAAAGTGTAATTGGTGAGATGGTGTATTCTAACGAGTGCTCGTTGCATTTTCATTCAGTTCACAGCTCATTAAGGGATTGTTTTTAGCAAAAAAGTTTCACATCAAATAAGTCACACAAAATTTAAAACTTCTGGTTTTGGCTTACAAATGAGCCACTTGGCTTGTCACTTGCCAAATTGCAGTGTATTACATTTAAAACTTTTTCTTCCTTACTGCTGTGAAATTACCCTGGTTCTTTTGCGTGCACTGAATTTGCTGAGTAACAAGGGAAAAATGGCTAATCTGTTTGAGAAAGTAAAGAGAATATTAACCTTTTTAAAAATTATTTAATAATTTTAAATGCCTTCTATAAATTTAAAAAGGTTTTCTGTTAGTGTTTGAGCTTTTAGTCTTCTATTAACCTTTTACCCTCCCACTCATGGAGTCAGTTCCCTGTGACAGGCGTCTGCCTGCCTCCGGTTACTGTGTGAGCGCTGGTGGCCTTGGGTGGCCTCGGGTGGCCTCGTGCCTCGGACTCACTGCACGGAGCTGAAGTAATTTTCCCAGATGGTTCTGTGCCTCACAGCTGATGTGCCACTAAGACAACCTCCTCTTTTTTTATTCCTCTTCATTCTGGGGGAAAAAAAGAGGTCAAAGATGACTGAGGTTTTGACTGGTGGAGAAGAAGACAGCAGGATCCTGACTTCATTCGTGAACACTTAATATTTTTGTATTTGATTCTAGATCAGGATCTAAAGAATCCTTTTAAAAATGATTTTTTTTTCTGGAGAGCTTTCTTAGCGTGAAGGATTGCTCTCTCGCCGGAACGTGAAAGTGTAATGATAGCCCAGGGTGAATGTACAAGCAGTTCTTGTAACACAGAAAGCTGTTGTCTTGGTTAATTTTAAAACCACAAAAGAAACCCTGTTTTGAACTAGGTTGTTTAGAAACACCTGCGATGGAGCTCAAAGCCTAGATACTTCAAATGCTACCCACGTTTTGTGGTAAAACATGTTGGGGTTTTTGGGAAAGATGTTATATTAAAAAACCTCTCTAACTATGTAGAAGCAACATATTAACTGTGTTATTCTAGAGTCTTTGGTGTGCAAAACATTTCATTTTTCATTACTGTTGTCGCTGTTCACATATTCCATTATTTAAAGAGGTTATTGAAAAATTGATGGCATTTTGGTACCAGAGAGACATCCTGTAGGCTGCAGTGTTGATTTATGGCACATGGAACACAGTTCAGTGCTTCAGTTTCCTGCTGGTGAGCGGCACTTTGTCATTGTCCCTAAAGAAAAATCATACCAGTGAAATCCCCTGTGTTTCCCCCAAGTTGAGTGATGCATACTTTTTCTTTGAAAATGATTATGAATTATTCACCTTTTATTGTGCTGGAGTGTGCACATGGTGATCAGAATCTTGTTCATAATACAGAGTTTTTCACCACGTTCAGGGTTTAGTTTAATTATGTAGTTGAGTTTGCATGGTAGCCTTTATCTATTTTTTTTTTCTTCTTTTTTTCCCCCCACCACAGTGCACCTGCCCAAGCCTGTTTGGGCTCACGCAGATTTTACCCAGCATTTCCTGTTGTATGTAGATACCTCAATACATGAGTTTTGGTCCTAAATGCTTGGTTTTCTTTCATGTTTGTTTAAAATTTTCCTTGAGAAATTAAGTACAGTACTTCTCAGCTTAAAAAGACACTTTTCCCACACAAGTTCTTGAAAATCACAGACATATGGTTTAAAAGTTTTATTCTTCAAGCTGATTTTCTGTTGTGAAGAAACGATGGGAGAGATGCAAGTGAAAAATCTCTTGAAATAGCACATGTAGCAGGGATATAGATTTCCAGTTAAGGGCAACTTTCTCTTGGGAGATGTGTTGAAGAAAGACTCCATGATACAGACTATGTGTTAGGAAAATTAAAAGGCTGTATGATCTTTCTTCATAACTCTGGAAGAAATTTAAAGTAAATAAATTCGTGACTTGCATTGATGTCCCTTCACAATTTCTTGGATTCCATCTCTGGACTGTTGAAGGCTTTCCAATAAAATATAAGTTTTCTTATAGAAAGTAATAACCTGGTGAGCGTTGATAAACTTCAGCAATTTTGTTTTAATTTTGAAACCATGACTATCCGTGCAAGCTAAAGTTTTAAAATCACTTTCCTTTTAACTACTTTTGCTTTAAATATTCACGCTCTTATTCTATGTACTTGATTTGATTTTTTTTCTGTAACAGATGTTAAGGGTTAGCAGTTAAATATACATTAGAAAATCTTCCTCATCAGCTGAAAAGGAGAAGTTCTGAAAAAAGGGAGGAATGTGTGTTTTCCTCTGGAAGTTGTACTTAGGTGAGCAGACACTCTGGTCTCATTCCTTCACAATGTCTACTTTTATTTCAGTACTTTTCTAAGGTCTTTCCACATTTAAAGTTCCTCTCTCTGTTGCCTGATCTTCATATTCCTTAAAACAAAGAAATCAAAGTCAGAACAGATTATGTTCCCTGTGTTCTTTAATTATTGGTTTTACAATAGAATGCTTTCTTTTTCCTGCCAGCAGAAAAAATGTTGTGGTTTTTTTTTTTTAATATATTTTCTGTTTTGCAATTGTAGAGCTTTTCGTTACAGAGGTTCTGGAACACTTAGGGAAAGGAAATCAGACAGAAATTGATGTGGAGTTAGTACTCTGCAAAGCAGGTCTGGTTCAAAGAACACTTCTGGGCATTGCTGGTTGCAGCCCCACGATGACAATAAATAGTTGGGGAAATGTGCAGTAGAAAGGAGGCGTAGCCTCTCCTCGATAAGAATAGCATCTTTGTGTGACCTGTTTCCATTAAAATTCTACATTAAATCAGTTTATTTTTGGCACATAAAGAAAAGATTACCTGTGTGTATTTATATGGGCATTTGATATTTTTCTCCAGTTTCCCATTAACAGTGGGAAATTAATGTTCTATTTTGAAAGTAGATTTTGCTTCACAAAGGAAATATTTTCACTTGATTTTTTCCTTAAATATTTTATAATTAGAAATGAAGAAAATAGAATTTGAAGCTTAAAATGCTTTTTTTTTTAAATAGATACAAAATACTAATATATCGGTTTAGTCATTCAAAAGAATGAATTTTAAATACCTCCTTGTATTATGTTAGATACCTCCCATAAACATGAAGAGGTTTCTGTGAATCAGCCTATTGCTTAACCTTTCATGAAAATCTAATTGAGTGCGAACAACTGCTTAAATAATTCAATGGCCTAAGTTATTCTTGGCTGGTGTAGTCCCAGCCCAGTGCAGTGCAAATGTCTGGGTGTCAAGCAAAATTGAGGTTTTTTTCTTTTTTTTTTTGGTGAGGAATGTGATTAAAATGACTTCTTTATTAAGGAGAAAAAAAGATGAAATGTAAATTAGTTCTGCCAATTTGGTAAATTACTTGTGGCTACAAGGCACCTGTTTTTTCAGTCCTTTTGAAAGCATGTCATATTTTTGGTCATATTGATAATTGTTATTGGCTTTCGTTGCTCTCTTTTCATACATAGACCTTTTATTATCATTAAGGGACACTGTGCTTTTTATAGTCCTATTTTTTAATAGTTCTAGACTGCTATTTCCAAATTTATTTTTAAAGATTTCAATAGTGGACCTAAAATTATTGGTTAGTTGGCCCAAATGTTTTCCCTCCTGCTTTTGGAAGGAAACTCAGCTTTTTCATTTCACCTGAATCATTCCAGGCACTTATCTCTTTTCCCTTCAATCTTTTATTCCCATTTCATTACTCTGTTTACTTTCTTCCTTCTGCTGTTTCCTTTGTGTTCACTTGTAACTGTAAAGGACTTTTTTTTTTTGGTTGGGTTTTTGGTTGTGTTTGTTTGTTTGTTTGTTCTTTAACTAACTATGGAAATGGCCATTCCAACCACATTGCCTTTTAAACTGTTGGTTCCCCCAACCTGAAGAGTTTCAATAGTTCTGGAGATCAGTTACCTGCAGGATTCTGCATCCTTTAGTACAGAGGCTTGGCAACCTGAATAACTTTTGCCAATTCTGTATTTTTGCGAAACATCTTAGGTCTTGAAGAAGTTAGTTTAATATGAGCCTGTAATAACAGTATGTAAGTGATGTAAAAGAAGTGGGTGGAGTCTGGCTGGTTACATTCTTCAGGTGTACTTTGAAATAACACAAATTTAAGGCCGCTAATGTTTAAGTGACGTACTATTTATTTAATGACTGAATTTTGGGATTATCACTAATAGAGAGACAGCTTCAGTCTTTCATAATAAAACTAGAACACTCGACCAGGTAATTAACCATCACGCTGAACGGAGCAGAGCTTTGAGACCAGTGGGAGAGTGGTTTGAACAAAAAGTTACAGCTGTAGCTGACTCAGCAAACTGCATCATCCTGGAAGCTTATTAAAGGTAATGCAATACCTATGGAATTAGATACATTATAAAAACATCTGTGCCTTGAGATCATCAGAGGATTACTTTACTGGAAAATCTGATGTCCTCCATCCTAAAAGCTTAAATTTGCAGAAAGATCTGTCAGAGTGTATAGATTTTTGGTTGGTTGGGTTGGTTTTTTTAACTGAAAGGAAGAGAGGAGACAGCTGATGCAGATGCAGGTTGAGTTGTCCTGGGATATATATAAAGCAACATGGACTATTTTTGGTTTTGCACACAGTCCAAATGGTGGGAAACATTTTGTAGTAAAACAAGAAAACTCCATTTCATCTTGACATTCTCTCTGAATGTAAGGGTTTTCAGTAGGTGCAGAGGAGAAAAAAAGCCTCTTATTTGTTTGGTTTTGACACCTGTTACTTTTCTGTCAAGGTACAAGCACTGCATTGAAGCAAAAACACTTGATAAGACTAAATGTATAAATTTGATATCTGCCTCCTCCACTGCTTCCTTCTGTTGCTTAGATAAGATAAAAGCACTGACTGAAGGACTGAGTTACTTGATGTCTTGATGCAAAACAGAGTTTATGAAATCAGTGCAGACAGAGGAGAGGAAAGATACAGAAATTAGTGTCTTCGGTACTAAAGAAGGTATAAATTACTTTTACATCTCACATAAAATTTAAAGAAAAGCTATTAAAAATGGTAGGCATGCTGCTGGTGAGGTCTGTCTTAAATAGCATGTTTTTAAAGACTTTGGTTCATGCACGTTCTTAATGACAGATAAAAAAAAATTAATTAAAAATTTTGTGAAAAGCAAAATTATTTAATACTATTAAGTTTTATTGTTAGATGTTTGGAGTACTCTAAGTTATTTAGCTTTTTGTTGGGTTACTGAATCACTTAAAATATCCACCAATTGCAGATTTGCATCTCCCATGGTCTATTTTATGATGTATTTATTCTTTTTTTATAATGTGCTATTGAAATTGAAATGCTGGTAAGACATTAAGTGTTGCATACTTTGGAAAGGCATAAGACCTTATTAATGTATGCTGAAAATATGCAGGGATACCTGTTTCATTTTCATAAGTTTCAGTGTGACTCAGATGAGAGTGGACGGAGCACTCATTCTAAAATTAGAACACCACATGTTGGAAAAAGTTTTAGTGCTTTATACAAATGAGTAGGTTTTAGTTTTGTTCCCTCATCCTACCTAGATTTCTAGGCCTTTGAATGAATTTCCCTTACTCTGTGGTTGATTTTGCGTACATGGGGGATTTACAGCCTTTTTCACGTTGTAGGATTGTGAAAGGGCTAGAAGGGGACGATTCAGTTTGACCGTTTCCCTTGTTTCTCTCTGAATCGAGTCATGGTTGCTGAAACAGTTGCTCATCCTGTATGAGGAGAGAAGCACAGCTGGATGTGGGTACCTACATCTGCAGCTTCTTAAAATGTTTATGGTATTGCAAAGCTAAAAAAAGAAATCTATAAGACAGTTCCACTACACCGAAAAAGCAGCTGTTTAATGAGATAATCTGTAGCTTCCTTCGTCTGTGTACTAGGAAAATAACATGATGTATTTCAGTTCTGTAGCTGTAGAAGTATAGTCTTCTCCATCTGCCAGAGTTTTGGGGGCTCCTTTTAATCCATGTTTGCAATCCCTAATCTCCATGTCTGTGGTGCTCTAGTCTAGATTCCCTTTGGAAATACTTTCTGTAATCAGTTGTAGGTATTCAGCAGGGAATGGCCCAGCCCAGTCTTTTCCACTTTGTTTCTTGAGATTCTTCAGGTTTTTTAAACCATAGCTGGAGATGATCTTAAGGTACGTACGTCTATATTACATCTTAAAAAACCAAAATGCAGTTCCATGTAATATAGCCTTGGAATTAAGGGGAAAATGTTTGTATTATGAGATTTTAGCTGCTTCTAAAACTGACGTCACCTCTTCCTCACTCCGTTTCATGTAGATGTACAATTTTGGTGTCTGTATGTAGCATGTGCGTTGGACTGACGCTTTAAGATGATGTAAGAGTACATCGTTGCAGCAGCACCGTACGTCTTTGTGTGTCATTTCTACATGTTGTTGGATTGGATGATAACCCCATTTTCTGCAAGTGACTAGTCTTTTTAGTCCCAAGTGCAGCAGAGCCCTCTTAGTTCTGCCGAAGAGGAGTCTAGTGAAGTTAATCCTGTTGCTCAGCCTCGGGGTTGGCTGTAGATGTCTATTTTCCATTTCTGAAGTTTTGTGCTGACTGTGTGTCGAACTTCTATTTGACCCTTCAAACACGTTTCCAGCCCACTGGAGACACGCTTTGATTTGAAGCAGTGCTTATTCAAAAAGAAAATTCTGGTAGCAAACACGTGAAGAGCTCTGCTTGGGAAAAGGCTTTTAGATCAATGTTAGTCCCATGGGAATTCCTGACTTTTTGCACTAACAGTGGTGCCAATACTGTGATTTTTTTAAGAAAAACCTAATGGCTGTTTCCATTCTCCCCCCAGCCACCCTTCATATCTGAATAACAATGAAAAGTGGAACTTCATATCATTAAAAAAAATTATTACATGGAAACAAGATGAAAAAATACCAAAGTTTGGAGAAGTGGTTTTTTTAGTGTATAGTGGTGGACTTTTAAGAGGGTTAAAAGATATCTGTGCACCTTGAAATACCTTTTGTTCAATTATTATGATATAAATGTATGGGTAACAATACAGCGTATAGTTTTAAAGGTGCACAAGAATATACAATATAATTGTAACTTGATAGTTAATATTTGTTAAACTAGCTAATAAAGCCAGAGGTATTTTACTCTGCTGTCAGGTGCTGCTTAGGTCATTCTCCTTTTCATCCTGTGCTGCTCCTGAGCATCCTTTGTATTTTCAAGTGTTCCATTGCTTCCCCAAGCACTTTTTGGCTGAGGGATTATTTCTGTGCGACCCGTTCAATACCTGAGTCAATGCTAAAATATTTAAAGAATATTCTTTGTAAAGAAATTTAGTAGCAGGTGCTTGTAGCAGGACAAGAGTGGGGGAACTATAAAGCAGAATAAGTAACTCATCATGTTACAGTGTTTTCTGCTAGACCCTCCCTCGCCTCAGGTAATTGCTACTTGGAAAATCACTGTCAGGAGGTAATGAATACTGCAGAAAATGTGTGTTCCCAGCAACTTGATTGCTGCAAGTTAACGTCTCAACTTCGTTAAGATGCTGGAAATTACAATGAACTTGCCTTAGGGTAAAACACATTAAACAAATCTTTGGTCTTGCTTCATGACATGGGAAACCTCTAATGCAATTTTTGGCACTGAATAAAACGAAGCGGCAAATGGAAAGGGGCAAAGCTTTTCCTTCATGGACATAGAATGAGAGGATTTTGCCTGGAAGTGCAACAAAAACGTTGAGAAAACAGTTTCCCCCATTCCCAAACTTCAAGAGTGCTTCAAAAACTGCCTAAACCAGACGATGCTGACAAAGGGGGATGGTGAATCTAAATACTAAGCTGATAGTTCCCATGGATCATAGCTTACAGGTGTCTTTGAGTTGCAGAAAGGGAAAAAAGGAAAAAGCTATCAAAGTAAACATCCCTCAGTGCATGGGAAGATGACAGATTCTTTCTAACAAGATTTTCTGCTCTCCTGGAGGAAGACCATTTGTTAATAAACCATTTGAGAATCCATTTTTGAGGGATTTAATAAAATATACACAGACTGCCTTCCACTGCAGAAACTATTATTCCCTTGGGTAGAAAAAGTGACTGACTGTGGGCATTAATGGTTGCTTCCTGTGATTCCTGGCATTATATCTTGCTCCCATTTGCACTTTTTCAACCCGAAGTGAAATAACTTTTTATGAGAAACCTGTGCTTGATTCCCAGTTCTTAGGAGGCATGTGTGTATTCTATATTTTATTTATTTCTATTCAGTCATGTCCATAATTCTCGTTGTTTTAGTGTCTGTGCCTATAACATGGCTATTGTGTTTGTTTGTGCATATTTTCCTGGGTCCAGGAAAGTTTCCGTATCTCGCAAACTCCATTAAGTGGAAGAGGAGTGTGATTTTTGTGTGAATTAAATGAATTGTTCCATTCTTGCCAAAGATTTTCATGAATAATTCACCCATTTCCATCAAAAATTGTAGATTTTCTATTGTGAAGGTTGCTGTCAATTAAACAAGGAACTCGAACCTATTATGGTCTCATAGATCCTTCCCTGGAGGGACTGGGTAACCCACAAAAGAGAAAAGATGTTTGCTTATGAATTTGGAGAAAGGTTTTCTACTGCCATCTTTCCAACTATGAATTGAAGTTATACTCCTTTCAGAGAGGAGAGAAATACAGTGGGATTGAGGGATTAAGTAATTTTGGTAGGGAATCTTGCTGCTTCTGAGACTGTCACTGGGCTTTGGTTCTCTTAAATAAGAAAACAATTTTTCTGCTGAGAACACTTGGTAAAGGTGTGTTTGCAAAAAGTACCAGTAGATTTCAGTGGCTGAGCTGACAGGAGGAGGAGAAAGTCAGGGACAAGTGACCCTTAGAAGTCAAAGCATGGGTAGTTTTATGTATGTAAATGTAAAATTCAGTGATACCCCAGGTATGTCCTGTGTGTATTATCTTACTGCAAGGTAAGCAGCAGGCAGGGCTGGAAGTGAGTTCGGCCCAGACTGAGAAGTAAATGCCCAGGCAGACATTAGTTTCACAGAAGGAAGAATGAAATCTGGAAAGCTAATAATATTACAGCCACTGGCAGCTCTAACAGATCCCAAATGGATGTACTTACAGGCATAAATTGTTTGATTCTTTTCTTTACCAGAATTATCTCCATATGATATCCAAGAACTGAAGACACGGTGGCAGGCTGGGGATGGCAAGATGGACAGTCATTGCTCGGTCATAGTATTACGACCTTTTATATAAAAAGAGATTACAGACAGGATGCTGCCAGGAAATGACAGAGCTGGTAGAGAAGGGGAGAAACAGTAGGACAGACACATTTAAAGAGAGATGATTTATTCTACAGTAACATCTGCGTGTGTAGAAAACTGTTCCTACTGTTCACTCTCTGTGCTCGTTTGAGAATGGTGTCGTGTAGGTAGTAAGCAAGTGTAATTCCCTGAGATTCACTGGCTTGAACAGAGATAGTGAAAATTCAGGAATAACATAGTACTTGTCCCCTCTGAACCACGTGGACCTTGAAAGGAACAGATCCAACCACTCAACATCAGAGAATAAGCTCAGATCTTTAATGCTGAGAACATGAAATATGCAAGGGTTCTTGCAGCAATTTCCTATAAATTTGCAGGTGTTCTCCCTGTAAACTCAAACGTGACAACAATTAGTTGCCATCATTTCTGCTTCACAATAACGCTTAAACTGTATATTTGGACACGGGACAGATTAAATTTGTAACACTCAAACCATTCCAGACCCTGGGATCTTGGCTGGAGCGCATCAGGAAGGGAAGTAGGTTGGAGTTAAAGGACGCTGTGGCGCTTTGAGCAATGAACTGGGGCAAGTGCGGGTTCCAGATGGAGCAGTTTACATAGCCTGAAGCAAAATTCTGAGAAAGTCTTTGGTGAGTGGAGTTGAGGGAAATACAGACAAATTAAGAGCATAACCCTTATTACAGAATGTATGAATTTAAAACCTCTGTAAGTATGAAGCTCAGTAACACTTCTGCACAACTGTTAGTGATATGGTAATGGACAGTGAGAATGAAATGAAGTATTTACTTCTGTCCACTGAACCAGATCTACTCAGTTCCTTCTAACATGTTGGTTGCCTTGCTCTTGTCTTGAGGGCAGTGCTGTGCACCGTCAGACAGCCATGGCAGGTGAAGAAATGACTTTTTTGCTCCTTTTCTTGATAAAATTCAGTCTAGAAATTGATGAGAAAAGGGCATGTGATGATTGCAAAATGACACACACCCCCATCTGACTTCCGTTTCTGTGGAAATTTTAGACTTTGCTTTTTGTAATACCATACACATTTTCATTATTTTTGCACTAAATGCGGGGTAAGCTTATTTACTTGTAAGATTCGAACATGTACCGGGGTAAAATGTGCGCCGTTCAGAATCTGGCAGATAGAACAAAGCTGAAAGGCCCTTCAAGAAGCAGAGGAGGCTGTTGATAAATCCTACATCAATACCTCCTCCCTCAACTTATCTATGTAAATTTTAAAATATTGAAATATTTTTGAAAGTTAAAAGTATAAAGACTGGTTTCAAATTAATTTAGTATTTGCTCCCGGTTTTACTTATGGATGTCTTACTTGGTAATTAGAAAAAGAGGTAATTTCTTTGAATGACATTTCTCTTCCTTTGAGGAATTCCAAAAGATGCTTTTTAGTGACTGCTCTCATAGATTTAGAGAGTTTTACTTTGATAGCTCAAAATCTGCACTGTTTCTAACTAGCAAAATTAGTGGCTATCATGTTTGCGAAGTGTTGCATGGCTATGAAACAATATAGGGAAATTTGTATTCATAAATCCAAAATTTGAATAATATAATTTCACAAAAATAATCGTCTTTGTGTGCTTTATTTGGATGGTTCAATTCATTGACCTTTCCTTACAGGTCCTGATTTTTCTGTTTGTTTTCAGCTGTTGGACAAATTAAAAGATCGCTGGATGCACACCGGCTTGTGGAGAAACCTGGAGCTGGTGAAGACAGTCATTGTGGAGCCTCAGGGAGGGGCAAAGAGTGACTTTGATGAACTGCTGAAAATATACTATGATGCAATCAAATGTAAAGGAGAAAAAGGTACGTTCTTCAGATATACAAAATAGTTGATACAGACTCTTCAAGTTAAAAAAAAAAATCTTAATGTGCTTAATAATTAGAATAAGGTGTGGATAAACAATTAAGTTTAACCTCAGCTTAATAAGTTATTGTGATAAATGAGTAAGATTGACTGCTATTTATACTGTTGCATGAGAATATAGAGAAGTGTAGGATGATACATAGTCCTAATAGCAGTGTTCAAAAGGCAGTGAGCTGTGTAAGGATGTGCAACTGTGTGTCCAGCAGGGCTCAGAGCATCCTCAAAGAATCAAACTTGCAGTATGTTGCATAGCTGTCATTTACCATCTTATATTACAGCCATTATAACATTTCTCCTCAAAATATTTTAGTGGAGAGAATAAAGAATGATAGTATGTCAAGCAATAAATAGCGTGATTTTTTTAGTGCAAAACTTAAGGTTTAAATTTAAAATGTTGTTGTATTGCATGTGGTTCTTGCATAATGAAGTACTGTTATTATTTTGCTAGTTGATATTCAAAATCACAACATTATTGATAAAAGCAGAGTTACTCATCCCTCTATAAAAATATAGGCTTCTTTTTTATTCACTCGCCTTTTCCAGACTGATACATACTATATTATGTTTAGCGCTTTAAAAGATGTTGGTGAAACTTTCTTATGCTATCACTGGGAATGATTTGTATATTCCTCTCTGGCTTGTTTAAGATGGAGCCCTCCTTATAGCTGTGTGCAGAGGAAAAGTTAGTGAAGGCTTGGATTTCTGTGATGAGAATGCCCGGGCAGTTATAACCATAGGTATTCCGTTTCCAAATGTGAAAGACCTTCAGGTAGGACATTAATTGAAAGAGTTGTACTTTATTTTTATGTCATGTTTAAAACACCAAATATGCACAAAATATTTTTTTCTACATGTTTACCTTTGGACTCTGCTCAATCTCATTTGAATGCTGGAGATATTTTAAATTTTTCTCTGACATTGTTAGAGAAGGCTCTTGCATTGTTAAAATGCTCATTAAATTCATACTCTGCCAAGCAACAGTCCATGTTTCCGTCTTCACCTGCCTGAAACGTATGTCATTTGTATAGAAATTAAATTACTTCCTGAGTAATTTTCTTCCTGAGCACCTTTGTGGGGCATTTAGATGTGAAGGTCTAGGATAAACACTGGGAAAATACTACTTTAAATAAGGTGTTTGGATCGATCAAAAGATTATTTCAGAAAATAGAAATAATAATTACTGTTGCCTTCCTTAGTGTAACTATCTGTATGACACTTCCCACTGAAACAGAAAGTGGAATTGTAAGCCTTTTCCAAGCTAATGCTGCTTTATTAGCTTGCAATTTTGGGGTTTGAAATTATGACGAAACAGAAGCTCTTCCTGGATACTGAGGTCGTTACTCTCTTGGTAATTCAAGTTTCACCTACCTTTAGGCAAAAACTTCAAAGTGCCTTCTAAAGATAGTATCCTGAAGTGCCTCCAATTAAAGGAATTTGAGACTATTTGTTTTTTTCAGTAATTTTCAGACTGAATCAGCATCCTGCTCCTTCCTTGCTTTTGACTTCAGCAGGACTTGTCTTATGGACAGATGATGTTCCACTAGAACAGGCACTTCATAGTTGAAGCCAGGCATTCATAAAGGAAAAGAAAGCCAATGAATATGAAAAAAATCATTTCTAGACTTTCTTTCTACTTACAGAGAAGCAAACTATTAAATAATAAATGTTCTAAGACCACTTATTTTTTAAAGGTCTGGGTGTGCCAAGTAGGTAGCCACCCAGTTGCTGGCAAACTTCTTCCCAGTGATAAAGCTACTGCTTTATCTTGTGTTTACCTTTTAGAGCTTCTTGGGACTACTTTGTGAAGCTAAGAAACAAAGTGAAGTATTACAGAATAACTGACTACCAGGAACAGCTGGATTCTAGTTATTAGCGATGCCAAATCAAACAAGAAAATCATGGGTTTGCACTTGAAAGCCCAAACAGACTCAGCTTTGGGTTTAGGGATGTGTTCTGAGCTTAAGTGAACTACCAAAGACTTCTTTGTTGTCTGCAGCGTGCACCTAATTACAGCCTGGGTGGAAAAAAAACCACATCCTATAAGGACTCATAAGGTTATATTGGTGGTGGCTGCCTGCTGCAATGCTCTTTCAGTGCCTGCATAACTGTCTTGAAGCACTTACTCAGCCACAGTATTTTTTGTCTTAGTAAAATATAATACACTGTAGTTGAGTATAAAAACATTTATATTCAAAGAATACTTAGCACCCTTTCTAGAGTTAGAAATGCTTTGTTTTAGCAGCATGCACTGAAATGATATTTTGGAAATACTTGGTCTGCAGGACGTCTGGAACTCTTACAAGTTACTTCAAATGATTTCCAGAAAGTCAGTATTTTCGTGTTCTAAATGTTACAAAGTTAAATTGAAGAGAATGTGTCAAGAGTGAATTATGTTTGCAGTGGATTATGTTCCTTAAGAGTAAAATAGTGTATTGATTTTATCTGGAGTTCAACAAAATATGTAATATAATAGAATAACAGGCAGCATATCCCACTACTGATAACTAAATTCCGAAAAAATCAGTATTGTGTTAAACTATATTTTTTAATTAGACTGAGGAAAACCTCTAAATTTTTAAGTAGGGATAGAAACACTGTCTGCCAAATTGCAGGCGGCTAAAGGTTTGAGTGTATATATTTAGATATGGTAATGCACAAAGCTCTGCAGTGATCAATTCTAGATGAGAGGAGGGCACGCACCAGTCTCTCAGCATCAGATTTGAGGAGCTGTCTGGTCGTGGTGGCACTCCTAGAGTAGTGCTCGGGGAAATGGGCTTTATTGTAAATGTGTCTTTTGCTCAAGAACTTGGATCCAAAGCGGTATCCAGCTGGCAGTACTTCCCTTAAATTGAACCATGTTTTGTTTTATCTAATGCTTTAGGTTTATCAGATACCCCAAAAAGTTCTGGATTCATGCAAATTTCTTTTACTGGTTGAGCTTAATTTCCATGAAGAAGGATAGAGTGAAGGATAGTCACTCTGTTCACTGAAGAAGATTAATTACTAGCTTTGTAGAAACGTAAGCATAGATATAAAAGAAATTTGGAAAAGGACTTGAAATTTTTAAGGAAAACTGGCTGTTGATAGTGAAGATTGGCATGTAAAATTGAAAATGAAAAGAGGGCAGGGGAGCGAGAATGGGACAAGATACCAGTTTTCACCTGAAACTATTCTTTTTATACATTTTTGGGAGAGCTAATCCATTATACTGAGAAGATCTGAACTCTCCCTTCCAAGAACAACTGAGTGATTTTCTTCTGGGGCGGCTGATTTTATTTTAATTTTTTTTCCTATTGGAATTCTTTTTTCCTCCTGTGGTTAGGAGAATCCAGATTTTTAAACACTAGAGGATACTGTACAGTTATTTGGGGTTTTTTGTAGTATTTTAGAATGCATGAAGTTCCCAAACTAAACAGTTAAATTTTATAGGATAGTTACATTTGCTGTTTTGATATAGTCAGTTAATGTTTCTTTAGGTTTTGTAACTAACCAGAAAATGGATTAAAACCTGGAAATTTTAAAACTTGCAACTTTGACAGAAGAAAATTAAAAACACAGTGACACAAGTCAAGTTAGACCTCTATAGATGTAGAATTATGAACACGGGTACATCTGTTGCTTTTACATTGCAATAGGTGCTTAGAAGATAGACCAAACGAAGAAACTGGTAAGGTGATTAATAATGACATCCCTTAAAAAATAGGAAATGCAAGAGATTAACAATTCCCTTGGAATATCCATGAATGTTATACTTCTGGGATTGGTTTAAATCACTAAAAAGTGTTCTGCTTCTACATGAAAATGCACTTGCCTGTCTGCTTTTTTGGGTTAATAAAAGTCCTCTTAAGACTCAATTCCATAACCCCTTACTCCTGCACACAGCTTTTACTTGTGTGAGTAATCCCTTTAATACTTCTAGGACTGAGCATGATCACAAGGGTTTGTAGAATTGTACCTTTGGAGACCAATATTTTACGTTGGCAGTTTGATGTTGGCTCATCTCCACTAATATTACTTGTCTGTGATCAACCTGCTTTCTAAATATATTTTATGATTTGTAACTTGATGCTAATACCAGTGAACTGTAATATTAGAGAACATAAATAATGTGACAGAAAAAGATGTGTAATCCCATATACATGTTATCTGATGCAAACATACTATTCCTTAACTTCTGTTATATATTTTGAATTGTAGCATTTTTGGATCCAGACATCGGTCTTTATATGGGCAAGAAACTCATTGTCAAGTGTGATGTATAATATCCAATTTTATTTTCTCCATATGTTTGTGCTAAATATCTGCCACAACTTCTGGTATTAAATGGCAAGTATTGGGTCTCCTTAAGTAACTGTATGCTTTGGGAACTTACATTCTTGTCTGTAGAACCTTTAAGGAATATAAATTAGTTTCTTTTCCAGTTGCTTCATTTAAAAATTTTAGATACATAGTATCTTCCATTCACTCCTTTTCACAAAGAGAAGAGTCTAAAGCACTTTGTCAGTGTTAGAAAGAAATGATTAAGGCTCAGAAGCGTACTTGATAATAAACAATACTGATTTTATAAAGAGAGGCCAAAACCCTAATTCCGTGTTATTGAAAATGGTGTCACATTGCTGAAGAATCGGGTTGCTTAAGCAAAATATATAAAAGAAATGTTAAAGTATTGCTTAAAGCTATGGTACTCTCAATGGTAGGGTTTGGCTCTAGTAAAGCAGGAAAATTTATTTCAGAGCCAAAAATGACTTCTTTGGCTGTGACCAGGATTTCCTCTGCCCACCTCTGGGACCTGAAACTGGAGGTAGGAAAATCTGATTTTGGAGCCAAGTGTGACTTGTTTAGTTCAAGTCATAATTTACTGTTCTTACCTTGGGGACCTGAAAATAAAGAAACTCGCTATGAAATGTTGATAATGGGCGACTCTGAAGTGCAAGCATTAAGCTAACTTTCCCAGAGAGCATTTCTTCACTTCCACCTTTCCAGATGCTTTTGATCGTGGTACAGTAGAGTGTACTTAATCATGTAACAGCTAAGAGAACTTTACCAAAATACAGAGGAAAATGCAGTCAAGCTCTTCTACATCAGTAGATGTGCAAGGAAAATAAACTTGATAAGGCCAGGATTTCTGTGCAGGGACATTACTCGAGAACTGCAGCTTTTTTGCTGTTAATGAGAAGTATTTCCCGTAGCTGCTATGGGGTGAATATGAACTATGAAGGCAAATACTTTCTTTATTGTTTCCAACAACATAATTTGGGAAACATGATGGAACACATCATTTCAATTACAGTTTTCTGGGTTACATGTTACTTAATGATACAAAGAATTTGCAACTATTGGGCTGAAGTTTCTTTCCCTTTTCTTGAGGGCTCAGCAAATTGAGCTATTTGTACCATTTCAAAATAATGGCATTTTTCTGAATATATAAGTTAATTTCTAGTCCTTGTGCCAATTTTTAAGCCTATATATGCTTTTTCTTCGTTGAAAGGACAAAGAATCTGCTGCTGGATAAATGGTTGCTGAAATAACTCATTTCTTGCTTCTTATATTCTAGGAAAAGGAAATTTTCTAAGAAAATTATTGTTATTTTAGATGCTTAACCTGAATTGAGAAACGTACTATGCACTGTATGAGTTCTATCATAGCTTTGCATCACTTATAAAATATCTTCTTATTAAAAAGAAAGTATTGTTTTAAAATGTGGGCAAACTAGCACAGAAAATTACGTGTTATGGGAAGGTCATTGTTGTGTTTGTCTTCAGTAGAATTCGATAATTCACAGTGAAGTTAAGAATTTTCTTAGAGATATAAGACTGACTGTTCTGTTACTGATGGGATTGGTTTAGGCTGAATATATCTGAGCAACTTCGCCACAACTTTCCAGTCAAATGTGACATTGATTGTAGAAGCCTTGAGACACAGTGTGTGCTGTCATTTTCAGTGTGATTTAAATGTTTGTAAGAAGTGATTGAATTTTTTTGTTTGTTTATATTAATAGCTGTCTAAAACTGAGCCACTTTTACTTCCTTCTTCACTACATTACTGTGAAAAAAATTAGAAATATAAAGTGGGGAGCAGAAAACCACTTACGGAGCTTTCACAGGAATGCCAAACGTTGTGGTATATTATTTATTGAATGTTCTCAGAGAGGGGAAATACTGAATAAGGTAAAAATGCAATGTGTGAATGCATCTGTGTATATGCACAGACACATACACACTTGTCTTTCTTCTATGTCCCACTTCATATTCAATTTTATTGTGTGTTTTAATTGCAAAGTAGCTTTTTGAGCTGGTAAAGGTTGTAAGTAAGAAATATACTTACAACATTGAGATGTGCAATGTTATGCAGCAAGTCTCTTGGCATTAAATAACAATTATTGAGACAATATACTTCTGCTTTCGTGTCACTCAGCCTGTGCTGTTCTTGGCTTGCAGCAGTAAGCTGGAAATTATTTCAGTCTGCTGTGATACTGCTTACCAAGGGGTGATGCAGTGTGAGTCTGCAGAGTCACATCATAATGAGATGACTGGCTGGATATCTCAGGTCTTCATCACTTTCTTTTTCTTCCTTTCTCCCCAGAGGAAACAGTCAGGAGGTGTAGGTACCTGTGTAACAAAAACCCAAGCAATGCAGTAAATAGATTGGTGGTGTGGCAATTTCTTACATCAGTTTGAAGCAGTAAGGTATCTCAAAAACCTTTCACTTCCCACTTTTCCAGAAATAAGAATGGTTGTGAAAAGTCACAGCTACCCACACTCTTCTCACATCCAATAGAGTTATTTTAGGAAAAAAAACATTGATGGCAGAGGCTTAATTTAGGGGAATAGCTGTAAAATGGTATGGAATATAGCACTCCTGCAGCTAAGAAAGGTAACATTTAAGTTACCTTAGCATGTAAGACTAGAGGATGGCATTTCTCTTCTACTGGTGCAAGGCTAATGTCAATATGTTGGCACAGATCACAGAAATCATCCCTGAATATATCCGGAAGTTAAGCCTTTGGATAAATAATACAGCAAATCAAAACTTTTCCTTTACGTTGAATAGTTTACTTTTCTGATCCATAAAAAATTCCAAAGTGATTTTCTTGTGTTTATCTTGTCCTTAGCAAGTAGTGGTGACCTTTAAGTTTTTACTTTACTGTCAAAGTATGTTGAAAGCTTTAAAAGTGAAGCTATCACCTTGGGGATTTGTAAGGATGACTGACACTTACCACTTCACCTCAGCCGCAGCAGCACCGAGCGCATGCAGCAGCGTTGGACCTCAAGGGAAGCTGTTTGATTTTTTTCACTTCTGCTTCACTGGAAATGGATTGGATTTTCTCTTCAGAGGAGAGTTTTGGTTGCATTAGATTTTAATCAAGTCACTTGTTCACAGTCCCTCAAAGCCTACAAGACTGAGATGAGTAGATGGGCTTGGGGTGAATGTGCTACAAGATTTGTCAAACTGTAAAACTTCCAGATCTCGGAGATGCCACATGGTGTAGTTGACAATACTAGAAGTGTTCAGCGGTTACAACATTACATAAGCTTCCCATCTATCATTGGGATTAAGGGTGAGCCTACTGAGGAAGCATTTAGTCATAAAATACCTTGTGAATTCAAAATAAGTGAAATATGGCTTTGCATAAAGTGGTAGCAGTGTGTTTCTGCCCCAGAAGATGGCATTGGCCATTGGAAGAGTCTAATGGACAGGAAGTTTCTGTTGAGTCGTTTGCCTTTACTTTTTTAAGTCATATCTCATATGGGGAAACAAGATACCAGTGTTTATCTGTAAATAGTTTCTTTCATGCCACTTCCATGACTCCCCCCCTCCCTCCCCAGTTTCAGTAACTTTTCTTAGTTTTGATTATATCTTCGTTGAAGCAACAGACATTGCACTGTTCAAATCCCCTGGGTGCTCAGTATCTTTTCAGGTGCACTGGTTGGATGCAACAGTCTGCAAGATGTGGCTGCTTTGAGATGGAGGTCTGCAGAGATGTTATTTCTTTATTTAATTTGCTATTATCAGAGCAAGGCATATTTTTAAGAGCGCATAGAAATTTTCATGCAGAAAAGGTCAGCTGCACTATTTTTAAGCTTACGTGGCTTTGATGCAGGAGCTTTTGGTTTGAGTTGGTGGCCTCTGAAAGGGGCAGACACGGGAGGGCAGTAGGTGCCTCCTGGTGATTCGGCTGCTACAGACACTCTTGTAGGATGGAGCTGTGAATGGAGCATCTCAAGATAAATTGAGCAGTACAAAGTATTGACCATGTCACTGGCTGATAATATCTTATTCACAGTTTCGGGGTTTTTTTTTTTGTTGCTTTTTAAAGAAATACAGTATTTCCATAGATAAAAAACAGAAGAGTGCGTTGTGTTTGTATCTGGTGACCATCTTTAGGTATATGAGAAGGTTAGAATGGCCTCAGTAAATTATAATCATATACAGAATCTAGTTTGAAAAATTACAGGTAATAAGCATTTGCTTATTTCATACTGTTTTATACATATTAACACTGCACTTGGAATGCTGGGAGTGTTTAAAGATAGCGTCCTGCCTTAGTATCGTTTTCCTTTGGGCTAATAAATTGGGACATTGTGTTTAGATAGGGCTTTTAGCAGGTCCTCTGAGGAGTGAGGAAGTTTGAAGCATATTCTATGACTCACCCAGGTCTTTACACGTGCATTATTTAGTCTTAAATCTCACAGACGTTGTTACTGCTTTTTGAAGTGAAGAGGGGGAAAGTTAAATGCTGCACTATTTAATGCTACTTCCATTTAAGGATTTTCAGATGTAAAAGAAAAGAAATGGGTTTTCATGTCTTTTACTTCCCCGCACTTAAAAACTTTTATGATTACTTGGCATTCGTCAGGCGGAAAGTAGATGGCAAGTATGTTCTTGAAGAATTCTAATTATTGCTATTTCAGGTGGAAGAGAGACTCTTAAACTGGACACATGAGGTTTTTTAGGATGGTAGATTTGCTTAAAAACCATTTTTATGTCTTTTTTGGAGGGGCGGATGGAAGCATGGAATGACCACCTGGTATTTTTTGCCTGTTTGTTTTTAGGAGGTAGGGAATTAGTAGACATTAAACATGAATGTATCTTTTTAAGTTTTTTTTCGATGATATGAGCAATGGTCTTTGTTTTCATTACTATTTTTCCTCTCATAAAACCAGAGAAACAAGCCAGTGGAATGCCAAAACCTGATTTATATCCATTTTCTGACTTTTATTTCCATGGAGAATAGATGGAAGAAAGCACTGAGGAGCGAAGGGCATGAGTTTACCCGTGTGTGTGTGTGTGTGTTGCTGTACTTACCTACGTGTCTATGTGTATTGACATAGTTCCAGATTTATTTGCTTTTTTCCTTTATTCAGTTGTGTCTTTCTTTAACCTGGGCTGTCACAACACTGCGAAGGGCTGATGTAAAGAGAAGTGCAGGTTTAGATGAGCGCTCTGTGTAGCTGCCTACAGTAGTGCCATTGTGTTCAGGAGATTCTGTCTTGTCTTTAGACTTCTGGGGAATGCGGTTTGTAATCCCACACGTTACAAACTGCAGGTCATTTTTAATCTACTAGAGAAAATAGGAGACAATGGAAGAAGTATGTGTAGTGATGTCAAAGAACAGGTCTGAATATAGCACTACATTTGGGTAAATGAAGCAATACATAGTTCACAAGAGATTGACATTTGTATACCTTGCTGTTAAATATAACCATGTTTATGTTCATTTTGAATATATCTGTTGCTAAAAGGCACTCTGCAGGCTTCGGAATCTGAATTTTCAGGTTGTTGTGGGGTTCAAAAACAAGCTCTAGTTTTTTGAGTTGGTCTTCTGAGCGTTGTGTCTATGGTCATCACAGTATAAATCCACTTTATGTACTTACATATCCTTTGAATCCCGACAAAGTCTGAGTTTCTTTATGTGAAGCAGTATTACCACGGGGAACTTTCTTTATGTGGTTTATCCAACACTTAAAAAACACTTTTAATAATGTTGTTGTTGTCGAAGAAACACTTGTATTGCTAATTTTGATTGAAAAATACACTTGAAAATTCTTTTGAATCGTAGCAGAAACTGCCTCAAAATACTTTTCCAAGTCATACAAAAAAAAATTTCATGTCATTTATTTTTTTGGTTGGTATTTCTCAGTTAATATTCCACAGTGGAAGATGTCGAACTAATTAAGCATTAAAAGAAGGAGCGGTTAGCAGGTATAACGTTGTTAGACTGCAGTTAATGTGAACGTGACCGTGACCTCCCAGACAGATCAAAGACTAATCTGTCTGACAGCTACAAGATGGCAGCACTTGCCACGGGCCTTCTGCCGCTGCTTGCCCAAGCTATTTGTCTGTAAAGCATGCCTGAGAGCTAAGAGTATATTTTTAAGGGTGAACAGGTAAAAGTAAAAGGCTGTCTTTTGACATTTTAACTAATCCCTTCTAGCCTGTGGTTTACTGCACATTTAGGATATTTGCTAGCAGGAGAGACTGGCTTTTTCACATATGTAACATGTCATTTTGAATCGGGCGTTGATTTGATGCTTGATAATGCAAGAGTTATACAATGAAATAGATTCTGATTGCATTAAAATGACATGCCCTGGCCTTTTACCTTTAGTAGGCTTCTAATGAAAACTGAACTCTCAGCAATGTAAGTTGTCATCTCATGCTGAGACACCATGGTTTAAGTGAGAAAACAGAATGTTTGTTTTCTATTAACCCTTTTTAAAATTAAGAGAGAAAATATTTAAAGATACATTACGCATTTAGACCAAGAGAATATGGATTTTTGTATAATTTGAGAGATGAGAGGCCATTGTTGATGTGTAGTCCAAGCAGGATACATTTGCATGATGCTAACACGGATTAGAAGAATGTAGAAGTGAAGTCTTTTATTCCTGGGGCAATGCAATACAATGCAGGGGACCTGACTGTTTTGGCTTCTCCTGTTGCTTCAGTGGTTTTATGCATGTGATTAAAAATGGTATAATTTTTATCAGTATAAGACATGTGACTAGTTACTCTAATACTAATAACAGCCTGCTAGCGAAGCAAGAAACTGCGGTGAAGCTACGTTTGTTGGAATTGGCCAAAATCCTCCTGATAATGGAAATTCTTCTAGAGAGGAAATTGTTAGAAAACGTACCAGGACTAAGAGACAATTGCAAAGTACGTTCAGGAATATATTGTCATTAGCAATGTTTTAAAGACTTCAATGAAATTTTCCAACATCATCCCTCATTTCAAATGGTGAGGAATAATACCCTTTTGTTTCCCCAAGTGGTATTTCCATTTGTAGAAATGCAGAGAAAAGCTTAAGTTCCTTTTTAAAGGATGGTTTCAATGTTTGTGAACTGTTCAGAAGAAATCATCTTCAGTTTTGAAAATTACAAAGGAAACCTCACATGCCAGTCGATAAATTCTGAATGACTGGAACAAATATTAAATCTGTGAAATCAAACTGAATTTACTTTCTGGCTGTAAAGATTGAATTGGTAAATTTGACAGGCAATTTAAAGGGCATAAGTACATAAAATAAAATTTCTTATCCAAATGCAACTTGAAAGTTACCTGTCAGAAGAGGTTAGAAGTCTGCTGGTTTCTCTCCTGAAGCGTGTCCTTTCACTTGTCAGTTTAGAAAGGTTAATACTGTACAAAAGAGCAACGGAAAGACCCTTTTTGGTGTAGTTTTGTGTTTGTTTATTTAAAAAAAAAATATTCAGTCATCCCCTCTCCCAATAATAATAAATTCTTTTGATGTACACTGGAACTGTGTGCAATGTCAAAATATAAATTCTTGTTCAAATTCAGACCAGGCATTGGATGTGTAGTTATCCATACGGTTAGGAAGGGGAGGCGGGGGATTTCCTGCGCGGTGGATAGCGAGGAGATTGATTGAAGCAGCGAGGAGAGAATGTTTTTTAAAAAAGACGAGTCTGCCTTTTTCTGCCTTCCAGGAGCCTGTGGGCCTGCAGACCTTCACTGCTGCCTGTGCTTCACATTTACCCAGTGAAATGTTTGTTTCCAAACTGTAGAAGGTGATGCCAAGCTCAGAATTAGAGCTGGTGGTGCTGGCGTTGGAACTTTAGCGAGGCCCCTCTGTCTCTCAAGTTTGTTCTTAGCTCCTGTAGAAGAAGGGGTTATATTTGCTTAACCCTCACTCGAGAAAAGTATGGTCTGGTCCCAGCGATAGGTTAGGAGTCAGCTTTTATGATAAAGGATAAACATCTCCATTGTATCATTTATTTCTAGATGAGCAAATAAAACTGTAGTCTAACTCGTCCATTTACTTGTACCAGGGTTTTTTTGACTGTGTGAACAGATTATCCTTTCCTCACTAGCACAGAGATTTGGTGTGTGCTTGTTGTGTTAATACATATAAATCATTGAAATAGGTCACATGTTAAGAATAACTTGAGAAGGGTAAAAGCCATAATTAGTTAATATGCAAAATACACAATTGAAACACTGAAGCACACTTTACATATTCACTTATTTAATCAAGGTTTGCTTGTTTTCCCCTTTTAGAATATTTCCTTTTCCACATGGTTATTAAAAACAATATTTTATGTTTTCTTCCTTAGGTTGAATTAAAGAGGAAATACAATGACCAGCACAAAAATACAAGAGGCCTTTTACCAGGGAGTCAGTGGTATGAAATTCAAGCTTATAGGGCTCTGAACCAGGCCCTGGGAAGGTGAGATAAGCTGAACATAATTCAAAATATATGTATTTGTAGAATTTTTTTTGTGTGTGTGACATCTTTAAGCATTAATTCATCATTGTTAACACAGAGGTGATAAATCAGGCCAAAAACCTCATGTTGCAGAAATCAGGTCTTCAGCTGTTCTATACTGGCAACCGTCTGGTTTTCAGTCTGTTGTGCCTTTGAGTGTTGGTATAATTCAGAGGTTTTGTTCTACATTCAGAGTCCACTTTAGTTTGGTTGCAGCTTTTATTGCTTGTGGTCCAGATATACAGAAAGTAAAGCATTTGCAGAGACAAATAGTTCTTGAGCTTATAAACCGCATGAAAATTCCTTGGGTCTTTTCATAAGTACTAGTTGTTCACGCTCTCGGTGGGCTCAGAACAGTTGTTTGATGTTTATGCTACAAGTATTTTTGAAAGGGAGAAATACTGGGGGATGTGGGGGGTGATTCTCAGCCTTTTGCAAAAGGTCAATTCAATTACGCTCACTGATGTCTTTGCAGATTTAGCAGAAGTGGTATAGCTTGCTTACTTAAATGAAAAAATTCCCCCAAATTTTATTAACAGGATGGAATTAATTCATGCTTCTCCCACAAAATTTATCATATACCTAGATATAGCTATCTATCATAGATGCCATACATCTGTCATAGAGGTACGGACATAGATTTATAGATAAGAGGAGAAACATCAGCTGGAAGATGCTGATTTGAATTAGACCGAATACAAATGTGATGACATAAATAAAGGTTTAGAAAGAAAACTGAGAGAAAGTAGTCTACGTAGTAAAATCTCATTGTAAATTCTTGTCCCAGGACTGACTTCTTAGATTACTCTTTGGAGAATAAAAGCATTAGTTAAATATTTTTAAGAAGAATTAAAGTGGTGAAATGCTAGTAGTAAGAAATGAATTTGAGGTTTTGTCACTGTGAAATAAGTCTTAACTTAGATCTAGTTTTAGTGAAAACTGCTTATTGTATAATTTATCATTTGAATGAAATTATGCTGGTCTAAAGTTAACTGGAGAGAATAGAATTCCATTCTGATACAAATATATAAATTGTCTGTAATACCATTAGACTAAGCTGTAAGTAAAGCGAGCTTTGGTGAAGGATGACTGTGTGTGATTACTATTTTTATAAAACCTTAGAAGTCTACTAAGCCGATACTGAGTTAATAGTAGGCAGGCAAAGCTTCTTACTGCAGAGATGCCTGCAGGGACAGAAGTAAGCAGAAGCGTTCTAGTTTGGCACTTTTCTCTTCATTTAGTGCTGTTGCATTATATGAAGTAACTCTGTGAAGTAATTGTATGAAATTAAATAGCAGCCTTTGGGAATATAACCAATGGGGTATGTGGCCAGGTGACAATCACGCCATGAATTCCTTGCAGTCCTACTTTTTCTGGAAGTGTAGGATATGTCTCCAGTGGGCGTAATTCATTGAAACTATGACTTTAAAAAGCAGTTATTAAAGCAATCAAAAAAAAAAATGAGGAAGAAATCTGTTTCTTATGAATGTTTTGGTACCTTTTCTTAGCATAGAGAGACTTCAAATATAAATAAGTAATATTTCTTTGGAGAGCCAACCTTGTCACTCCCATTTTAAACCCTGACACACTTACGGTTTTATGTACGTTTGTAAACATCATCTTCAAAAGTTGTCCGCTTCTTATACAATAGGGATAATAATCCTAAACTGTTACTGACAGATTCTTTTCCGTATTTCATTTATTTTATTGCTGTTCTTCATTAACTCTTTTTTCTGGCAGGCAGTAGAGAAATCCATGTTAAAATTATAAAAATAATCCAATGTGCACTTTAAATGCACTGATATTATTTCTGTAGGCCTCTAAAAACTGAACTATGGATTGACCAGTATCACTCACAGCTTCAGGCTGTAGCATTATTCATTTTGTTACTAAAGACAGTTAAGAATAGCATACAGCTTAGTTATTTAAAAACTGTTTGCAATTACATCAGTCCATTTTATTTTGTTTTACACTTTTACATATTCTTCTTTCAGGATTTATGCTACCCAGTTAAGAGTGGGAAATAAATGTCATATGGTTTCATTAGTTGCTAAATATTTGTGTGGATCCTTTTTAAATTTACATGGCTTTGTATTGTAAACTTAAGAACTGAAGGAAAAGTAAGCTTCCATGACATCCATAACAATTTTTAATGCACGACAGTAGGAAAGAACCTCGTCTATATATTTGCATGTTGCAATCCCTGTTGTCTGATCCCCACAGCTTTTTACCATATGCACTCGTAACTACATATACACTCCTTTTTGTTGCTCACTTACAGGTGTATAAGACATAGGAATGACTGGGGTGCTCTTATTTTAGTTGATGACCGCTTCCGGAATAACCCTAATAAATACATAACTGGTAAGCTGTAAAAATCTTTCTGGGAAAGATCCTAATATTAATAAATAGGGAAAAATTAAGATTGCAGAAATATGGTTGTACAAATACAGGTGAGTAGGAAAAGTCATCATGAAATGTATCCATTGACCTCAGAACTGTGCAGTTGAAATTGAAAACTTCAAAACTGTGCCCAGGTGTATTGCTATTTCATTAAATATACTGAAACACGTTGATACCAGGATCCAGTCAATTTAATTTCATTCCCCTTTTGGATATGCAGGTCGTGATATAGAAATGTCAGGATGCAGAGTTTTAGAATTCTTTCTTAATATGTGACCTATAAAACCTTAAGTACTCTTGATCTTTGCATATTAAATATATATAATGTGTGTAGACAGTTGTGTGCTTGTGTATGCATATGTATGTATTAAAAAAAGTAGTTATTAGATTTTTTGTTGGACTTGGATAAGTCTCTAGTGAATGTATACTTTCAGTCTATAGGGAGCTTTAATGCTTAGGGTTTGCAGTCCGGATTTAACATCCTGGCTTTTTAGGTAAGAACAGGTAAAGGTTGTACCATTCCTACTATGGAACCACTAAATGCTCCATATGCAAAAAGTATTTTATATTCATAGTTTTATACTCACTAGAAATAACTGCAGATAAACCAGATGGTGCATGCTATCTTAAATAATTAAAAAAAAAAATTTAAAAAATTGCTTAGAAATGCATTCTATGTCCTTGTTCGTGCCTTGTTTAGAGGAGATGGGCAAAAAGATGCTGTAAACAGCTAATGCTGCAGACTAGTCAGCAGGTGGAGCTCAGCTGCTGTGATACAAATCAAACCCTTTTCTGACATGTCTGTTCCTACTAAAAATACATTTCAATTGTTTAAGTAAACAGGCATAATACATACAGTAATACAAATAATCTATATATTCACGATTTGGTAAGATCAGTACTGTTTCTAAAAAGCAAAACTTCACAGAAGAATCAAGTTCTCTGGGTTTGTTTTGTTTTTTAAATTGATACTAAAAGAATATTTAAATGGGTTTAAAAACACTTTTTAAAAACTAAGAAAGCTAGATTTTTACTTCGCTCTTGTGTGTTTCAGCATCATCTAAGCACCTGTTGTGCTCAAGGCACTCGGTATTTGAGAATTTTAATAAAGAGTGCGGTATAAGAGCATATTGCATTATATTTTAGCTACTGGGCAGCTGCGATTTGTTTCTGAATATCTGAGTTACTGTTGCTTAATCTGAAATGAAACTGTAAAAGCTTCGTTATATTCTAATTTTTGTCAGACCATGTCAGTATGATAATAAATTGCTGTAGTTACTGTTTAATAATTCATGATAACAGGTAAAATGAACATCCAGGCATAAAAGAAATGTGATGTTTTTGCAGTGCAGCAGTTGGAACGTCAAAAAGTATCGCTGAAAAAGGCGGAGGCCTTTTAATAGAAAATAATAATATTGTTAATATTACTCATAAAAATACTACCATTGATTAAATCAAGTTCCCAGCCCTGGAAAGGAAGCCAAACGTTATCTTACTTTTATGAGCAACTTGTTGAAATCTCTATGGGTCTGTCTATGCATACGTAGAAGTGTTTCCAACATTAGGGTAATATTTACTGATGTGGAATAGCTGGTATAGACTGTGTGGTTTTGTAGTAACACTCTCTTTTCTTTTTCTTCTTTTTGTTTTCTTTTTCTTAGGATTATCTAAGTGGGTTCGTCAACAAATCCAGCACCACGAGAAGTTTGCCAGCGCACTTGAATCCTTGCGAGCATTTGCTGCAAGGAACCTGAAAGGTGTTGATGGTCCCTCAGTGTGCAGTGGTGAATTTCTCCATGTACCTTCAAATTCAAAAGACCTGTCACAAGCCTCTCAACAGGATACAACTATTCATCTGTCACCAGATGTTCCTGCTAAAAGTGAGGAGCAAAATTTGTTTTCAGAAATTAATTCTACTGCAACCATCAGTTCAGTAGATGCTACAGTATCAAATCAGCTGAGTGACATCATGACAACAATTAAACCAAGTATGTTCATGTCCTGTGGAAAAAATTTCATTAACAACTTTCAATGTGAAATTGTATCTTTTTTAAGAGAAACAAACGGTTTTTAAAATTACAGAAGTACTGTGGTGCAAAATGATAATTATTCACAAATATGTATGAGCTCTGCTCAACAGACTAATAGTCATTCCATCTGCTTGTCTTAAAACAATTGATAATCTTTGATAAGTTTATAGTGCAATCAAAAATGTTTCCACTTAAATTTTTTTTTTCAAAATTATGAAGAGAATTTAATATATATATCAAACACATAAAGATTAGCATTATTGCAAGATGACTGCCTTGGTTCAAGCTATATCTGTTGTTTGAACATTGCTATGAGACACTTTTCATATCGTTTCTTCTGGTACCAGCTTTACAAGTAAATACATATCCATCCCTAAATTTTAGGAAATCTTTTTACTTCATTTTGGGCAAGAAAGATGTAAATAACGCAAGAGCACAATAATAAAAACGTACAAATTTTAAATCCAGTCATACTTTAAATTTATATGTGCCAGTTAATCTATTGATTTAATTAAGGCAATTCATGTGCAAAGATAGTTGTAACATCTGGGCTTTTGTTTGTATTGGATCTTAATGACTGTCATAAAATAACTATAAACCTAATAAAACAGTGGTAATTTTGATGTACTAAACATGCAGTAAATCAGTGGGGGGAAGCATATACAATTAATTATTCTTTTGTGATTTTTCACAGGTGGCCAGAAAGTTGATGTACAGTGTCATTCTCACCACGTAACACAAAGAAGAAAACATATGGACTCGACACCCAAAATGCCAGCAACTAAAATAGAGAGAGAAAAACAGAATGGTTGGACTAATTCTGATACTGGGAAAGAACATTGCTGCCTTAAACCACTGACTTCAACACCTTTGCCTGTAGCAAAGAGCTGCACATCCACAGCGAGTAGCAAACAAAACAATGTGAATAGGGGCAGTGAACTTATTGACAGTGTAAATCAATGCCAGTCGTCATTAATTTCAGAACCTAAACCCAATGTACCAGAATCACGTTTGGAAACAACTAATTTTTCAGTTCCAGATACTGAGGCTCCAGTTGCCGAAGAGCATTCTGATGAGCTACAGCTTCAAGTTGAGCCCTGCAGTGAGTTCCCTTCAGCAAAAGGGAAATCTGAACTTGCAAAGTTAAATGTGTCTGCAGAAGCTGAGGATGAGGATGAGAGTATTTACTTCACACCAGAACTCTATGATGACGCAGAATCAGAGGAACAGAAAATTGAACCCCAGGTTCCAACCTGTAATCCAAATGAGAATTGGATTGAATGTGGAAACTCCACAGTCACTGATGATCGTTTTGCAATCAACACCTCAGAAACACTAAGCATGACTAAAAATAAGTATGATGATGATGATGATGATGGCAGAAGCACACATTTACATGGAATAATGCAAAATGAGGGGAGTAAGAATAGTGCAGTGAATAAAGTAGAGATGAATAATGGAGTAGAAGCAGAGCAGGTAGCATCTCAAGAGATGGACACCAAGAAACGGAAAATCAGTCTTTCCAGATCACGAAATAAAGGTGTGTCATCTTTTCTATTGAACAGTAGCAGCACGTAGGCACAGCTTCTGTAGGAAAGGTAGTGAGCAGCCTTTACAGCATCGCCTCGCAAGAGAGCAGCGATGCCTTTCGAGTTCTCATTTAACAGGTGTTACTATCAGACTCGAGTTTTCATTATACTTTTTTGGTTTTCACTGTGAAGGTTATGCAACGTGCGGTTTTCCAGAGATATAATTAAGATTCTTCATCGTAACTCTGTGGCAAAAGGACATCATGTGTGGAAATTATAATAGAAGCCCAAGTAGCATTTGACTTGTAATTGTAGGCTGAGGAGGTTTCTCTATTACGGATTTAATTAATCCACAATTAAATACAATCAAATAATTGGGTTTTTCTCAGAAAGCAAAACACCCATGTAATCAAATTATGGTTTTCTGCATTTGTTAGGGCTTTTTTTATAAATTAAATATGCAGAACAGCATCTTTGCAGATCAAGTAATATGATCGATTGAGCCCAGATACCGAGATAGCTTTATTCTTTAGTACTTTGTTTCCCTCAAATTTCTTTTGGGAAGATGTCTATCAGGAGCTGTGTGGTAGTAATATTTGAACATTTTGATATTTGATGATGATGACAGGCTTCTTCATAGATTTTTTTTTTTTTTTAAATGTATGAAAGTTGAAGTTTCTTTAAAATTTCCTTTTGTGAGAGGGTCTAATTTCTTTTGGTCAGGTTTGTATGTATTCATAGCAAAGTGTGTACCTATTTATATGCCCTACAAATGCATTTTCTATGAAATGTAAATTTGTACATAAAGGTCTTTAAATCTTTCTCAGTCTACTTTTTTTTTTAAAGTATTTTAAACATTTCTTTTGTTTCTTGCAATCAAAACAGCCAGGATTTTTCTGTAATAAAACATACTATGCCTGACTTTTCAAGGAAAGACTGTCCATTTCCATCATATATTGGCATGAAGATGCAGGATTTTATAATCTTGTGATTCATAAGTATTTGTATTTTTTGACTGAGAGCAGAGATTAAATTGTGAAATAGTCATTTTTCATGGAAGTTCATCTAAATAACATTCTTATGTCCACTCTACAGAGCAGTGAATGTGTTCATATCAATAGCATTTAAATTGTATCCTTTCTTTACACAATAAATGCATCCTTTATAAAATTAAATACTCTGTTTGCAAGAATGGTAAGAATGCTGCTGCATTTCTTTAACAGGCCTTATCTTGCAGTACTTGGTACAAGGCATTTGCTTAAACTTTTTACTCTATTTATGCCACCTAAGAATCATGTTTTCTTGGTTTAAGTTTCCTGGTATTGCTCAATCATTTGATGCTGATGGTTTTGAACTAGTTGACAGGGCAAAAGCAAGCTCTAATATTGACAGCAGTGTAAACATATGACATATCTCTATATAAAAAAAACTTAATTTAGATTGAAGAAATTGATTGAATATCGGGACTTAGCATAGGCATAGTTCTGTTTGTAACTGGCTTTGGGACTAGGAACTGTCCCAAATCCCAGTAAATGCTGGGGCAGCCTCTGGCATGTGTCTTTGCAGCTACACTCCCAAGAGCTGCCCAGCCTGATCCTCCTGAGTCTCTGATGGCCCAGTTTTCTTAAAACAGGTCTTCTTCATCAAACCATGTTTTATGTTTTGTATATCGAAATAGATGCTAGAAATCAATTAAGCTTTGAGGCTTCTCTGGTCATCTCATAGACCACAACCCCTAATTTGTGTTTCAGAAGATTTGTCTGTCTTTAAATCCGTATCTTTAAAAAAAAAAAGAAAATCCACCTTCCTTTCCTTATCTGGAGCAGATTGCTCCTTTCTTGATCTTGTGTTGCATCTTACTTGGATTAGAAATCCTTTAAGACGTGGCCTTCTTCACATGAAATATTTTGCTTTGGTTTACATCATCTGTATTTTTATATAAAATGATCTTTAACTGATTTTTTTTTTTTAATATGTATTGAAATATCAGCCTTTGGCCTACTAGATAATTGATTTTCCTTGAAAAATCTCTATCCACAAATTCACCAGAGTCCAGTCCTGACAATAACTGTGTTGCTTGGGACAACTGATGGATGATAATCCTTTGTGTTACTGCTGGGATTTGGGGGGTATGGGAGGGACAGTTTCTTTTGCTGCAAAACCTGTGAAATTCAATCTTAATTTGTCTTTATGTCTAAGTAACTATGGTATTAAATATGTTTGTGGTAAAAATATTCTTTAGTTTTATAGTTAATATATTTTTGGTGATTCCCAATATTAAATTAAGAACCGTGCTCCCCAGCTTGCAAAGAGAAGTCAACGGACCAACTTTCCTACAATTATTTGTTTTGACTTCTCAAATCTATAAGAAATAAATTACTGAAAAGTCCTTTCACACTTTGATATAACATTATGATCTCTTCCATCTAAAATAATCATAAAATCTTGAATTTATTAAAGGATTGAAAGTTCAGAGACGATGCAGACGAAGAAAAGCTACAGTTAGGCAAAGTGGCTACACCTGTGAAAGAAAGGTACCCTGTGGCTAGTATAAAGGACCTGGTGGCTGTTGAATGTTGAGGTGCAAGGGAAATGAGAAATAATCTTTGAAGTTAAATAGTACAGATGAAATAGTTTATTTATGGTCTGCATGGTTTGCTCTATGTCTCTGCTATTCACGCACTCAAAAGATACCTTTTGTTTTCTCATGGGAAACAAAAAGGCGGAGTGTTTTCAAGCCCTGTTAGCTCAGGTGGAAGATATGGACTGTCTACAGAGTCCAGCTTAAACTCATTACATATGTGAGTCCTGACTCAATATAAGCAGTGCTTCCAATTAGTACCGAATTTTTAGGGCAAGATTTGCAAAGTGTAAGAATATAATTGAGCTGAATCCCAATGAGAGTTGGGCACCTGTTGTCCTAGGCTCCTTTGCAAAATTCCAAAGTAAATCTGTGATAGTCTGGAGCATTATAGACTATAAAATACCTCATATTTTATATGAAAGTATTTCTAGTTAAGTTAGGTTAAGCTTTTTTAGCATAGTGTATATTTTAATTATTAGCTAATATAAATGACAAACATTGATTCAAGTAGATTTGAGTATTTCAAGTTCTATATTTCTCTGAAGCAGTTTTGATATATTCCTTTGTGTTTATATTTAAATGCTTCAATCTGCCTAGTTGCTATATGCAAACTGGTATTTACATGAATTTGCATATTGTCTTGGTAGAAGGAAACACGCCACCAGCCTTGCAAGAAAGGACTTTATTGTATTGTCTGTGGAGCTGAAATACTGCCAAAAGCAGAGGGTAAGATATATGGGACTGGTCATTTCTTTCAGGCTGGAAATGACAGAATTTTTAATCCATCATTTTACTTTCACAGCTTTGAATACCGGAGGGATATTTTGGAATAACTGGTTAATTTCTCTACTGGATATGATAACTAGGTAAATAGGTTGTTGTAAATGCACTGGACATCGGCAGGAAATCTTTTTGGGGGGAGAAAGAGAGAGTTGTCACAATAACACAACTATTTTTACTTGGCATTTCAGTGAAATAAGTTATGTTAATGTAATGTCTTTCTGGCATATTTCTCTTGGTTGATTCAGTGGTCCCAATTAATTGATCTATCTTGAAGCACAAGGGGAATCAGATTAGTATTATTTAAGAGTTAACTGAAAGCAACTACTCCTGGTGTTACAGGAGGCTGAAAGAAATTATTTGTAACATTCACTGGGGTATGTTGCTTCTCAGGATTAGGTGTTAATTTGCTATCAGTTGCCGTGAGAAGTCTGGTATTATTTTGGCACAGTAACTCTGTGAATCTAATACATGTTTTAAAGTTGTTTTGAAAAAAAAAAACACCACAACACCTTATGATCACACTTATTCTTCAATATGTAACCTGTTAATACCTGGTATTAATTTAGTTCAATTTTAAGTCCTCAGTTGACCCATTGCACAAAATGTGGATTATGTTCTTGGAAATTGTCTCTGCTTTTTTGTGAGGCACTTCAATTTGGGAAGCTCTAAAAGCTGATAATGATAATAACAACTCTGCTGCCTTTTAAAATTTACTCTATCTTCAGGCTACTGGGGCATGTGTAGTAATGACCTAATTACAAAATAATCAGTTCTATGCAGAAACAATTAGATATAGACACTTACTACACTTAAACAACATATAAAACATTGTCCTCTGGGAGAATTCAGTAAAGATTTAACTGGTCCCAGGTTTTAGAAATCTGAAGGTAAGATGATGTTTGCTTCTGTGTCCCTTGTGAATATGTCTCAGGACCTTGAAAACAAGCCAGAATGCTGTGTTTTTAGGAGGTGTTAGAAATGATACGGAGGGTGAGATGGAGCGGTGTGTGGTTAGACACAGCAGAGACCTGTTTCTTCTTCAGAATCTTCCTCATGGCAGCCCTTATGTTACGGGACCCTTTAAAACCCCCTCCCCTTCTCTTAAGGTCCCTTCCAGTGCCCCAAAAGCCCATCAGTTGATGAAGCCAACATGGAAGTGGTATCAAAGAAGTGACACTACCAAAAAAAAACCAGCCCTCTCAAAGTCATCCTCTTTGGCCATAGAAGTGAGGGAGGCAAGAACTGTGAGCCAGTGGCTCATGACTCCAGTGTGTGATGTAGCTGAACCCAACGTCAGGTCATGAAGCTAGACCAGACGGTGTCTGGATCAGAAGAAGTCAAGAAAGGAGAAGTCTCCTCTTCCACAAAACCAAACCTGAGCTTGAGGGAGAGTGGGAGATAGATAACCTCTACTGGTTCTGGACCTACTAAAGTCATATGGCAGCTAGCAAAGTTCACGTTGCCTTGCGGGTAAAGAAAGGGAGCCCTCAGTGATGGGAGGCCACTTGTTGCCTTTCTCTTTTCCTAGATCAACCATAACATATCTCCTAAAGACTTGTGTAATCTCATCAGTAGACTTTAATTCATTTTCTTAATATGGCTTTTTATCAACATCATCATATCTTTGCAATTTGGTATAGAATCCGTAAATGGAATCGCCTTGTATTAAATGGAAGTGTTGTGAATCACTGAGGTACTTTAATGCCTGCAGTTACCAAGGTGTCCCTTGTCAGTGGGAAGTTTTATGCTGTGTAAACTGAATCTCAGATGTCAGTTGATTGATGAAAGTTGAAAAATCTGCCACAGTTTGAACAAAATGAAAAATAAATGACTTTATTCAAAGTGGATCCAAACTCACTGGTCAATTTGGGAGTAATAACAAGGGGAAAATTATCTGTTGAAAAGTAAATTTTGGTCACATTAAAAAATTTAAATAAGGCCTTCTTCCAAGGTCCATTTACATCAATAGAAGTCTTTTCACTGACTTCGGCGGGTATTGGATCAGGGCCTAAATTACCATCTTGTAAATGTGGAAAGTTTGCAGTGTGTTGGAACAGTACTGTATTCAAACTCCATGTATATATAAGTCTTACACCCCACTTCTTGAATTATAGGAATTTTGAGAAAAGCTTGCTACACTAATAGTGAAGTGAAAATAATCTGGAAACTCTTCAGAAATACTAATATGAGAAGTAAAGAATCCATTAATAATTGTATGTGTGAACTAGATGCCATTTCAGAAGATGCTAATGCAATGTTGGTCATCTCAGATGCTGCAAGTCTTAGTCATCTTAAAGAAACTTTGAAGGTTTATCAGATGCCAGTGAAAAGTGAAGGTAAATCTTACTGTTTACTTGATAAATGCCACCTAATATTTGTCAAGTCCTTTAGCTTTAAATTAAATACAACACGTTTTTTTCTTTCATTTCCTGCAGATGTTTTGGATTTTTGGTAACATGTTTTTATCTCTTGATCTATGTCTGAAATCTCCTCCTACAAAGAGGACCAGTACAAGTCTCTTGCCCCACTACTTCTTACTCTCCGAAATAGCTTTATACAGGGTTTGCAGATATTTTTAATTGAAAGCTTTTTTAAGCCAAGAGAAACACATGAGCTTTCAAAAAGACTATAACCTGTCTTTCATTGAATTGTTACATTAAACTGTACCAAAGCTTTGTTATAATGGTTTCCTTCTAGGAAATTTCCTCCTTGCAAGGGACATTGAATACCATGTCACAAATTGCACATTCTACCTGTGTTCTTCTCTGTTAGCAATTTCCTTTTTTGTGTCAGTAAGGTCTTGGTATTGATTTTTGACTACCTATTGGTCAGTAATTCTTTGTTTAACCAAACCCTGATGATGTTTACCAGTTTACCCTCCACTCTTAGACTTCTTGGGTCTTTACCTGTTATTCTGATCAAAAAGAAAAGATAAAGATAATAACAGAATCATTTATATTTCTTATAACAAATTAAAATCTGTCAATTGGAGGTGTATACCCTCCAGCCCCAGTGGTTAAAGGAGGGCTCTGCAGAAGAAATGTAGTTAATATGAAATGTTTCCACGGGTCAGACCAGGGAATGTGTAACCCTTCGACAATCTTCAGGTGACAGAGACCAAATGTAAAGTACTTACTTTTGTTTGTGTCTGGCCAGTTCCGGTGTTAGGATGGCACAATTAATCATATTGTGGGGTTTTGTCTCAAGGGCTCTTACTTTAGAAGTTTCAGAGCTTGCAGAGATGAGGAACCATTCTACTACCATGTTACTTTCTGGCAAAATAAAAGATCACGAGTTGCTCTGCGGCTTTCAAAATGCAATGTTATCTGTTTTAAAGTATCTCTTGATGTCTATGTAAAGCACTTTTTCTTTCTTTTTGAAAGACCTGAATGCCAGTTTATCTTTAAATGCTGTTTGGAACGAGAAGGAATATTCTCTGACAAGTTACTTGCAGTGCAGGAGCTGCGTCCTTCAGTCAATGTCTCCATGTCCTTTGATAGGAGCTGAGGTTACTCATTTCAATAATAAAGTACAGTCATGGGTAAGTCAAATTAGTTTATTTTGTATATTAAAATGATTACTGAATGATTTTTATAGTAACTATTAAAATACCATTTCTATAAAAGGTAGAATGAAAATTTTATTTTATCTATGTGAATTGTATGTGATTCATCTAATTTCTGCCACAGAGATTTGAAATTATAGTTAAGAGCAGAGTTCAGGTCACTTTAATATATTTGCAATTGTCCATACCTAATTTGATTCAGTGTCTATAGTGTTACATCTTATGAAAAGGGGTAGGAAAATGGGCAGCAGCTATCGGTGTCTTCCACGAAAGGAAAAGCAGAACAAAACATTTGCACAAGTGATAGAATCAGACTTGAATTTTCAGACATGTAGTTCTATGTTATTTGTGGCAGTAGCAAAAATGTTAATCAGCCCCTGATGATGAACAAAGACAAGGTCTAAAAGAGTCAACAGGAAGAAATTTTCCTTTTTATAGGTATTGTATTTCCAACAATGTTAGCAAACTATATTCTCAATAGAATTCTTTGAAATCTAGACAAGAAAGCGATGTGTTCTTTTACTGTACTCTTACTGATGGCTTAGTTTGAGATAAAAACAGAGGGTGAGGCTCCATCCTGAATGAGCTGTGCAGGTAACCTTAGGACACCTATGCCTTTCCTGAATTTATTCTGTGATATAAATTTAATTGAATTTAACCAGAGATTTTTGAGACTAAAGCTTTGTGAAAAACTGAATACGATCCTTACGTTTTGGCCCCTATGCATAATTATTGACTGTACAGGCTATTTGAAATTCACTATATGGCAGCGTGATGATGGAATACAATTTATGAACCATTATATGCCATGAATGTTGGCATTTCAAACACTATTATGAAGATTTCATGGTATTTTAGCATTCATTTTATATCAAAGATAATTAAATGTTACATTGAGGGAATGTATACTGAAAGAATATGAAATAATGGGTTCCTCTGAGGTATAATGAACCGTTTTCTTGTTTTATATTTTTAATAGTATTTTTCTGTGCGTTTAAAACAAGGGGCTCTGTAAGACTGCCAGGGAATTGGAAGTTTTGTGTTCCTCCTCTTTGTTGTTTCCCACGACTGGCTGTGCAAACCGCACACCATCAGCGGCTTTATTCACATGAGGTGGGCAACTGAGGAGGGGACTGGCTGCCTTTCAGCCCAGGTGCATCAATATAAATGTGTAATCAGCTGGTATTGGGTTTAAAGTGCTGTGTTTTTATTAGTGTAAAATAAACAAGTGTTATATTCTTAGTCTACCTGTAGGTTTAACTTCTTCTGTTTCTTTTAGCTAGAAAGACACTGTTAATTGTTGCAGGTTTTCTGAGTAAGTCTCTTCCCTATTTTTTTCTTACATTCTATTTCCATCCACTAGAAAGAAATCTCAGTGAACTTGTAGGCCTGGAAGAGCAACATAGGCTAAAAAAGACCACATCTGGCTTTGGGGAGTCGTTCTGAGAGCTGGAGGTTTCAGTAGAGAGACATCTAATCTCTTAATGCGGGCCTTTGTTTCAATTGTCAGAACTGGCATCTCTGCTTTGGATCCGTTGCAAACTGTGTGCCCTGTGTCTAGATTAATATCCTGGGTGACTTGAGTGGGAGAAGAGAGAGGCTACTATTTTTTATTGTGGTTTTTGTGTGTGTGTTGCGTGAAAATAATGTGAAAACATTTAGAAAGGTAGAGTGGACTGGGGATGAGCAATGGTAGAGGTAAATACAGCTTTAATTTTATCATCTCCTTGCTTTAAATCAAATGCCTGCTGTTTTCTTGTGATTGGGAATATATGAATATAAATGAAGACATATAGAATGAGTGAAAGGAGTTTAAACTGATGATTTATTATATGCTATCATATGCCAGAGCAAACGCATATGTGTCAAAGTGAAGGAGCTGTGATTAAGTCAGTTTTAGCTCCCAGTTATATATTTCTGAATACAAGATCCTGCTGTTATTGAGCAATATATTTGTAGAGATAAAATCAACATTGTAGTTTATACTGCTGCCTACCCTGTGTTAAATCATGTACATTGTCATGAGGTATCATATGTCATCTTAAATTACTTCGTGTCATGTGCTGTCTCTAAATCAAGTGCAGTTGGTTCTGGAAGGCAAGGAATTGTTCATGTAATAGAAATCACATTGCTATAGGAAAGCAAGCTTAAAATAGAATCACTGCATTTAATATCAGTAATTTACTCCTAGATTTGGTAATCATTTAAAGAGGCAACACTGTATTTTCATTACTTAAATTTAAGGTGGGTTTAACAAATCACATTTTTACAATCTTTTTTTAAAACTACTTTTTTTTTTTACCAATTATACATTTATATTTAAAATTATATTTTTAAATTTACTGCTACATTTCTAAAAATGCAATTACATCATGTGTTTGCCATTGACCTAGAAACCTCCATTAACTTTATGTGAAATCAGTGGCATATAGATTAATGTTATTTTTTTTATATTCCTTAAAATACCCTAAATAATTGTATATTCCTGTTTGCAGTAGACTTTGTGAAATGGTAACAACTTTGTAGGAGATAGTGCGTTGGAACTAACAGAAAATATTTTGGTACCATAAATGCATAGGGCTCGGGGTGCTTTAAGACCTAGCTTAGCTAATGGAATAAATTGTCTTTCATATGTTAAAAGGTGAATGAAACTCTGACAATTACAATTTTAAACTTATTAAGGAGTTGTTGCTATAAGTGATTAGACAGTCAGCTGTTGAGACAGTAGCTTTTATATAACAGGATATTGTTTTGTTCATCATGTTACCACATTTGGCAAACTTTTATCTTAATGCGCCTATCGGGAATACCAGTCTGACCTCAATCTGAGTAAAGCCTTAAGAGTGGCCGGGAGGGATGCTTGCAGGAGGTGGCACGGTCATTTTCGCAGACTGTATATTTGTTATCGCATGTTAATCAGATTCATCATTCTGTTTAATAAAGATTTCATCTGCCACGCGAATGCATAATCGGCTATGTCTGAGTGACCGTCTTTTGTCTTGAGCAGATTGCTAAAACTGTATTAAGCATCATTAGACAAAAATGACGACCTTATTAATTTGTCCTTTATGTGTTTTCCAGCAGATTGGACCTCATTATTATGCAAACACAGTACACAGAGCGGCACCAGAAGTAGCTCATTAATGTTTCTTTCCCCTAGTACGTAACAGATTATTATTGTGAACTGTGCATGAAATAATTGCTAATTATGTGCCTTAAATTGTACAGTGATTGTCTCCCTAGATTTTTTTCATACGGTTTAAGAGCACAGTCGAAGGCCATCAGAAGCTACAGGTTAACGGCACCGACGCGAGTAAACCCGAGGAGGTGAATCACAAAACATGCATTTTATCACACATTTTCCTGTCAATAAAGAGTAATTAGGACAGCTATGGATTGCTTTGTAGTTACCTCTCACTATGCTTCTTATTGTAAAACAAATGACTGTCAGCTGGCAAATCATTTAATAGATATGTCTGCCCGTGAATAGATGCAGGCCACTTTTAACCATGGACTGCTAGTTAAAAATCCTGGAGATTCTGAAATGGTAATTCCCGAGTTAGTACCGTTTCCTTATTTACACACCACTAAAATCTTACATATTTCCAAACACACCTCCTTTTCTACCATATGTTTTCCCAACTACATTTTAGATTTCTTACAGGCTCTCTATTCGGTATAATTCTCCTTTAAATTTGTAAGTGTGATAGAAATTACATGTTAGGATTTGGCATTCGTCTGTAGTTTGACAACTTTGTGCTAAGTGTGTAATTGGTTTAAGCTGGTGGCGCTTCATACTTATCCACGGCACATCTTCTGTAATCTGTCTGCCACCGTAGCTGATAAGACTTGGCCACAACTGAAGTTTTTGCAGCACTAGAAATAAAATCCTGATCCATTAAGGGTTTGCGTGGATTTAGCTTTATAATCTGGTTTAGAAATTGTGAGTGGTCAGATCTTAGATACAAGCTTTGTTGTCAAAAAGATGGCAGGAAAACCATTACATCAGCTTAAATTTTCTTAACATTACCTTTGTTGACAATATAACATAATATATACATAGTACCGTGACTATTCCTGTAGAATAATATTTGTGACTGGCAATTATTTATTATATATGAGCATTAAAACAGATATTTTTGAGAGGAGGATAACAACATGCGTCTGACATTACTTACAGTAAATAATTTTAGAGTCTGACTGCATTTGGTTGGAGTTAAATAGTTGCTTATCTCAGCTGATACCACCATTTAGATAAGGTGCCTGCTTCATACAAATTAACATAAATTGGGCGCGTTAGTTGTAAATTATTCTTTAAACACTTTGCATGTAATAGATCATTACTGAATATTTATGGAGGACAGACACACTTCCAAAAAAATACAATTCTGTGGAGACCAAATTCTCTTTGCTGTTGGCCATATGGATATTTATTGATAAATCACTTGACTGGTAAAAATTGAAAATAGTTGGTGTGGCATTGCAGAAATAATTATTTATTTTACTTGGATTATTTGAGATTACTGGGAAAATATTACTATGACAGGCACACTATTAATACAGATGTTCTGCAACCATGGTTATCATAATTTTTAATAAATGCTTTCTGAATTTTCAGTGATATGTGTATGTTTATAGTATGTTTATAATATAAAGCAAGTGCATATACGCACACTCCTTTCCATAAAAGCACGTGTAGCGCTGCAGATATTTGTTGGGTCAGGCTGAAAAGGACTTGTATCCGCTATGGTTTGACACCGCACTTTGCCTTTTCCTTCACAATCTCTATTTCTCTATTCCTGTGAAACAACACTTTCTGCTCTGCTTTTTTTTTTCTTTCCCTGCTAATTTGAGTCTCACCAATCTCTTGCTGTGTGGGATTTTATTTGATACAAAGCCTGTACCTCCACCACACCCGTTCTTGAGCACTTGTATGAGGCTCGTTGGGGATTTCTGAGAGATAACATGCCCTGGGGACAGACAGGCCAGGGGATACTGGAATTCACCTGAGTTTACGTTTAAATGGATTAAATATTTTCAGAGCACCTGGATGCTCACGGTCAGAAGGGCAAGAGTCAGAGATGACCTTGGAAAAGGTCTTTTGTGTTGCTGCTTTCTGCTGGTGCTGGAACCAATTGTCTCCCAGGAATTATCTGTCTGAATGTCTTAACTTATTCTTGACACTGAATGTGTTCATTTTCACTTGGCCAAATATGCATTTACTCTTTCTCTCCTCCTCACTGGGTTCCGTGCTGTTTTCGGCTGACACTGCTGCGTGAAATGTATAAAATCAGTACTTGCAGGCTGCCTCCGCCTTTCTCATTAAAAGATTGTTTGCAGATTTTGTAGATACTATTATTTGCTGAACATATGGCCTTGTTAAGAAAAAAATGGGTTTATAACTCTGGGAGGAAGAGTAAATGTCTCTGGATACTAGCGTGTGCCATGTTGTTGCAAAATTTTCCATGTATTATCATACCCGTACTCACACTATTCTTTGATAAGGCTGAAAGCTCTAGGTGTCAGGGACTGAATATTCTTTATTGAATTCCTTGAGAGCTATATTTAAGCGAAGCTAAATCCTGTTTAGTGATAAATATCTGTCAACCTCTGGGTGCCATCTTGCAGTTACTAGTCCTTTTGATGGTGTCTTTTTTTTTTTTTTTTAAAGACAGAATTATCCTCCTCCTTTTGTATTATACTACCAGCTACTTAGAAGTTACACTATTGTACAAACCTGTAAAAATGCAGATTTTCATGGTCACTAACAAGAAGGGATAACACTTGAGTAACTGCTACCTAGTTAGGGAGTGTATTTCCTGTAAAGCCAATACAAGGAGGGATGCAGAATCTGGCCTGTCAAGCACAGGAACGAAGCCAATCCCTTGGTCATCAAATCCATTCTTTCTCCCGGATATTCTCATTATATGGAAGCCACTAAATGAAATAATTTGTTATCTTTCCCACCTGGAAGTTTATCTTCCCTTTGCTGTCTGGATTAGAGACAAGTTGTTAGGTTCCCCTAAATATTGTAGGATGATTTTGCAGCATCAGACTTGAAACACGTTTGCCAGGATGAGCTCTTAGTTGAGGATGGTTTTTATCACTGATGCTGACAGATTATTGTCATTTAGGTGTGGTACCAGATCCATAAACTTGTGCCTCTGTCATTTTAGGACTGCGCTGCTAAACTGGAGGAGACTGGGACCAGCTGGCCAGGTGTGTGTGACAGCAGCTCTGCTTCTGGGGGCTGCTGCAGAGTGCTTTTCTGAGAAAGCCTGTGGACAGGATGAAAAGAAGAGTTTGGTTTTCATAAACTAATGATTTTTTTAAATTCAAAGCTGGAATCCCAGAGCCACTTGACATAGTCCTCTTTTTTTTTCCTCTTTTTTTTTAGGTAAATGACAAATGAAGCACTAATTACTGTCCCACCTTCCTGCTCGTGCTGGCAGTCTGCCTGCCAGAAAAATTCTGCTAGCTTAGTTGTCAGGCTTATTTGAATTGCACTACATTGAAATTCACTTTAAAATCTAGGTGTTTTCTTAAAATATTTTTTAGAGAGAAATATTAAAAAATATAGCGTTAAGCTTGCCCAACATATTTTAAAATTTTCTTAAAGTGCTGAGGGAGTTGCCAGCACTGTGATTTATTGTCTCCTTAGTATGGACAATCAAGTGATCTTTCATCGGGCAAAGCCAATACTTTATGGAGTTGTGAGTGGCAAAACATAATCATTTTTCTTGCTTACGTTGCAGTAGTGCTCTACCGATTAAAAACTAAAGTTTTGTATTTATGTAAACTCAGGTCATCTTTGCAGTCAAAGCTGGCTCTGAAGGAAAGCCCATCCTGGGAAGTTTCTGTCCTTCTCCTGGGTCTTGGTTTGTGCCTCAGTCTGTCCCTCTGCTGCATTAGGGCAACTCTGAGAAGCTGCATTGCAAAATGCATCCCTGGAATGGTTTGGATTAAGAATATTGGCATTTTTGCGGGATTATTTTTATACTGGATCATTTCAGGCGTCGGAAACCCGTACAATCCCACAAATGGTTTTTATGACTAAAATGAGGTCTGAGATGTGAAGAAGCAGAAAGTTAGTGCACTGATAGCTGATGCTTAAAAGTTGTGGAAAATGTACAGTAGCAGCTGCTGAAATTACAGATTCAACATTCCGATTGTTTTATATTCTAATGAGCAGCCATTGTTACAAGCAAGTATTTTATAGTGATTATGTCAGCCACACAGTGCAGCTGCCACTGACCCCTCGCTCTGCAGTAACAAACCCCTCTTTGTTATCACGATGGGAAATATCCTGGCCATTGTGGGTGCGAATTCAAAACAGAATAGCAATCGTGCAGAGGGAAAATTAAAAGCTCCACCATTCATTGACAAGAGTCTAAGCATCGTGTGTTTAAATTATTATATTCAAGTCTTTTTTTAAAAAAATTGTACTTTACTGTACCTTGTGACATAATTAAAATATACACAAAGTAGTTAAAGCATCTAAATGCCGCAGAGCTTTTATTCACTAGATGCATCTAAACTTCTCATCATTAATTTTCTGTAGCCAACTCTCCCTTCTTGTAAATTTCTGTTCTGTTATAAAATGTAAATCTCCAATCAAGGTAAGAACGTTTGTAATCTGACTTTTCTTTTATTCTCAAAGTGAGTGTACTTTCAAGTACTTTGACACTAAGTTTACTTAGTGATAGCCATTTCTCACACTTTAAGAGCCAAGTGGCTGCAGTAGAATGAAAGAGCGAATTAGATTTGTTGCAGATGTTTTCTAAATCAGATAGCTCTGGGTTCTGTAAGCCATTCCTCCTTTCTAGGAAACGAGAATAAAATTGATTTATATAAAGTGAATATAGTATTATAGATTTACATAATTAAACTCTGTGGTGTATATTGGGGCGCACAGACTGTGGTATGCAGTGGGCAGGGATATTCTCTATACTAGTTATGTCTGGCGAATTCACTGGAGGAATTCTAGTTTGGGAACTTTTCTAGTTCTTAAATTGCAACCATACAGCAATAATATAAGGTAGGGGAGTGGAAAGACAGACAATTACCGTCATTCTTCCATCTGTAATTTGTATATGGTATTGGTTATTTTTATTGTTTAAGTTCATAGTTTCTTCCTCTTGATGGAATACAAACATTTGGCCAAATTCTTTGCCTGGAGTAAGTGGAGCCAAGGATAAATTTGGTTCCTTCTCCTCTCTGAAGGGCTTGAAATAATAATAATAAAAAAAATTGGCTAAGATTTTAAAGGTTTTTATGGTGTTTATAGATAGATGCGTGGCTATACAGAGATTTAGCCATGTCTTTCTTCTGGGGAGGAATAAGGCTATCAGATAAAACAATACCTCAGCACATTTGAATTCACGTAAATCCTACGTGACTCCAAATATATTTGAGCTCTCTGTCCTACAGTTTCCTGCTACGTAGATGGAAAAAACATCTACATACATTTAGCTTGTGTTCATGAAGTGCTTTGATATTAAAGTTTCTATAGAAGCATGCATTATTATTGTTTAGTGAACTTATGTCAGTTTTGTACCACTTACTTTCTTCCATGATTTAGTTTTAAAGATATAATAATTTAGAAATGATGAGTGTTTTCATTCTAATTGATATAGAATCTCTCATCTATATGTAAGACCTCTCATTTATATATTTCTTTTATTTAATGCAGTGTAGAAAATGGTTGGTTTAGCTTTAGATAAAAGTAAAGAACTATTCTTGGGCAGTTTTGACATCTACATTTTCTATTTTATAAACCTCAGCTGCAGTTCACACTTGTGGAAACTGTAAGTGTCCTTTTATTTTTAACAGCAGCCTAGGGTATGGTTGAAAGAGGCATATTTCCATTTTGGCTTTTGTTTGAGCAGCTTCCAAAACATCATTCTACTTTTTTTTTTTTTTTTCTGGAAAATTTGCCAAGTCTAGCTCAGATTAAATTTCTTTGTTAGATTTGTTCTTTTAAGCATCTGGATCAGAAATTGTATCCCGTACTGTGTAGTAATGAAACATTTGGAAATCATCTGAGAAATTGTAGTAAGCCATGATAGTACTGTACATTCTTTTTAAAAGTAAGAAATATGTAGCTTACAGAGTGGTTTGGAGGGGTGGTTTTTTTAGTAAATTTTATTTTGTTTGAACCACCCTACCAAGAGGTTACAGCTTGTTCTTTTGGGACACAACCAGGCATTATTATCTCTTAAATTGTTGTCAGCCCTTTTATCATTCTAAAATACCATTTTGCTTGATGCGTATATATATATTCCGTGCCAAATTTATCATTCTAGGATATTTTGGTGGGAAGGTGGTGGGTGCAGAATATATATAAATAAAGGTTATTTTTAGTGTCATTTAAATTCAGTGTGCTGCAAGGTGAATGATTTGGTTTGTTTTTCCAGATGCATTGCACTACTTACGCTTTTAAAAAGATGAATCAATATTGTGTGTATAAGTTCATCAATGGAGCTAAACCCCCCATTTTACTAGTTTAAAATAAATCACTAGAATTTCTAGTAATAGAGAAAATCTTTTTCTCATGTTATAAACTTGAGAGCCATTGTATAAAGTCAGGCTGCTCATTTTATAGTTTCAGTATAAATTGTATTGAAGAATAGAGTTTGTTGAAGAGAAACAGATCTGAATTCTAGTGGTAAGGAAATAGCATACCCTCTTAATTAGCTGTAAGATTACTAAATTGAAGAAATGCTTGTCCATTAAATACAGTCCCTCAGAAAGGATGGGGAAAAGAAGAGAAGGCACGTGGGGAATTTGGAAAGGAATATGTATGTTTCGCATTACTTTTTAAGCAAATATATTTATACACTGAGAAGAATTAGTGCTGTAGCCAAAATATTCATTACATTCCTCCACAGTGCACTGTCCGCATGATTGACTGTGATTAAGAACCAAGCTTTATTTCGGGTGTTTTGGTAAATGCAGATGGCTGAACGTTAGTTATAATGAGGAGTTCTTTAACTTTTATTAATTTATTTCCCAACTATTTAGTTCCTTTGAAAGTCATGCGAAGCAACAAGAGAACTGCCATGAGTGGAACCAGAATGTTTCCTTCCTTACAGCTAGATTTCAACTGTCAGCTGATAAAACAGCCCCCAAATCCAAACCACTTGTTGCGTTGGATTTTGTTATGAATGTCACCTTCAGGGAATGAACCAGAGCCAATTTTCTCTTCAAGAGACTGGGATTTTTACTTCCTTTCTCTTTTAAGCTTGTGTTATCTACCACCGCTTTGTTACGTGGTGTCTCATAAAATTTCTTCCTCCGCAGTATGTATTTCAGCCTTTATATTAGAAACATTTACCCTGACCAGAAAGACACCAACATGGTGGGTAATGAAAGGAAATGAAACTCAGTAGAGACATTTGTCAATAATACAAATAATACAAATTTGTCCTTCATCTCGAAGTTTGTTTAGCAGCATTCGGGGCAATCGTGCTTGTTTGACGTTTAAACTTTTTGCTTACTGCTGTGTCAGATACTCTTACAAAAGAGTTTACACAAATGTTTAATCACTCTGTTTGTGAATAATGAGTTTCCTCAATGGGACATCAGGAACCTTATCGGGTTCCCTGATACTGGAGACAGTCTGTGCAGCCCGGAGTTGTTTCTCTGATTTCCAAATACTGTGTTGGATTTGGTTCGGTTTGGTTTTAAAGGCTGGTTTTGGCTCCCTTCTGTGCCAAGGTGATTTTTTTTTTTCTTATTCTTCCCCCCCCCCAAGTTTGGGCCTATTTACTCAATTGCGAATGTCCTTGCATCGGTGAAGGAGAAAGTAGCATGGGTGGTTGTACGGTACGTAACAAGCAGGAAAAAGCAGATGGCTGCGCTGTTAATGGGGCTTCTCCCCTTGATCTCACAGGGAGAGAGACCTTTTCATTGTCAGAATTTCTCAAAGCTCATTGATTTTTCATTCTAGCAGGATTTATTTGCTTTTGAATCACTGCTGTGCTGTTATCATTAGATGCTGAACCTTTCACTGGGCTGCACGTTTCACTAGGTTTTTGATACTTGCTCTTTTAGGATTCCAGAACAGAACTTCTTTCTTCCCCCTTTGTGTTAAGAACATTCATTAGATTCTGAATAAGCCAGGCACGGTCATTGTTTTTCTTTTTCTTTTTTTTTTGGCTTAAAATAATCTAAATGCAGTATGGTATTTTTTACAGTTTTGCTTAGCACTCCAAAATATGAAAATAAAAATTTACCAGAACAATTTTGCTTTCTAGTTCAGCAGTTATGCTTCTTCATAATTAGATTTTTTTTCTCAAAATTCTTTTAAAAATGCTTCTCTTTAATTTAAACAAAACAAAACTCACAAAAGATATTCTGAATGAAAGGTTAGCCACATTGTGCAGCATGATTTAAGTTCTTCATCCCCTTTTGAAGGAAACCAGGGTGGAACACCTTGAGATCCAGGTTACAAAACTGAAGAAAGTTTTCTGAAGCTGTGTGCTTAAGCAGGAACAGCTGCAGTTTTGTATTGCTTCTTTTTTAATTAATGAAACCCACTTCCTCCACTCTGTACTTCCTTATGCTCTGGATCTGGAGAATATAAAAATACGGATTTAATAGACATTTGTGTTTACTTCTGCATTTGGGTTTATAGAACAAATTAGTGTAACTAGAATGATTTTTTCCTCTTCTCTGTTTATCATCTTATTACTAATATTTTTGTAATAAATGGAATTCTGATCCCTCAAAACTTTATTTTCTTCAGTTCTGCACATACCACTTGTATCTCAGGCAGCAGCAGAGCTCTTCTTTAGAGCTGGTCATAGACCCATCCCTCTACTTTACAGCACACATTTTACAATATTAAACACAGTCCTGTTCCTATCACAGGAGGATTCTCAACCCGTTGTTTGGTTTGATTAAAGATGATTGCTAGTCATTAAAGATGCAATTGATTCTCTTTTTGGCAAAAGCTAGGAATGTCAGTTTGTAGAGCTCGTTTGTCATCACTGAAGTGAAGGTTGAATCTTCCTTCATTACCATGATTTTCAATAGCATGACTCTGAACTGCAATGGGTTTATATTGTCATAATTTAATCTACATTAGAACCCTGTAAATAGTTGTTTTGTAAAGGAGGGGAAAGCAGTATTTGTAGCTGCTTCTGCAGAAGAACATGAATATCAGTCATTTTGGTGCTTCATGGCATATTAAAGGAAGAAGTTGAAATGCTTGAATTTAAAAGACACTTTCTTCCTCTTTGTATTCCATATTAAAGCATAAGTGCCACTGAAAAATTAGCTTACAAAAAACATAGCTCAGGTCTACCTTTATTGTATGGGTTTTATATCTATTAATGATTTTTTTTAATTAATTAAGTGTATGACTAGATGAAATGACACATAGATAATACTAAAAACTTTTTGTGATTGAATTGTTTAACGTTAACTTAAATCAACCTCTGTCCACTGATGTGCATTAGTTTGGACTCCTGATCACTGCGTAGTCCAGCTTATGTTTTGGAGCAGGTAGATTATAGATATCACAGTTTATTTGGGAGTGGGAAAAGTGCTAGAGAAATAATCTGGATGTCTATTAGGATGGAAGATGACTGGGAAAACAGAAAATAGCTGTAAGAAAAATGTTTAAAATAAATTGGTTTTGGATGGAGTGGAAATTTAGCCTGAAAGACGAGCTTGAAATGTAGAAATATCACCAATGGTGGTGATAACAAAGGTGTAGGTGCAGGTAGGACACAGTGTGCACTTAATAGAGGTGCCTTTTCCTTTTAGACATTCAGAGCCCTGCTTTGTTTTCAATAGTATTGTTAATGTTGTGGAAACAAAGTGCCCAGATTTTCTAGGTGTTCTTCGTGGGGCTAAGTCAGGTGGGTGGTAGTTCCCAATTTAATTCCTAGAAGTGTGTGAGCATGGACGAATGTCAGCTTTCTTTGATTAAATTAAATTTCTAATACTCAGGACCGTGCAGTAAAGATAAGAAGCAATACAAACATACTTTAAAAACATGAAAAACAGAGATGGATAATTTATTCTTGTAAATTTTATACTATTTTTAGGTTTTAGAGCCTGGAGTTGTGACTTTGGACCATGTCATAACTTCTGAATTTTGGCTATGAATTTTCCATATTACTCAATGCCTCATTGAATGTGAACTCAGTCATATCACATCAACACCACGCAATAAATCTTCAGAACCTGGGACAATGGAAGAAATTTTGATGATTGAACAAAACGCTGCGAATGCGTGGGACAAAACAGTTCTTCAAATTGGAACTCCCAGGAAGAAGCAGTAAATCCTTTGACTGCTGTGAAGGATTGGCTTGTAGGCGGTCGTGCTGTAGCCAGTGTTTCAAGAGCCAAAGCTCTGGAGCCAGACGGGAACCAAAACAGCAGCCAAGGATGTGGAAGTCTAAGCCAGGAATTGATATATAAATCAAAGGTCAGGAGCGCTGCTTGGAGCCACAGCCACTGGCTTATATTGTTGACCAAAGGCTGCCTTAAATAGAATTATTGCTCCTAATCCAGTCAGGCAGTGGGACTGTACTTGTAGTTGCCATTACCCACCTAGAAGGGCTGGCTTGTCCAGCTACTGCTAGGAGATTGCAGGAGATATTGTTGGAGAACTTACATTGAACCTATTAATTCTAGCAATGGGAGAGAATTCTGATAATTGGGAAAATTAATTATTTTAGAGGGAGAGGTAGAAAAAGATTGAGAGAAACTTATAATTCGGACAGTAAATGTGAGCAGGATCTGAGGAGTCTTGGACAACTTTGAGAAATTTGATGGAAGCCTAGAAAATTCTCAAAAATTATGAGAGGTCAATCAATGTTTACTGGGGCATTTTATTTTTTTAACTCCAAGTGAAACCCTTGTATCCATGTTTTCTGGTATACAATGAAGAGACGATGTGCAGTCTCAGATCTCACAAAACTGGGGCTGTAAGGAAGGACGTACTTCCATCACTAGATGTGAGGGTTATGACTGGGCAGGGACAGTGGATTGTGACCTCCGAATTTAAAACCTAGTACTTAGGAAATATGCCAGAGAGCCACTACTGTGTTCAACTCGGGTCGGAGGAAGCATAAGATTATACAGATCTAATATGGAAGAACATCCGTCCTAGAGAGAGTCTTTTAAGGAGAGCTTGACTTGCAGCAAGACTGAAGCTATGTCCAACTCATGGTCAGGGCTGGGGGTTTGCAGGACGTGGCCACCGTATATTAAAATAAGCTTCATTTTGTTACGTGGTTTGAAGAGGTATCTGAATGGAAATTGAAGTGCTTTGCCTAAAACTAATGTGTCTGCAGGTTTTTTTTTCTGAAGGTGGAGCCAGGAAAGGCACGTAGCAATGTGTCACTTATTACAATGAATTATAATTGAAATGCCCATCCAGTGGAGCATGTGGAATGCTGAGCATGAAAGACTAAACTTAGCCATATGTTCAACACGGTAACATTTTAGACTTTAGTTTGCATCTGATTTTTGTGCCAGGTTGCTTTCTATTTATTTCTTTGCTTCCTTTGCACTGAAAAAAAAATGTGGAGGACAAGGCAAAACAAATGAAATGAGAGTACGTTCCAGATGGTCAGGCTATGCAGTAAGTGTGTGTCGTGATATAACGTCTATGCAAGAACATGCTGGCTTCCCATTTTACTTTGAATAACAGTGAATCTACAGAGCCACATAATTTAAATTTAAAGGTGTTGATGAAAGATTCTGGTCTCATTTTATAGTGGGGACGGTTATCATAAACTTGGTACAATTCGTTGAAATGCTCTTTAAGAGCTACTTCATAAAGTACAAGGGGGGGATGTGTTTGTCAAATAGAATCAGTACCACAGTGAAAAAACTGTGGGGACACCTATGTGGATTTTTGGGCTTATAGTATAAAAATTTTCTAAATTGCAAAAGGTAACTGAGGTAGAAAGAGGGTTTGATTTTTGGGTATTACGTTTGCAAACAAATGTATAAATTGCTGCTTGTCTTGTCCCAAGTTAGATTAAAAGCCTTATTCTAGAATCTAGTGATAAGAATTTATGAGAATCTCTGTTTTCATACTAATATTTTTTAGGTCTAAGAGAGGAAATATGCCTGATGATATTAATTTGCTGTTAACTAATATAGTACAACATCAGTAACTGGCAGTTAATCTATCAAACTCATGCCATGACATCTTACTTGTTGTTTTAATATGTTGTAAGCATGAAATGTGTTTTTCAGGTATGTTTTACATTTGCACCAGGTAATGGAAAGTACAATATATTACGTGCTTGTGCCCCAGAGGAAACTTTTAAACAAAAATAATTGAATGCAATAAATCTTGCCCTGCCTTCCTTCTGGTACGCCTTCTGCATTGTATCTCTGAGTTCATACTTATAGTAAGCCTTGTTGGTAGTGACAAGGTAACAGCGCTGATGCAAGGGACCACTGCCCTTGCCCACCATATGTTTGCTTTATGCTACAAGATTGCTTTAATTCTCTCTCTCATTTTATTCTTCATTTCTTCAATGAGTGACTTTTTTTTTTTTTTGTCTGAGATTTAGAGTCCTATTACAGATTGCTGTTACTATTGGTAGTAAGACTATAGTTTTTCAAATAATTAGGAACATCCACAAGCTAATAAATCTGTCCTGAAATTTTCATTTGGTTGCGTACATTGTATAAGTTTATATTTAACTGTGGCTCCGCATGAATGATTTATCAGGTGTTTATTTTCAAAAGTTTTCATCGTACACAGTGGCGAGATGATTTGATGCACAGTAGGTTTAATAACTTAAATGCTTAGATTATTATTCCTTTTTGGTGTACGGTTTATTTACTCCCTTATCAGACACTAATCTTAAAGACTTCCTTGTCCTGTGAATATGCAACTTGTTTGATTGATGCCTAGCAAGTATAGCAATCTCATAAGTCACCTTTCATAGCATCTGGTACGCCACTTGGTTAGTTGCCTCAGAAGGTATAGAGGTACATAATATACCATAAAGTGAATATAATCTTAAGTATAATACCTATTGCCCTCTTTTTTTAAAAAATTCAATGTACCATTTGATCATACAGTGACTGCTGGTTTGCCTTTTTTCTTAAAGCAGCTTAGCTGCACTTAAAAGTGGTGATATGTTGTACTAATAGTTTCTAAGAATATATTAATGGAAGAGTTTTAGAAAGAAGCAATGGTATGGATTATAAGTAATCCAGTAAAAATAAATGTAGCCCAGGCTTGCAGTCTTGGTTCATCCAGCTCCTCTCCCCACCCAGGTGTTTGTTTAGCAGGATGTCTTCTTGAGACACGATGAGAGAGGAATTTCACTCAAAGCTGGTTGGACAAGCCCAGTGTCATGTAATTTCAATCCCAGAGCAGTCACGCTTTGTTACAAACTATTTCCTCTAAATGCTTTAAACCATACCTTGAGACCATTATTGATCTCTCAACACAATGAATGCTGTATCGGGCTATAATAGAAATATTAAAGACACTTAGAGTTGTAGGTGGGTCTGTAATTTCTTCCATGCTTTTATCTTTTATAGAACTATTGATACTATACAAATGCATTTTGATTCTGTTAATAGTATAGGATGAAAAACCTTAAAACTGTTTCTGAAGGTATCACTGCTGAATTAAAACTGTTTTGGAATCTTCTCCTTTGTAGATGTCTATTAAAAAAAAAAAAAAATTAGCTTAAGTCCTACTTAGCTCAGAATGCAAAATATTACCAGCACACTAAAACATAGTAGCTGAAACCAATTGCAAACAGATGGGATTTTCTTATTCTGATTGGCCATATGTTGCCATAGTAAAAAAAATGAAAAATCCAGTCAAAACATAACTCATCTAAAGGAAATGACCTTGATAGTTCTTGACTACTATATGGAATTTTTGGGGGCTAACACATAGAATATATCAAATATTCTGTAAGAATCGCAGGTATTTGTAAAATAAGGGATATAGTGTTTGTAGAGGTAGTTCAGAGGGAAAATACAGCTTTGGAAAAAACCCCACAAAACCACCACAAACCCCCTGCCATCTACACAGGTGTAAACAGAAAGTACAGAACTGGCCCAAGTTTAAGATGAATCATGCAAAGCCATTCTCCTGGGCATTGCTTCACGGAAATGAATAATAACTGTAAGTGTCTGAACAATGTAAATCACACTTGCACTTGGAAAACCTCTTAAAACACAAATGTGCTTTATTTCTAATAGACTGGGAAGTTTATGGCTTTAAAACATTCAGTTTTATGTGACTTATTTTAAGAATAGCTCATGTTCGCTTTTTAGACCTTTAATCGGAGGGATGCATACACGGGAACTTTTTATAATAGCTAAAGAGCTAAAAAGTACTGTTGCTGTATAGAAATATACATTAAGCATTTGTAATGGTATGCAGACTTAAGATGCCGCTCCATACTGTAAGTGCTTGTGTTTGTTGTTGGTGTGTCTTATCTATAGGATGTGCAAGTCCATTAATTGAGATAAGATTTGACTGGCAGTTTGTCTGTCGAGAGAGCAAACCCTTGAAAGCCCTTTTCGTGTTGTCTGGACAACACCAACATGATGGGCTTCACCCTCAATTACTGCCTTTGGGGAATTTGCAGCTTCAAATAATAGTAAACCTGTATTCATAGTAATTATTTGTATGATTTCTACAATGATATATATTTATGAATCTGTAGTATGCTTGCATGTAGGAATCATACAGATCCATAATGTTCACATATCTAATATCCAGCATTACCTCTCTGTCATCTTTAAAGCTGCTATCTGGTACTACAGATTGTTTCTAATTGTGTTACACATTTTAAACTTGTCATAGGACAAAATCCATACCTTGGCAAATCCATTTAGCCTAGATTTTAAACACCCTTCACAGCATTTGAAAACTCATTGTACCTTGGGGACTACCTCAGTGGACTTTGTATGGATTAATAACAGAACATGCAAAGTAAGTTGACAGTAAAACTTTCACTTGTGTATGGCTGAGCTCATGTAAATATGATACTGATGAAGTGTGACCAAATCCCTAGTTAAAAACTTAAACTCCTTTGGTATATAAGTTCAAGATTATTATATAGTGTCATTATGCATGCAGAAAGTAATTGAGTATTTTTCCCAGTGGAGGTTTATACATACTATGCAGGTTTTTGTGTTTGGTTGAAATTCTATTAAAAACATGTTAAAGTAACATTGAATATATTGTTGAAAGTATCAATGAACTTCATAGTTCAGTTTATAATTTTATTCTTAACTCACCCTATTTTGCCTCCCTGCTATAACTGTTAGCTCTGTGAAAATACATGTAAACATATTCATTTTGATGACGACATTTTCAAGGTTTCTTATTTTAGCAGTTTTGAAAATCCCAGTTTAAAGCTGGTTCTACAGGTTTAACTGAACAGAATGTTTCTTTTTTCCATATCAAAGGATTTTACAGTAGACTTTGTAAATATTATTCTTTCATTGCTCTCTTAGAAAAAAACAAAGTAAGAAAAGTGACTCTTCCAAGTTATCTAGCTTGAATAAAACTTATGAAAATTAGTTGTATTGGAGTAAATAGTTTATGCCAAGTTACAGGCCATAGTCATTTAAAGCAAACTTCAGCTGGTAGAATAAGGGAGCCCAGTAAATGCCATTGTTTCTGTAAGTAGATTTTTAAAACCTACGTCTTTCTGGTTTCCTGATCTGTATTGGTCTCTGCATGAACAGTAGATGCTGAGGAGCTTATTTGGACCACTTTTAAAAGGAGACTAAGAGAAAATTCTAGTGGCATACTTATCTTTAAAACGAAATAAAGCCCTGTGATTTACTAGAACTTTTGTCCTTTAGACATGTTTAGAATTTGCATGGCAGGCACCATCTCTTGCTTGGGTATTACAGTGTTTGCAAACTTTATGGACTGATGAATGAGCAAGTGATCAGAGTGGTTGGAAATAAAAGTATTATTTACACAATGCACAGAAGCTAAAATTTGAAAAAAGAATCCATCAATCATAGAAACCATTGCAGGATGTGACTAGACAGATGTTCTAGTTTGGCCCCTTATACAGAGACAAGATCAAATATAATTAGCTCATCAAATGTTTGTCATCTTAAAAATCTTCACCGAAAGAGACCCCATAGGCTTCTGGGGTTGCCTGCTCAAGTGCTGCACTACCTTTAGAGTTAGAAAGGTTTCCTAGATGCAACCTTAATCTTTGCTGCAAATTAAGCTAGTTTCTTCTTGTGTATCCAGCAGCAGAGGAAAAGCACCGTTTTTCAATGAGAGGAGAATCAAACACATGTTGAAAGATTTGGGAGGAGCCAACTTTTTTAACAATGTGAAGTTAAATTTAGTACAAATGTTCAGAAGAAGAGTTTCTAATAACTGTTGAAAGACAAGCGAGGGCAGCAGGTTATTGTTATTAACCTCTCCTGTCTGGAACTGTCATACTGAGAAATAATATATTCAAAATAAGAAATTGCATACCACACCAAACCCTGAACAGCCCTGCGCTCCTGCATGAGCTCTGCGCGGCTGCGGCAAACAGCAACGAGTTGCCTTAGTTGGCTGAAGGTGCCTTCTGGTTAGAGCAGTTGGTAGACCTCTCTGTAGGCTTTGGAGGGGAGGAAACAAACCTGAAAAGGTGATTGTTGCCTGGGATAATTGTTCAGTAAAAATAAAAAAATCTGATGATTCCTGTTGGAATCCATTGAAAGACTGATTTAAAAGGACTTTAAATGCAACGCTTCAGCATATTGTAAGGGAACTTGTCTCTCTGTGAAGGAACATATTCATTATGAATGCTTTTAATTTCGTAGGCCAATACTGTGTTTTTAAATAACGACTCAGTGCTACGTGTTTAGTTGTATCTATTCTTAGTATTTGAACTTTAAAGAGAACAGATAAAAATGATCAATTACTATGGATCCAAAAGGGATTTTATCACTGCCGTCTTTCTTCCAAAGTGATCATTGCAAACTTGATTACTTTTTGATTACTTTTTAAATAATAAGAAAAAAAGGGGTTCTAATCAGAAAAAAAAGATGAGCTCAACAATGAATGAGGAGTGTTTGATGTCTGTGAAAGACTGATAATTCTCATGCATTATTGAATCAAATTGTGAGACTCCTTGAAACGGTTTGTGACATGTGACTCCTGTGTAAATAGATTCCAAAAGCACGTAGAAATACCCAGGGAAGAAAGCTCTGCAACAAGAATTGATTGAATTATTTCAAGAGTTAAAAAGCAAGACATTAATAAAGAAAAAGCACCCTACCAGCTCTGGAAGTCCATAAACTGGAACCTGGTCTTTGGGTCATTATAATTCTCCCAATTGTTTTTCTTTTCGCGTTCACTTCTGGCAACTCTCAGAAGAAAGGTCTGGTGGATTCAGCTGGATGTTTAGCCTGGCCCAGAACAGCTGTTATCACAGGTTTATTCAGGTTGGTAGAGAACTTGGGAGATCTGTAGTCCAACCTCCTGCTCAAAGCAGGATTTAATTCAGACCAGGTTGCTTAGGACTTTGTCCAATCTCAGAAACTTTCAAGGAAGGGTGGAGATTTCCCTACCCCTCTTGGTCCCTGTTGCACTGCTCAGTTCTCCTCTCAGTGATTTTTTTGTTTTGTTTTATTTATTTCTTTATATCCAGTCAGAACTTCCCCTGTTTTAATGTGTGACCATGGTTTGTTGTCTTCCCATGCTGCACATCAGTAAGGGGCTTGGTTCCATCTTCTTGGTGGCCTTCTTGTAGGTGCTGACAAGCTGCTATTGTGTCCCCCTTTAAGCTTTCTCTTCTCCCAGCTCCTCCTCTTAGATTGCCTACTCCACTTTTTGGTGGCCCTCTGTTGATCTTGCTCCAGTTCATCAGAGTCTGTCTTATACTGGGGGGTCCAGAATTGTACATCTTGATTCTGTGATTGCCCATTACCTCAATTCTGGGAGTCTGAATCCAGTGGTGTTGGACGCTGTTAGAGATGGGACACACAATCCCCATATGGGATTTTGCATATCCCTGAATCATCACATTCTTGTCGTCCTAAAGCACTTGCCATAAGCTGACGTGCATCTATATGCTCACACAGGTCTGCCCACACTTTCTAAAACATATTTTGTTAAATAGGCTTTCAGAATTTGGCCACTTTCAGTGAAAAATTTCCAGCCAGTTTCTAATCTCTCAAATCCAACATAGATGTAAATGTTCTATATAGAGGGCAGAAAATAAAACCATCAGAGTTGGGCAATAAAGAATTAAATATTCTATGGACTGTAAAATGTTTTTAGTATTCCAGTGCAGTCTGTATTTTATTTTATTTTTTACTCTACCAAATATTCCAATGAAATTAAGTAGCTTTTACGTGTCACAGTCAGCATAGAGTGGGCATTAATTTATCTCTTGTGTTTACGAAAAGAATGTAGTTAATATACTAACTTGATAGTATGGTCTCTATAAAATGTTAATCTCTGGAACGAATATTATTGCAGGGGCATGGTGCTTAGATGTTAATTGAAATGTAACAAATAAACATTCACTAATTGTTGATTGTTCAAATACAGAAAATCAATAGAAGTTTAGTTGATAGCTTTTGTAAGGTATAAGACTTTCTGTACATCAAGGAAGTGACACAAACCCAAAACTGGCTTTATTATGGAAGCTACTTTCTTCTACGTTTTTTTTGCTGTGTCCCAAATTCAATGGAATTTTTATTATTCATATTCAAAATGCTTTAGAACCAGACCTTGCAGGGATGCGGGTACTGCAAATTTCTGAAGGGTCTTCCAGTTACAAAGAGTAGGCTTTTTTCCATGGACTGTGAACATCCATGGTGTACCAACATACTGAAAATAGTAATAGTGTGGTATGAGATCAAGGGGTAGGAGGACAACCTAGCACTGCACTTCCAGCTTCTCATGTGTCTTCTGCAACCTGATTTCAATACAATCGTTAGGTGTATTTCATCATCTATATTCGCTTATTGTACTTAACCTGGGGTCATGGTAATATTTCTTAGTTTTAATGCTTCCAGATTTATTAAAAGGTTGCCGATAAATTCTTTTAATCCAACGTGATTTATTGATTCATGTATTTGAAAGATCTTTAATATCCTCTTTGTATGTTTGATTCCTTAAATGTTGTGAAAAGGCAGAAATTGGTAATTGTTTGTAATAAGATCTCTGGGCCTCAGAACTGCGTGTCACTCATTTAAAGAGGATTAGGAGAGGTATGAGCTCACAGACCAGGAGACAGTACAGAACAAAACCACAAATATAATTATGGATAGTACACACAATAGGTGGTTTAAGCATGTCTGTTATAACAACAGGAATTGGGTAATCACGTATACCACCCTGGGAGAGGGCAGTTATCTTGTAAAAGAACCCCTCCGTTCAAATGCAGAGGAAAGGCAGTGATCAAATGCCTCCTGAATTACAGATGTTTACTTTCATCAGTTTATTTGATTAAGGTCACAATGGAAGAATGGGGTGCTAAAGTGAAAAAGCAGTTTGTGCAGGAAGGAAAAACTTGCAGCTACTGGATAGTCAGTTAATTCTTACCCAAACTAAAACCGTGCATCTCTCCTTCATAACCTGAGTCACTGCTGAATGGCACTAAAGCCAATAAAAGGATGAAAGAATTATATATATACAAAAGCAAAACTTGTCTAGGCACATAGCGTTTAGACTTAAAAATGATGAACTAATTACTTCATTAAGTGACCATCCAGGAAATGCAAGTAGCTGATCCAAGGAAGACAACATGGACTTGGCAGTTAGAGCAAAGACAACCTGGGCTTTTTACTAGTTCTTTTTTTTCTTCCCCCTCTCCCCGTGCACCACCACCACCCCATTTTTCCCCCAGTTCTAACATTTTTTTCATGTTTTTCCATCAAAAAAAAAAAAAAAAGGTTCAGATTGTTACTGTTCTGCTGGATAACTCATTTGGTCATATGTTTAGGTACGTTCCCAGAGAGATGTGGGAAAGCTGACAGTCTTCGAGTGAATGCTCCAGGTAGGGCTACGTATAACACGAGTGTACTTTACACTTTTCCACCACGATTGAATGTCACATACAGCTAGTACTCAGCTTATCTGGAAAAACTGCCATTAGTGACCAGCTGTAGCAGGTCACTCGTTAGAAGAGGTTCTGTGTGAAGAAACAGGAAGAAATTACCAAGAACTAGAAGGAGTTGTGCAGTCATTCTACAGTCTTGGTGTATTTTTGTGTGCACGTGTGAGAATATCAGTGCGAAAGAATGCTCGGATCCGATCTGTCAGCGTGTGGGCAGGATTAAGAACATGAAACTCACTTCTGGAGAGAAAAGCTTTATTGCTCTTGCAATGCACTTTTGGGTAAATTTGCAGCCTCCTCAGTCGTGAATAAGAAAGGTCAAGACACTTTTTATCGCTCTTTGGGTGCGCAGAATTGCATTACAGGATGGTATTATGCCCAACTATGATTACTACCAGACGTGCATTTTTTTGCTATCAAGAATTTGCAATAAAACCAGCATGAGTTCATGTGAGTTTCTGTGGCGTTTCTCCAGAATGGTTTCCCAGTGAAGACGGTGCCAGATATTTAAAGCAATAAGGATATCTGCCTGATAAGTTATTTTTCTCTCTGGAATCTAATGCTCAGATCCTCCTGTCAGCCTGAGCGTTCTCCAGTTGCGTTCCAAATTTAGCTAATGATCTTGCAATACTTCAGACAGAAAGTGGAAGTGAACACATGAAGTGCCAAAAGAAACTATGAAAGAAAGTCTAGATGTAGCTCAGTAATAATTCATGGCTGATGACATTACCAGAGGTGATGAGTTTCGCACACATACATATTTAGAGGAGATGTATTATTTTATAAAATGGAGAGCTGCAAAATCAATAGGAACAGCTATGGGACAGTGCCAGGAGCAGACATGGCATCCTCGTTGAATTTAATAAGGAGACGTTGCCTGATGGTTTTGTTGTTAGAGCATTGTGTTCTCAAACCCATCTCAGCATTAATGTGCATTAACTCGGCTACTGAAAGCTCTGCACAAATCTATTGTAGTTCGTATGTTTGGGAATATAGAACATGGATCTCATTTCATTTCCATCAAAGCTTTGCTAAGATACCGATATCAAATGACTTCTGATGAGTGTAAACACATGCCATATGGGTTCTTATTGATTGGCATGCAAATCTTTGACAGCAGAAATCCAGGCCATGTCAATCACTGGCTGTCAGCGTGACAGTCACTCTTCTTTTTGCTATGATTAAATTAGAATGCCATTGGGGCTTCAATACACGTTATAAGACGGTAACATTGACGAGAGAACTAAGAAGCTGCAGCAGAGCTCGTAGCTCTGGCGCTGGAAGGAGAGGAGGCAGAGAGCACCAGTGACTGGTACGGTCCCTGCTCGAGTCTTTCTGACCAGTAAATACCCAGACCAGTAAATATTAAGCAGCCCTTGCTCTTTATTCTGGGGCTTCTATGGGATGCTTATCTTTCACACACTAATACCACCTGTCACATTATTTGATGTCTGGGCACATATTCTTTGCTAATTTTCAAACACGTGCTACTGTTACCAAATATTTTTTCAAAAGAGTATATGCTTTATTTCCAGTTTCTTATCTACTCCTCTGATTTAATACTGATGTCTGCTTATTTTCTTTGACTTATAAAGATCTGCTTGAAGCAATATGTAAGTTATGCAAGATATGACCTATTTAATTTTTTGGCTGTTCATACTTTGGGTCTGCATTGCTTCAGGCCATATCTTTATATCTTTTTTAAAATCAATCTGCGTGTGTACACAAACACGCACACGTGTGTATATGGACACATACATAAGGAGATGGGTGCGTGCGTGTCTAGATACGATTTTAATTATATAAGAATTTAGGCCATTCAGAACTGACCATCCAAAGCTGGAGATCTGTTACAGAAAGGTTTTAGCTTCAGCAGCTTTCAGAGCCTTCCTTGGCAATCACTTTGTTTATTTTAAGGATTATAGATAAATTAGGTACATTGTACACAATGCTGAAAGATGAGTGAGGGGTTGTTAATTTAATTTCTATGAGTATTGTCTCAAGCATTATATGTCATTTTGGTTGTATGACTGGGTTGATTTCTGGATGCTAAGAAATGTTTAGAACTAACACGCCCAGAGAAAAGGATCAGGACGTGGTATGAGGCTGTAAATGATCTTTACAAAGCTTGCTACTGCCTCATTCCAGGGAGAATCACCTCTAATCTCAAGAAACTATTTATATAGACTGTGGTGACAAGGAAAGCATCAGAAGTTGTGACAAGTATGTTTGTGATAGCGCTAGAAATATTCTGAGTGTTTTCCTAATGAAAAATTAAATAGATTAAAAGCTTGTAGAAATGCTAAGAATAACATATAGCTAACACATTTCTTTTTGAACATTTACAGGTTTTAAACACAGTGTGTTCACTTGGGTTTTATTGCTTTACCATTTTTTTTTTGTTAATAGCTTGCTCTGAAGAAATAGAATTCTATTTTTGTGTTACCCTGTTTGTCGTTGCACATGCAGAAGAGCAATAAATCCTTATATTTTCTTTTATTTATGCTGCTTTCTGTTTGGGAAGACCAAAAGGAGGCATAGAATGTTAGAGCATCCTCTAGTAATGCCTCCCTTGCAAGCAGCTGTTTGAATGAAGTCAGAAGTAGTGTTTAATGAGGTGACACAGCTGATGCAGAAGTTTTATGCCTAGTGTTAATGCATTTCTATAATATGGATTTTAATATGCATTTCAATATTCCGTTGTTGGCTGATAAGAATATTCACAGCATTTTCTAAAAATGGAAGGGTAGAGTGAGATTAGCGGTTATAGCAGCCAATATCCACTAGAGTCCTTCATGAAAACTTTCAATGGTTTTCAGCGATAGTTTAGCTTCAATACAGCAGAATGGGTATCAGTAATAATTTTTTGTATTTGGGATCTTGGAACGTTAACGTTTTCCAACCTCTGTGAGGTGCCTAAGGCGTTGTTAAGACTGTCTATACTGATAACAAGTTGAGACTAAGGATGGATGGATGTGATTCTTTTCCTGCTGGCACACAGCGGTCCGGCTGCAGAGACCGGTGTGTGTCTCAGGTGTTTGGAGCCTGCTGCCTGGTCACCAGAACACGAATCAATTTGTTCAGCATAAAAATGAAAGTTTATTCATGCTGCCCAGTTCCCTTAGCAAAGTGATAATAAAGCTTCTGGATGAGTCAAACTCCTTATAAAGGTGTCTGCGACTAAAGATGTTGGAAATTTAACAATACCCACTGTTATTAATACTGCTTTTAAAATATTAAATAAAGGCCAGTTTGAAATATTCTTTCTGCAAGTATTGAATGCTGTGTGCTTAATCGACTTATGGTTCATACTCTTCAAAGCTTTCAGGCATTTATTCTCCTCCTGGTCTTTTGTGAATTGCTTGAGTAGGTGGATCAGCCTTTCCAATTTCTCACCAGTTCTCTTCAGTAACGTGAGACGATAAAACTCCTACAGCTCTGTGGATTGTAACCCAGGAGAGATCATTTTAACAGTTGAAAATAGAATAAAGCTTCAGATATAAGCACTGGCCCCAGTAGTTGCTGAAGAAATAAACCCTCTTCGTTCAGCTGCAGGTGGCAGCAGAACACTAGTGTTATTTCTACCCAGCCCCGATGTCTAAACAAACTGCTGTGAGGATATTAATATAAATGTTGATACCTGTTGAAAGATTTTATTTTATTTTTATATGCAGCTTGAATTATTTTTCACAAATAGGAGTAATTTTTCTTTTCAGTATTACAGAGCATTCTGGTCTGAATGGGTGAATAATGAAAAAAATCAGTGACAAACATAAGTATCTTCTGGGTGTATTTTTTGACAGTAGTTCTACCTTATTTTGCATTGGAGTCATTATTGAGAACAGCAATATCGTGTCTACTGCTTGTCAGAGGGGTGTTTCTTTTTTTCTGGACATCGGAAATACTATAGAAATGTTTATAAAATAAATAGAAATTACTTATTGATGTGTAGCGTGGATAGATTGGCAGTGCTGTGATATGAATGTGACTGTAAGTCAAACCTTCTCATGACTTCCCCTTAATACTGTAATTCTTTCTAATGCAAAGGTGGGGGAAAAAGTGCAGTTGAGGACAATGGAGCTGCAAGTCACAAAATGGATTGTGTTTGCTCTTTCTCCACTTTTTTATATTCTTCACAGTCATTGTTCACCGCAGAGGGAAGTTCAAAGCGAACTTTGAATATATTCTTTAGAACAAGAAAGCAATTCACAGCTTTCATGGACTGTTTCAGATGTTCATTTTCACCTGCCTTAGTCATACATCATTCCCTTCTGTTATTGTCAGCGCTGCATTGAACACAAATAATATCTGAGCTTTATAATGCCTTGAGCATGGAAGGGTTTTTTCATGTGTGATAAAGGTTTCGTAGAGAATTTAGTGGTATCAATGTGCTGAAGTAGTGATACATCAGATTGAAGAGCTTCCAATTTTAGGTCACACCCAGTGCCACAAAAGCGATTGTGCTTTTGAAGATGCTTCCGTTTGATCACTAGTCACACGAAACTTTTCACAGGTTTTATGAATAGCAAGTCACTAATAACAAAGCTTTGGGATAAGAACAGCAGAACAGAGAAAAGCACAGAACAGATCAACAGTCAAATGCCGATCGCTGAAAAGGTTCTGCTGAACTAACCTTTTCAAATTACATTTTCAATGGTGTCATAGCAAGAAACTCCAAAACCCAAACTCTTATTCCCCAAGTAAACATTAACTGAAGAATAGTGTTTCAGCAGGTGTGCTTATATTGCTATTCAAACCGAAAAGCACTCAAGGCTGCACAATGCAATGCTCAGCTCTTTGAACAGGCCGGGAAAACAGTTCCATTCCCAGATTGCAGTTGGAATAGATTCTTGGGAGGAAGGTAAAGGGGGCACATTAACCCATGGTGCTAAACTTCTTTTCTTTAATTTTCGTTTAAATAGGATGAACTTGTGGCTATCCCAAATACTTTTACCAGTTTTACAAATAAATATATTGAATATGCATTCACCTCTATTCTAAAATATTTTAAATGTGCCTTTCTGAGATTTTGCTTTTCATTCTAGCCGTTTTGTTTTTCGTTACTTTTTTTTTGTTGGTGGTGGGGGAAGGGAGTAGGGATTTGACTTTTGCACAGTGGTGTCAGCTACAGTAGACTTGCTTATATACCTAGGTGATTATTGTCTGGCCATCAAACTAGTCATAAAATTCCTGTTTAATGTACAAATTTTTATTTTTAAGACAGAAGAATGTTTTTGCAAGGAAGTAGTTCTCTTTGACGCTAATTAGGAGTGGTTCTTAGGATCAACCCCAAATTTACTTTCAGAGAATGTAGTTTGCACGTTCCCTTGGCTGTTTTACTTAAAAACTTGTATCTAAAGCAAATTCTTCTGTCTTTAAAGTGCAAGGTTCCCCTGCGTCATTTGGCAGGAGTTCTCTGGTTAAGTGAGAGACTGGTGACAAGTGCAGAGGCACCTGCAGCCCTGCCTTTCGGTGGACAGGGAGGATGCACTTTAACAGGGAACAGAAATCAACGTGAAGCCTAAGAAATTAAATAATAAAAACATGTTTTCTTGTCTTTTTGGAAGACCACTGAGTTCTTAAGGAATTGAGCATGGTTATAACAACTATCACAACTATTTAAAATCTGACAGGAAAGGATGTTCTCCTTGGTTTGCAGGGCAACACCAACAGTGAGGGTCTCGAGGTTACCCCTGTGAAGTTGCTTTCTGTCATTTTTTCCAGACCTCTGTGTAGAAAACTGTCTGTTTTTCTCCTACTGTCATTGAACCAGCAGGAGGTTCTGCCACCAGCAAAACTCAGTTTATCTACATGAGCCTGTTACTTTCTTCTTCCATGAGAACGTCCTGTAACAACAAGGGTTTCTCTGTCTCTGGCTGTTTGTCCCTCTCTCTTCTTCCCAGTCCACCTCCACTGCTTCCTTCAGCCTCCACTCCCTCTGCTGTCCAGGAGATGGATTTTTGGTTTAGGGGACTAGAAGGACACCCAACAAATGTTTCCTTGCAGAGGTGAGTATGCGCTGGAATCACCACGTTCTCAAAGGGTGATAGACAACCTGAAGCCTACACAAGTTAGTGCTGCTTCTTGTACCAGTGAAGTGAGTTTCAGCACAGACATTTACAGTCCATTTCTTTTAATATGTATTTAGGTCAATATTGGCCTTGATATCTCCCCCTTTCATTTTCTTTTGTTTTTCTTTCTCCAAGATAGTATCTATCTGTAAAATGCAGCATCTCGGTCCCACTCAGGACTTGTGGGTTGAGTTGACTGCAGCTTCGGCGTTGTCTTTTTTTTGTACGGCACGGGGTTTAATTATGAAATGAAAAATTCAGTTCACTTCAACAAAACAGCTTCCACCAGTTTATTGGAGACTTGAGTTTTATTAATACGGAGCAGCTGTTGGTGTTTTAACGGGGGAGCACTGGGTGCAGAGCTGTATTGCGAATTCCTGCCTATGTGTGAGCACTCAGGAGGGACTCGTACACGTTAACAGGGTGCTGAAGCTGGTACCAGGGTATGATGGAGCTCAGGTCTCTGGCGAGGTGAAAGGCAGGCAGCAACCTTCAAAAGCTTGATAGAAATATATGTATTTTAATGTAATTACCTACATTCCATTCCCCTTCTCCCCTCCTGATTTGCTTGCTCTGAAACGATTAGTTGTTAAATCTTTGCTTTAAGTTCTAAACAAAATGTAGTCCTGCCTTCATAAATGTTTTATGACTTCTGTAATGTCAGTGCTGTCCTCTTTTGCTCTTCAGACTCTTTGGAGATCAAGTAATTCAAAAAGGATGGGTATTTAGCTTCATCATAACAAAAGGAACCCCGCTTTCTCTTTTAATTTCTGTAAATATGTCTTAATATATTGAGATGACTGTTTCTTCTCGCAATAATTGTATTGTATTTTATTTGATTTTATAACATTTTTGGAAGTGGGACAGAAAAACGTTATTTTAGGTATCAAGCACAGAAGCTATAACATTAACCTTTCAGATCAGTGTTTTCAGTGAAAAATCTAACAATTTTTTCCTAATAAGAAGCTCAGACAAGTCTATAAACCTTTTATAACTTAATGAATGCTTCACACCAGATGCTGATTCCCTAGGTAAGGAAATCTATAGTTAGTGAGACCCAATCTTTTCTCATGATTTAAGTTTGTTGAAATCAGATTGAGACTTTCCAGGCTTGAGAGTGGTCACATTTTTCATAGCTTAACTGTAAATCATCTTTCACTTAGAAGATTTAGAGACAGACTGAGGAGCTAAATCTTTTAGTTTGCCTTCCTAACTAGTAGAAGCCCTTAGATGAGCCTCATTATGGTGTTTCCTAGAGGATTAGATAAAACAGTTTGGTAATGTTCAAAGTAGGACAAATACCATTACAAGTATAACAGCTTTATCCTTCTAATGATTTAGATGTAGAATTAGGTGTGATTACAAGACACTTGGAAATTGCTTGGATTTACAGAGTTGATAATCAAAACCTTTCAGCTATGAAATGAATAGTAATAAACGATGCTGCCAATAATCAGCTGTAAAAGTTTGAAATTGTGAAGTGCTTTTATTTCAATACCAGCCAACAGCCAAAAGTGCAGTTCCTAATGTCAACGCTGGACCTTGCAGGACTCTGCTCATGTGAATAGTCCTGGAGATGTCGAAGAGCAAACTCAGATACTTTAGAGAAAATGGCCTTTGCTTTGTTTTATCACAATTGGCTGCTTAAATATTTGCTGCGTGTGATATACACATAAAGATGAGGAGCTTTCAATACAAAATAGGGATTCAGTTGCTGTAAAATTGTGCTAATAATAATAGCAACAAATTATTGGCAATTCTGAATGTGTATTTTTTTTCCTGGATTGAATGCATTTCAGTTGAGATTTTGACTGCTTCAATTCTTTTTGAAATATTAGTATTAAAGTGGTGTTACTTAGGTGTTTTTATTGCTTCTTCAGGTTTGAGTTTTTTGTTTTAATTTTCATGAACATGGTGAGGTGCTCCCCACTGAAAATGCTGGGTATTTGTCTGCACTTTGATTACACCTGCTCTTAATAGTCCATTTGGATTTATAGTTGTATTAAATGAATTGAATTTGAACTCTTGGTTAAAGAAATGCAAATGAAATATCACTGATTTTTTGCAAAATCGAAAGATGTTTGTAACACAACTGTAGATGTTTTATTAACCCTAAAGCAGAGCCCAGAGTTAAACCTTCTTTTCTAACACTTCTCATGTTTTCCCTTTTAGAAGTAAAAAGAACTTCATGAAAATTAATTGTTCTTTTCTCTGTAATGTGAAATAAAGCTGAAAGTAAAGTGTCACTGGATGCTGCTTGCTGACCTGCTCTAAATATAATGCTTTGTAACTGAAAAATATACCACTCTGGCATATTATATTAGGATTGCTTTATGCATTTCTTTTTTTCCTAGAGACAGAAAGATAAAGCAATGACCACACACAGCTGGTGTTATCTGAGCACAGAAAAGGGGCATTAGTGAGTTAGCCTTCTCAGTCTCTTATCTTCCTTGAAAGAACATTATATTTCTATTTCTTTTGGATAACAATTTAAACTAAAAGGGCAGGTCTTGTTATCTGGTGACTTTCTACCTGGATATCTTGTTTAAAACTAAAATTCTGCTCTGTGTGTGCCATACAGTGAGGTCTGGCCACAATAAACTCCAAACTCTACAGCCTAAGGAAAAGAGCCCGGGAATATGATTTAGTTGTTCCAGTTCTAAGTTCTCTTGCTGGAAAACAGTAACTAAAAGATAATTCTCCAATGTGTGCTTATGGATCTCCCCCCTCTGTAAAATGGTAGTGTAATTTATTTGAAAGCTGCTTTTGTTTTATTTTTGATAGTATAGAGAAGCTCTTGGTATTATGAGCTTTGTCTGATTAAGTGCGCAAAATGACAAACAAGGTTGTCCTGTGCTCATCTTCTTCCTTCTTTAGGCAGATAATCACCTTTAGAAGCCTGGATCCTATTCAGCTACTCTGTCAGTCAGCAATACCAAGACCTTGGTAAGCCGCATTTATCAAACTAAACACTTGATCTGTATCGGCACATCAGCTGGTGGCAAGGTCTAAGACACAAGATGAAAGTTGCAATTAGGATTTAGGAGGACATTTTATTATCTGAGATTTGAAATAGGTTTTCTTAGTTAATCCAAACATCTTTCCACTCAGATATGTTGACAGAGCCCTTCTGTACATGTACTTACTTCAGCTTAAGTGGGAACTGCAATGGATGTTGCCAAGATTTAATACCTCTGAAAGGAGAATACTTGTCAAGGGCAGGACACGGCGGGTGGAGTTAGAACACTGCCTGCGCTCTCTGTTTGTGCAGTCTGTCTTCAAGTGCTATTTGAAAGCCAAATAGCAAGTTCTAGGGCAAACCTTCTGCCCAACTTTTCTTGAGAAATAAAAACTATGTCTTGATAAAGGACAATTAATAGCTTAAATAAGGTTAGAATATACCCTAGCTGCTTTTTTAGGTGTGTAGCATATGCAAGTCAGTAGATCGTGTATAAATCTGTATGTGCAATGCTCAGATGTTACAGAGGGTGGTGTTCCCAAAACCTAAAGGGCAGAATGAAATGCTTACCTTTCTCAAGCTCCCTGAAAGTGCCTCCTTACTTTGTTAGCAGTACATTCCTTTTCTTATTGGCATTTGTAGCCCTAACTTAGATATTTGTCCTTTGTACTTAAGAGGGTTTGCAGCTGGTGACCTTCAATCAGCAGTGAATCGATACAGGTAGTGGTTTTGTGCTGGTAGAGCTGCCCTGAAGTATTAGAGACAGCCTTGTTGAGCTGTTATTGTCTCCAGCTTTTGGGTGTTATGTGGTTTGATTTGCCACTGTCCCACAAGATGGAGATGATTTGAACTCTGTAAAGATTTCATCTTCAGTTTGGTTTATCAGGGTACAACTCACCAGGCTCTATCTGCCATATCTTTGGTTCTTCGGTGTCTCCAATGTTATCTGTAAGTAATGGTGAAAGGACAATATCCACAAATCTCCACATTTCATCATCTGTGTGCAAAGGTACCCATGTGAATTGAAATACTGGCTATTTAACCTTTCACAGCAGTCTCTAACTTTAGAAACGATAAATAGCTGAAAGACTCTCTTACAAAAATACTGAGATTATTATACTAAATGAAATATTTTTTCAAATTTTGGTGTGACTGTACAGCTAGAGTAATTTCTAAAGATAAAGCGAAATTGTTCACCGCCGCTGTTGGGCAGAGACAATGTTCTGGCAGAGCAGTTGTACAGTGCGCTGCCTGACAGCAGAGGTCCTCAAGACCCAGCTGTTGGTGCTCAAGTGGAAATTTTGCAGCAATTATATTCCATTAGTCATTTTACAAAACAATTCTGCTCAAAGATTTTGTCATGCAGTTAAACAAAACGGTCATGTTTTCCTTAAATTTTTTTTAAATTATTGTGAAATATTATCTGTTATTATTTCTTTTGCAGTGTTGCAGTAGTATTTTAGAAAAACACTTGAAGGGTTTAAAGTACTCCTCCGTCGAGCCTTTGAAGGAACAGGCAGCAGTGTTTTAGCAAAGTAGTTCCTGTGCCTTATTTGCCATTAACTGACAGGGCTGCTGCCTAGAAGCATAACTTTTTTTATTATTATTAGAAAACGTACAAGCATCTGAAATGTTATGGTAAAATGTAACTTTGCTATCCAGAAATTATCAGTTTGTATTCAATTAAGACTGTAATTGTTTTTTACCTCGCTACAGAAGTACAAGAGTTGGCATGGTCTATTGAAGTTGTGGCTTGGACAAAACTTAAATATTTATGTACTCGTTAAGGTAACTTTATAACCAGCTTCTCATTCATAGATTTATAAAAATATCTTTATTTATAAAAATATTTTTTTCTTCGACATAGTCTACTGGCTGAGCACCTTAACTAGCTCTGTCTGGCCTGAAAACCCTTCCAACTTTGTTGCTGGTAACTTCCCTGTAACCTGGACAACTAAGCTTTGAATAGAAAGCAAGAATATAAGTTAAAGTAGCTGTAGTTTATTTTAAAATATTTTCCATTATTAACACACTTTAATGGCAGGAAACGCTCAGATTTTGGCTTCATCATTAAATATGCTGGAGAATAGGTTTTGTCCTGGAGTAGGTGCTAGCTTTGTGTCTCTGCTCACAATTATTTCCAAACTGTAGCACTGCTTACCCATGCTACTAGTATTCATTTGGTTGGTGATTCACAGATTTTTTTTCCTGAAGGCCTAAGGGAAAAAAAAAGGCATTTTACTTCAAGTTGGTTCACTACTGTCTTTAACCTGTCGTGTTTTCTGGACAATCTCATGATAGTGCCTTTTTGTAAAAGCTCTCTGAATGACGGATTAAGATCTGTCTTGGATTTTACATGGATTAAGTTTTAAATTAACATAAAAGAATAACAATGTGAATCAATTTGATCAAAGAAAAAGTGTCACTAATTATTTAAACAGGACACTTACTACAGAGGTTTAAAGGCAAAGAAGCGGATTTCCCTTGCATGTGGATCAAATCAGAAGTATCCCATAATTGACTCTTTACAAGACCTTGCTGCAGCGTAATGGACTAGATATTAAAGCCTTAAGTATTTAAAGCTAGTTTCCGTCTTTCTCTAAATGGAGGTCTACCACTAAGAGCTATTTTACAAGTCTGACACATTAGCTACATCACTGTGAAATACACTGGGCTCCGGCTTCTCTGGTCCGGAATTTCAAGAGCTTTCAATAGTTAAATGGTGTGAAATGGGTAGCATTGGACCTGCGAGGAGGAATGAGCATCCTAAAAATAAATTCCAGATGGGGATGTTTGTCGGAAAGGAACAGAGATAGTGGATGTTCCTCTTTTATAAGCATTTAATTAATTTTATCTTTGCCACCTATCTCTAATTTTGTTGGTGCCTCTTGGGAAAGCTCCCGCTCTGGTAACAATAGCTCTCAAGGCATGTGAGACCTTTTTCTTTCTTGGTTCTGAAAATGTGATCTTCTGCATTTATCTCGGTTTCAAAACTGGATGAATGCCATTACAAATAAAATACCAGTTTGGACATGAAGGAATATATTATTTTGTCACCTAGGGTACATGTGCCGGTTTTCTTTTGGAGGGCATGCAGTAAAGTCATTCCAAAAATAGAGATGGCCATCGTCTTGTCCAGTCCTCCTCGTTTGCACAAGGAGCATCGCGTAACTTATGCTGTCAAAATATTAGAGATGTTATGTTATTCCTAAGGCAACTAGAGGTAGTACAGTTTATCCAATTTTATAAAAACAATCAGTAATATGAGGAAAATGTGAAAATGCTGTAGGTATTCCCGTTAAAGAGTTTACAGGATCGAGCCAATCCCGTTCCTTTTTTTTCCCTTTTATTAGTGTTACTAAATATAAAATGGTATGTGTTCTATTAGGTAAGATTTCTGTCAATATAAACTTTTACTTGTATTGATCTGCGTTTAAATTGTTGCTGTGCTTTGTGCTGGAGTCAGTGAACACCCTCCACGCTCTTCATTTTCCATTTATCTACGCTCCAAGTAGTCCCTCCTGCCGTGTACCCCAGCCTTTACCCCAGGCTTCACCTTTTCAGACAGCCCTATATACTCAGTACAGTGGTGTTACACTGATAGAAGAAAGTTATGTGCTGCATTTCTTAATCAGTTTCTTTTTGTATGGAAATAATTCATATATAAATATTTCTTTACTCTAGTGGTTTATACTACATAGACTTACAGGATAATATTACTTGGCAAGCAAAATAATCCTTAATATGATCCAGAATTTACTTTTAGCCAATTTCTGTCTTCTAATGTCAGGTAGAAATCAAATCATCCTGAAATCAACTGGAGATCAATCAGGGAAGGAGCCTTGTGAAGGAAGAAGTTTTGTCCCATAGGCACAATTTAAAATTCCAAAAGATGTGAAAATTTTGAATATCTTAACTTCAATTTATAACATCTGTGACTTCAAGCCAGACATAAACAATACAGAATGACTTATATTTTTTGCATTTCCTCAAAATAACATTGTAAATATTAAAGCCACAAATTATACTTTAAAATGAGTCTGGACATTGACTATGATTACTCTGAAAGATGAAGTATTTCATGCACAAAGATCAAAGTGTGCTGCTTAACTGTTTCAAAGGAGAAATACTTTGTAAAATTTAGGGAGAAACTTTGGCTTACAGATTTAACTGTTCCTTTTTGTGTAGGTGAAGAAAGAGAGCCAAGTTTTCAAGTATTTATTTTAACAATTATTCCTAGGCTTGTCGTCTTCTCTGAGGAAAGGACCTCCCGTATTTTGGTTAAGCCGTGTGTTTGTCGTGGGAATGTTGGGGTTTCTTCATTCAGCTGCAGTCAAGGTCTGAGCAGCTAATAACAAGTAGCTTAACAAAACCTCCTTTTTTTTTTTATATTTGGCAGGTTGACATTGTCTGCCCAGCAAGGCTACTGCTAGGGTTAGAGTAATATTTTCAGCGAACACCAGTTCTGCAAAGCGATTCCAGTTCTGTGCAGTCTAACCACATGCATGATCAAGCCTACCCAGCTGGCCACGTCCTCTCCAGCCCTGGCAGTGAGGGACAGAACCCATCTTTCCCTAGTCTAGACAGGACCTAGGAAACAGATTTATCTTTGTCTGGGTGATTTTAGGATTTCTGCTGTCTCATCCAGGTTGACTATATATGACGCATTCGCTGATGCTGGATCAGTTCCCCGCCTCCGTGCCGTGCCCAGGGAAATGGGGTTTGCCCGTTGGTGTAGCATGGCCATTTTTGGGGAACACTGAGAAAGCAGATCTCCCCAAAATTCCCACTGCAGACCTGGAGCTGCAACAGCTCCATAACGTCTGCGCTCCCCTTGCTCGGGGCTGCATTCGGACTCATGGCTTGCATCCCTCAGTTTTTCCCTGATGATTTCAAAATGGAACAAAATGGAGTTCCTATGGCACATATTTTTTCCAACGACCTTCCAACTTTCCACATCCTGCTCCCATGCCATGGGAAATATTCTAGCTCTTCTCCTGCTTGGACTGTAGGGGTCTGAGTTGTTAAAGCTTTTGCATCTCAGTGGTGAAAGTTGTATGTCTTTCTTTAAATCTAATATTCTAATAGTTAATACTAATTAAGAAAAATCTCTTGACTTAAATCATGTCAGAAGGAGATACTTAGGCCCTCAATGATACATCATTGTACCAAGAAAAAGTTTATTAGTTTCTATGTCTTCCAAAGAAAGTAAGAACGAAGAAAACCCTTAACTCTTAACTTGGTTATAAAATCTTACCAGTCTAATTTTTCAGTCATGAGATTTCTGACTAAAGTACTTTTCTGGAGCTATCTTTCTTTTACACCAAAACAAATATTTTAAAAAATCCATTTTCCATTGATTTTCTTACCCAGCAAAGCAGCGAGGAGCTAGTAAAAGGAGGGAGGCTGATCCAAAGAAAGCACCGTGGCCGTTGTAGATTTGCAGAACTGGTCTGAGGAGCAACAAGAGCCGCCGTCAATCTCCTTCCGTTGCCTTATTTGCAAGGCACAACTGGAGAAGACCTGGGCATGTACCCACACTCCATTCATAGAGCATCCAAATAGAGAGATTAAACTAACAACATTTATTTATTATTTAAAATTAATCTATATGTAACCAAAAGAAACATATGAGACTAATCATAAAGAAAAGCCCGATTTCCACAAAAAGAAAAATAAACTCTCTTGCCAAAGACGCTTTCTCCAGGCACATTGCTGCTTTCCTTCAGCTCACTAGGTTGCATCAGAACTGATTTTACATTTTAAAAATGAATCTTAATTTTTAACTATGTATGTGTGTATGTGCTTGGAGCACCCAAAAGCTTGCTGAAGTAAATAGCAAAGTATAATAGGTACCACTTGTTCAGAAAAGAGGTGGAATGAAGGCAGGATCCTCTATTTCTGTTGATGACAGAAGTTTGCCTGAACATGACCTCCATTACCACAATATTAAAAATACCCTCATCTGTCTTTTATCTGTATTCAAACATGAAAAGAGCTACTGAAATAATTAACTTGAAAGGTATGTAGACTAAATATGTAGATATGCAGACTTTAAAGATATATCGACTTAGTAGAGCAGCAACATGTGTTGCACCGTAACTCTTTTAAAACAATATCAGCCATAACTGATAAAAGGTGGGGGGTGTATTACCTCCTAATGATCTCCTAATCCAAGTTGAAGCCAGGGCATTTAAATCTCACATGCCTGTTGTATTTCCAAAGAAAAACGCTAGAGCACGTAACCACCGGGGTGTTTCTTGTCTCTCAGGCAGACACTAGAGAGTTCAGCCAACTACTGCTGTGGCAGCACAGAAAGCACAAGCTTGTGTAAGCATTGGCTTTCTTCTGAATTCACAGCCCTTTGAAACCTTCTAATTACACAGCTATTGATATATATCTAGATGTGTCTTTGTGGAGATTCGTTCGTATGCTGTCTTTCCATCAGCTGCCATCTGATTCCTGCCTTGCATTCAACTCTTTGTTTTGGTCAATTGTGTTTCAGTCCCATCTTAACTCGTTATGGCAGCATTTTGGTTGTGCAGGAAGTTCTGTGGAGAACCACAGAGGTTTTCAAATCGCAGAACAAGCAGCCTGCTTGTGATTTGAAACAAAACAAGGCCTTCTTTTAGCTTTGATTTAATTTCTAGGCGTTCTACAAACGCACTTAGAATCTACCAGACTGAGCTGAAGTAAATTTATGAATAATATCCTCAAGATGCAAGTAAAATTTGCTTATGTCTTTAAGCTGTTAGACTCTCTTAAAGCCTGCAGGCAGTTAGTATGCCCCAGGCTCTGCTTCCCTCCATCCAGCATGCCCTTTAGAACATTAATTTAATTGTGTTAAATTTCCTAGGGGTGTTAATGGAAGATGTTGGAAGTAAAGGTATGAATCCTGGTTCATGGTCACAAATGGTTTATTTCATCTCCAGATAGATTATTTTTAAGTAATGTGTAATTTGGTTTCAATTTCCTCTCCATTTTATTTAAAAGAAAAAGCTTTCTGCATTATTTGCTGTTGCAGTTCATCTGTGCATTAAGAGTAGCAAAAGTTAATCTTGCAGCGTAGAAGGCTTGTATCCTACTTGGGAAGTTTAATCCATCATCCTGTGTTTATTTGTTAGCTGGTTGGATTTCATTCACTTTGAGTCACAATCTCTTTCTCTCCAACTTGTGTGTGAAGTATGAAATAAGTTCAAGATGTGTATAGAAGTGTGTGTGCGCACGTCTCAATTTCTATTCTGACAATCAAAGATTGACTCTTTTCTTGGTTTTCTGAAGCAAGTCAAGCTGTTTGGGATGGGAAAGGTATATTTGGAAATATATTTGGAAATCGTGGATTTAATACATGCAATATAGATCAGATATAGATCCAGTGCATACAATTTAGCTATTTTGAACACTGTTATCTTAAATATTTCTAAGGAAAAATAGCTCTGCATTTTCACACTTCTACTTTCCCTTTTTTTTTTAATCTATATGTATAATATATATATGTTGTAAATGATATGTTGATGGGAAGCTACTAATGTAGGTGACCAGTTAGATCATTCCTGTGCAAGTAAAACTGTTCCCAGTCTTTTTTTCAAATGAGGGTTATAACGTACCATGTTAAGTATGGTATTTATTTGTATGGTGTTTCAGTGTAATGCAATTCTTTTTAGTCCTTTATCATCATCACCAGTATTTTCATATTACTATCATGTTCACAACAGGTCAATAATCTTTATGCCTGTGTAGATTCAAAGAGTATCCTAAATATTACTCAAGGTTTCTCCTTTCTCCTGTCGCGGTTGGGCTGATCCATAGCTCTGGTATAAACCAATTTCCAAGGATGGTTTTTGATTGAGTTTTCAAATAGAAAGCGAGGCCCGTAGGCTCCGTCCCACAGCTCTTCCCGACCACGGTACCTTGTCACCCTGTGGGAAGTCCACTGGAAAGGAACAGTGTCCAAGGAAAACTCCCATCTTTCAGCTGGTGAAGGCTGTCTCTGCCTGGAGCCAAGTCAGTGCACTCAGCTTCAGAAGGCTGCAGGCATCAGTACTCTGTGTATCCCACTTGTTGCTTTTCCCTGTAATAGCCAGGAAAAGGGTTTTGAAAGGCTCTGGAACGAACTGCAGAATATGGCTCTGCCCATCTGCCCCCAAACCATGTGGCTGAAACAGGATGAGATAAAGGAGGAATCTTACCATCAAAGTGGACCTGTTTGGGCCGTACAGCTGACAGGTGAGTACCACAGCTGTCAAATACTTACTTGCCACAACCAGTGTATTTCTGCTCTTAATATTCAAAGCGTGTCAGAATTTCCATTATAAACCACTTATTTTGTGGGTTTATAGCTTTGCCATAAAAATACACCTTGGGTTGAGTCTTGGCATACAGCCATTTGGCTGCTTCTGACACAATATTAATTCAGAACATCCAGACAGTGTTTTTAAACATCAGTATCTGAAAAGTTGTTGCTCCTTTTTTTTCTTTTTTTCTCAAGTACCTTGTTTTCTGCAGGGCTTGTGGAAATCAAAGATGTAATTTCGACAAGAGTCTGTAATGTTTGGAAGCCCCTTTTTGGAAGGACTGAGACCTGTGATAAGAAAGAAAAATCTTGGGACATCTATAATATTCCGTGGATGGATGGGAAGGCTGGATACAAACCTCCAGGACTGAATTGGCAAGATCAGTCTCTTGTCCAGCAATACAACTGCCCTCACCCAGAGAGCTTACCAGAAGATAGAAAGCAGGAAAGTTTTGGCCAGCCTGGAACTTCCTAACACAGATGAAGATATAAACTAAAATACCATTTTTGGAATCATATCAAAGAATCTTAGGTCACGTTTGAAGTCCATAGCGTAACAAAATGATTGTCTGTCAGTCAGTCAGCTCTGCGAGATGGGAAAGTAGGAGAAAAAACATACTTGTAATTGAAATTTACAGATACTTGGATGGGGATATTTCGTATCGGCTCAAAAAATATCAAACTCTCTACTTCTGAGCTTTGGGCTTCAGGGGGAGTACATATGGTCTGTTCAAATCACAGCCCCGATGAATGACTGGAAAGATGGACAGAAACTGGGGCTCCCAGCAGCCAAATCCTGTAACTCAAGTACTGTTTATAAAATGAATGATGAAAAGGGGCGATCCTAATCTGATCCCTGGCCTTACTGCACAATTAGGAAAAGTGATAATCTTGGTTTGTAAAACAAGGAAAATTGGCAGCTGTGGAAAAATTAAAGGAAGTAGTTCAGTTAAATATTAGACTTATGAAAAAATTGGCTATAAAAGCCCTTCTGAGGCTGGCCAGGACAGAGCCTCAGAAATGTCTAGGGAAAGTTCTTCAATCAGTTCAGGAAATGTGAAGACATGAAGCTGAAAGTGCTGAGCTCCAAAGGAATGAGGATAAAGCTTATAGCTTTTCTCTAGATTTGGTCAGTTTACTTTTTGAATGTATATTAGGATCTGTGAAATGAATGGAATAAAGTACCCTTTCTCAAACTGAAGTTATTGGACTAGGTGGATTGAAAAAGAATAAATTGGTCTCAAGTAGGGAGAGCGACTGCTGGCAAATATTATGCATCCAAAAGGTGGGAAAATTGATTTTGAAAATTTGTCCTTGTCTGAGCAAGAAATGTAACTAAAATGATGGATAAGCTGTGGAAGGATTTGGATTTCATTATGGCTAGTAATAGAGTAATACATGCTGGAAGTATTGCCTTACAAATTAAATCTCTGGAAATTTTCTTTAATTATGTGGTCCAGGTGAGGCACAGTATTTGTAGATAACTGATTTGCAGCGAGCAGATTTTCCTGGTTACAGCACTTAACTAGTACAGCAGCTACTTGGTGCAGTATCTTTTTCCCCAAGTAAAGGTAAGGTGATAAAAATCACATTTTAAGGGCCAAGCCCTTGCAGAACCCTTAGCTGCTAGATCTGAAGGAGAGGTTGCCTTTCCCTTGCACTAAGAAATTTAAATTCTAAATGCATTTAAATCCAGAGCTGCAGAGTGTTGTCAGGTGATTTTCCCCCCAGCGTATGATGCTGTAGGTAGGTTTACTTGCTCTCCAGCTTTAGCCCAGCCAGCGCTAAGTAACTGCAACTGTGAAGATACATCAGCTCAGAGATCAATACAAGTCATAAAGGTCCACGAAGAACCTCCAGGTTACACCGAGCTTGCGAGCCTCTGCTGAAGCTGGAGTCACCATCGCTGTAGGTGCTTGTGTTAGCAGGGATAAAGACACCACGGCTGTGCCACGATCACGATACCGGTACACTGTTTGGTTAAAAATCAGTTCTCTGGATCCAATAAATATACAGCCTGCACACAGTGGTCTACCACAGATTGATTCTGAGGGAAACCAACCCATTACACCGCACCTCGCCATTTAGCAAAAGCAAAGTGGTAAGAAGTGCTACTGGGCATCAAGGAAATGAACTGGGATGGGATAAGTGAGCTTTCAACAATTTTTTGGACCTCACTCGCAGTTCTGATTAAAGTCAAATGGTGGCCCGAGCAGATTCTGCGGAGCCAAGTAACGGGAAAAGGGGGAGGGAGCTACTTTCAGAGCAGCGCAAGACCTCCTGCGATTTAAAAAGATGTCTTTTGGCTCAGCACCTGCTGCTTTGTAGGGGATGGGGAAAAGGTATGTATGGTACAGCGTGCCTGGTTCAGATTATCTCTAGATGCTATCTTGGTATGAAGGAAAACATTTGAACAGGAACTGACGTATTTACAAATGGTCTGTAATACGCTGAAAGTCATCAACCTGAAATCAAATCCAAAGACAAGTGAATCATTGCAAGCAGAAGTAATTAATTATGAGTCCGCAGCCAGCCAGGGAATGGTTTTTGCAGACAAGAGGGAAATGGAGGCAGGACAATCCTGCCCAGCTCTCCAGACAATGGCAGTCAGGTAAAGCGTTTCATGTTTTTTTAAGGATTACTGCTGCTACTATTTCAGGCAGTTTATTTGTGGCTTTGTTAATATTGTAAAACCACTGCGTGGGTTTGGTGAGAAGGAAACCGTCTCAGTGGCTAGCATAGTGTGATTTAACATTTTCAGTTTTCAAAAAAAAAAAACACCCTCGTGTAACTGCTCCCATTTTAGCCTCCCCATGTTTCAAACACCTTTTGGGCTGGACACAGATGCTGGCGCTTATGGTCTGGGGGCAGTATTGACAGAGGAAATCAAAGGACTTGAGAGGATGGTGGCTTATTACAACAAAAAGTTTATGTTCTCGGGAGAGAAATTAATATTCTGCTCAAAGAACATCTGACAGTGGTTAAATCTATAGAACATTTTCACTGCTGTTTCTTTGGAAAAGGATATATGGTTTGGACAAGTCCTCAGCAGGCTGCAGGGACTCCGAAGGGCGCGTTGCCTCCTGATTGCAGAAAGAAGTGTTGTGTTCCCATGGTGTGGAACAGGCTTGAGTGCATGTTTGGCCAAGAACGACTGGAGAACTGGAGATTCAGTGCCAGTCTTGTCCTAGTCCAGAATAGGAGGGACGGGTCACCTGGGGAAACCCTGGTAGTAGCCCAAAGCCCAGTTGACAAAATGGCTCTCCTCAAAGTCCGTGGGACAAGGAGTTGGAGGGATGGGTGATCTCCTGTGATGGGATTCCTGCTATGGGCAGAATTATGGACTTTATTTTTTTAAACAAGCATATTGAAGAGACATATGAGTCTGTCATTCATTATTTTCTCCTGACATCAGTATGTGGCAATACATTGAATTTTATTAATTTATTGGTGTACGAGGAGGTATGCTGCTACTAAATTCTCCATCTCTACTGTTAGATGAAGCAATGAAAGCCTGTACCTTGGTGAAGGACTGATATAATACTATGTGGCTGGAAAATAAGTGTGTTTCTACCTATCTATCTAAATATCATTAGGGTTTCTTGAGTCTATGCATGGGAACTAAGTAATAGACGGATAATTTTGTTGCTACATTAAGCCAAGTGCTATGAAATTTTGAGGGTTTTTTTTTGCTATAGCAAACAGAGAATCAGCTTTAAAGTTTTTGTATCTAAAGCCACGCTTTCCAAAATGTCTTATTTTTCTATACCTGTACCATTATGGAGCCGTCGTGTTACATTTCTAGTGTCTCATGGACATGTGCAGCAACAGCGTGTGATACCAGAGTTACAGAAGCAAAGGCAAATAAATGCATAGGTTTAAACACCATTTATGTTAAACACAGATATCTCAACTTCTGGCCATCATAGGCAGCTGAAAACTGAAATGACAACAGATAGGAAAGCGGGTGCTTATGGATAATCTGATTTTAACACAGTTGTTTCATTTTAAAGTTATTTGAAGCTTTCTTCAACCAGTAGAAGAGATGAAACACCGGAAAATCAGTTGTGTAAAGATTTTCATCACTTGTAAAACGTCTGTTGAATGAGCTTGCATCTAACTCAGTGGTACTGCTGGGTTACTGCGTGATACTGACCTACATCAGCAGGGGAATGTTGGATGAAACATGAAGCAGGGGTGGTTTTTTCATGTGTGAGCTCTTGATATGGTTTTTTATACAGCACAAGTGCCAGGTAAATTTAAAAAATAGCACTGGGAAGGAGAACATGAGAAAACTGGTTCTGAATGTGGGAACCCCTCCTGCAAGCTCCTATAAGCACATTACCACTAAATAGCAGACTCAACTGTTATTTGTGCCTGGTACTGGGGCCTCTCAATCAATGACCCCAGATAGGTATGTACTTGGGAGGTCTTGGATTCTGGGGTAACGCGAGATCTGAGCACCTTGGCAGGATTCAAAGTAGTTTGTGCTTTCAAATTCGACCTGCTGGGGGCTGTAAGGAAGAAGGTTTGAGGTCACTTGATATTTCTGTTCTCATTTCATCTTTCTTGTGAGGGTGGTGAGAGCCTGGCCCAGGTTGCCCAGAGAAGCTGTGGATGCCCCATCCTTTGGAGGGGTTCAAGGCCAGGTTGGACGGAGCTTTGAGCAACCTGGTCTGGTGGGAGGTGTCCCTGGCCATGGCAGGATGGTTGAATTAGATGGTCTTTAAGGTCCCTTCCAACCCAAACCATCCTATGATTCTAGAATGGTTGCCTGCTTGCTACTCCTCAGAGTGTTCTGTCCCACAGTGGGATGGATCCTTGGGGTAGAATTGTTAGGAGCCCAGTAAACACATGGAGCTCACTCATGTATGTGCTCATGGGCTTGGTGCAGGACACTGCGGTGTGTGCCATGCTGAATGTCAGATTCAGATGATTTCTTCTGGATCCCTTTAAAGTCCATAAATCTTTGCAGAGCTGGGACTTTCACAGCTAATGGTCCGTTCCAGCAAAGTGCTGAGCTCCCTCAATTCAAAACATCTTGCAGAATGAGGCCAAAGACTAGGAGTTAGGAAGAGGTGTGAGGAGAGCTTTATTAGTATGGCACATATTTAACCCATAGGAAAACCCACAAATTTTACTCATTTTAAGTGTGTTTCACACTTTTTGACTATTTGAAATAACCACATTTGTAAAAACTTCTTTTAATGAATAGAGCTCTTTATGTACAAAGGCAAACCTTTTTTCCCCTAAGTACAGTACTTTTAAAATACTATTATTTTTTTTGTAGGTCTGGCTGCTTCCATCGTCTGTTCATTATTGCTTACTGCTACGGAACCCTCAAGAACTGAAAACAGGCAATTTAGATTACACTTTATCTTAAAAGATTTTTGCTGATCCACACCACGTATTCATCAGGACTAATAAGACAGATAAGTAAAGGACTTTGTTATTTCATGCCAACTCCAATAAAGCTTTTCTTCAGGGCAAGTGGAGAGGCAGCACAGTCTCACAGTGTGTGAAGGATGGGAAAGAGCTACCTGGTGGCAAATTCTGGCCCCACTGAAGTCAGTGGGGGTTCTGCCATTTGACTCCAACAAAGCAAGGGCTTCACCATGTGTTTAAAAGAAATATTTCACTGGGACTGTTGTCAGAGTGCTGGTGAACGTATAATTTTAAAATCTACTTTCTTTTTCACATTTGAATATTTGCTTACCTTACATGGACTTCACAGTAATGTGATATAAAAACTTCTCATCAATTTAATTTTATTTCAAGTTGGTTTTGAATTGGTTCCCTTTTTTTATTTCTTATGCATTTAGAGACCCCACGTGGCAACGTCTGGGCTAAAAACATGGTAGGGGAGTGTTCACATATTTTCTATTGCTGGGATTTAAACTGAATTAAAGAAAAACAGAAATGAAAACATTTCCATTTGTTTATGTAATTAAAAAAAAAAATCATATAAAGTTGGGTCCAAGCTAGTGAGCATATCCCTTTAATGAACAAAAACCTTCACCTTTTTTGCAAGCGCAGAGTAAATGGAGAGGCGTACACGTCATATCTACCGTATCAATGTCATTTTAGAGTATGTAAAAAAAAGCACTCTATTTGTCTTAGGAAATTTTGAAAACTTTTATAGGGAATTTGGAAAATATTTTTTGGCCAGCATGAAAGGTAAAATCCTGCAGCACAAAGTACAGACATGGGCACAGAGACTGAACAGACGGGCTGCTGTAAAACAACCATTTAATAAGGCATTAAAATGCCATCGACTTGGACACATAAAAAAAAAAAAAAGCTATGAAAACAAATGCCTTTCAAATAATTAGGATCTTATGCTTGAGACCAGTGTTGATCTCTATGCAGAGATTTTCCTGCTGAAATCAGACCAGTCTAAGTCTGATCGTCTAAGGAAGGAATTAGCAGCGTATAAATCGGCTGCTGCTTGAGATTTTTCTGTTTCTGCCATACATAACCATTCATATAAATGATCACTTCAGACTTTCTATCTCCTCCTTTCTGTTTCCTCAAGTATTTTGGAATTGATTTGATTTAGTATGCCAGAACAATTTTTTAATTGTATCTCCGATTTTTATCAGAAGCGTGTGAAATGGTTGAATTACTAGCTTTTAGCCACACTGTGGGAGGGAATCTGAGCCAGACTAACAGATGCAGCCAGAAATAGCAGCAGAACCCATTTCTGTTCTTCAGAATATAATGTGACTTTGCTTTCGCTTGCAGTCATGTACTTGTATTGATTTTAAGATTTAGCAATACTTCGTAGTGGTAGCTGGTGTGTAAAATATATTGAACTGTTGTATAAATTTATCCTTTAATGTAATAACAAAAATCCTCAAGAATAATTTTATCGCCTAGAATGTACGCGAATACAAAAATAACTATTATAATTGACCATGCTCATCTGTGTATTTAAACCTGGGTGACTGCTGTCATGATATTCCTCATTAGCACAGCTCAAAGAGAGCCACACTGTTTAAAAAGAACATATTTGGAAGAATGGGCATCTGTGATAACATAATTAACATGATAAAACAAAACAATAGGGTTGTTGTCTCAGAGGTGAGCATTAAATCTCAAATTTAGGTTGGACTTTAGTAGATTTTATTACAAAAGTAATGTTAAATGAATATTGCTTTTCTTATATAATAAAATCACCGTTTTGATCTCCATTTTGCTGAGTATTAACTTTAATAATCTTGGAGAAATTAATATATTCCCTTCTGGATTTCATCTTGTTTGCTGTTTTGTCATCAGTCGGCAATTGGCCCCCAAGGCACTTCTTATTATTAAACTTCTAATCCTGCCTGCGTCTTTATTCCAGATCTGTAATTTCAGATACTCTTCAATTTTGTTTTTTTTAACACATAGAACTGGGTCCCATGATGAGAGTCCTGTGTGTAACTTTCATAACCAGTCCAAATGGGAGATCTTGCTCTTGATATCATGATTTCTTCTATTAATCAGTTTTATATGACTTTCCGCTGGCCTGGTTTTTCAAGGTGTGAAAACTTGCACTGCAGAGGTATTTTATGGATTGCAACCGTAATTTCGGGATAAGATTCTAAAGAACTGGTGTGGTTAGAAAGCTTTGGGCAGAATTTTTAGGTTCCTGTGAATTGCTGTTAAACCTATGTTGCCATTTGGCTAGAAGTACATCCCAATTAGTAGCCCTTCTATCTCGCGGTAGCAGCGTGTAAGTGATTTTATTCTTTTTTTTTTTTTAAGTCAGTCGTAAATGATTAGTCCAAAAGAGTAGCATAAAACTTCGAACTAGTCCCCTGCAGGAGTCGGCTGGAGGAAATTAAAGGATCAACAACACAAGGGGAGCACTGAGGTAGGATTGTTCCAGGCTGCAGCCACAGGCTTTCACATGCACTCAGGAAATTGACTTCATCAAAAGCCGAGGATGCAGGCGTGAGGATGAGGAGGATAATGCAGGTGATGATTCTAAATCATGGCTCAATATCACATCGTTTGCCAAGGGAGAGGTTTCCTCCCCACCTCGAAAAAAGCAGGGTTTTCTATATAAAAATTGAATCTTCTCCTTATGAATTAATAAAAGTTCAACGCAAAGCTGAGCTATAAATCTAATACAACTTAATAAATAATGAAGACTCAGGTTCCCTAAAATAATATCACTTGGATGGGGTTTTTTTGCACAAGTAAAAGAATGACCCCCTGTAAGCTGCATGGCTCGTTTCAGAGTTACTGCTGTGTGCCCTGTGTGTGTGTGAGAGCTGTAAAACCAGTGACTCAGGAGTGCCTGGGACTTACGCTCAGGCAAGGCATTTTCTTTAATGTCTAAAGTAAATTCATGCTGCAGAAATGTGGATCTTCTGGGCCTGAGATGAAGCTGAAGTCTTTCTAGTGGAGCAGGAAAGAATCGCAAGAGGGGGAAAGGCATAAACCCACATCTGGAGCCAAGTCTGCTGGGAAAAAGTGTAAAAAGATGGGGGAGCAAGAGTGCCAGAGCAAAATTCCAAGGGGAAAAGTGAAAGAAAGAAAGAAAGAGGAATGTCCCAGGAATGAAGCTTTTATAATGTTCAAAACTTTCATCGGAAGTAAAACACTGGAAGGCTCTAATCCAAATAAGGAAATTAGAAGAAAAATTAACAATATTCAGCCATTCAGATGTCAAAAGAAATAGCAGAGTTATTGGTGTTAGAGGTTATTGCCAGGAGGGAAAAGCTCAGCATGTCCTGGGTAATTAAGCTTCATTGGAGAGCATGGATCCCTTCTCCAGGTAAGAAATGCTTTTATAACGTGGTATCTTTTGCTATTGTAATTAAACACCATGGGCTATTCTGCATATGAAGTCTTAAACACTTTTGTCCTTTATCATGGGATTTTACTGGCCAGGCATGTGTGTTCTTATGGCAAAAAACATTGACTGCTATAAAAAAAGAAACCCAAACATTTCTTTTTATTACTTGACTTGCTGTATTTTTATATATATTGAGCCAAATTCATCCCCTGAGTAGCTCAGTTGAAGCCAATAAGGATAGATTTGGCCCACGTCTATATGAGAAAGGTGGTGACAATTAAAATATATTGTTTAATAATGAGAGCTATGGTAGTGAAGTGTCTTTCTGTCTATGAAATTATACACCACAACACCACTTTGCCAGTCTAGAGTGGGACTAGCAAAACATATAAGACCAGTTTCTGATGGAAAGGCAAAAGCACTCTAACTTTTATTATTAGGATTAAATATCACAAAGGCATTTGAACAAGACTAATTTAGGTAACATCTCCAAAAGTCTCGTTTATAGTGTGGTCTTTTACCATAGAGCAAGTAATTTTAAAATATTTCTTGAACGTTTGTATATGTGGCTACCAAGGACAGTGTGACTGGCTGTTATTAGCAGTAAGTAAAAGAAGGGGTTTGTATTTCATTTCTATTTCAGTGATTTTCAGGAATATTACAAAAAAGAACGTACCCTATTAAACGAAACGTGTGGACAGCCATTATTATCACTTTATATTGGCAATTCCCAGTTGTTCCTCTGTGCGAGGCGTTGTACCAACACACGAAAGATGTTGTTGATACCTTGAAGAGCTGAAGATGTTGCCCCTTGAGGCAGCAAAGTATCCGACGCTGGTCGTGCCGCCAGCCCTCCGTGCAGCGCCAGGACAAATGAGGTTTGTTAATTGCTGGCACTGCGGGCCCTGCACAGCGACTCCTCTTTGTGTCGCTGTTGGTAAGTTATAGAGACTTTTTATCCTTCTACTGAAGTTTTGGGGTAATGGTTGTCCCTAATTCCAGGCTCTCCACGCTGCTGCCAGGGCGCCCGGCTCAGCTTTGTTCTGCCTCGTAACTGTCCCGAGGATTTAGTCAAGGCTTTACCGGCTGCTGGGTCTCTTTGCCAAGAAGGGGAGAGGAAAAACCAGAGGGATTTCCCGGGGAGCTGGAGGGTTCAGGAAAAGTCTTTTTACCCTGGAGGCCCCCCGGCTCCTTTCCCTCTGCTCTGACCCCTTGCAGCTGCCTCTGGGCTCCCTGTCAGGATGCTTTAGGAACTGGGGGTGGGAAAGGTCAGAGGAATGAGAGGACAGAGATTTTGTTGACCCAGGAACCGAACTGGCTCTTGATGGCCCTGCCCAGGAGCATAAGGAAGACAGCAATATCTAATCAACGTGGCTAACGGACATCAGCAGAAAAGGTAGCTCTTTAATGAGGCTAAAAATATAAAATATTACAGCTGCAATGAGTTGCTCAGTTCCTCTAATGCTACTGGTCTTCCAAGGAGTCTCTGACTCCCCAAAAATGAGGGGAGGGGGAAAACCACAGAACAATAAAAAATTATTTTTGCTGTACTTATTGCTCATTCTGAATCTCTTTTATAGAAATCTGGCCTTTGGCATTGAAGTCGGGTAATATTTTATTAGAAGAAAGCATGATTCATTGAAATGGTGCACTTCGGTATCTATGGAAAGGAAAACTGGGAAGGACACAAAAGAAGTTAGGCTGTGGAAAACCAATTCAAGGAACCACTGCCACACAAAGAATCTCAATCTGCAGCAAGAAACAACAGAAAGGAACAAAATATTTCCAAGGAAACATCTGAGCGTAGTGTTGGAGCCAAGTAAGGAATTATTCTCTATTAGCCTGTCAGAAAAGGGTCGTACCGTATACGTGGTTGAAGAACACCCTGTCATTTTGAAATTAATAGGGTTTTTTTTTATTAGAATCTATGATGATCAGGACTGGTCCCTATACCTGTAAAATTGAAACTTTACTGAAGAAGTAATAAGAGATCCCAGGAGGAAGGGGATGTTTAGTCTGTCTTAAAGAGGATAAAAGTCACATTTATCCTTTATTGCACATTTTCAGAGACTTATTTTTCAAACTATGAAAAGCATATAGTGGTGTTATCCATAGTTCTTTACGTATTATGAGACAGAGATTGTTGAAAGAAGTAAACGTGGAGAACAACCAAAACCTCCCTCCTTAATGCTAAAGTTGGTGACTCTGCCCTATGTGCTGTGTCGGGGTAAACAATCCACAGTCTCCCCCAATACTGGTAAACCTTCCAGTACGTCAGGGCAGTAAACTGGGCTCCCAGTCTCAGTGATACTGAACTGGGAACCTCACCTCAGGCACCGTGTGTGACTGCACTCGGGTCGCTCACACGTGAGCACAAGTGGGTGCATCCACCAGAGACAGCCAGATCCTCAGGCAGCTCCTTTGTGTGTTGCCAATTGCTTTTGCTCTTTGGCAACGCGAGGAGGTTTTATATTTATTTATTTCCTTTCTCTCCTCTTTTTACTTTTCCTGTCCACCTTTTCCTTGTGTTTAGTTCCTGGCTACTGACTTCCTGCTTCCCTTTCTTTTCCTGTTTGTAGGATGCAAACTGATTTTCAAACAACCTAATTAACTACTTCTCAGAGGTGAGTGAGTTTTTTCATTTTTCGCATGACAGAAGCGAAGGAAAAATTAAGTAGTTCACTAATGGCTGTAGGCTGAATCACTGCGGAGTGTATTAGTATTTATAAATCCTGAATTTCTCTGGAGTTCTTAGTTGGCAGTTGAAGCTGTTTTCTCCTTTGAAAGCACAGTTAAGAGGAATGCAGGTACGGACTTTTAGCTTCACATGTGCTGATTTGCAAGAGTAGCTGGTCTAACTGAGGACTTGGTGGTGGCTTCTTTGAGTGGCAGCTCAGCTTAGCATTTTTCAGGATGAGCGTGAGCACCGTGACCATGGTGTTGTCCTTTGGTGGGACGTGCCCTCGCACGGGATGTGCAGGATCAGTCCTCCCTTCCCCTGGCTTCTCAGAGCTTCAGGGTTTTTCTTAATGTCTCTGCTGCTCCCGAGTTTTTGTATGACAGCAGGGAGGATGGATCCATCGAGACATCAGTATTCCCACCCTCGCCCACCTCACTCTAAATATCCTTTACGTGTCGAACTATGAGATTTTCCCTCTTGCTTTTTCAAGCACACAGCCAACTTGCATCGACACCTTCCAGTCTCGGTGGGCAGCATTTACACAAAGAGTTAAAACCCCTTTCTCTTTACACGTTACTGATGAAGAAACGTAGAAAAACTGCAGGTCGCCCAAAGCTTTAGGTAACAGGCATGTGCTCAGTTCTGACGCGGAGTGTAAATCTAGTCCTTCTCGGTGATACTGGACAGAAATCCCAGTGGAAGCTTTTCCTGCCTCTCCCCTGTCTACTTGCCTTCATAATGATAAATGGTGGGAGGGAAAGGGCGAGGGAGGGGGGAAACTATCTAAGCTTTGAACTGGTTGTGTCTTAGAAGGACGGGAAGGAAGAATGCAGATTCATTTAAAGCAGGACTTTTACATGGCTAAAGTCTTTGGTGTGTTTCTCCTCTTGGTCACCTTTGGCGTTCTCATAATTAAGTCTTAGAGCCAAAGATGTCTAATCATGTGAGGCATTATGGCTACTTTTATTTTTTACTTTTAATTGATTACCTATTCCTCCTGTTTTTGTCCTGCACGTAGTTGCTCAGTAGCCATCACCTTTGCTTTCAGTAGGTATCCGTTGCACACTGACTGTTTCATATTACTTCTGATGCACAAAGTGAGTTCATCACCTTTGCAGGATGTCTCATGATTGATTCCTCATGTCCAGGGCAATCTGCTCTAAAGTTTCAGGCTAAAACGAGTGCTTGGATTTAGTGGGAATAATCAATGGTTTGAGTCAGATTCTTCTTATGTTTTGAGTTATCCTTTGGTAGATTCTCAACTGATATTAACTACAACACAATTTGATTCTTCTCTCGGTAGCTGCTCAGATTCACTGGGCACGAGTGAACCAAAATCTGCAGAGTGTGGCTGTGTCATCCATCAAACTCAAACACCCTCTGCCCCATACCTAAACCATACACTGCACAGCCAAGGCTGAGAGCTGGGCTTGTTGAAAAGATTAGAGGGCTGGGCTTGCTATACTGAAGTCTATAAAAGTTTTCCTATTGACTTCAACAGGAATAGGACTGAGCCTTATGATTTTGGCACGAAAATCTGAAAATATTCTTTTTCATCTCTGCTGAACGCTGAACTCCAGCACGCATTGCTGGCTGCCTTACGTAAGATAGAGGCTGTTAAGGAGAAATAGTAGTTTTGCACATATTGTTCTCTGCACATGTTGTTCTCTAGTAAATACTTGTTAGAGGATGCATCCATTCCTGCTGGCAGTGGCTAAGGCTTCGTACACAAATTTGGCCCCGTTTCCTGCTATCAGTGTAAACCTCCCAACTAGAAGCTGCATTTGTCAAATTTTGTCTTTTGGAGTTGTTGAAATCGTTGGTGTCCAAGTAGACGGTGCCAACATTCCACAGAATTCTCTTTCTTAAAAAAAACCCAAAACAAAACAAAAAAACCCCAACAACTTCCTACAGTTTGTAAATACAACCCCAGTGACAATAATTATCAAAACTGTAATGATGAATGGCTGAAAGACAAAAATTAGCATTTGCTGAAAACTAAGGAAAACGGCAACAACAGAAACAAATGAAAGATGTTGGCATTTGTAGAATACTCATTCAGACCTCTTACCCATCGGTATTATTCTTTGGCCTGTTGTGGCCATTCCTCTCATTTTCATTCCAGAGGGTTTTGCTTTTCTTTTGATAAACAAGTTTTCTAATTAACAGAAATCAAAAATTATCCTGATTTTAATTGAACTACTGTTATCAGTACTTCACAGTAGTTTATATTAACGTTTTTATTTCCTTCTTTCAGGGCCTGGTTGCAAATGTGGACTCAGGTTCAGGAGCGCAATTTTCAGGCTGGAGGTGCCTCTCTGCACACCCTGCATAAATCCACCTTGACATCTGAAAAGTCATTCACAAAAACCATCAGACAGGTACGTTGGCTGGTCATAAATGCAATAATGGTCTTTCTGACCTGTGGGCTTGGTCCGTAACCACTAGCTCCATGGCACGATGCTCCAAGGGTATTGACTTTCCTTGCCATTACTCAAGGAGTTTCTCAACAGGGTTGAGCTGCCCATGCCAAATGTAATTTTAAACTTCACTGTGGTTTAACTACAACACAGGCTGGTCTAAACTGGTGCTAGGACTGGGAACCCTAGTGTGAAGCTGCCATCAAAACACCAATGCCTACCGTGACTGTTTTATAGGCAGAGCCTGAAGGGCGGTTTCTCTCGTGACAGTATTTTCACATTAAAACAGCTCATGTTGGACAAGGCTTTTTGCTTTTGTTGTACTGTTCCCAATATTTTCATCTCTTTCATTTTTAATATTGATCCTGTGCTTTGTGGAAAGGAAATAATTTCAAAACCGTATTCTCTCCACTGGCAAGTCACGAACTCACGATTTCTCTTCCAGCCTACTATCACAGCAATAAAAGCCCTCAAATCACATAGAATTTAGGCTGCCTCTTGTCACAGTCAAGCACATGGCACCTCCTTGGAGCAGGTTCTTAAATTAAAATATTGTAAATTTTTTGCTGTTCAAACACCACTGCAGAAACGTGAGTGGCCAAGGAGAGAGGAGGGGGTTTTTCCTCCTGCTGGAATTTTTCTCTATAACCATCCTCAGGGGAGTTCTCGTCTTCAAAAGAAACATTCTTTCTGTACAAGCTGCAAAAAGAATTATTTAATGACATCATAAATTAATACAGAGAGGCACAAATTTTCCAAAATGTGGAGAGAGAGAAAAAAAAAAATTAGTGTTTGCCAAAAACACCCCAGCTCTTCCAGACTTAGGCCTCTCTTGAGCTTGTGAGCTGCCAATGATACCAAATTGAATGGTGGGGCTTTTGGCATGGCTTAAGTTTAGCTTGTTTAAATTTTGGCAAATATTCTTATTACTCACATACTCAGCAAACTGATACAAATATTTGTTCTATTTAGAGTGAAGTCCAAACTCAGTGCTGGCATAAGTGCTCTTGGACTCGGTGGAACTACGCTTGCTTGTGCCAATATTAAATTTGGACATCTAGCTTAAAGAAAAACAGAATAAAAATGTCCCCCAGCCTTTTAGGTACAGATTAAAACACATCAATGGAAAACAGACCTCGCGTGTATCCAAGTTTTCCTCACTTGCTAATTTTTGCCTTAATCTGATTTGAAATGGACCTAGTTTTTCGGCACTTGGATAGCTGTTCCCTCTTATGATGCAACAAACCATCTAACCAGAGCTGGAGCTGAAAAAGCCTCCACAAACGTGAAGTTCTTCACATTCTTGAGAAGTAAAAAGCTGTTTAGACTGTAGTAAATCAAGCCCGGGCGCAGTAAGTGTACTTGATCCATTTTAATGCTGTGCAGGTTGTAGGGATTTTTTTTTTTTAATGATGTCCGTGGTTCAGTGTTTCTGATTTGGAAAACAAACAGACCCTTAACTTTCTGTCTCCAGATTCCAGAGGACATCCAGAGGATAGAGTTGCTGTGCTCTCTGTTTCTGAATCTGAATTTTGCTGCCGGGCAGGCATCACCAGGAATGATGCTGCGTACCTGGGTGCTCGATGGGGAATCACACACTCAGCCCCAATCCAAGGTGTGAAATGCAGAAGAAATGAGGTGGAACCTGGGTGCCCGGGTATATAAACAGGTTAGAAATGTTGCAATTAAAAAAAAAAAAAAACCCACCCCAAGAGCTAAATAGAAGAGCACAATTCCATTCTATAAATTAATACAACCAGAATGTTGGGGATGGATCTGTGCTCAGGCTGAATGGCATTTGTAAGCTGATGGCTGTTTAATGGTATCTAAATGCTCTTATAAATGTCACGTAGAAGTGGGATCCCACTAACTTTAGCTATTTAGAAATGGGAAATCTAGTCTAAGTGGCTGAGCTAGATTCCTCTCTAACTGGAAAAAGATCATCACTAAAGAATGATTCATCCCATTTTAATCTAAATGTCTGATCACTCTCCATTGACTATAAAAGGAGCCCAGATTAGCATATATCCAAATTTTGCACATCTATGTGCTAACTCAGTCTTTTACAATCAGGTCCTGTACTCGCAAATATCACGTACTATTTTTATAACTAAAAGCTTGTTATTTTTCTCAGGGTTTCAGAGGCACTTGCCTCTGAAGCCCCCACTCCAGTGGCTGGACTGGGACTGAGCCTTGGCTGCCCTTTAGAAAGGCTGTGAGCAGTCAGTGCCTGCTGTGTGCTCACAAGTTAAAACTTGGATTAATTACATGTTCTAGTCTCCTCTACATCCACTGCATGAAGTGAAAGATGTCGGAACAATTCTCATAGGAGTTACTTTTAAAACTGCCTTAAATCAATAAATACCGCATCGATGAGCGGAAGGTATACGAAAAATGGCTAAAAGTAGAGGCAATGACATTGTTATTTCTGTTAATCATATTTGTAAAACAGGCAAAAGATCCAGTCTAGCCTGTCATTTGGACTCTGGGCTGCTGACCCCGTTCATTTTCAGGTTGTAGTGGCAGCATTTGTCTTGTTTGGTGTTGCTTCAGTGTCACTATGAGAAATGAACCGAGCATTTCAGATTAGGGGCAGTGACACCCTCAGACCTCTCCCCCCACCTCCAACCTTTAATTCTTCGCTACTGATCTGCACGTAAGTACAGGGACATCATTTTGGTGCTTTTATTATTATTTGGTGGCTTTTTAGCTTAGCCTAGTCGGGCTCGGTGTATTCAGATCACTTCATGTTTCCATTAAAAAAAAGAAACACGAGCTATCACAGATAACCCCAATCCCCGTTAGTTTTGCAGTGGGCAGTTCAGGGTTGACAGAGCAGCTACGAGATGGCAAAGAAATGGGTCAAGTGCTCATTTTGGGAAGTGTGAGATTGGTACAATCAGGCAGAAGAGAGATGAGGCATCCAGTAATTCACCACAGAACACTTCTATACTAATTATTGAAACGCACCCAGAGACAGCTTGTAGTAGTAAAATGACTTTATGTTCTGAAATGTAAAATAAAATGTCCATGCTATGTAACAAACATTTAAAAATTCCATACCACCTGTATCTAATGTGGTTTCTAATAAAGATTTATCTGTAGTATATATGTTTTTTATCTAACCAATTCTTAGTTTTTACATCAAAGGTGTGTAATTAAAAAAAAAATCTTAAATAGATGTCTTTCCAAAAAACCTTGCAACATTCATTTTTATTAAGTATTTCATTCGTAAAAAGCAAAGCTGAATTGGACACGTGGCCTGCATTTGTGATATATATATATTTTTTTATATATATATATATAAAATATATATGTATATAAATAGCTATTCAGCATGCAAAAATGGTAGTGATTTCCAAAATCTGATTACAAAATCCACACTGGTCACACACATGGTCTGCTGAAGGGGTGTATGAGATTGTCCTGGTTGAAACGTGACCTCCGCTTTAGTGGCCTCAGGGTTGTCTCACTGCAAGCAGCCGCCCTCCTCCACCAGCCTCTCTCCATTGGGATGGATTCATCCAAACATGGAAGCACCTCCCCACTTCCAAATCTGTATTTCAGCTTTTTGCCTTTGCCCAAAAAACCCCTCTGTGCCCAACTAGAGCTTAAATATTGCGCTTTTTAGTGGAACCAAACTCCCAGCATCACCTCTGTGTCGCCATCCCTTGGGACTGCATCGCCTGGGAGCTCAGCAGGATGGACACCGGAGGAGGACGCATCCATGCTCAGGAGATTTTTTTGGGTGAAGGCAATGGGAGTTTCGTTCCAGAAAGAGCACGGGTTGCTTTCCCACGCGAGGCTGTTCCTTCGCCGTGGCTGTCACTGAGTGATCCCTCCTCACCTGCTCCCTCCTCACCTGGAAGGGACACTCCGGTAGGCAAAGCCAGCGCTGAAGGAGTCATTTCAAGGTACTTCCACAGTAAACAAGAGTAGCAACATATACACTGGTTACAGATTTTTACCTGTTCTACAAATATTTGTACACTGTAAAGCCTGATGGGGAATGGGAGCTCATCCCTCCCCACCCCGCAATTACGAAAATATTCCTCTATGCCTCCTTTATGCTGAAAACAATTCTTTCTGAGCTAGCTGCAAAAGGAAAAAAAAAAAAAACATAGCACAAAAGGCGCGTTTCAGCTGAATACGAAAGAAATCAAGGACCAGCAAATACAGAGATCGTTTCTGGAAAGTATTAGCAACTTTTAAGCTTAAACTTCATAAATATATTGCAATAAGCGAGTGTGATTCAACCAACGGATGGGAGTCTGAAGACACTGGGTCTGTTCCTGACGCTGCAATTCATTTGCTGTTTGGCCTCGGGCATAACGTGTCACTTCTGAGTCTCCCACAGCCACGAAGGACGGTGGTGTGGGGGGAAGAAGAGACATCTGTGCATCGGTGCCTTCTCCTCTCCTCGCCATGGCACGAACCCTGCGCCGTGCCGGGGAGGTACCGGAGTGGCACCGCAGCCCCCTGACCCCACCGCCGAGCCTCCCCGCCGGCCCCCCGCGCTCCTACAGCTCCGTCACTTCCAGAGGAAGAAGGAATTTCTACAGACAAAAAAAAAAAGAGCTAAAGAAGTGCTGCTACAGCAGTCCTTCAACCGGGCAACCGGCCAGGTCGCTTGTTCCTTTGAGCTTTGGGATGCTGTGACTTCACAAACCAAGTACCGTAAAAGCGAAGCTTGTGTTTTTCCCAAATCGCCCGAATTTGCTCGTGGATGTTTAATATTACAAGCAAAAAGAAAACGACTAGCTACTTCGCTCATTAGTCATGAAGGGCGGTTCCTACTGGATCAGTAATGAAGGCGTGAGGACTAATTTATTCGGGAGTCAGTAAGAGGCTGATGAATCCAGCCCACCGAGACGGGAGATGTAATTCTCTGAAGATGCAAGCCCTTCACCCCCACAAATCCCTCTGGAAATGCACGTTTGTCTCGCCGAAGTGCAAGTTTACCCACAGGTATCGACACGGATTGAACACTGTCCTGGAGCGGTAACGTTGGCTGGGGCATCGCTTGGGCCCTCAGGGTCACCCGTCGGTCCAGTTCTCCACAGTCCCCATCCCTGAATGATACTGCAGCGACGACTCCCTCGCCAAGGAGAAGCTTTGGGAGTAGAGGAACTCGTTGGCCGCGTTTAGGTGCGGAGAGGGGGGTTTCCTCTCGCACACGGAGGGGTGCACCCTTTCCCTGGGGAAAGACGAAGAAGGGACGCGCTCCCGGACCTGAGACTGGGACAGCTGGTTGTAGACGCTGAAGTGGCCGTTACCCGGTGGCTGCGAGCCTTGGCCAGTGATGGAGGGGAGCCGGGGCATCATGGTGGTGGCAGTGAAATGAGCTGGGAAAGGCTGGTAGGGGACAGTCTCCATTGTCTGAACGCTGTAGCTGGTGTAAGGTGCGACGGAAGTCCACATATTGCAGCTCAAGGGGGGAGGAGGAGGTGGCAAGTCGTCCACCGCTGAGACACCAGCGATTTCAGCCCCAGCCCCAGAGTACATGCAGGCTTCCCGCGGAGCCACCTCGCTGCAGTAGGAAGGGCTTAACATCTGCTGATCGTAGGGAGGAGGGGAGCGGAAATAGTGATCGTCTCCTACGGAAGAGGAGGCTTCCAGGTAGGAGCGTTTGCAGGGCAGGTCCAGGTGGCGAGCACTTTCTGCAAACAAACAAAAAAAAAAACCTCCAACAACAAACAATCAAACAAAAAAGCACGTTCGGGAACAGCTCCCAGAGCGACGGGCTGCCAATATAATAGATGTCTGCCAAGAGAGCCGGGTGGTTTTATGGCGTCCCCTTAGAAGCCGAGCACGCAATCTGTGATTATTTCTCACAGGGGCTGGTGCTCTTTTTCAGATTTACTCCAGTTAAACCACTTTAGTTTGGAAAGACAATGTACAACATCAAAAAGACATTGTGTTGCAAATGTCAGGCTAATCCCCTCAGCCTCAAAGCCTTCTGGTGACATTTGTCAGGTTGAGCGAGCCGAGCGGGCTTGGGCTACTATTCTCACATCAGAGATTACTTCTCCTTCATCCAGATAACAGAAGTCCCTGACGCTCTTGCCGTGTTGCTCCTGACAAATTCAAGAAGCCTCTTAAAGGGTCTTATCGCAGCCTGCCTTCCTGCCATTGCAAAAAATGACTATACGTTTCCCAGCTATTCCTGTCAAAAGCTGCAGAAATAGTTGCAGATGAAGGATCCCTTTCCCAGCCATCACTCCTCCCCTCGGCTTCACGCTGGGAAGCTGTACCCCCTCTCCTACAGACCGCGATGGCCGTGGCTGCCTTTACCCGCGGGGTTCTGGTAGATGCTAGGAATAGTCCCTGGGTGAATTAGCGAGTTCATCTGCAGATTGAACTTCTGCTAAAATGACACATTTCCCTTGCAGCCCTCGTTACTGGTGCTGTTAGATTCCTCGTTTGCCCGTGATCAGAGGATTCTCACAGCTTAAATGAATTAGCGGCCAATGAGACATGCAGATAGAAGGCTTTTTTTTTTTTTTTTAATTATTTTTTTTCTCTGTGCAAAATTTTTCCCTTTAACTTAAAACACGTCATGACCTCATCTGGTGCTGGACTAAAAGGAAGAGAATGCAGTCACAGCTCACTTCTTAGACTTGAGAGGTAGTGGAGGAGAGAGGGATGCTCACACCCCGCTGCCCCAGTCCCGCTGCTCTGCGGCCACCGAGAGGATTGCTAAAGGCTTCCTCCTGGAGAAGTGCTGAACCTGTATAATTTCATTAACGCTAATGGCAGTGTCAAAGCATCTCAGGATAGATAAGGCCCCCTCCAAACAATTATTAATTCTGCTGATTCTAACAATGGGTAGTTTTCCAGCGCAGCTTCATGCCATTTGAATTATGTATTTCTGATTATTATTTTCGGCTCCAACTCAGAGTCTGAATTTGCCTTCTATGGGACAAAAACCTCTAATAACTGCCCAAAACCCCAGCTCTTGGGCCCTGACTCTCCAAAACACTTTGATCACATCAGTGTCTTTGAAGATCAAGGCCTAAGAGACAAATCCAAAATGCACTGGAATTAGCAGGAAGCTTTCAGTGCTCACACTCTTAGGTTTATTTGCTGTAATACTTTTCTACATGTAAACTCAAGTTACCTCTTCTTTTTAGGCAATGGTAGAAGAGCCCTGAATCCCTCTGTGCTGTGAAGGTGTTGAGTGGCAGGTCTTGAGTATCTGAAGCTGCAAATTGCATGTGAGCACCGTTCTCATACTGATAATGTTGAAGGGTCTGGTGATTCCCATGAAGTGGGTTAACATCTGGCTTTGCTGAAAGCTGGCCGTGACTGGACACCAACCTCTGCCTCATGATGCTTTTGGAAATTACTGGATATTCTTTGCTAAAGGAGGTAAGAAAAATTATTGCCAGTTAGAGAGCAATCGGCATTAACAGAAAGATGAAATATGAGTTTGGATTCCCTAGAGCATCCCCGTGCAATGACTTCAACACCCTTGGCCAAATGCAATGAACTCATCACGCTTTGCTGGGTGTGGGCAAGTGTTACAACACCACACAGAGTGTGTCACTGATTTACAGGAAGAACTTTTTGGGGGTATAAATGTCATTAAAAGCCCTAATGCCTTCAAACACAAGAAAACGTGGTGCCTCTGCACCTTTAACAACTTCTTCTCCAAAGAGGTGCAACACACCAGTAGCAGAATAAGAATTAAAGCATCATTTGAGAAGAAATGATGACGTGTGGTGTAACGAGATGGGGAGGGAGCCTGGATTGTCTTGGGAGTGAGAACTCTGCACTGCCTAAGCCTCCTCTGTGCCGATGGAGCAGGACTCCTGGGAAGCCACCGCTGTGTCCCCACCTTCCTCAGTCTCTCAGCACAGGTGGTGCCCGTGCTGGGGTGGCTCTCCCTGTTGTGATGGTTTTATATTATTTATTATTATTTATATTAATATTTATATTAATATACGTTATTTATATTATTAATATTTATTATTTATATGTCATCTCCCACAGAAAGATTTGCTTTCATGGCTCAGATAGACGTAGCTACTGACTGCAGGTGCCATTTGTTCTTGTGGTTGGGAATCCTATGTTTATTTCAGGGTTTTAATTTTTCCCCTGGGATAGCATTAGCAAGGGACCTGTAGATGAAATCAGAACCCTGTTAAGTTTATCTGTTGCCCGTGGAATAACATCTTACTGTAATAGGAATCCCCCCCGATTTAAACAGCATTGCTTTCCAAGCGAAACCAGCAGAACTCGTGAAAAGGGCAAAAAGGCCCCAAAATATTTATGTGGTCACTGAGACTATTTCTGCAGAGGGTCTGGAGGGCGCCGTGTTGGACACAGCCTGCCCGTGGGTGCTGCCTGGGTTGGGTGCAGCCTTGCACACGTGTGTGCACTGCAGCAGCCCCCTGAGCCCCACGAGCAGGGCAGGAGACCACCCCACCGAGCCCCCTCCTCGCCACCATGTCCCCCCCCCCCCGTACCTCTGCAGTCGTGCCACGCGCAGGTCGCTGTCGTCGCTCCCCCTGAATCCCTTGGCAAAGGGGTTGTTTTCGATTTTCAGCTGGGTTATCTTTAAAAGAACAAAACCAAACCTTTGAAAATAGACCCGACGGAAAGGTGCAGCGGGAGGTCGGGGGGCGGCGGGTCCCTGGGTGCACCATCGTCCTGCCCGACACCCCGCGAAACGCAGAGCCCACCAGAGGTTCAGCCCCCTGAAAACGCGGTGGTGGAGGCGGCGTGTCTGCATCCAGAGCTGAGGGAGAAACCTGGCTGTGAAGCCCGGTGCTAGATCTTGCCAGAAGCAGCTTTTTAAAGGTGACAAAATTGAGGACGGGGATGCAGTTTTCCTGAAGTTTGGGTCCTGTGTTCTTATTCTGGGCTCTTGTTAGCAAGAATACGTTTGTCTGATGTAAAGGAAGGCTTTCTGTGTCACCGTGGTAGACACTCCTGTTCCTTACAGCATGGCTCTCCCTCAGTTCCTTAACAATTTTATGTTATAATCATTTTTCTGCTGTGAAGTCTCAACTCAAATAATGAATTGTCACTGGGCAAAGGAAGGGTGCTGCCTTCCCCCCCAGGAGCTGCAGTGTATTTAAAAGGGTCAAAATGCCTTAGAACTGACTTAGACTTAAATTTGCTGGAACTCAGCTCTGCTGTTTCATGAAAATTATGTTAAAAAAAAGATACGGATGAAATTGCCTTTAAAACTATCCAGTAATTCATCTGCCTTACAGCTCCAGCAAACATAGTCTTCCCTTGCCAATCCCACCTCCCGATCCCTTCCCTGTATAAGACAAGTACAAACCAAAGCCATACAATGGTTGGGAATGCCAGGAAGAGGTTGGACTTTGTTGCCCAGTGAAAAATTAAAATAAACCATCTCTTCACCAAAAGATTTTGTGAATACAGACAGGTAGCTTAACAAGATTGTCCGAGAGGGTTGTAGCAGCTGGAAAATGCCCAAAAAGCACCAGAATGTTTGTAGGGATGTAGGAGCTCCTAAAATATCCACCTCCCAAAGAGATGTACGTGTGTCTGGGCACAGCCACCCACCCAAGGCTCTTTGGCAGTCGGGTTGCAGACAGGTCTAACACATATCGGGGACAGAACCAGCTCTTATGAATGTCCTGCCCTACTAAGGGACACCAGTGGGTGGGATCATCTCCTTGAGCATCCGACTGTTGCTGAAAAGAGCTTTTCCAGGAGGAGGAGAGGTGGTGGGGTGGCAGGGGAGGGAGGTGGGGACACATATCTCCCTGCAGATCGTGCTGCTGCCCTTGGGTCTCCCCTCTGCCAGCCTGTGCCTGATTTTAGTGGCGAGAATAGAAAAGAAGTTCTGTGTCTGGATGATTTACAGGAGTGTTGCTGTAAGTAACTGCTAGCGATGCTGAAAAATATCCCTTACTGAGAAACTCCTGAGAAAACAGCTGGCCGGTATCTGTGATGGAGAGGAAAGGTGGTGACATGTGAATTTAACCAGCCTCAAGGGCTCCAGCTTTTCCTTTCTGCTCCCACAGTGGCTCCAAGGTAGCTCCCAGTCAGCTGATGGACCACAAGAAGCGTAGGGCCCTTCCTAACCCACAGCTGACATCAGGTTTGTACCCCTTAATTTAATGTTGTTATTTACTGACTATGGTTTTCCTCTGACATGAGCAGAATCGGAGCTTCAGTCCCCCCCCTTGTCACCTTCCCCTGGTTTCATCCAGCCCAGGAGGGAGTTTTGAGTGAGCACCTACACCTCCCTCACCGAGCTGTACCCGGGGGGGGGCCTCTGACATCAGCTTTCCAGCTCTGGGAGCCCCACAGTCAGCTCTGGAACCACAACTCTCCTTGTTTCTTTAGAAAGACGATTATTTGCAAGGCCAGCTCTTGCTGGCAGGATATTTCTGAGCTAAAAAAAGAATTTGGTGGTTTGTTTTTTCTAAAAGATGCCTACACCAGGCTTTCAGTTGTTAATGCCTACAAGAGTAAGTGAAACCGTTTGGGTATTTCTCTGAGGTTGTGGTTTGCTCGAAACCACAGTGAGGTTGTGGCGAGACCTTCTGCCTCCCGCTCCTCAGCTGTGGACTGCTGTGTGTGTGTACCCCCCCCCAGCCTGGCTGCATCCAACCCCCCCAGCCTGCAAACTGCACAGCGAGAGCCGGGTGGTTCCTGGCAGGAGCTTCCCAAAAGAATTAGGGCTCGTCTGGGGCATTTTCCTTAAACCCATCAGATTCACCCTGTGCTGCTGCTGTCAGCTACCGCCCCCTCCTATCCCCCCCCAGCAGTGGTTGTATGGCAACGACAGTGGAAGTATTAAATTCATAAAGTACTTTGGGAACCTTAGGGATGAAAGGCAGTATTGACACACAAGACATTTTAAATAGCTATTAAATAAGCTCTTTCGAGCCTCTTTGGTTAACCATGTTTGGGCAACTGGTCATTTTACACCCACCGCTACAACTTTTCAAACAGGATTCACTTCAGTGTCCAAATAGGGTTGACTTCTTTTTTTTTTTTTTTTTTTTTCCTTCCCCTGTCTTACCATAACACACACATCCATGTTTCTGCCCTGAGCCTTTTAACTGGCTCGCTAATTGCAAAAATCTTGCAAGGACTCTACGCTTCAAGCATCAAAGGGCGTACAGGCATCCTGCTTGGGAGGAAAAGCTCTGGTCAGATAATTGGGGAGGAAGAATTTCACGTATGTTCCTGTTCCTGTAAGTAGTTTCCCATGACTGTGTAGAAAAGGGGCTGGGACAGTAAGACATGGCAGATTTCCCGTGCGGGGTGACAAGAGGGCTCCCCTTCACTCTGCACCTTTATTTATGAATCCCAACATACTTTAAAGGCTCCAATTAATCCTCATACAAGCCTGCAGCTGGGCTTCACCAGCAGGAAAGCTGCAGGGGAGCAGGAGCTTGTGCAAAGGCAGGAAAACGGGGAGCAGGATTGAAAGCAGAGCCTTGCCATCCCATCCCCTGCCCGGTGTCCTCTCCTCTCCCCACCACGGTCACAGGGAGGTGACAATTAACCGTCACATCGCCGTCCATCCCGCTCATAACCTGGGTTGGTAAAATGCTCACACTACCCTCTGCCACCACAACAAACACGCTCAAAAAAGCAGCAGAGCAGGCGAACCCCTGCGATATGGGGGTGTCCCAAAGCAGAGAACCCAGCCTTTTTGTACTTTATATCCCCCCCCAAACCCCCTCCTGCCTCCATGTGCTCAGCACAGAGCAGGCTCTTAGCTGCGTTTTTATGGTTACATTCCTCATATGTCTCACTAAGTACACATACTATAATTACTTTTCACTGTAGATTTATGAGCAAGCTTTACTAGTCATTATTAGGTTTGCTTGCTGTTTTGAGTGACATCTCAGCCTTTATGAGCACGCGGATTCATTAGCGGCTGGCCTCGCAGGCTTTGCCAAGATATTGTTGCCCAACGGATGCTCGGGCTGCTCCTTCGCTGCATCCTCTGGCTCGGCAGCTCTTGCTTCATGCTTGCAGGGCTGGGGTGGTGGAAACTTGATTTCTGCTGCACAATAGTGGCATAAATCCTGTGTGTCCCCCCCCCTCCTCCCCTTCCCAAAGCCCAGCTCCACAGCCACATCCCCGCTCCGCGCCAGCTCCGAAGGTCATTTCGCAGCCCTGGGCAGCAGAGGGTGCGAGTTGCAAAAGCCCAGGGAGAGAAACAGGGAGCACTTTTTAGGCAGGAAAGCAGGAAAGCAGCCTACCTTGTGGTTCTGGTAGGAGGTCACGGATATAAAGGACGTCTCTGGAAAAACATGGGTGCAGAAGGCTGTGTTCTTCGACCCGAAAGCGTTGTTCTCATCCGCCTTCACAATATGCAGCCGCGGTTGGTATTTATGCATTGAATTAAGAATGATCTGAAAAACAATTGATGCTAAAGTAAGGAATCCAATTTAAAAAAAAAAAAACAACAAAACAAAACCCAACACAAATCAAACACAAGCCATAGCTATTCGACAGACTTTAGCAGGACACAAAAGCCCACTAGTGCTCAGCTTCAGCTTCGCTTCCAAATTAGAGGGGAAAATTACATTCTATAAACGCACATGAACCAAGACAGAAAAGGTATCCGCTGCTCTGGCAAGCAGAGCTGAACTTAAAGCTTTCCTGGTAAACCCTCATTTTCTTATTGCTATTGGATAGAGTCAGTCTGGGTGGAAAAAAAGTCATAAATTTTTTTCCCAGCTCATGCTGAAGCCGTACAATATCTATAATTCACCAGCAGACTGGTCCATAAAGATTCCTAATAAATACTTTACTGAGCTGAAAAACACACAGTTTAGCAGAGGCAAAAAAATATATAATCACACAAACCACAGAGGCGGGGGGCAGGGGAGGGGGGAAAGCAGGCTGGTTTTCTTTTATCTGCTGGTAAAAGAAAACTAGAAAAGAGAAAAGAGGAGATTGGGTTTTTTTCCCCCTCCTGTTTGTGGAGCGGCTCCGTGCGGGTGGCTGGGTCCGGGCACCTCTCGTGGTCACTCGGTGGCTTCTGCCCTTTTCCTGGGTCCCTGTGAGCGAGGCAGGAGCCAGACAAAGGCTTTTGCATGGTGGGGGCTGGGGGGGGGGGGGCGAGGAAGCGCTGAGATCCAGCAGGGATTGCACAGCCCAGGCTCCTCCGATGGAGCATCAGGGGCCGAGCGGGGCTACCAGAGCCGGGGGGCAGCTGGCCCAAGCCCTGGCTGTGCCACCCAGCCCAGTCCCCAGCAGCATTGTTCTTCCACAAAGAAGGGACGTGCCCAGATGCATTTAAGAAATGGAATTTCTTTTAAGAAGTTGAATGGTTTTGAGAAAAGCCTTTATTCCTTTAACTGGGCAAAGAAGAAATACTGCTTTCTTCTTGTTTTCTTGGCGTAACCCTTTTCGGTCTCTTCTTCCCTCTCCCAAATTGACTGAGTCTGTCCTCCCCGAGTCCGGCTGGTCCTAGAGGTGAGGGGATCTCCAGCCAGGCTGAGACCCCTCCCCAAACTGGGGTGCCCAAAGCAGCCTGCAAGGACACGTCCAGCCCCGAAGGAGGCACAGGCAAAGGGCCAAGGAGGGAAGAACACAATGGGTGGTGTCTTCAACTGGTGGTAGTTAAATGGATGGATGGATGGATGGATGTACACAATCCAGCAGAGCAGTATCTCTGTGGATTTAGCCAATTTTAAATGAGAATTATCAAGAATTGGAAGACATTTTAGTCTGAGGAAGAGGAGGCTGAGGGGAGACCTTCTCATGCTTTATAACTACCTGAAGGGGGGTGTAGAGAGGC
>JAOTQQ010000006.1:6041668-6082985 GCA_026546715.1 Gallinago undulata | reverse complement strand
TTTTCCATTGCTGGTCTCTTCAGCAGGCACCGGGGGGTGGAAGGGTTTGGGAAAAGCAGAGGGAATCGTGGCGGCGGGGGAGGCTGCTGGAGCATTCGGGGTAAAAAATCACGAGGGAAAACAACGCGCTTCCCCCACCAGAACGCAAAAATCATTTCTGTCTCCTGGGTGAGCAACCTTGCTGTCAAAGGCCCAGGAAAGGGGAGAAGGGCAGAAGAGAAAGGAACTCTGGGGGACAAATAAATGAAAAGAAGAAGACTCTAAACCGGTTCTGATTTGGGGCTGCGATGGGGGAATCGCTGCTGCCTTCGTCTGCTGGACCAGCGTGACTGAACCAGGGCTTTGAGTAAACTACCCCATGCTTTGCTTTAGAAGCAAAATATTACTACAGAAGAAAGGAATTTAAAACTTTTCTCGACTCAACATAAATACATATTTTTTAAGGCCAAAATGGACCATTAGATCACGTGGTCCAGCCTCTGGCATAATCCAGGCTGTGGCTTTACTCTCTTACACCTGCCAGACAACCGACGCTTGGCCTAAAGTATCTCCTCCGAGAAGACATCCAATCTCAAGCGCTTTGGGGATGGACAACCCACCACCTCCACCAGCGGTTTGTTCCAGCAGTTAATCACCCAGCCCGTTAAGAATATTTTATTTTACATTTGTCTGGTTTTAACTGCCAGCCATTGGCTCTCGTATCTATCACTGCTCCATGAAAGAGAGCTCTGGGGTGTTGGCACCCCTCCCGTGGGAAGGTATTTATGTTGGTTTCTGAGTTTGCACAGCAAACAGTCGAGCCGATTGCAATTTTCTTACGGAAGAGAAGGCAAACAGAAATGTCCTCTTACCATTTATTGTCACAGAATTTGTACCGGTGGTCGTCAGCCGGGACGATGTCGATCAACAGGATGTACTTGGTCTTGGGGTTCATGCCGGTCACTTTAACCTTGTAACTAGGAAACATCCTCCTTGGGAAAAGCAAAGGGTTAACACGTCAGTGAGCAACCTGGAGCAGCGGTGGGACAGATGGAAACTTGGAGCGGCACCCCGAAAGGCAGATCCACCATGGGAGGAATTCACAAATGAGCTTCAAAACGTTATTGCTGCCTGAATTAAACTCCCCCTTTCCAGAGCATGGGCTGCAAAGGGTTAGTGCAAAAAAAGGGGCGTAAATATGGCTGATGGTATGGAGAAGGGGAGCTATGGGTCAGGAAAGGGCGAGTGTAGAGAGAGAAATGGGGGTGAACCAAAGCACACGTGGCTTTCTCATCCACACGCTCCCAATGTCCACGCCACCTGGTCCCACCACATCACCTCCTGACACGGTACCTGAGCCTGCCTTCCCCGTCACAGACTGAAAACTGAGGATTGACAAAGCTGGGAGGGATGGGACATTAAGGGTTAAACCCTGCAGACACCGCTCCTCTGGCCTTCCCGGATTTCCCAAATCCACAACATTCACAGCTAAACCTTGTTCCAGCCCGGAGCACCACAAAGCTCCCCGCTGAAAAATCACCCGTCCCATCGATCTACCATGGACCTTAGCAAATGCGGAGCAAGAACATCAAATGGGCAACACCACATCAACCAGCGTATTGTTAAAGTACATTTTTATACACCCTACATGTCTCAAGAATCTTTGCAATATTACAGAATACTTTTTAATAAAGCTATGGCCATGAAACCAGTATATTTGTGACCCAAAGGAGATGGCCCTGATGGGTATGGGCGCTGCCACGGGCTTCCTGAGCCCTTCAGGCTGCAGCAGGAGCCAGGATTTGCAGGATGAGGCACTTCACATCCTCAGAGTAACCATTTTCTCCATCTTCCCACCCTCCTCCTCCTCATCCAGTGAAAAACAACAAAAAAACCAAAAAAAAACCCCAAGCCAACTGGGCAAACTGGCCTTCAAGCAACCAGACAGGACAGAAAACTCCTTTCCACCAGCGTGAGGGGAGAGAGGGTGAGAACTGCCGCATCCTAGTGTCTTTCTAATTACCCTAATTAATAAGGAACCCAAATTCTGCTGTCGTTTCTCCATCGGCCGTCGAGGCCGCTTTGCCCCCTGCCTTTCCCCGCACGTTGCCCCCCGCCCGGCCACGCTGGCCCGGGTCTGCAGCACCATTTTGTGGCTGCTTGGGGAGAAGGCAACAAAATGGGCCCTGTTCGAAACCATTTCAATTGACTCTTTTACCCGCCCTGCATAAATTCCAGATGTTTACCATGTAATTAGCCGGGACTAAAAAAGGGTGGTTTACCAATGTCCGTATTTGATTTTCATTCATAAACTCTGCACTCCTCTTAACCTTGTCCTCCTACAGGTAAGCACCTGGATAAATACAGTAGGACATTTCAATTTGCGAATACACAGCCCAATTCACACGTTGGAAAAAAATGGCATAAGGAATCCGATCCGAATGCCAAGATTTTTTATTTTTTTTTTTTAAATTAGGCCTTAAAATGACATTTGAAAATGAAACAAAAATGAGGAGGAATTGATTAAAAACCAGAAATGAGATGGATGCTATTTGACAGTTACTGCGCTGTACCCGCCGAATGTCCTGCATCGGGGATTTTTATAACATCTAGCTTCTGAATTTCTTTCTTTTTTTTTTTTTTTTTTCCCTCAATCATTTCATTTACTGTAGTACATCCAAGCTGCTAAAGTAGCCGGACTGATATATTGTAAATGTTAAGTGCTTTTTTAATGGCATTTAAAATTAAGCTTCAGCATATGGACTTCATATAGCATGGACATGCCTGAGTTTATAATGTTCTTTAGCATAGCCCTCTAAAATAAATACAAAGAGCCAAAGTACTACTATAATATATACAGCTGAAATTCTTTAAGGATAACAAATGGGGACTTGCATCTGATTGAAGGTGTTGCTTAACTTGCGAACCGCTCGGTATCTCGCAGTGGTAGCGTTGCACTCAGCAGTCGACAGACCCAGCTACGACCAAGTTTGCCAACTCTCCACATTCTTTTCCAGGAAAACACAGGGTAGATTTTAGTAATTTGGCTGTGCACGGACATTTCATCATTATTATTAGCTGCTGCATTTTGGCCTTAAAAATAAAAAAAAAATTAAAAAAAATAAAAATATGCGACTAATGTGCTGTCCAGGGACTTGTCAGTTTAATTTTCTTAATGAAAACATATTTCTCAACCCCTTGGCAGAGACTCATTTAGTAAATATCTCTTTGCAGTACGATACAAACACGGGTTGTGCGTTTCTGGTGGGAAGGCATGACAAACCGAAGAGCTGGGTCCAAGAAAACGCAGTCATAGAGTTTCAATTAAAAAAAAAAAAAAAAAAAAAAAAGAAATAAAAACCCAAGAGAGAGCACCTAAGTAGCATGTCCTGGCCCTTTTTAAATGCCCCATTTGAAAGAGGGGAGTAGAAACCCACCGGGCTGCACCACCCCTACAGTGGGTCTACACAGCTCCCCAGTCGGCCCTGGGAAAAGGCCAAAAACCTGCCTCCTTCCCCAAATTGACTCCGGGTCAATGGAGCTACTCACAGCCACGGGCTCGGCGCTCGGCAACAGCTTTGCACAACCGGCCCCTCTGCCAAATCCCGGCAGGGGCAGGGGCTCCCGGGGCGGATGGGCGGCTCCGCGGAGGATGCTTGGTCCCGGGGCCAGCTCTCCCATCACAATAGACCGCTTCATCACCCATCGCTCGGGGACCGGCAGAAGAATAACCCATAAAAAACTTGCCAAGCTCTGGGCAAGCTCAGCCCTGGCTTTGGCGGTGGTGGGAGGGGAGGGGAGGGGGGGTCCTGAAGCAGGCAGGCAGCCCCCACGCTTTGCCCAGCCTCTCTTCCCACCGCCGAGCGCCACTCTAGACACGGCGAGGGCTGCGCGGCGCGGAAACCGGTGACAAAAGACTGGGAATTCGGGGCTTCCCGGGGAGTGTCCCCGACCAGGAGGCAGCTGGTGACACCTGGGTGCCAGCAGGGGAGCTCAGCCAGGTTCAGCCCTGGGCACAGGGTACCAACTATCAGGTGCAGTTCAAGCCACCAGGAGATTAAAAGAGGCCATTCCTGGTCCCATCATCTTTCCTTCAGACCCAAAGCCTGGTCGGACACGCCATCCCAGGGCTGCAGCAGATGCCCTGAACGTGCTGCCAACCCTGCGGTGGGGGGAGTCCAGGACCGGACCAATTTCTTCCTCTAAAGAGGAAGAAAAAGAGCTTTTTTTACTTTGGTTGGGTTTTTTCGGAAGCCACACAAAGCGTGTGTCTGACCTGCCAGCCCACGTTAGCTGTGCCACGGGGCAGCCCCCCAGCCCGCCCAGGAACCGGGGACCCCACGAGCTGGTGGCACACGGGGGGACACAGCAGAAGCCCCGACAGCCTGTTCCTCTGCAAAACAGCCAGTATCCCTCCATTTCGGACCCGTTCAGAACCCACTTCTCCCTCCCTCCAGCTCAACCCAGTGAAGAAAGGACCATCCAAACTCCTCAGGACCATCCCCATGGTCTCCTGCATCCCCTCCGAGCCCCCCCCCCGCCCCGGGTTTAGGGACACCAGGCTCGTTCCTACCTCCCTCCCCACATGGCAGGGGCACGGCGCTGCTCTGCGATGGGGGCAGCTCGCGCCACCCCTCAGAGGGGAAAATTAAATCAGTTCTTTACATTTTTACCCAAGAAAACCCCCCTCAAAGAAAGCTTTGAGGCTACGGGGCCTCACTCCTGAGCGAGCGGGACGTCTGATACGGCATTAAAACTCCACGGTCTGGCACCCCTTCGCTGGGGGTTGAGGTGCAGGGGGATGCCCTGGGGAGGGCAGAGGGGCTCGGAGCAGGGATGGAATCGCTGGGAATTGTCACCGCACTGCCACAGGCCCGGCTAAGCCCTTCCCCGCAGCCCCGTGCAGATGAGACGTAGCAAAACCAGTAAAAGCCAGGAAAATAAACAAGCGGCACAATTCTGTAGCCCTCCCAAGCTTCAAAGATGATGTGCGAGTGAATTATTTGTTCTGATAATAAAGTAGTCGTTGCTTAGCTAAGTTTATGCTAGGCACATTTTATCTCTACATGATATTCACAAATTGTTTTAAAATGAACTGTTAGAATAAGCATCTCTTGTTTATTTATTTATTCTATTGCTATCCAACCCCCCTAACCGGTTACTGACATGGAGCCAAAGTTTCTATTATGTTCAAACAAAGTTTAATTAATGTGTAATTGGTCGGTCGGATTTGGAAGAGAGCGATAAGAGGAGAGCTTTGCTTTCGTTTGGGGCAGCAGTTCCCAGCCTTTCAGGCTCTCCAGGCTTGGCCACTTCATGGGCATCTTGTGTTTGAATCCCCAGGAGAGCAGGCCTGGCTGGTCCTGGAGAGTTGGGCGGCTGCAAGGTTCCCAGGTCCAATAAAGTCTGATTGTTTTTTGGGCAGGAGGCAGCAATCCAATGCAGCCAGAGAAGCCGAGAGCATCAGAGCTTTAAAGAGCTCCAAACATTCTTCTGAGCACCGACTGCCCCACACCAGGACCTGTGTGTCTCAGGGACATTGGCTCATGCTGTGGTTCTGCCGAGTGACGAGGTGGCTTCTGCAAACCCTTCAGGCATCACCACCCTCCTGCTCACAAGGATTGATCTAACCCTCCTGGCTTAGAGGCAAAGGTTTCTGATGCTCGTAGTGATGCGTTAGCTGGGAAGGGGTTCCTCTGCCCAGCACGTGGTAAGGAGGGAAGCCATGGGGAACTCAACTGGTATTTCCATAGAGGAAACTGCGAGGAAACAGGACACCCGTATCCTGTTGGAGCAACCCAAGTCATGTCCTCACCAAAGGCGGTCAGTGCTCTCTGAAGCCCAGGGGATTGTGCAGACTGGTGCTCATTGCATCTCCCTGGGGTGTGAACGGTGCCTCAGATACTCCTTCTGTCCCTTCAGGGGGTAAAAACGTCCCACAGCTCAGCAGCTGAAGTTCTATTTTCAAAAAGAGTTTCCTTAAGATAAAGTGATCCAAAGACAGTGATTAAGTGGTCAAGTAAAGCAACGACTGGATTTTCAGAAGTTCCTGTACGGTGCTGTTTATGGCATATCAGCTTGTGAAAGGATCAGAAAACCAAGAAATCACTCAAGAATTTAGCTAACAAGCCATACCATGGCTGAAAGACCACCTCCTCAGGAGCTGCTGGGCATGCCAAGATGCCTCCAGCAACAGTTTCAAAGCACCAAGGCAGATGATATGCCTTCAGCCCAAATAATGACTAATGCAGCCCCAAATTCTTCTTGAGAATTGGCCATGGGTGCCTAAGGATGCTTCTCCTTGTCTTCATTGTTAGGAGGAAAAGGGATGGTGCAGAGGCTTCAAGAACCACGTTTCCATTCTGATGACCTTCCGGCTTTTTTTTTCTAATTTCCCTTCTTTTGACAAGTATTTCTTCCACTGACTTAACGCATCTTTAAAAATAATATTCTCCGGGGCAGATTAAAACAAATTTGGGGATGTCAGCTGTTTCTTTTAGCCTTTTAAATGGCATTTCCTTTTTGATAGATTCTTGCTTTCAGAAAATACTTTAAAGAGATCAAAGAGTTTTTCAACAGGGTCCCATTTTCCCAGTGTATCCTAACCCTCAGTCCCTTATTTCTCTTATCACCCACGCCACTCCGCTATGACGCTCTGTATACAAAGTAAGAGCAGTTAACTTTGAAGTGCTGGATTAGCCCATGCCAGATCCTTGCCTCAGAATAACAAACAATACAGGTTCAACAGGAGTTCTCATCAGTAGTTCATTTTTCAGCCCCAAATTCACTGTCACTAACACAAGCAACATTGAACTCTCAGTCTATGGGCAGATAGGAGAGATTTATCTGGTGGCAGGACCATGACCTAGTGATGAGAAGGTCAGACAGTTAAGGGATTTTTATATTTTGGAATGGCGAGGTTGTATTTTTTTTCTTCTGGCTAGCGCATCTAATTTTTAAATACAACATGGTTTCTCACATACTTGAGAACTTGGTTAGCTGGATGGCTGCTTTCATGGTCTAGAAACATTTCCTCTCTTTGCCCCACGGTAACTTGAAACACGGGTGGGCTTCTTCCCGTGGGATGCTTCTCGCTTTGCCGTAGCCGAAGATGAGCAGAGAAGGTCCCAACGTGCCGGAGGATGGGAGAGGTCAGTGCCAGCAGCCTCCGGTGGCACAGCACAAAGGTGCTTTGGAGAGAAGCTCTGCAAGAGCGTGGCCAACGACCTGGCGTTGCAGCTTTTCGGGGCAGGTTTGCTCCCTCCGTGGTGCAGCCCTTCCAGTTGCGTGGGCTCCACGGGGGCTTTCGGAGGAGGCAGCAGCAGACGTGGCCATCGGTGGCCAGGCCACGTGCCAGCTCATCGGTGCAGAGTAGGAGATGTTCCACAGCACCAGTGCCCAGGAGCCTTCGATGCAAAGGCAGAGCGATGGCGGGGATCTTCCCCAACTGGTTTGGGCTTGACCAAACCCTTCCTTGCAACCCTGGCCAGTGCTGCTGCAGCTCCAGCCTAAGGATGAGCAGGGAAAGCTTAACCGTGAGCATCTCATGTCTTCAACAAACTCAAAGCAAGGACTTTTGTTTGAAGAGGAAAGAGCATTACAAACTTAAATCCCATCTCTGCCCTGCTCGGCGTGCAGGAGCTCTGTCTTCCTTGCCAAAGCTGTTGACATCTTCAGCAGCGCGGCCAAGAGCCATTGGAGTTTGCTCCTGCTCCTTTCTCTAAAAGCAGGCATTTGCCCTAACAGGGTAATTCCAGGACCCCAAATTTAGGACTAAGCAGATCAAACATTCCTTAAATATCTCCTTTATTTCCAAGTTTTAAATTGATGGCTCACATTCCATCACTGATCTCGGATATTAAGGTTTGCTTTCGGATCAAAAAACCTTCAGCAGAGATTCTTGTAACTGCCTCAAAAGATTCTGGACAAATATTTCCCTTTAATTGTAATGAGAACTGGGCATCCATATGCCCTACAGAGCCATGGAAAATTTAACTTTTAAAGGATTATTCACAGAGGAAAGCTGCACCAGCTTAGCCAAAGCATTTATACTTCTTCAGACCTTGATGTCCTAAAAACTAGTTTTATTTTGGTTTACTAAAGTTGATTAGGAACAGATTTTTTTAAACTGAAATAAGCCACTTTTAAAATGAAACTTGAACATCTAAAGGGGGGTTGCATCTTTTCCACACATGCAAGCTGCTTTATTGATTTTTTTTTTCCTGTGCAATATTTTCCTACATATGCCTCTTAAAACCTGCTACCATAAAGACTGACGCTATCTTTGTACCTGTGCACATCCTGCACTCCAGCCAAAACTCAATTTCAGCATCCCAAGCCTCCTGTTCCCATCACTGCGATGGTTGTGCTACCACTGAGGAATTACAGAGTACTTTCTCTCCAGTAACCGTTCACAAAAATGAGACCAGACATCCTGTGACTTAGTCTTTTTTTTACTGATTAGCCATAGGCTGCGTCAATTTTTTTGTCCCTGCCAGTATCTAGAGAGAAACTGCAATGCTGCTGAGACTGGCACCTTGGAAAACAACTGGAGCTAAAGAAAAACTAACAGAAAGAAAGAAATCCTGAGCCAGGAAAACTATGTATGCAAAGATTAACTTGCTGCAGAAATAAAGTCTGGAAGATGAGATTTCACAAAGAATTGCGAGAGACAAAGCAGGGTTTGCCACAAGTTTAGGAAAAAAAAAAATAATAATACAATTGTTCAGTTGAATAATGGCGCAGAAGAGGAAATTGGAAAGCAGGATTGTACTGAATTCCCTTGTTTGCTTTCTGCTTCCCCCACCCCTCGCACGACTCCATCACCAGGGAATGCCCAGGCTCCGCAGGAAAGGTGTGAGTCTGTGAGTCTGTGAGTCTGTGAGTCTGTGAGCTCCACGCAGAGCCCGACCTGGGATTCTGATGGACATCTGCATCTCCACCCAGATGCACCCTGTCTCTTTTATTACCACCGATATTCATTTTATTAATTTGACTTAAGAGGACCTCACCGCCTGGAAAAGTCTTCTTATTTCTTTTTTTATTTTATTTTATTGTTTTGATTTTTTTATTTTTTTTTTAAATAAATGGGAGGTTTTGTGAACAATTATAGTCTTATTTACCAACACGGGCGTGCACAGCTCCGGGGGGGCGCTGGGCTCATGCCCCGGGAAGGCAAAGCTGGGACCGGGGACCGCCGCTGCACCGGGGGCTCGGCGGTGGGAGGCTGCCGGGGACACCGACCCGGGCTGGCGGCCACCCCGACAACGGGGTTTCATCTGCAAACGACGGCAGGGCCCGAACCCACGCTACCTTCCCCCCAAAAAAAGCTACTCTGCAAAACCCCACCGGCGTTTCCCCCCCGGTCCCCGCCGGTTTGGGCACCGGCAGCTGCGGGCAACGGCAAAGAGCGGGCGATTTTTGCACCGCCTGGTAACCCGGGCTTTAAAACCCAGCGAAGGAAAAGCCCCTGGAGTAGAAATTCCTAATTAGAGCAAACCTCAAACCGGGGGAAGGAGAAAAAGGTTCTGATTTATGGAGCCCGGCGTCCCATCCTCTGGGCGCTGCCACGGGCAGGATTTTATGTCTGAAGGAGGCGAGCGGTTTTATGCAAAGTTCAGGGAACTTTGCTAACATAAACTTTTTATCTTTTGATGATCCTTTTAATATAAAATAATCTCGGCTTTTTTTTTTTTTCCCCTCCCGCAATGAAGCGGCCGAACATTAAAAAGATAGCGAGCGCATTTTAAAGATGTTTCCACTTTATAAATCAAGCTTTCTTGGCAACAACATGATTTCTATTTCAATGCTGAGCTTGCTGTGTTCTCCTAATGTCTCCTACAGATCAGTCCTAAGAGGGAGTAATAATCCCCCAAAGTAATTCTCAGCCCTAAATTCTCCATAATTTATAGTTGGCTCGTTCTGTGGAGCTCTACAAAGAATGAAACAAATGACTCCCTCTCTCCCCCCCCCCATTAAGTTATCAATATTTGCCTTGTTTATACAAAAAGGCTATTTTACACCATTGCCATGGAATTAACGCTTCCGCTGAGCTTTACATTTCCTCTCCATCGAGTGAACTTGTCATTAAACTCGCTTTTTTTGTTGTTGTTGTTGTTGTTTGAAATTTAAAAATCAGACTTCGGTTTCTTTTCGTTTGTGCCCCTTGAGGTCAGACAGACCGACATTTAAGTGATTTCAACGAACTGCATTCAGGGGCATCTCTGTGCCTGCTGGGAGGGGGATTAGAGTCCTAATTAGTGCCTTGCAATTAGCCGTTTTCCCTCTTTTCCCCTCCTCCCCCCCCCCCCCCCCAATGCAAGTGCACACAAATCTCCATTAACCATCTTTTTTTTTTTCTATTTTTTTTAATTGGGTCAAGAGAAGGTTTATTATCGCTACTCCTTATTTAAATAGCTGGGGCAAAATAAAATCTGCATGAAGTAATAATTTTAATTTCGTCATTTGCATAACGATCCCGGCCCAGCTTTGCTCTGGGGCTGCCCTGGTCTCGGCACGGACACGAGTGGCTCAGCCGCGAACCGAGAGACTTCCGCGAGCGCGGAATTTAAGCCGCTCGGTTATTCCTGCCGTCCTCTTGCTAATTATTTCCTGCTTTTTTTTTTTTTTTTTTTTTTTGCCGTCGGTGCTGCCGGAGATCCCGGGAACCGACGGGAGGGACCCGGCTCCGGGTACTGGCAGCATCCATCCTCCCTCCGCTCCCCCCATCCTCCCCCGACCGGCAGCGCGGTGGGCTGCGCTCCCGCGGAACGGGCTGCGGGGCTGGGGAGCCTTTGGAGTCACTGCTGACACCGATAAAACCCGTTGCCCTTTATTTTGACACCGTTTGCAGCTGGACGAGGAGAAAAGAAACGTCGCGGCTGTTGTGTTTCAGCAGCATTTCAGCCATTTCTCTCCTTTTCTTTTTCTTTTCTAATTAAAAACTATTTTTATATATTCAAAATAATAATAATAATAAGCTGATAGCTTGCTGGCGCTGCGCTCATTTTCACAAACGCAGATTATGGCTCGGTAACTTCAAAACTAAAGTTTTGTAAATCTTGGGGTCAATCCCCTCCCCCCCCCCCTCAGTCCTACCCCCGCGCTCCTGAGAGGTGACTCCGTGTGCACCGCCAGCTCCACCGCACAAAGAATGCGGGTCCGAGCCCTATGCATATGGATTTGTTTAAACAAGCCACCTTAAGACTTCCAAAGAGATAACACGCACGTTTGGGATGCTCAGGGGCTAGAATTTGGGAAAGAGATTCCACGTCCCGCACAGAGACGCTCAGATACTATAAATGAAGGGGGAAATATTTGAGGTCTTGATCCCCCCGTCGGAGCTGCCTCAGGTGGCGGAGCCATCACAATGAATGCGGCTCCTCGCATCAGCAGATGCTGCAGAACAAGCCCTAAAATTTCACCCACGGAAACGCAGAGTGATGGGGACAGAGTTACCTGCACGGTCACTTCACCGACAGCCCAAAGAGCAAACCGGATTGAAGCTCCCCGGGACATACACCCCCTCTCCAGGGGGGGGGACTAAGGGGAATATCTCGGTTATTTTCTATTATTATTATTATTATTATTTCCTCTGTTATTATTATAGAGGAAAGCTGGGAGCGGCACCGCCGGGGATGGGGGAAAGGAGGGAGGGAAACCGCTCATCCCTCCCCAAATCCGAAGCCAGGGGTTAGGGTTTGGCTCTCACCGTGTGAGCAGCAAACAGGGGAGAAAAGACACACACCCCCACCCCCACCCCCACCCAGCCCCCCCAGTTCCACCGCACGAAGGATCAGGAACCGCAGGGGAAAAAAAAAAAAAAAAAAAAAAAAAAAAAAAAAAAAAGGTTGCCTAGATATTGTGGGATTTATTTTTTCTTCCTGCGTGCTCCCTTTTATTTGAGCGTTCTCCCCCCCCAGCTTTCTAGCACGGGGTAAAATCAGCAAGCGCAGGGCATGGCAGAATCACACAGCTCTGCTAAAATTAAACGGATTTTAATACCCAAGCCTGGTAATTTTTCTTTTCCAGCAGCAGCAGCGATGCAAACCCACTGCCGCAGAAACCCAGGGAGATATTTGGGTAGTTTTGGTGGGAACCGGCTGAGCCCCGGGCTGGTGACGGTCTGAGGTTTAATTCTGACGGTTAATTTTCTGCCATGAATCCTGCCATCTCTCACCTGAGCAGCGCGGGGGGGGGGGAAGGAAGCCCCAAGCAGGAGCAGGGATGGGTTCCCCAGGGAAGCAAATCCTCTGCAAAGCGCCGGCTCCCTCCCAGCCAGGCCTGGCTGTGCACACTGAGGGGGCTCCCATTTGGTAAAAAAAACCATTGTTTCCAAGGAAATGCAAACTTTCCCCCCCCACCACAGCTATCAGGATAAAGGTGGTACCTGTCTCTTTCAGTTTTGGGATAAAAAGCATAGCCTAAACCTTCCTACTGCAAAAACTTTGGTGCAAAGCATCCCAACACAGGTCTTAGTGCACGGTGTAGAAAATGGGAATGGGGTTTGCTTTCGGGGAAAAAATAAAATAAATAAATAGAGCCACAATCATACTAATATCTTAAATAAATACATAAATAAAATGAAGAATTACCGAAGAGAATTGGGACTAAATGTAGCAAATGACTCCACAACTCCTCCTTGCACCCAACAATCTCCTTGCCACGCGTAAACACATGCACAGTTTACACCCAAAAAATATCTTACTGAAATCTGCAATCACAATAATATATATTTTTAAATGCCATCGATCGTAGTAACTCCACAAAACCCAGTCTCGGCGAACATGGACATTTCATACGGATCAGAAGCAAGAGATATTTGCAGGGAATTTCCACTAACCTGCCTGCTTTGGTTATTATCATTTCCGTGCCAGCTTCATGAAATTTCTTCCATAGCTCCTTCTCATGGAGATAGACTTTGATATTTTCTATTGTCTGGAAAAAAAGGAAAGATCATGAGAACAGCAAGAAATAAGTGAGGAAAACTAAGAGAGGGGCCGGGAAGGGCCTCGGGAAGGGCCGTGGGGCTGAGTGGCCGCACCGCAGCCCAGGCGCCGGGCAAAGCCACCCCGGCCTCGGTCCTGCCTGTGCGGGAGGAGGATGGAGTCCCAAAAATTCCACTGCCCTTTGCCAAAAATAAGAGAAACAAACCGAGGCCGGTTTTAATTGCAGACTTTCACATCCAGGCGCGACACTGCGGCCAAAGAGGTTTTTTTTCTTTCTTTTATTTTTCTTTCTCTTTTTCTGTTAGGGATTTGCGTGTCCCGCTGGACGGGTCTCCCAAAAATCGGGGCCAGGAACATCCGCGGGGACACCCGGATCCGCTGAGCAATGCGGGCGTCCAGGGCCGCGGTTTCTGCGCGGCCCCGTTCCGTTCCGCGGGATGCCGGGGACAAGGCGGAGGTGCCAGCCGGGTGCGGGACACGAAGGCAGAGGAACCGCCACGCACCGAGAGGCTGCGGGCCGTCGGGCGTTTTATTTACCGGGGGAAAAAAAAAAAAACAAACAACAAAAAACCCCAAACGAAACAAACAAAAAAAAAAAACAAATTTAAACAAAACAAAATAAAACCCACAAACAACGAAGCCGGACCCTGCTCGGGAAGCGCGGCCGCGGCTCCGCGGCTCGACGGGCCCCGACGGCCGCGGCGCTCGGGCTGGCCCTTACCGACCCTCCGCACCCGGCGGCGGGCGCGGGGCAGCCTGCTTTGCACGGGGAAAAAAATAAATTAAAACTAAATAAACAAAGAAAAGTTAAGAAAAATGTTATTTCCTCCCCCCCGCACACACACAAGTCGTGGCCGAGAGAGATGAGCGGCCGCGGAAAGTCCGGCTCCCGCACCTCCAGCCGCGCTGCGGGCCGGGCCGGCGGGGAAGGAGAGGGACGGAGCCGTCAGGCAGGACGCGGGGCCGTACCTGCTCGGGGTCGGGGAGCTGCGGGCTGCTGAGCGGCGTGCTGCTCCCCCCGGCTACGCCGAGGACGGGGGAACCGGCGGAGGAGTCCGCATGGCCGGGCGCGGGGGCTGTTGGAAACCCTTCCTCGGTTTCAGACAGGCTTTTCTCCTGGAGCATTTCCTTGGGGGGAGAGAGGAGCACCGTTAGCTCGCAGCACCGGGGGCCACGTCCAACCCCCCTCTCCCTCTCCTTCTCCCTCCCCGGCCACCTGCGGGGTCAAGGCCTTCCCGGCTGGGCCCGCCGTCCTTTTTTAGGCGGCGGCACTCGGCGAGACTGGGACGTGACACCCCCAGCCCCGGGGGAAAGCCGTCGTGCCCGGGAGAGCCAGGCCGGGCCCGCCTGCCCCCCCAGGGGAGCCGCCCACGCGTGGCTGCGCTCCCGCTTGAGACCCGAACAACTCATCTCAGATGTGGCCGCAGCCACCCCCCACCCCCCCCCAAACCCCTTTTTCCCCCAGCCCCGACCCTTTCTCCTCTCCCACCCCTCCGCACCGGCTTTTTGCCACCGTGCGGGGCCGGTACCCGTCGGGGAAGGCAGCCCGGCGCTCTGCCCCGTCCCGTCGGGGGCTGAGGGGGGCTCCGCGCCGGCGGGGTCGTCGGGGCCGCGGGGAAGCGCTGCGGCGGAGCCGGGCGGCGTAAAGCGGCGGAGTGCTGGGCTCCGAGATAAAAGGGCCCCTCTTAAACTTGGACGGAGACTGGGAAAAGCCAATAAAGATAAGGGCTGACAGCTCCGCCGGGGCTGCCGCGCATCAACCCCGACTTTTACAGCGCGGGGAGAACGCGGCCGCCCGCCCCGCTCGACCGACGGACAGACAGACAGACGGGCAGCCCCGCTGCGGAGGAGGCTGCGGGGTCCCGCGACCCGGAGACCGAAACCGGCGAAACGCTGAAGGCAGGCTCCGGGCCTCGACGGAGCGCTCCTCTCCCCCGCTCCTCTGCCCGGGGCGGCGGGGGAAGGAGAGCGGGGCTGAGACCCGCAGTTCCAGCCGCAGCAGAGCTCCGGGGAGAGCACCACGGATTCCCGCACCGTACGAACCGCGGTCCCCCCCGGCGGGAGGCGGGACGGGGGCATCCCCAGCCCGGGCGAGGCGCGGCGGTTGACGGTGCTCAACGCTACCGGCCGACCCGGGGGAGAGCAGGTGGGAGGCGGCGGTGGCCGCCCCCGAGGGCCCGGCTCCCGCCCGCGGAGGGGGACCCCGGTGCTCCCGGGGACGGAGCCGGGTCGCAGGCCGGGGAAGCAGCGGGGCAGGCGACGGCGGCCGCCTCGGCACAGGCCGGGCTGCGGGAAGCCCCGCACCCGCCGACACCCCCCTCCTCCAGCTCCCTCCCGTCCTTCCCTCCGCACCCCGGGAACTCACACGGCCGGCCGGGGGGCGGGAGGCGCAGCGGGGGGGCTCCGGGCTTCGCCTGGGGGCGGCTGCGGCATGAAGGGCATCCGCGGGGCAGCGCGGGGGCTGCGCGGGGCGCTTAGGCCGGGCGCGGCTCCGCGGCCCCCGATGGCAGCGGCGTGCGGGGCATCCCCCGCTGCGCGGATTCACTTTCCCTTGATCTTGGCGGAAAATGTTCCATAAAGATCCAGTTTGGGGCCTTTCGACTCCCTCCCTCTTTGTCTCCCCCCTCCCTTTTCCCTTCCCCTCCTGTTGCTGACGTTGCCGCTGTCAATCACGTCCCCGCAGACCGGCTCTGGCCCGCTCCGCCCGGCCCGCACCGCTCGCCCCGACCCCGGCCCCGCGCCCGCCCGACGGCCCGCACCGGGGGGGGGGGGGGCACCGACCGGGGGCACCGACCGCCCGGCCTCCGCGCACCGGGCCCCGCCGCGGCCTTCCCCGGCCTGTCTCGGCGCTGCAGCGGGCCTGGCGGGGAGCGAAGCCGCTCGTTTGCTCTATAACGGGGGGGGGTTGGGAGATCTGTAGAGGGGGGGGGACACCCCCAGCCTCACCGCCCCCTCCCAGCCCCGATGGTCCCGGCGCTCCCCACTGCCCGCCGGGGAACCGGGGGCCGCAGCGGGTGCGGGAGGGCCGCGGAGGGCACAGGCCGCGCTGGAAGGACGCTTGGCTGTGCGGGCCAGGCCGTGCGGGGCGGTGGGACCCCGCGGCAGCAGCCGGGACCGGCCGGGAGAGGCGGTGGGGAAGGCCCGGGCCCAGGAAGGGGTCTGGCTCCGGGAGGGGTCCCCCAGCCTCCGGCCGCTTCCCCCGGCTCTACCGCACCGGCAGCCGAACGGCCAGTGACCCGCCGGCCCGCCGCCCTCTCCGGGTGCGGGTCTCCTGGAGAGCCCGTAGTGGGGAACAGGGCTCCTCGTCCTCCCCCCCCCCGCCCCCAATCGCGACAGAAAGCCCCCCGGGCCTTGCCCCAGACAAAAGCGGCGGCGGGGCCGCCCCGAGGTGAGCGTGGCGAGGGGAGAGGAGCTCCCGGCCCCGCACACCCCCGGGTAGGAGCCCCCGCACCCTCCGGCCACGGGTACCGCCTGCCAAGCCGAGCCAAATCCCCCCAAATCAGGCAGGGAACCCCCTCGGAAGAGTCCCCGAGTGATGTCGCGACTGAACGGGCCGCTTCAGCTCTGCTGTCGCGACTACACTCACCCCGCAACCACCGGCGGCCGAAACGCACCCAGGCTCCCGCGCTACCTCTCCTGCAGCTCTGCCTATCGCGACACCCCGCTGCTGTGCGCTGTCCTGTATCGCGACAGCCCTGCCTGACCGCGGGAAGGGGGGGAGGGGGCAGGAGGGAGCCGCTTACCCGAGGCGGCCGGTCCCGGGCGGGGGGTGGCGGTGCCCGCTCGCCTCCCGCAGCCCCGGGCTCACAGGGACACCGCCATGAGCCGGCGGGGCTTTGCGGGACAGGGATTTTTATCGGGGTTTCCTTGAAAGTGAGTTTAAACCCGAACTCACTCCCACCGTCACGTGGTGCCGAAATTGGGAACAGGAGCAGGATAAAAAAAAAAAAAAAAAAAAAAAAGTAAACTGGGGTCAACCTCTTAACGAACCTTTTCCCCACTCCTACCCAAAAAAAAAAAAAAGTAAAAGAAAGGAAAAAGTGGGGGAAAAAAAAAAGGCCCCAGCGGGCTGGGGGTTGCGGGAGAGGGAGCGGCGCGCAATTCCCGCAGGAGCCGGCGGGCCGGGAGCGGGGCCGGCGGCAGGTGAGACCGGGCCGGCGGCGGGCCCCGACGTGCGCCTGCGGGGCCGGGGCGAGAGGGCCCCCGCGCCCGTCCTACCCCCGCACAGAGGGAGCCGGGGCTGGGGAGGGCCTGGGGGCCAGGAGCCGTCCCGGCAGGGCCGCGGGGGGAGCGGGAAGGCTCCGCGGGAAGGCTCGGGGGTCCCGGAGCGCGGTTCCCCGTTGCGGGGCCGCGGCGGTTTCCGCGGGCCGCAGCTACCTCTGAGCCACGGGACGGCCCCGTACTCCAACCCCACGGCCGCGGGAGCGGAGAGAGCGCGCAGAGCCGCGGAGGGTGCGCGCAGTGTCCCCGCTTGGACCTCTCCGTCCCGCTGCCGGTTCCCACCTGCGGGCCGAGCTCTTCCCGCAGGTTGCGGGGCCTGAGGCGGCCGCCGAGGGCCGGGCTCCACCGCAAGGTGAAATTTCGTGTTTACTCCGCGTCCGGTGCGGGTGGCTCGGCTTTGTTCGGGTGAGTCTCCCTCCACCCCTTCCTCCCGCAGCCGCGGACAGCCAGAATCACGGGCGCTGCCTGCGCTTCCCTACATTACATGCATTTTTTTTCCCCCTCCTTAAACAGAAAAGAAGAAAAAAAAAAAAAAAAGGCGGAGGGGGCGATCCCCAGGTGGAGAGGATTTAATTAAAGCCAATTAATTAATTAAAGCAAAGCCAAAGCCTCCCCCTCCTCCCGCCAGCTCTCCCCGTCGATGCGGCGGCGTCGGGCCCGTTCCGTGCCCTGCGACCCCGGCTGAGTTTGTCCCCGCTCGGCGGGGTCGGTGGGGCTCGGCCGGGACTGGGGGACACCCCGGCGCCGGTTTCACCATCCCCCGGGCCGGGGGAACCGGGGCCGAGGCGGCGGGGCGAAAGCCTCCCCGCCGGCCGGAGCCCCTCGGCTGCGGCAGCGCCGTGCGTTTCCCGGAGGCTCCGGCAATTGACGGCGGAGGTTCGAAACCAGCCCGACTGTCATCACCCGGCAGATAAACGGCCGGATCCCCGACGGCAGGGTGGCTCCTATTCACGGCTCATCATCGCCGAGTGAAAGGAGCAGGCAGGGGGAGGATAAGCCCCGCTTTCAGGGACCGGCGCTCCAAACCACTCATCACTGTCACCGGCTTCGCTCCTGCCTTGGCCCTAAACACCGGCGATTAATAAAAGTTTACTGTCGCTTTTCTCTAATAATTACACTCAGTCCGCGGGCCGGGAAAAACCGAGCGGGCTCCGAGCCGCGCGTTACCTGCGGGGATGCTCCTCCGCTTTTCCAGCGCCTCTCCCTTTGGCTCTCTCCTCTTCCCCTCCCCTCCTTCCCTCCCCCCCGCAAGAAAACCTGCTTCTCCCCCTCCCCTTCCAGGAAAACCTGCCGGCCACGACGGAGGCGCGGGGAGAAGCGAGCCCCGAGCCCGCACCCCGTACCCGGCCGCCCCGTCGGCGGCTCGGCTCGTTTCCACGGGGCCCGCTCCGGTCCCCGGTGCCGTGAAGTGAGGAGCGAGCCTCGGCCGCGGGGGTTGGCACGGATTTATTGGCTTGAGCGGAAACTCACCGGTTTACGCTGCCGAGGAGGGTTTGAACGGAGGAGGACTGAGAAAAAGTTGCCGAATTTGGCCAGTAATGAGGCTGGAAGAGAGGAGTGCGGGTACTGAATTATGCACGTACTGGGGAGGAATCACACAGCATCGGACTCGGGCTTCTAAATAGGGACAGTGCCAAATTTCTAATAACTGTGTAATATGCTTATTTATACCATACAAGGACTTACAAACCTCATTGTGCATAGCAGCTGGCTCCTATTTCTTTACCCTTCCATTCCTCCGGGCTCTTTTGCCAAGAGACTGGTACCAAACACGTCGAGGCTGAAAGGAAAACACAAAATTAAATCGCCAAGGAACGATGAGAGGAAGCAGGGGTAAGATAGGGGCTGACGTGCGGCCCTTTCATCTTAAGCATCTGACTAAAATAGATGCACTGAGGGGGTATTGAAAATAGGCAGGGTTTTAAACGCGAGTGGTTCTCTGCTTCTAAACCATCCGCTCGAATTATCCGCCTGGATTTGCCCGACCTGGGCACGTTTGGAGGCTCCAAAGGCTTTGTTTTAGACGATTAAGTAAATATTTTAACGAACGTTTTAAAACGTTGTAAACTAACGTGTTCCCCAGGCTCCACCGCAACTGGCTGCATCAAACGAGCAACGATATTCCGATTTGTTTTCAAAGATTTGGGGGATGATTTGATAATTTTGTCCCAGTTTACCCAGTGTACTTACCCCTCGCAAATTTCAAGCCAATCTGTGTGGGAGGCGAACAGGCACTGTTCATTTTGTAACCGGCAATAATTAAACTGTGAACGAATATTCACGGATCTAGCCATTTTTTAAGCGCTTAAGAATTTTACAAACAAAAGCAAGCAGTCGTGGAATTGTTTTCATTTTTAAACCTAACACTAATTTTATCTAAACGCTCTGGATTTTTATTTCTGGAAATGCTGGCTCACTGTTTTTCAAAGTTGCATCTAGAAAAAGAACTTTTCAAGTCCATTGCACATCCTCTACGGAAGAAACTTTACCGTGAGCTCGGCAACACTCTGTAGAAGAACAAATAGTCCAGAGATCACTGCCCTGGTGGACGTCAGACTGAGATAGTCCCCAATGGTATTTCCTAGCCAAAGGTCTGACTTAATTTCAAAATTTATACATGTAAAAAAAAAAAAATTGCTCCATCTGCTTTGCAATTAGTTTTTTGGGTTTTAATGAAAAAAAAAAAAAAAGCCCTAAAGCTACAGCAGGCTGGAGCATGGGAGCCGGCAACTGGGGCCACGCCAGAACGGGACAGAATGGTTTAAAAAAAAAATTAAAAAATGAAAGCTGAACAATGCCCAACGGTCGGAGCGCTGTGATTTTTGCTGCAGCTCCTCTCTGCCGCCTGCCCCACGCCAAAACGGGGCCGGGGTCTGAGCAGGCCCTGCCATCTCCTCTCCGCACGCGGCAGCCGCCATTTACGGCAGGTCGTAACCTCTGGTCGCTGGTGAGACGTGCCGTGGTCACCAGCATGGCTGGGTAACCTCGGCCAAGGCACCCCGAGGACAGTGTGGGTCGGGGTGGCAGCCTGACGTGTGCCCGGAGAGGGAAGAGCAGCCCCAGGGCAGCTCAGCATCCCGTGGGCCTTGGTGGGATGGGAGGAAGACGTGTGGAACCCCCTGGGTAAGCTGCTCCGGAGCAAAAAAAAATGAGAATTGCATAAATCCACCCAAGTGACAACGACCACAAGTCACTTCTCACCAGGCAGGAAGAAAAGAGGAGAGGCTCGCCTGGGAAACCTTGTAGCATCAGAGCAAGAAACTGCTTTAAGGTGTTGCAAAACCAGCCCGGCGCAGTCGGAGCAACGCGCCGTGGCCCCGCAGGGCGTGCTTGGCATCATCCACCCCTCACCGTGCAGGGAGTGAGGGGCTCGGGGAAAGTCCCTGCCCAAAGGGGTTAATTAATTAGCGCTGGGGAGGAAGTTGCCACTATGGGAAATCACTGTTCTCCAGCGCGGAGAGGAAAATGATGGTCTGGGTGAGAAATTCCCAGCGGGAGGGATGAAGGCAGCCAGCTGCCAGCGCTGTCTCTGCCCTGGAGCTGGATGTAGACCCCGTCCACGTCCCCGATTCGGCGGTGGCAACCAGGGATGGCCAGTTTAAACGGTCACATTTAAAGGTTACACCCCAACGTAGACCCTCACCCTCTGGGACAGACCCCACAGAGCCCCAGCCCGAGCGCAGGAGTGTGTGCCGGTGCCGGGGACGGAGGCTGCAGCCCACGCTCCCGCTGTTTACCTCGGTGTCCCCGTTGCTATTTAGGCACAAGCATCATCATCATCTCAGCTACCGGCAAAGCCACCACCTCCCAGGCCAGCGCACGCAAGCCCAGCCGGAGCCAGCAGCTCTTCTTGGCCAGTCCCTTTCCACCATGATGGAAACCTCCTCCTTCTCCCTGGGCTGGGGCCAGACCCCACGGCACGGCAGTGGGGTGAAGCAGGGCTCGGTGCTGTAGCTACAGGTTGGGGTGGGGGGACACCCCCTCTTTCAAGCTCAGGGGGAACCCTAAGCTGGGAGCAAACGGGGACCCTGGGGATTTAAACACTTGCCAGATGCCTACGATAGCCGTGTGTCACGCTCCTGGGGAGGGGGGGTCAGTCCTGCACCGGGTCCTTGCTAGATCACCCAGATTTAAGGGGCGGGAGGTTTTCGGGGAGCGGGAAGGCAGCTGTGATTTAAAAGGGTGGAAGGGAGCAGGCTCCCAGCCTAGGGGCTCAACGGGCCGGAGAGGAGAGGCACAAACACGCATCCGGATGTGGGGCTGCCGGCGAGGAAGAGGAGGCGGCCAGCCGGGATGGAGGAAGGTGAGGTGAGAGGATGAGGGTGGGGAGGAAGGGAGCTGCGCTGGGGAGTCCGGGGAGCAGCGGGCTGCAGAGGGAAGGGGCTGCCCGGGGAGGGGTTTTGCTTTGCAGGGCAGGGCAATGGCCTCAGGTTTCTGCCCCACAGACGAGGGGGGGGAGCAGCCGTGGGGCCAGCCCCAGCCCCTGGGAGGCTGTGGGGAGCTAGTGGTGGGGAGAGAGGGAGGGAAGGGGGAATAAAAGGAATAGGAAGCAAGTCAGCTTTCAAAATTCAAAATTCAGTGCCGCATCCCTCTGCTGTCAGGACACGCTGGGGTGGGATTTCCCTCAAGCATCTCCCATGAAGAGGCAAACCCTAGGGCTGCCTTTGGTTCCCAGTCACCCTGCTCACCAGGAAGCCACCCCCTATTGCCAGCTGGCCCCAGGATGTGGCAACTCACGCCCCGGCTCTGCTCGGTCACATCCCTCCCACCCCTCTGTCCTGCTCCCGGGACGCTGCGATGAAACACATTCCCTGGGCTGGGGTGGGCCAGGGCCAGGCCTGGGACAAATGGTCTCCATTTTGGGCATTTTCCTCCTTGCCCAGGGCTGGGGGTTGCTCTGAAAGCAGGGCTCAGCCTTCGGGGGGGGCTTTGCCCCCATAGTAAAGGGGGGAAACGCTGCTAAAAGGCATCACGCTGCCAGTCCTGGGGGGGCATCCTCAACAGGAACTAATGGGAAGGGAAACAACAGTCAACTGGGACGGGGCCAAGAGGCTGGGAATTTGCTCCTCGCGGGACACGACTTGCCGTGGAACCCCAAATGCTGCAGGTAGGAGGAGGGAAACTGGGGAGAAGGGAGAGCTGGAGCAGAGTGAGCTCCTTCTCCTTCATCTGCCCCTGGCTCCAGCGAGGAGAGAAAGGATGGCTGAGATTCATTAAATAAAGAGACAGGAAAACCTTGCTTAAGGAGCTGTCTGGGAAAGGGGCCATTTCAGGCCTGCTGTACGCGAGTGCCAGTGATTTGGGGCCAGAATAGACAATTGCTAAATACTCCTCCAGTCTCTGCTGTGCAGGGAGCTGCTCCCAAGCACACCAGTTACAGAAAGTCATGGGGAGCTTCACGGCGCTTTTCTGCCTGGGATGGGACACCAAGCTGGCTCCACCAGGAGAACTGAAGGGGAAAAAAAATATTCCCCAAATGAGCTGTTTTCCTTCTCGCACACAGCAGGGCCCGGGCAGCTCCAGCTGGAGGAAGGGCATCGTATGTCCACAGCTGGGTTGAAGGATGCACACATCTCACCATGCAGTGGGAACAGGGAGAGGGATGGAGAAGGGTCCTCTTGGTCAATCCGTACCTGTCACCAACCAATGGGATGAAATCTGGGGAGAAGCAGAAGTAGGGACAGCAGGAGATGCTGCTCTCGCCCACGGAGCCCTGTTGCTCAGGGCAGGGGGATGGAGGAGGTTTGCACCACCAGCTTCAGTGTGACCACCGCGATGGAGGGAGCCCAGGGGCTTCTGCCTCTGCCATTCCCCACCCTCAGCTGTGAGCCAGCTCCAGGAAAGGGATGAACAGGGCTCTGCCCCACACCTCAGTCGCTGCTCCACCGCCACGAGTGGGTGCCCAGGCTGGTGGCGGGGACCCCTCTCTGATCCTGACGCAGAGAAACCAGGAGCCGGGGGTCCCATCCTTCCTCTCCCCTGCTTTGCTGTGTCCCTCGCTGCTCTGGATTGAACCTTCAGCCCTGGAAAGTGTGAAAAACACGGATAAGGATTATTGGTTGGTGCTCTCTGTCTCAAGCATCCCCACATTCTCAGCGAAGGAGGATGCTGCAGCTTTGCCTCTGTGCTGGTGCCACCGATGCGGTGGAAAAAAAGCCACAGAGCTCGAGATAAATGCCCTGAAACAGATGAAATCAGCCGGGAACACCTGATACTCGTTCCCACAAGGTTAGGGTAAAGATTGGGAAAAGAAGGAAGTGCTGCACTGGCACGCTGGCAGCAAATCAAAGCAAACGACATTAATTAAGGCACATGTTAGGAATAGGAAATTAAGCTAAAGCAACATTTCATCTGCGGCGTCTTCTCTGGGCGCTTTCGAAAGGGTATAAGTTTACTGTAGAGAAAGAGAAATGAGGAGGCTGGCGCAGAGGAGAGATGTGCGGGACGTTAGAAGAATTAGAGGAGAGTTTTAAAAGCTTTAGACTACACACTCGGGGTCACGTTCACTCCCTCTATTTATTTTGAATTGTGAGTGAACAGGAGGACTGAGAGCGCTGGCTGGCACTGCGGGGACCCCCGGGTAACGCCGACCCCGGCATCCTCGGCGAGGGGGCTCAGCCCCGAAATCGTCACCCTGCACCAGGCACAGATGAGACCTTGGCACTCTTTTATCCACTTTTGCAAAAAATACTTGTTCTTTCCCAATTTTGCTTTTCTCCAGCTCTCTCCAGAACTTGGCGCCCGGGGACAGGGGCACCGCTCTCCCCTGCGCAGAGGGGAAACTGAGGCACAACGGGACTAAGAGTTCTGAGCAAACAGCAGGTGTGGGGCTGGGGGCAGCGGCCGGGGCTGCACCCCAACCCCACGGGGAAGGAGGAGCAGCCCCCCCCCCCCCAAGCCCTCCTGTGCCAGGTCCATCTCGGCCACGGCCCCTTCCTCCCACTCCCACCCGTGGGGCTGGCAGGGATGCTGCAGTCCCGACCCATTGGTGCCTTTCTGGGGCCACACTGACTCACCAGCCGCCCGTGTCATTCCAGGTCACCCAGATTTTTTTAATCAGCCATTTCAGGCTCCCTGCCTGCCTCCCTCGCTGGGTCGGGGCTGCAGGCAGGGCCAGCCCGTGGCCATCTTTCTGCCCCAACGTGGCCTCCAAGCCAGCTCCCTGCAAGCGATGGTGCATGCAGGTGGTGCCTGACGCAGGGCACCAGGGACACAGATGTCCCCCCACGGTGGGGTGGGTGACATCCCCACCGCCCAGACCGTGCTGGGAGCTGCGACGTGCAGCAGCAGTGGGGCACGGCAGGCTTCCCACCCTGCTTCCCTGAGCCATGCCCCCCTGCACGGGCGCTCCTCACCTTCCCCCCCAGCACCCACCGTGCAGCCGGGGTGGCTGCGGCGTGGACGGGGGGAGCCACGGGCAGAGTCAACCCTTGAGCGACGAGTTCCGAGCGAGAGAAACCGGGCAGCAGCCTGACCCCGGGCGTGCTCCTCCTGCACGCTGCTCTTGCTCCCAAAACCAGCTGCTAGTTTTCCCCTGGAGCCATAAATTGCGTGCCGGGGGCCGGCAGCCCTCGCGCGGTCGCCCGCTGCGGGTGTCCCCGGGATGAGTTACGAGGAGCGAGCGCCGCAGCCAGGGCTTCGCTCCAGGAGCCCCAACACCAGCGAGGCGGCCCGGCTACCTCCGTGCCGGCACACACGCCAGAGCCCTTCTCCTCCTCCCCTTCCCACCCGGGACCGCGCTGCCACCCCGGTGGGTGGTTCACCCCACGGGACCCCCTCCGGCTTTCCAAGGAGGGCCGGCCGCGGCGGCCACGGCGCGGTGTTTACCCAGGGCGAGCGGGCAGATGGCTTGCTGACAGCTTCAGGAACACCTTGTAGCAGTTGCGGTGATTCCCGAGATCCGTTGCTTCCCATTTCAATTCACACATCATGATTTCTAAACCTCAGAGCCCGTACCTTCCCGGCAGAGCTCCCCGGCCGCCTGCGCTCGACCGCCGGCTCCGGAGTGACGGAGAAGGGGGACCCACACCATCCCACCTCTGGCACTGCCTCCTCCGATGGCCTCTGGCCAGTCCCTTAACCTGGAAAAGGAAGGGGTACAAGAAGTACAGGAGCAGCGTGGGGGCTGGAGAGCGCTTGGGGGATGGAAGGGGCTGTCAAATCCTTCCCAGGGATGAATAATTCTCTTCCCATCGCTTTCTGCAGCTGAGTAGTGGCTGCAGCTCTATGGGCTGAAACCAGGGGAGTGAGGTCCGAGGTGGGCACACGTGGGACTCTCCTGCTCTTGACACACAGTACCTCTGCTTGGGACAAGTCCCTGCCACCAGCTGCTGGGGACAAACACCGATCTATCCCTGCCGGGCTGCGGGACCCCAGTATCCCCGTGGTTTGAGCTGGCACCAAGCTCCTAAACTCCACACAGGTTTGTTCAGCAGGAGGCTCACACCCAACGTCCCCACCTCGGGTGGCTGCTGGCCCCCACTATCCCCAGGGAATTTCTTTCAGGGCCCCGTGGGACCCCAGGGCCGGCTGTGGTTGTAGGGGCCTCTGTGGTCCCACCGAAAACCCCAGGCAGGAGGGAACCAGAGCATCTCCTGCTTGTGTACGTTCCCCTGCCCTCCCCGTGCTGCTGTGGTAGAGTCTTGGCCTCAGGGTGATAAAAGGAGTATGTTTTTCCAATTAAAAAAAAGCCAAATGTGTTTTCCTGCCGGCATTTAGCCCAGCCTAACATGCGATGTCTACATTTTAACCTCGAAGAAGCCTCTAGAGACACTGCAAAATAAATCAATACCGAGTCCACGTGCTGCAAAACAGAACCAATAAATAACTTCAGAGCAGTTTTTCTGTTTACCGCGTGAAATTCCCATTCTTGGCCATGCTCTTCTAAACAGTGCCTCAAAATAAAATAGAAAAGAAAAACACCCACCACCACACCACCACCCCCCCCACCCCTTCAATTAGCGGCGCAGCGTGAGGCTCGTCAGCCAGGCAGAGCTGGTTTGAGGCTGCAGGTGCAAGGCCAATTCTCCACTGACCTCTGGGCTGGGATTTGGGACAGACATTGCCTGTGCAAGGGTTTAAAAATATTAAATAAAACCACTAAATAACCCCCCCAAAAACATCCTGCATGGTTTCCTATGGCAGGGAAGGTGCTGGAGCAAAAATTTGTGCCTCAGAGCTTAGACATGTGCATCCCCAGCCTGGTCCCTGAGCCCCGACCCACAGCTCCACGTGCTGCACCCGAGGTCCCTCAGCTCCTCAAGCCCATCCCAGCCGTGGGGGACTCTGCCCCATGGACTACCCATGGTGTCATCGATGTGTCCCCAAATGTGCCAAGTGGTGAGGGAGAACCACGGCCCTCGACCTGCTGCCTCTGCTCTTCCCGAGTCACTGGTCTGGGGCCAGCCAGGGACTCACCAGTTCTTCCTCCTTTATGACAATAATAAATGTGTCTTTAGCTTTAGCATACAATAAGATTTACAGGAGCTATTAAAAGGCAACTTAAAGGCATTTTTCTGCATCCTGTTGCAGAGGGGTCTCATGTGGGAGGCAGGTGGGTCTGTGGGACCCCGGTGGGGAGGTGCTGCCCTGGACCAGGCAGTGACACACGGGCAGTGTGGACCACCCCCCCCCAAAACCAGCACACACTCAGCATGGGCCAGTGGGCTAACCCACCGACAGCCAGCGTTGCCATTCCCAGCCTGGGCTGGTGACACTGGAAACGAAGCTGGGGTCAGGATGCAGGTGGGCATGACCCACGGGGATGAGCCCACGGCATCCCCCCCAATCACAGGGGCACATCACAGCACAGAGTGCCACCGTGCTGCATCGGGTGGCCTGGGACAGACAGACGGACACAGAGAGCCCCAGGCAGCTCTAAAAGGAAGGGTGGCAGGAGGCAAACTCTCACCTCCCCAGTTTCCTGCCCCAGAACAGTGGGGACGTCACACCAACAGGCAAAACACATCTACTGGACGGGGGATAAATTTAAGCTCTTTTTCTTCATATCCTTCTATTTCTGCTCCCCTCCCCCGAGGCTCCTTGTTGTCAGCGTGCATTATGCAGCCAGGACAGCTCTATTAGTCATAGGCTTAATGACTGGAAAAACACACGCAGTGGTTATTAGCCGGGCTGAGCCGCACACGCACGGTCCACGCCGGGAGGACAAGCCCTGGCAGCTCAGGGAAACCTGATGGAAAAGCATCTGGGGCAAGCAGTGCCCCACGGAGACCCCTGGAAACTGCCCCGGGAGGAAGAAGGAGGGTTTTTTTACATGGAGATTCAAGACCAAAAATCTCTGCTGTCCCATCCCTGCTCGGAGCTGCTCCCTGGGGACAGAAAGGGCTGACATCTCCCTGGGCTGGGCTCTGCCTCTAAAGCACCAAGCACATCCCAGGGACTCCAGATCTCTTTTCCTGAGCAATCCCAGCAAGGAGGAGCGGGACCACAAGTTAATTATGTCAGAAAAATAAGTGCAACTGTTGCAGCCTGAGGATTCACGCTGTTTTGGCACCCACCCCTGCGGCCAGATTTTCAGAGCAGCTCGATTTTTCACGGAGGCACTGAAAGCGGCTCTCAGCGAGCAGCAGGCTCGGTGCCGAGCTCTCCCACAACCATCCCTCCAAAGCCACACGGGAGAAGGCTCTGAGCACCTGAAAGCCCAGCCCTACACCCACCTGCACAGCTTTTATCCCCAAAGCCAAGGGTCAGCAGGACACTAAAACCCCTCCAGCCTCAGCCCCGTGGCTCCCTGCTGCCCCGTGCCTGGAGGAGCACAGAGCAGGACGTGCCCCACCACCAGCACGAAGGTGGAGCAACCTCAGGTGCGTGTCGCCGTGCTGCTGGCCCACATGCCCCCAAGAACAGAGGATGTGTCTGTGGGGTACACATGAGCCCCGAGCCCAGCTGCGGGCTCTGCAGAGGGAGGTCTCCATGCCCCACAACAGGTTTCCAGGAGATCTGTGACCAGTGGGAAACGGGATGGAGGTGACCTTGGATTTTTAAGTCGGAGAGTGATGTACCCCAGCCCCCTCCCAGGCTGCGTTACACCTCTCAGGTGTGCACACTGCTGTCCTGCCTTGGTGCCACAGCTGCAGCCCGAGGTCCCCGTGGCACTGCCCTGCTCCTCTCCCTGTCCCCAGCGAGGGCACAACCCCGCAGTGGCACCAGCCCAGCCGCAGGCACGGTGTCTGTCACACTCATCACACGCCTGCGAAAACACACCGTGGATATAAACCGGACAGATTTAGCAACTGTGGGGCCTTCTGTTCTTCCTTGCATCTCTGGACCATTTCCCCACCCCTTAAATGCTTTACATTATTTATTACGTTTCATTTAACCCCAGCCACGTCCTCCAAATAAAATTTATTTTGCAGCTGTCATTCAGGTTTACTCCGGCCTTAACCTCGTAATCCTATTGATTCCCTCATTATTCTCGGAGCGCGGGATTGATTTCATGCCTTCTGTGTTATGGAGAAGCCTTTGCTCATTAATCTCACGCACATTTACAAACAGCCCATCCTGGTAATTCATTATTTTCCCATTCCCAGTTAGGCTCTCGGCTCGTCCGCTTTGCCTCCTTATTTTGGGGTACGGATGGAGACAGTGTATGATCCCTGTCCTAAAGAGCATTGCCCCCTGCCCACTCACAACCTGGAGCTCAGCGCCCTGAGGCAGTGGTGATGGGCTCCCAGGCAGAAGCAGGGTACCAGAAAAGCACCCGGGCTCATGCTCCGCATCACCTTAGGGAGATGCTCCAGGACCGCATCCCGCTTGGAAAAATCACCGCGACCGACTGGGCTGGGAAAAAAAACCCTGAGAACCAGGAAAAGTCTGGGCTGTAGAGCACCTTGGGGGTCTTCAGACTAGCCCGTGGGTGCACCAAGGAGACCTGCAGAGTCAGACCACGCTGCTCGGGACCCTACAAGTGCCCTGAGCGTGGGGCAGCAGTACCTGCTCTGGCTGTGCGGTGTAGAGGAACCGCTGGCGTCCACAGGCGTGCGCTCCTCCAAAGGCCACACCAGTGCCTTATTTATACAGTGTGATTAATCATCCCCAGTATTTAATAGAGCCCCCTCGGAGCGCGCAGCGCTGTACAGTATATGGAGGAAGACATGACCCCTGTCATAGAGGCTTAGAATAAAAAATAGGCAGACACTATAGTTCAGACACGTAATAAATCCCGCTGAAGGGCCAATCTCGAATATTTCAGCTGTTTCCCCCTCCCCCCCCCCTAATATATAATTGTCTTTGTTGGATCAATACAGAGGGGCTTTGTGGAAGGAGCGTGTTTTAAGGGAAGATGAATGTAGTGAATTACATATGCAGCTAGGAAGAATTGTAATATTCAACTTCCAGGAGGAGAAGGAAGGTTTGTGGGATCGAATCCTCCTTCCAGGATGGGAATGCAGCACCCGGGGGGGGGGGGGGCAGAGGAGGCACAAGCACCCCTCGCTCCCGGGGACCTCGGGGATGGTGGCAAGGTCCTTCCCAAAGACAGGGACATCCCTGCCTAGGATGAACGGATTCAATCAGTGGTGGGGGTGGAAAGCAGCCGTGCCAGGGCAGGGGGGGCACGGGGCTGCCCTTTCATTGCCTGGGTACTGGCACAGTGTAAACCGGCGTCCCTGTGCCGCAGCCCTGCTCTGGTCCCACTTCTGGTTCTCAGCAGGTTTTCCCCCCCATCACACCCATCACAAGGCCATGCCGGAGGGTGCTGGCAGCCAGTCTCACGCTGCAGAGCAGCAGCAGGTCTCACCCTCCAGACCCAGCCAGCAGCAACCGGGGCAGCGCAGAGCGAGCAGGAATTACGCTGGTTACCGAACACGTACTATTTATCCGCTGTGAAGCCCCCGCCACCATTTCCCTGGATACACACACCCCCCCCATCCGCCGCTCGGAGCACCGTACACAAATTAATACCCCTAATCTTATTAATGTGTAACGACACGGGGGTTGAGCCCTCCCTCCGGCGAGCGGTGCGGAGCCGCACCAGCAACCTCAGCGAGGTGCGCATCACGTGAAGAGCACGGCTATCATATGGAATACATTTAACTGAATCAAGTTTTGATTAAATGCCATAAATATGATTGATTTGGTTACATACCCTCCGTACCACGGTCTGTTTAATTTATTTTTTCATTCGGAGAAGGGATGTTGCGTTGATCCAAAACACTAGCTTTGACTGCCACCGTAAATTCCCATTTTAGGGCGACCCACAGCAGCCTTATTAATATTTTTTTACACATACCCAGCAGTTGCTGGGGTTAACCCTTCAACAACGTGCCCAAATTGTGCCGTGGGGACAAGAGGGGTGACCTGTCCCCACACCGATGGCTGCAGCCAACAGGGAAAAGCCACCTAATTTTAATGCCACCACTGCAAAAAACCCCAGCCTGGGGGACCCCTTAGGGCCAGGACAGTCAGCATTTGGACCAACACAACTACAGATTTCCTTACAAGAGCTTCTATATCTTTTGTTTTAACAGGGAGGGGAAAAGTGCCCAAATATATTTTTTTTTATATATTACTAATAAATCGAAAAAATGCTTTATGTTTTCAATATACTTTCAATTTATTGCCGTGGTGAGTATCTTGATTGCTATGTATATTTTATAAGCGATGTCAATGATAACCAGATTTAGCTGTTGGTTTCTCCATAAATATTGTGTTATCCACCAAAAGTGATCTCTGGTAACACACTGTCACTGCGAATAATGCTGAGAAGTGTCAGGGCAACACGAAAAGCAAAAAAGAATAAATCGCTTCCAAGCACATCTTGGAGATACTGGAATTTCGGGGAGTTTATGTGGGAGATAAGCTAATTTTTAATGCATGTTTTAGGCAGATCCTGCAATCCCAATATCCACAGAGCCCTGAAGAAAATACACGAGCTCATTGCAGGCTCTCCATGCCTGCAGGAGGAAGGGTTTCTCTGCGCTTGCACTGAAGACGGTGACAAAAATCACTGTGAGCCCACCCAAGTCCCAGTTCTGGCTGCGGGATCCCACCCCGACCCTGGCAGGGTCTCATCCGACCCCCAAGTCCTGCACCCGGGACCTGCTTTATATCGTTTCTTTCTCCTATGTCATTTTATGCTGGTTTTCCCTGCTGCAGGCAGTTGTGCGTTGCTTTTCCACTACCCTTCATACCCTGAACAGCAGCACCCGTCCCACGGTACCAGGCTATTTGTCACCTGCCAGAGCAGACTACGGAAAACCATCTAAATAGTTAGTAGTAATAGAGAAAGTAATATAGAATAATAGAAATCTATTATATTTCTATAGTAATATGGAATAATATATATAGTAATATAGAATAATAGGTAATAATAGAAAGTAGAAACTTTCTAGGAAGCTTCTACCAACTGGCAGTAGGAAATTCTCTGGAGCTGTGGGCACCCCAGCTGGGGGTGTCACTGGATCTCAGGAGCCAGGGGAGCAGAGGGGCTGCTTTTGGGGTGGGTGCTCCCCTGGTGGCATCGGGTCTCGGCAGAAGCCACTGCACAACCAGCCCCAGGGTGCAGCTTGCTGGATTAATGCTCTGGTAATCCTAAAGGGGCCAAATTTAGTCTATATGTTCGTGAATAATTTAACTCACGGTGAAATCATCGGCTTAGCAGTCTCCAGATAAGGATCGGAACAGCTGAGCGGGACATGTGCTGTGAGGGCATTTCTAAATACTGAATTATTCAGCAGCAGAGTTTCTGCTGTCCTCCCTCCAATCCAATGACGCTGGATGCTTAATTGCAAAGCAAGCTCCCTTTATTTTCACATAACAGTGGGTTCTGGGACTTGGCTGGGTGATGTCTTCAGAAGAAGTCAGCCACAGCAAGGACTTTGCTGAAGGTTAAGATTTTTCCTTCAAGTCCAAGAGTCCAGCCCAAGAAAGAGTTGATGCACTGGAGTGATCTGCCCTCAAGGAGCAAAGCTGGAAGAGAACCGCTTTGTCCAGGCTGGGGCTTTCTGCAGGAATAGCTCTAACCCACGTGCCCCTTCCTTCTATCTGGGGGCAAACAGCATAAATTCACCAAACTCACTCAAACCTACACGTCCCCTATAAGGCAGATTTCAGTCTCGCTGCAGGCAGATGTCTCGCTCACCACAGCTATCTTTTTATGAGCTGGACGGTTTGTCCTCCCTGGAGTCACGTCCATCTTTTCCAGTGGTGCTCTGCAATCAGGGCGATGGAGGGAAAGCATCCAAACCACTCGGCAAATGACCCGGCACAGCCCGAACCACCAGAGTGTTCCAAATCACAAACAGTTCTCAGCTCTCCCAGACCGGTGCCTGGAACGGGGCTGGGCTGCGAGCCCTTAATGAATGCTCCACTATTAATTCACAAATTAACGAGAGTCCTGAGCTTCCCAGGACCCCGCAAACGCGACACAGGAGGAGATAAACCATTGCACCAACAACCTCTGGCTACACCAGGGTGTGCACGAATGGGTGCTGGCACCCAAGAAGCCTCACCAAAGCTCATACTTCTGCCCTGCCCAAGGTCACAGCCCTGGAAATAAAAAACCTCAAGACAAATCTGTGGCAGCGAGAGAGACTCCCTCCCTCCCTCCCTTCACCTTCAACAGGAGCCAGGAGAACCCCAGCTCAAAAGCAGTGAAGTCTTTTCCCATGGCACGCCGGCTTTCTCACTGTAAAAAAAAAATAATAATAAAAAAAACTTTAAAGCTTTCATAGCCCCTTTTCATCTAATATTTAATGTGCGAGAGTTTCTGCATGCCCAGGTTAGGTAAACATCAGAGGAGATTGTTTATAGAAATTATATACAGAGTGGTGCTGGTTTAATTTATCAAAAAAGGTTTTGTTGAAATAAATTCATTTTACAGTGAAACCCACTTAAACCTGTTAAAGGGGTGACCTTGTTGAAATGAACCTGTTTGTGCTTCAGCTCGAGCAGCACCAACGATACCATCTTCCAGTGTAAATATTCCCCCGCCCTCCCGGAGCGCGGGACCCGGCCGAGAGAAGCCCCACCAAGGAGAGGGGGGGTCTGGGTCGGTGGTCCCCAGAAGGGATGGGGAGGATGCAGCCGTGGGCCCCGCACAAGCTGGGAACGTTCAGCCACCAGTAAGATGGTTGATGGTTTAATGTCACGTCTGCCCTGCTCATCCACCAAGAAATGAGGAGCAGGAGGGGTTCAGGGGACAAGGGTTGGGGCGTTGTAGGAGAAACGTGGCTCTCAGCAGGCAGGGTCTGTGGGGTGACCTTCAAACTGGGGGGGACAACGGGTGGGGAGAGCCCTCCAAGCCTCTGCCTGCCCCACTGCTCCATCCCACACTGCTGGTTTGCTACTGGACCAATCACTATTGACACCACCGTTACCATCAGCTTGACCGGATCGCTCTTATTTTGGGAAATAATAATCAAAATAAGGCAGGAGCCATTTTTCCCCATCTCCTGAAATTTAGTGCAAAGCGGGGAAAAGCAGAATCTCTGCTCTCGCCTCCCCTCTGCTGGCTCTCACCAGCTGCAGCACTTCACTCATGCCTGGGTTTGCTCCCCTGCTTTAAGAGAGTTAAACACTCTCTTCAGTGTTTAAAGAGCGAGAGCAAACGGCAACAGGGAGCAATTCTGGGAAAAATATTCATTCATCCATCCATCCATCCATCCATCCATCCATCCATCCATCCATCCATCCATCCAGGAGGCACCAGCCAGGTATGGGGCTTTGGGCAGTTCCCAGAGTCTGGCCTAAAGGTATTTATAGCCTAGAACTGGGAAGGGGAAAAAAAAAAAATAAGAAAAAAAAGAAGGGATGGGATCTGGGAAACTGCGCTTTGGAAGTGATCTACACAAAATCCACCACGGCAGAATTAATATTGTCTCGTTAACAGAGGGAGCAATTTGAAATTATATGGGAAAGGTGGATAAAACCTGGAAAGCATAACGGCCAGCTCTGATTTCAAAGTCCGTGGGAGCATTCCAAGGCAGAGCTTTAAAATTAGAAACAGCATCCAAAGTTACTTTTCCACTGAAATGTCATGTTTTCCTCAAAAAGAGCTTTTTCCTTCTCAAAAACACGTTCTGCCCCTGAGCAGTAAGTGCACTTCTCCTGACAGAGTTGCTGAAGCAAGAGCTCTTGGAGAAAACCAAAGGATCGCATCCAGGCACTCGGCAAACAAATAATGGCCAAGAAGAGAAGAGTTTGGGCAGCACGTTTCCATCCGGGGAGGTTTTCCGCTCATCCTCTAAGCGTTCCTCTACCTTTTCGCCTGGGGAAGGAGGGGAGAGGAGGATCCATCCTTAGGCAGCCCAGGTTTCCCACTCAGCCCCTCCTCTCCCCTGCATCTCCTCCAGCACCACCCCTGCTGCTCCTTTCGGGGCAGTGATGACACCCCATGGTGGGGTTTGGTTTTTGGGGGAGCTTATTTCCAGAGGGCAGACACTGCTTGTACCAGAATGTTCTGTGTATCTGGTGTCTCTCTCTTGAAGCAGAGCCAAAAAGGAAGAGCAAATACGAACTTCTGACTCCAAGAGTCTTCCCAGTAAATCCACAGAAATCACCATCAGCTGAATTCGGGTCTTGCCTCCAGCCTGAGACACCAAGTTCAGATCCTCAAGCTTCCTGCCCAAAGCAGCACTCTTGGGCTGCAAAAGGTCCTGCAAGACCTGGGATGGAGCAGACCCCGTCCCCAGCCTTCGCTCGGACTGGGGAAGAGCCCCAGCTTGGGACAACCATCCCTCTGTAAGAGCGGGGATCCACCAGCATCACCCAAGCTGTGACGTACAGAAGAACCCTCCTGATGGCCAACACCGTCATGGCTCTGCCAGGCACCGAGTCACTCACCGTCCTCTCCTTTCCAGGTGGTCTATGTGCCCAACCCCTAAGTGCCCAACCCCAGCAGCAGGCTCTGTAGCACTGTGGGACCCCCAACGTCCCCCCAAGAACTGGGTATGTGACAGCAGGTATCTCCAACCCCTCCTGGTGCTTGTCTCCAACCACAGCACAGAGCGTGCCGGGGCAGAAGATGACAACATTTAGGTAAGTGGGAATGTAAAAAAGGGATGCAAAACACCGGTCCCTGGTTTAGAGGGCTCCATCCTTGGCATGTCCCCCACAAGCACCCCTCTACCACCACACTTTCCTGGGAAGCCCCAGACCCATCGTGGGGGCAGGCTCCTGGTGCATGGAGGTGGGGAGGGGGGGGTTACTGGAGGCCAGACTCTCCCAGTTCCCCAGGGATGCAGCTCCCGTGGGACTGGCAGGTGCTGCTGGACCACAGCCCCCCCCTCTGCTGCCCGCGACTCTCCCTCCGGGCCCCCCCGAGACAGCCCCGCTTTGAAGCCCGGCCGGGGCTGGCGACAGCGTCGGTACTGGAATAAGATGGCTTTTCAACTCGGAGTGAGATGAAAAGCAGCCGGAAAGGCATCTAACGGGTGACTGGAGGGCTAAGCCTGCTTTTCTCAGGCTCCTTTATCCCGGGATGCTCCGCCGGAGCCCGGGTCCCCCAGGGAGCAGCTTTCTCAAGCTCTGCTGCCTGCCCTAGTCCTTTGCTGCTCTCATCCCTCCTCTGCCGAGAGGTGAAGCAGCCACAGACTTTTCGGCAGAGATGTAAAAAAAAAAAAAAAAACATTTTTTGTCATTAAAGCTCCCGCGGCGTTTCCTGCCCCGACTCCCAGGAGCCCACGCCAGGCTTTGAAGCCCCAGCTGAGGTGCTCTGGCTCAGGAGCAGCTGTGGCTCTGGAAACAGGGAGACTCCTGCATGGCTTCTTGGAGTGATTTGGGAGGAGAAATGGGAGACCCAGAGGCCTGGGAGCCCGTGGCGTTCGGCAGGTGTGCACAGCATGGCACTGAGGGGAGGAAAACCATTCCCTGTTCCAGGCTAAACCCTGCGGTTCCCGTGTTTTCTGGGCACTGAGCACCTCTGCTGCTAAACTCTTCACTGAACACACCATAAAACCTTGCCAGGACAGCCCCGTTCCCCGCGGTGGCCACAAGCAAGAACCGATGGAGATGAGCACTGTGTCCCCACGGGGCTGGAGCCGAGCCGGAGCAGAGCACATCGCCCTGCGCCCACCAAGGGGAGAGACGAGGAGCACCCCTGGGCAACATCAGCTGAATCACCGCGCTAAGGGAGAGACCGGAGCTTTAAATCAGGTTTAAAATAGCCGAGGACCTCGAATGGCTTTTTACCTATTAGATTTCTGCTCTCCCATTTCCATTAAGCTTAATGGTTCTGAGAAAAGCAAACCCAAAACGCCCCGGCTCCGCAGGGATGCTGAGCGCCCGCAGCAGAGCTCAGAGCTCCTTGGAAAGAGCTTCTTCGCCCAGAGACAGCACGGGACCCCCCGCGAGGGGCTGCTCCTGGCCAGGAGAAGCACGGATCTAATGAGATTTGTCCTAATTCACGTGTTTGTTTATAAGAACACCGTACTAAGCCTGTTAAGCCATTCTGGCTGGCCAGGACTGTCACCGCACCAGGCTGGCCCAGCAGAGCTGCTGCTCGGCCATGCATCCTCCTGAGCCTGAGGTTTAGCTTGGAGAAGTATTTTGTCCAGGAGAACATGGCAGGCAGAGGAAAACATTCATCATTTCTCCCAAGCAGAGCCCTCAGAATAAAAACCTCACTCCAGTTGGGTGAGGATGCCCTCCCCGAACAGCGCTGGGCGCCGTGACCCAGCAAAAGAAGCAGGCCTTGAACCCGTGCCCGCTCTGTGTGGGGCACACGCAGGTGGGGCAGCAAAGCGGGAGCAGCTCCAGGGCTTTTCTGCACCCCACAACTGCAAACCCACCATCTCTGGGGTGTCTCACTGGCTTCTCAGTCAAGAATTTACATCACCAAAGAGCAGCTGAAGAAGCGCATGGGGTCACCTCAATCCCTGACCCACGGGTGACAGCTTGCACAAGCTGGTGGCATCTCAGAGACTTTCCTCCTACCACCCTCAAGGAGGAAGCTGCCGTTGTTGATGTGTGTTCCCTTTCCTCTTTTTTTTTTTTTTTTTTTCCTTCTTCTTAATTCAAAACCATCTGAGCCCTCCTTACGGTGCTCCCAGCAAAGGAGGAGGTTACCCCAGTGATCAGCCCTGTGGTGCCCAAAAGTCTGCACCAAATTCAGCCCCAGCCTCCCCCCAGAGGGGGAACCAGACATAAATAGGGGTCTCCAATCCCAGACGTGCTCCCTGATCCTCCGCTCTGGGATTTGCAGACGGGGCAGCCTGAGCACTCGCAGCTCCAGGGACCAGCGGGGAGGGGGCGGGGGGGGGCCAGGACCCAGGTCCTCCCCCCAAGGGCTTGGGCTGTTTGTGCATCTTTCCTGCAAACCACCCGCAGCCACCAACGTGCCACGGCCCGGTCCTGCGCCCCCAAAAGTGGCAGTTTTGGCCTTAGATTCATGGCAGACACTCGGGAAATCATAAACAGCCCTTTCCCATTTTGGAGGCATCACGGGCACCAATGGGGTTCCAAAGCAGCTGGACCTCACAGAGGGGAGCGGTGAGATGGGAAGCGGTGGGACGACTCCCAGACCTGAAACAGGGTCCCCACAACCCCCCTCCCCAAGCCACGGGGCAAGTGCATGAGCTGCAAAATACCCTTTATTTCCCACTGTATCCCAGGGTCCCTCCAGCCATCCCCACGCCTGGGGGAGCTGGGCCAGCAATGAACCCCCCCTTCCTGTCCTCTCCATCGTTGCTGAGCTCCCTCTCACAGGTCGTGCAGCCTCGTGCCCTGCCCCACGCTCAACCAGCACCAGTCACAACCCTCAGCAGCCACCCCAGTAAGAGGGACTTCTTTCCCAGTTCGACGAATGAGCCCAAAAGGAGGAAAACATCCCGTTCCCACAGTGGGGCACAGGGACAGGACCCTGCCACCCAGCCTGGGAAAGAGCAGGATTTCCCCGTGTCACCGACACGCGGCGGTAGGACAGCATGACAGTTCTCTCAGGAAAGCTGAGATTTCTGCCCAGTTCTCCCCCCACCCCAGGAAAATGGCTATTCTCTGTGGCACTTCATGCGGGCAAAGGGCTCCAGCTGCCAGGTCTGTCAGCCCGAGCCCGGCCCCGACACCAAGGGATGAGTCTCTGCCTAAAAACAACTGGGAAAAACACCCAACAGTCCATCTGGAATAAAAAAAATCCCTGCAAACGCTCCCTCTCGTGGAGGTCAGCTCTCCTGCTGCCTGGGAGACCCGCAGAAGCCTTGTCCCAAAAACCATCCCGAGGATGAGGGGTCCGTGGGAGCTGGTGACATCTAGATCTCAGATGCTTTTGAGGTTTTACCAGCTGAAACACCTTCCCTTCTCACTGCTACGGGGAGAAAGTCCGGGTGTTCAGCCCCTGGGGGGGTCGAAGGAAACACTGGGGATACCCGCTTGGCTGAACCCCAGTGCGTGTGATTTGTCTCTTTCAAAGCCATTTTGAGGGTGTCCCCAAGTCCTGACATGGCCTGGGCAAGAGAGACAGCTCCGGAGTTGGGACAATCTCCACCACCTCATTATTTCCCAGCCTCGGGAATTATTTCCCAAAAGGCCTTTAAGTGATTCCCACCCCCACTCCCCCCCTAACTTCACAGGATTTTGCTCCGACGACACCTTTCCGCTGGGAACGGAGCCAAGATCCCCACAAGGTCATTTTGCAAAGACAATTAGGTAGTCCCTCGACAGAGCTGGCTCATTTTAATTAGATCTTATCCCAACGAATTACCGAGCGTGCCAGGCCCGAGGCTGAGGGCGAGGGCCATTTACCGAAACCAACGGGAGGGCGAAGGACAGACGTACCTTGCGTTTGTGTCACCGGTTGCGGCGACGCCAGGCTCGGGAGGGACAGCAGCAGCCTTTTTGGCGTGATTTCATGCGTTAATGCTTCAGGCCACCTAAAACCCAGCCTGCAGAAGACACACCACCCATCAGACCATCACCGCTTCTGGCTGCTTGGTCCTGAGGTGCCTCCGAGCTGGTTGCTTTCTGACAGGGTCTGTAGGTGCAACGTGTACATTTTTGGGAGAACCCACAAAGCTGGGGAACGGCGCCGGGCCTTTAACGATCCACAGGGTGGCCGGTCACACACGTATGTGCGTGCACGCAGGACACACGTGTAGAACAAGTGAACATAGACCCACACGATGGCCCTCAGCAAGGCGCACCACGGCGGAGCGGGTGGCAGGGACAGGCTGGGCACAACGCGGAGGGTGTGCGGGGATCCAAACCCTCGGCATCACCAGCAGCATCACCATCACCGCCGGGACAGGTTGCGGTGCCCTCCGTGGTGCCCCGCCACCGGCCGCCCCCCCGGGGGCCGCCCCCGCGGCGCGGCTCGACGGCGCCACCTGGCGGCCGAGCTTGGGGCGGCGGCGGAGACGAGGCCCATCCCGGGAAAATAAACATCCCGCTGCTGGTTTGGGGGGGGGTTCTTTTTCCCTGCGACCCCCCGAGGGCAGCAGCGGCGCTGCGCAGCCCGGTTCTATGCCGTCCCCTTCGGCGGGGGGGCGGCTGGAGCGATTTGTACCCCCCACCCCTCCCGAGGGCAGCAGCGGAGGGGGCGACCGGGAGGCTCCGTCCCGTCCCGTCGGATGTCGCCGGTAGAGACCCGCCGGGGCTCCGGGGAGGGTCTGGGAAAGGGCCCGGGCGGGCGCCGCGGGGCGACGGTCCCGGATCTCCCTCCTCGCCACCCGCCGCTGTAAACAACCGGAATAAACCGAGAGCCTCCCCTTTCCCACCCCGCCTCGGAGCGGAGACGGGGCCAACGGGTGCCTGCGCCTAAAAACCGGCTTTGTATCCAAATAAACAACCGCTTTTTCCCTGATAAGCTTTTTAAACCCACTCACCCCTTCCCCCTCCCCCCCGCCCCGCACAGATCAAAGCGGCTCTGGGAACCTTGCGATGGGGATCAGCCTAGACGGCTGCTTGGTCCTTCCCGCACGCCCAGCCCGGGGCCAGGACTGTGCCCCCGCGGGGTTAACGGGCCAGAACCGACTTGGGGGGTGGGCGAAGAGGCCTTTGAAACGCCGGAGCCCCGAGGAAGGGCGGTGGAAGGGCGGAGGAAGACCCGGGGTGAGGGTGTGCGGGGAAAAGCCCTGGAGCAGGCAGGGGGGGCTCACCCGAGCTGCGGCCGAGACAAGCTGTACCCCACACCGGGGCTCCGAGGACGCCCCGTCGGGGCCCGGCCCCACTAACGAGGCGGGAGGGAGGGGAGCATAGAAGCCCCGCACCGACCTGCCCCGCACCGGGAGCCAGCACAGAGCAGAATGCGCACCCTGCGCAGCCCCCCTTCCCCCCCCCCCCAAATCACCGGCGGCCGCAGGTGCGGAGCCGCCACCGCGGCTGCGCTATCCCGCCCCGAGCGCGCAGGTGCGGTGGGGCGCGCAGGTGCTTTGCGCGGGTGCGCAGAGCTGAAGGATGCCCGGGGGGGGCAGGCAGAGACTCCGCGGAGGCTCCCGCCGCTGCCCTTTGTCTATTGATCCGCGCTGGGGGGGCGGCAGACAGAGCGGCGGCCCCGCGGGTAATTGGGGCTCCGAGGCCGTGACAGAGCCCGCCCCCCCCCCCTTTTTCCCTTCCCTCCCCCGCGGGGGGGCAGCGCCGTCGGGGCGCTAATTGGGAACCGCAGCCGGGGGCTCGGCCCGCTCCGCTTTGTCCCGGGCGCGGAGGCAGCGCGGCGGCAGGCAGGCGCCAGCCCCGCACAAAGAGCTGCCCGCCCCATTGCCCGCACCGCTGCCCCCCTCCCGCCCCCCCCCCCCGCCCGGGGGTCCCCATCCCCGACCACCGCACCTCGTGTTCGCGCAGCCGGGGCTGGCGAATTCTCCTTGAAACGGGGGGAATCCTCCCGGAATCACCCACCCGTCTGGGTTGGAAGGGACTTTTAGGATTCCAACACACCCCCCCCCCAGCACCACCAGCACCACCACTGGGAACACCTTCGGGTAGAGCAGGTTGCTCAGAGCCCCGTCCAACCCGACCTAGAACGTTTCCAGGGATGGGGCATCCTCTCTGGGCAACCTGGGCCACTGGCTCACCCCCCCTCAGCATAAAACTTTTTTTTTTTTTTTTCTTACATCTAGTCTCAATCTCCCCCCTTTTAGTTTAAAACCCCGTGTCCCGTTGTCCCACTCCCTGATCCGGAGTCCCTCCCCATCTCTCCTGGGGCCCCTTTAGGGACTGGAAGGGGCTCTAAGCTCTCCCCAGAGCCTTCTCTTCTCAATGCTGACCCCCCCCCCCAGCTCTCT
>JAOTQQ010000006.1:6027609-6040774 GCA_026546715.1 Gallinago undulata | reverse complement strand
CCGTTCTGGGGGGGATTTGCTGTGCTGGGTGTGCCCCCCCCCCCCCCGGGGCCTCCCAGTGCCTTTCCATAGCCGAGGAAAATAATCCCAGAGCAGTGTGTGATTAATCAGTGGCTGCTCGTTTGCTTCTCAGGGCCTGGGCTCCATCGCGGGGGGGGGGCCTGGAGCAGCCCAGCTCCTGCCGAAACGCCCCACTGCCCGCACCCCCCGGGTTGGGGGGGGGCCAGGCCCACCTCCCTGCCTTCAGGCCCCCCCCCTCGAGGTCACCGTCGTGAACCCACGCTCCACAGGGAACAGGTTTCCTGTGGTGGAGGGTGGCTTTGCATCCAGTGGGCAGGTTGGTGGCAGAGCACAGCCCCAGGGGAGGGTGTGACCTTCCAACTGTCGCTGTCCCCCCCCCCCGTGGAGCAGGCGGGACCGTGTGGCTGTCCCCGACCCGCCAGGACAGCGGGAACCTGGCGTGAGGCTCTGGTGTTCAGCAGCACCGTCACCATCTCCCCCCCCCCAGCTCACCCCGACCACCTGAGCTTAAACCCAGCACGGCCAGGAGGGTGGTAGAAAGGGGCCAGGGACACCCCCCACCGGCACACACCGTACTCCCCCTCTACTAAAAGCAGAGCCCGTCAAATTGTTACTCATCCGGGGGGGTGTTTGTTTGGAAATAATCCTGCAAGCCTAATTTTAGTAACTACACTTCCCCCCCCGCTCCTGGGTGAGCGGTTCCCACCCTGCCCGTACCCCCCCGCTGGCGGAAACGGCCACGTTCCTCTCGGTGACCCACGGCAGCTCCTCTCCTGCCGTCGAGGAACGCAGTCCCAGCATTTCCCGCGACGGGGAGGAGGGTGTCCGCAGCCCCTTCTCTGCCTGCAGCCCCCCGGATCTCCGGGGAGAGGGTTCGGGGGGGGGCCGGGGAGGAGCCGCGACCGTGCGCCACCCGCCCCGTCGGGGCCGGGCGGCGGCGGGTGCGCGGCAGCACCAGCAGAGGGCGCCCTGCGCCCGGCTCTGCGCCTCCGCGCCCGAGGGGGACGCGCCCCCCGCCCCCGCCCCGCAATTGGGTTCATAAATCTTCCCCGCAACGGGAGAAGGGTAATTGGTGAGGAAAAGGGCTGTTTGCGTCCTCCTCGGCCGCGCCCCGCAACGCCCCGAGCGGCTCCGGGCGCTGGGGGGAGGCGTGGGGACCCACAGCCCCCGCCCTGGGGCAACCCCGGCCCCGACGGCACCGGCGTGGCCGGGTCACCCCTTCCTCGTCCCCGACGGTGCCCGGGTCATCCCTTCCCCCTTGGTGCCGGTGTGACCCGCGCACCCCGCACCCCGCCGGTCCCCGTGTAACGGAGCGTCTCCCGCCCCCGCGGGTACCGGTGCGCACCGCCGCGGCCTGACGGGACGGTACCGGCGTGTCCGGGCCCTGCCCTCCCGGGGCGGCACCGGAGGGCACCCCCGAGGGCCCCGAGGACGGTACGGGCAGACCCGCACCTGCGGAAGGTCCCGGAGCCGCATCCTCCCCGCCGCACCTGGGGAATCCTCCTGCGCGCCCCCCACCGCACCTGCGGACGCCTCCGCACCCCGCCCTTCGCACCTGCGCAGGTGCGCCGACCCCCTTCATCGGCGGCGGGGCGGCTTGCGGGGCGGGCAAAGGCCGTGAAGGCAGAAATCCCCCGACGGGCAGAGCCGGTGGAGGTTCCCCGTCCCCGGGAGTCCCCGCGGAGCGCTCCGCCGGCGCGGGTGGCCGCGCACCTCGGGGTATTTTAGTCTTTCCCCATCGAAGCCGGGGGCCGGCAGCCTGCGCAGGGGCCGGGGAAGCCGCCGGGGATGCACGGTCCCTTCCGCCGCCGCGGGGAACCGAGCCCTCGCGTGGGAGCGCCCACCCGCGCAGCGCTGCGCACCTGCGGAGGAGCGGCGGCCCCGACGGGGCGGTGCGGCCGCGGGAAGGCGGCGGGAATGAAACAGGCGGGAGCCGGCAGGACTTCTCCGAGTAGTTTTTTTATTGAAAGATGTGAGAATTCATCAAAACTGAACAGACAGATACCCGAGTAACCAGCACGTTGCAAATCATGTATCTTTTTATTTTAAAACAAATATAGAGCACAGTCCTGTGATATTTAAATTTATTATACTTTTTTTTTTTTTGTTCTGGAGTGAAAAATAAAAACCTGAGGTTTATTCCTGCATTCTCTATACCCCGCACTGTAGCGATATTTTAGTTACTATTTGGATTTTCTTTCTTTTTTTTTTCTTTTTCCTTGCAAAAGTCCGTTAGAGAATTGAACGCTTAGTTTCAATGACTCCAAAAATTGTTTTACCGGTGGCACATGATTGTCCTAGAGAACAGGCGGGATAAACAATATTTTAAAACACAGTTAAAGAAACCGGTATCTCCTTCAATCACAAAGAGCTAAATAGTTTTCATTTACAATATATATGTTCATGTAAAATGAAAAAAAAAAAACAAAACAGAAAAACTTAAATGCGATGAGTTAAACTCTAAATATTATGTACACACCAATGTACAACTCTGAATAAATTAATACCAATTTGCATATTCTGGGATCCTTATAGCTTATTTACACAAATTACCATTTATTTCATAAATATCTGCCCGGGTACCCGCGGGGCTGCCCCCGCCGTACCAGCTCTGCGCGGCGGCGGCTGCCGAGGCGGTTCGTTTCCCATGGTTCGTTTCTTATTTCCTTTTTTCTTTTAATTATTTTTTTTTCCTCCCCCCGCCCCTACCCGTTCCCTTGCACAGATGAGGTTTTGGCCCCGCTCACCTCCCCGGAACCGGGGCTGAAACCGGGGTTTTCGAGGCCGCCCCGTCCGTCGGGTGCCTCCGCGCCGGCTCGTTGCCCCCCGCCCCCTCAACACCCCCCCCCCCTCCCCCCCCCCCCCCAGAGCTGCCCAGTCCCCGGAGCGGGGGAGCGGAGGGGTCGGGGGGTTCCGCGGCCGCGCTACAACCGGGGGAACCGCTCCCAGCCCCACAGCCGGGGGTGAAGGGGAGGCGGGCGAGCCCTGCGCTCCCACCTCTCGCTCCTGGCACTGGGGCGGTGGGTCCGCTTGGCCGGAGGGGGGGGGTGTCTCCATCCCCCCCCCTCCCCATCCTCCCCCACCCCTCACTCCGCAATAAATATTTATACTGTGCTGTACAAAATACCAGTGCTTGTCCGCCCCGTCGGGAGGGCTGGCTGCCCGCCCCGTCGGTCACTTGGGGGACTCCCTGCCGGGTGACAGCTCCCGCTGGCTCTCCAGCCCGCTCACCAGTCTCTGGATGTTCTGCAGTTCGTTGAGGGACTCCTTGAGGGAGCCCTTGGGGGGGGAGGCGGCGGGGCGCTGGCTACCCCCCTTGGGCAGGGGCACGTCGGGGAGGGGGCTGGATTCCCGGCTGCTCCCGGCCTTGGAGCCCTCGGAGCCGGGGTTGAGGCTGGCGGGGAGGCCGGTGGTGAGCAGGTTGGTGCTGGGAGGGATGGTGACCGGGAGCTGGTAGGGGCTGAAACGCAGGCGGGGGCGGCTGCTGCCCAGGAAGGGGTTGCGGGAGAGCGGCCCGGCGGTGGCCGCGCTGGTGGCCGGCATGGCCGAGGCGGCGGCGGCGGCTGCCGCCATGTAGGTGTAGGGGTAGGGGAAGAGTCCGCCGAAGGTGGGCATCGGGATTCCCTGCGGGAAAAGAGGGAGAGAGAAAGGTGAGAGCCGTTCCGACTCTCCGCTGCATCCCGCATCCCCCCCGCGTACCTCCTCCTGCCCGCCCCCACAAGCCGAGGTGAAGGTGGACACCCCGGTGTCACCCTAAAAACGCCCATCCCTGAGGGATGGACCGAGGGAGTGGGGTACGGTGGGGGACCCCCACCCGCCCCGCACCCGGCCGGGCTGGTGCCGCCGGGCACAAAGCCCTTTGCGGGATTTGCCTGTCCTCTGCCCCCGCACCTCCCGCACACTGCGTGTCCCCGTCTGTGAAGCATCACAGACCTTTAACCGCATTAAAACACATAGTTAAGTAGGATCGATAAATTAGGGGAGTTCAAAGACATCTTTATGTGTTTCATCATAGGGGCTGGCGAAGGCAACACAGGCGCGGGCGTTGCGGGAGCCATTTCGGGGCTGGTGGGGGGGACAGGGGGGGGCTGCTGGACGGGGACAGCCGGGTCAGGCAGGGCCACGGCTCCTCACTCTGCCTCTGCCTATGGGGGAGCCAGACCAGCTGTAAAAAAATTAAATAAATTCAAAATTCCTCCTCAAATCAGCGCTGAAACCAACCTTTAAAATGTGCGTGTCCCCCCCCACGCCACAGCAGTCAGGGGTCCAGGGCAGTGTCACCCCCTTGTCCCCACAGGCTGCAGGTGAAAGCTGGGGGGCACCAACAGCTCCTGATCTACACTGGGGGTCCCCACACCAGGGGGGACGCTGCCAGGGCCTGACCAGTGTCCCCACAGCACCCCAAATTCCTTTGGGGAAGGATGCGGAGAGGAAGGCCCAGTGCCGGCCGGGACAGGAGGGATGGGGACGGGGACACGAGGTGGGGGGCTTACCTGAGAGGCCAGCATGTGCTGGGAGAGGTGGAAAGGGAAGGGGGTGGCCGTCCCCGCCGCTCCCGGGGCGGACGAGAGGGCTCCGTTCTCCAGGCTGCCCCCGCCGGTCACCGAGGCCAGCAAGTGTCCCATGCCCATGGCGGAGAAGGCTCCGGGGGCCATGGCGAACTGTCCCGGGTGGATGAAGAGGGGCTGCCCGGCCCCCAGGGGGCTGAAGAACTGTTGCCCGTGGAGGCCGGAGAGCGCCAGGCTCTGGAGGTGCCCGGCGCTGAGGTGGGGGGGGCTGTCCGTGTGCACCATCAGCGGGGCGAAGGCCTCCTTGCCCGGGCCGCCCTCCGCCTCCTTCTTGCTGGGGTCCGGTTCTTTCCTCCGTCCGACGTCCACCTTGTCCTTCTCCAGGCCCCTCGCACCGAACAGACCCTCGACGGCTCCCTCCCGGGGGGACGCGCCGTCCTTCACCTTCTCCGGGCTGCGCCTCTCCTTGCTCCGTTCCTCCGGGCACCGGGGGCTGCCGCGGGGCGTCGCGTCCTCCCCGCCGGGGCTGGCGGCGGCCGCCGGTCGTTCCTCGGGCACCTTCTCCACCTCCGCGTCGCTGTCAGCCCCCGGCTTCTCCTCTGCAAGGGGCATGGAGGGGCAGAGGGGTCAGAGCAGAAGCCTTCCCCCCCCCCTCCATCTCCCCACTCCCCCGAAGGAGGGGTCACTCGCCGGAGCCCCGACGGCAAAGCCGCGGTGGTTATTAACGGGAGGAAAGCATTTCGGGGGGCAGAAACGTGCCGCGGTGGCTCTGGGGAAAGGGGATTAACAACAGCAGCCCTGTTGCTCTGCCAAACAGGAAAAACATGTTTGATGGAGGACCAAAATCTGTTACAGCATCGCTCTCGTTAGCCGTTAGCGGGGCTGGGGGGGGGCGGGAGGGGGGATGAAGGGGAGTGCGGGAGTGCGGACACCGCTGGAGGAAATGCTCCTGTAATATATTTAATTCCATGGGGCAGGTTGAGGCAGGTTAAACGGGAGGATTTTTTTAAGGCAAGGGGAGTACGGGTTTTCCTAAAAAGGGCTTTAATTTCAAAAAAAATAATAATAACAAAACAACCCCACCGAGCTGGCAGAGGAGGAAGGGGGACGGGAGGCGAGGGGGTGGCGAGGGGGTGGCGAGGGGGTGGCGAGCAGAGCCCCTGCCCGAGCGGCCCCCGCTAAACGAAAAAAACATTGCGGTGCGGGTTAGGTGAAGCTCTGCAGAGGCTGGGGGCGAATATTCGGGGAAGCCTTTGAAAGAGGAGAGGGGTGTAATAAACCCTCCCACCAGCTCGGATGGGGAGGGGGGGGGTGTGGGGGGGTGGTGTGTGTTGCAGTTTTGATGAAGGTTTGCAGGGAATCGGGGCTGGCGGAAAGTTTAAAGAGCAGCAGATTGATAGTGCGGCCAGACGAAACCCAGCATCTAAAAACTGCAACGTGGGAACTGCTAGTTTATTTTCATTTACTAGCTTGAAGCCCTGGAGTTACGACATTTTTTTTTTTCCCCTTTCAAATGTATTAATTCTTTCTTCTTTTTTTTTTTTTTGTTTTTAATATTTTTTTTTCCCAGGGCACTGTGAGCTGGCCATGAAAGGCAGGGCACGCACCAGCCAGGAGCCGGGCAAACGCATCTAGCGCCCGGGCTGCCTCGCCATTTCTTCTTGTTTACACTAATGTATAAACAGGAAAACGTTTGCAAACCATGCATGCCATTCGCGTTTGCTCTCTTCTTGTCCCCCCAACCCATGGGCACCTTCGTGCCCGTCCCCATCTTTTTTTTTTTTTTTTTTTTTTTTTCTTGTTTTAAATTCCCTGCCGGTTTGCCTCCCCGCCGGTCCCTAGGGAGCAGAAATGCGGAGTTTGGAGGAGGGGAAGGGGGAGGTTGGGGTTTTGCCTCTTCTTTTACCTCTGCCGCCGCCCTTGAGGCGCAGGGGGCTGGGGAGGGCTCCCACGGGGGAGTGGAGGGCGTCCCGCACCGCCGAGGGCTCGCAGGAGGAGGCATCTGACTCGCCGCCGTCGCGGTCGGGCTTGCAGGGCTCCTCGTACATCCGCAGGGACGGCAGCGAGAGCTGCTTCCTACGAGAGGGGGGGTGTGGAGGGGGGAGAAGTAGCGTTGGGCACCGCACGGTCCTCCGCGGGTGCGGAGCCGGCGGGGTGGGGGACGATGGAGGACACCCCTTACCTCTTCTCCCTCCGGCCATTGCCCGTGTCCCGAAAGCCCTTGGCGAAGGGGTTGTTATCGATTTTCAGCTGGGTGATCTGCAGGGAGGGGTGTGTGTGGGGGGGGGATCAGACGGAGAAAGGAGACGGCGTGAAGTCCTGCCCGGGCCCCCCCCTCCCCACCACCGCCGCCGTCGGGGAGCCCGGGCTGCGCTGCGCAGGCTGCGAAACGCGCCGCGGCCCCGCTTTAACACACCGCACGCTTTATTAAAAATGATGCTGAGGTTTGGGCTTGAATTATTAATCGGGTCTTAATGATAGGAAGTTATTTTTCACGGCCCCCCGGAGGGAAGATGGCGACTGAGCCGCGCGGCGCGGGTTTAAAAGCTATTCTTATCCCTCCCCGCCACGGGCTGCTCCTGGGGCCGGCGACATTAGGGCGCTCAATAATGCATGGCTCTGAAATACGGCCCCGAGAGGGGCTCTAGAAAAAGGTCTGCCCCCCCCCCGGCCCCGCTGCAGCTCCCGCCCGGTCGCCCCGGGCCGCAGCATCCCCCGCCCGACGGGGCCCACCGGCCGGCGGCCGCCCCGCGCAGCTTGCGGCGGGCGAGCGGACAAAGTGCTCTTTAATCGATTGTGACTCTTCGCCATAAACTTTACGAGGGAAACAAGCCCACCAGGACCCTCAGACAGAGCTGTCAATTAGCGTCAGCGGCCAGGGGTGGAGGTGGAGGGGGGGTGGTGTCAGCTTTTGGGTTAAAACACACGCACACACAACTTTTGGAGGGGGCCGGCGGAGGCTTTCCTCTCCCCAACCGATTTCTGCCGGCTCTGCTGCTCTGTCGCGGGGCGACACCCGCTAAAATCCCAAAATCAACTAAAAATGAGCTGATCTGGCTCTATTTTCTTGGCTCCTCCTGGGCCCAGAGCACCTTCTCCAGGAGGTTGCCCAGGCCCCGGTGCTGCTCTCTGTGGCCTGGGCCTGCTTCGAAGGCTCCCAGGGGCCAGAAAAGGTGCCAAAAAGCCCAGGAGGAAAATTATTACCAGTAATAATAAAAATAGGAATAACATCATTAACATGATTATTAGCAACGGCAATAATAACAGTAGCAATACGAAGGGCACCTCCTGCTCCGAGGGCTTCAACCTTCCTCCTGTTGCTTGCCTCTTGGCCTCTCTTTCCCCCCCCCCAAAATATCGTCATGCACACACACAAGCGCACCCTAAAAAGAGGGAAGGGATGGGACAGGAGGGGAGCAGGAGGACAGGAATGGGCCAGGACAGGGGAGAGGGCAGGAGTTGGGGGGGGGACACAGGGGGTCCCCGGCCGTACCTTGTCGTTCTGGTAGGCGGTGACGGCGATGAAGTCGGTCTCGGGGAAGACGTAGGTGCGGAAGGTGCTGTAGGGCAGCTTGAGGATGTCGTTGGCCCGGACGATGTGGAACCTGGGCTGGTATTTGTGCATGGAGTTCAGGATGGTCTGGGGGGGCGAGAGAGAGCCAGAGAGCACAGCCCGCGGCTGCCGTCAGCCCCACGGCCCGCGCCACGCGCACCCCTACCCACCCCCCCCTTAAAAATAATAAATAAATAAATAAATAAATAAATATATAAATAAATAAAATCCCTTTTCTCCCTAAAACAACCCACGGACCCCACAAATTCACCCGGAGGAAGGAATGCCGGCGGATGCCAAAGAGGGAAATTGTGTTGGGGTTTTGGGTTTTTTTAAATTTATTTATTTTGGGTTTTTTTTTTGTTTGTTTGTTTATGCCATTGCCCCTCTGCCCCCAGCCGAGGAGGCGAGGGGAAGGCAGGCGCAGCAGCATCTTTGCGGGTGTTAAGCTCGGCAATAAAGCATCAGAGGGATCTCCCCGTTTTATGACCCCCCTGCAAAGGCGAGGCCAGTTTTCGACACGTTTCTCGCCGTTTTTCGTATTTCCGATCCCTTTTTTTTTTAAAAAAAAAAGACAAAAAACAAACCTCAACCAAACAACAAAAACCTCTACCCCACCACCGCAAAAAATATAACGTTAAAAAGCCTCTCGATTGGTGGCGGTGGCGGCAGAAACCCGTGCCAGCCCCTGCGACGTGAAAGGAGCGTTTCACCATGAGCCATGTTAAATTTATGTCTCGGAGCAACTCTGCAGAAGGAACAGATATTTATTTTTTTTTTCCAATCAGGTGTCTGAAAGCCTCGCCAACACTCAAAGCCATTCTCTACCCCCTCGATTATTTTTTTTTCTTTTTCTCTTTTTTTTTTTTTTTTTAATTCACCGTGATTTGCCTGAGGATTTTCGCAAGCGGTGGAACCCCCCCCAGCCGCACCCCGGGGGCAGTTCCAACCCCCTGCCCCTCGCTGCCCTCACCGGCAACGTTTTCCTACCCGAGAGCGATTAAATAATTCCTCAACCTGCTGTGGTTGGGCTGAAATGCAGTATTCACCGCCCGGAACCGGGAGAGGAACGGCGAAAGCCTGAGTAATTATTGTCAAATAACGTCGGCCAAATGGTTAAATAATTATCACTTCATTTCGTTTTAGAAGGCAATAAAAAAAAATCCCCCCTTTTTTTTAACCCCAGCAATAATCACCTGCCTGATGAACTGTCGGATCACTATTATATTGATATCATCTAAACGCGATTTATCATAAAAATGGTGCAAAAAGTCTCATTCAGGCGTGCAAATCTGCATTCCTTTAAAAAAAAAAATCATCATCCCTCTCTGACCAGATGGGCACTGGCTAAACCCTCATCTCCCAGATTTAACACAGTCCGGATTTTGGACAACGACAGACACCAGAAATCTTTAATTGAAGGAGGCGAACCGTTAAAAACACCGAACCAAACTAGTTTTTTTTTTTTTTTTTTTTTTCCCCCGGTATCCCAAAAATGCTATTTTTTTTTCAGACTCGCTCTCTATCGATTTACCTTGCTCTCTATAAATAACCTTGCAATGCATTATTTAACAAAGACGCTCTTCCCTGCCTTTAAAAAAGAAAATAAAACTAAATAAAAAGAGGGAGGAAAGCGACGCGGGGAGCCGCCGAGCTGCTGTCCCACCTGAGCGCCGGTTCCCGCAGCCCCGGGAGTGCGGTGCCCCGCGGCTCTACCGCCGCCCCGCCGGCCGCGGGTCCCCGCTAATTACCGTATCGCCAGCTCTGGACGATGAACTTTCCCTTTATCGCCCTAAATGCTTGTTCCAGAGGCTAAAGATAGCCGGCTTGGGCGCTCTGATTTCTGCGGGGCCCCCCCGCGCCCCCCGTGCGTGCACCCAGGATCACGCTCCCCCCGCGTTTTGACTCTGATTTCCGCGGATCTCCGCAAATTGCCCACAAGCTTCGGTTTCTTGCTTGCTTTCTCTCTTTTATTTCCTTTTTTGTTGTTGTTGTTGGTTTGGGTTTTTTTGTTTGGGTATTTTTTTGTTGTGTTGTTTTTTTTTTTTTTTTAATTTAGCTTTTTAAAAATTATTTATTTACCTCCGGAAGGTGATGCAGATACGATCAACCGGGAAATAAATAGTGGAGTTTTCGGAGCTCTTTCCGAAGCAGCCCCAGCTGCCAACGGCTCCGGCCCTGCTCCCGGCCGCGCAAATTCAGCGCAGGTGCTGCCGCCCCCAGCACCGCTCCCCCCGGCCCGGCCCGGCCCGGGCTGCACCTGCCCGGCCGCCCCGTCGGGCCTACCCTCACCACCGCATCGGCCCCGCACATCCACCCCCGCAAAATCCCTCTCCCCGCACAGCCCCGAGGGCCGGGGGAAAGGCGGCAGGACAGGCCGCGGAGACGGGGAGGGTCGGGGATGCAGGAGCCAAGGGGACCCCGGGGCTGCCCGTAGCCCCTTCCCCTCCTGTCCCCCGGGGGAGCGGTCCCCAGGACGGTGGGGAGCTGCCCCCTCGGTGCCGGGGTTGGGGGGGGGGGCTGCGGCACAGCCAGGCCGCCGTAGGGCCCGGCAAGGCCCCGCCGTCCATCCCAGCTCCAGACGTGCTGCTGCTGGGGGTGCGTGGGGGGGAGAAGCTATTAAAGCCTCCCCCCGGGCAGAGCAGAGCTGGGGACCCCCGGCACCGCACAAACCCCACTGCTTCTCCGGGGACGTCCCTTCTCGGGGGTGGTGTGGGGTGGGGATGGAGGGGAAGGAGGAGGAGGAGGAGGAGGAGAGGGGGCTCCCCTCTTGCCCCACAGCGGCACTTACAAAGCCGTGCTTGTCCGAGATGTTGTTGGTGAGCTTGAGCTTGTGAAAGGCAACGGGTTTGGCCATCCACTGCTCCCCGGTGGCCGGGCTGTCGGGGTGGATGTACATGCGTTTGGGCATCTCCGGGTCGGCCTTACCGGCCACCATCCAGCGGGAGTTGTGGAACTTGTACCGGCAGTCGTCGGCCGCCACTATATCCATCAGCAAAATGTACTTGGCCTTCTTGTCCAGGCCGCTCACCCGCACCTTGAACGGGGGGAACATCCTCCTGCGGAGAGACCCAGAGCGGTACAGGGCTGCAACGCACACCCCCGACCCCCGCAAACAGCCGACCCCCGACGGCCGCGGCCCCGCCGAGCCGCCCCGCACCGCCCGGCCCCGGCTGCCGCTCCGAAACCACCATTTTATTTTTATTTTTTCTTTTTTTAAATTTAGCTTCACCGAGGATTTCCAGCCTTTCTCACCTCCCGCTGCTCCTCATCCCGCTCTTGCCGCACCCGCGGGGCGCGGGGAGGGAGGCGGGGGCGGGCAGAAAACGGGGGAAAAGCTCCAAAAAAACCCCATCAAAAAGCACCAAACCGAAAACATTCTGGGGAAATAAGGGGTGAAAACGCATCCCGAATTTCACCCCCTCTCCCTGCCCTCCGCCGAGGATCTCGCCCCGCACACAGGCAGCCCCGCCGCCGCCCTCCCCCGGGAGCGGGGACACCGGCAGGGCCGGGGGGGGCGACCCCGGCCGCGGGGAAAGTTTGGCAGGAGGGAAGGAAGCGGCGAGAAGCGGCGTAAACAAATGCAACGGGAGATTACGGGAGCTCAATTAACGCGCACACATTTAATTTGGGATTGCGCTCGGAAAAGTAATAATTGGGGGGGAGGGGGGGGAAGAAGTGTGGGGGAAGCTCGCAACGGGGGGTAAACACCTCCGAAAATAGCCCCTCCAGGGATGGAACACACACCCCCCCCCCCGCGTTAATTCATCGGGGCGACTTTGGCGAGCACCGGGGAGAAGCGGGACGACACGGAGGGGGCGAGGGCGCTGCGCGGCCGCGCAGGTGCGGGGCGGGTTTGCGCTGCGCGGGTGGGGTGGGGGTGGGGGGGCCGGTTCTTACCTCCCGGATTTGGTGATCACCATCTCGGTGCCCAGCTTGTGGAACTGGTCCCAAAGCTCTTTAGCTTCCAGCGTTACTTTGGGGTCGTCTTCGACCTCCTCCTCGGGTTCCAGGCTTTTGAGGGAGCGCAGATGGGCGGCTTGATGGTGGTGTCCCAGGGCCGAGACGTGCAGCCCGGCCTCCGCCGCCCCGGCCAGCCCGGGGTCCGGCATGGGCTTTGCCAACGCCGCCGGAGGCAGAGCCAGTGCGGGGAAAAAAGAAGGCTGGGCGGCTGCGAGGAAAGCGGACATGGGGAAGTCGGCCGGCCGGGGTGCGTGGAAGGGGTGGTAAGCCATGGCAGTCCCTGGGAAGGCTGGATCTCTCATCGGTGCATCCACAAATCCAGGAGAAAAAGAGGGATTCCCTTTACACACACAAAAAAAAAAAAAAATGTATGCGTGTGCGGGTTTTGGTTGTTGTTTTATTTTATTTCTTTCTTTTTTTCTTTTTTTTTCTCTCTCTCTCTCCTGCCCAGCGAACTCGCTCGGGTCTCTGGAAGAGGAAGGAAAATCAACAACACACACGCACACCAAAAAAAAAAAAAAGGCATAAAAAAAAAAAAAGCCGAAAAACAGCGGAACTAGATCTGGAGGGAAAAAAAAAATGAAGAAGAAGAAGAAGAAGAAAAAACCAAAAAAGGCAGTTCCCGGCTCCTGGGACTCCCGGTCTGCGGAGGGGAGAGAGTAGGTCCTTATTTTTTGTTGTTGTCGTCGCAGCGAGGGAGAGCGAGCGAGGGAGAGAACCCTCCCGGTAAAGTCCTTCCCAACACTAAAATAGAAACAAAAGCCGGCGCGGGGCTGCGCGGGGCGCGGCGGGGCAGGGGGCTGCCCTCACACCCCCCCGGGCCCTGGCTGCGCCCCGGCGGGGCCGAGCCGGCTGCGCGTTCCGCGGAGGGCGCTGGGGCGAGGGCTGCTCATGGCTAAAGGAGCCGGAGTGGAAACGGTTCGATCTTGTCCCGATCTCTGGAAAACTGTGACTATCTCACATGTCCTTCCTGCTCTGATCCGCCCGCTAATGAGCCAAGCCCCCTTGATTGCTGATTTTACGCGTTTCAGACCAATTGTGGATCTGCCTAGGCGTGGTTTTGTCAGCTCCTGCCAAGCTCCGGGGCGAGGAGAGGGAGGGGGGGGGGGATAAGGGGAGG
>JAOTQQ010000006.1:6008525-6019815 GCA_026546715.1 Gallinago undulata | reverse complement strand
CACACTCTTCTCCATGCATGGGCATCACCATCCATCTGCCACATGCCCCCATGTGCCGGTGGGATGGAGGGAAGCACCTGAGGTGACCTCCCCGGGTGCCTCCGGGTAGGGAAGCAGGAGGGGTCACCTCCTGAGCCCTGGTGGGGAGGGAGGGGTCGTTTCAAGAGGAGGGGCTGCTGTTTGCACAGATGCGGCGGGTGCCGTCCCACCTCGCAGGATCCCGGCGTGGGACCCACCGAACCACCCAGGGGCAGCATCTGTGGGGCGGCCCCGGCCAAGCCCGTGAATCACGGAGCACATCAAAGCACCGGCAGCCGGCTCGGGGCGGACCTTGCCTGCCCAGATGTTCAGCAGCAGCTTTTCTCAATTACAAAGAGCAGCAGAACTTACCAGAAAGCCCAGGGAAGGGAAGGGAAGGAGTCCTGGCCGGCGGAGGGGCCGCAGCAAAGAGCCCACGCATCCCTCGTGGCTTCACGGCCCGGGTCAGACCAGCACATCACCACCTCCCTCCATTTTAGCACCGGTATTACATCACCTTGCAGTAATTCCCTGCAGCCCTCGTGTGGGGGGTCACCTGCTCACATCAAAAATCTCGGTCTTCCGTAGCAAAGCCCCACCTTTGCGAGGCTTCAAGGGCGTAGAGGAGAGCTCGGGCATGACCACATCTCACCCAAACCTTTGGAGCCAGCGAGATTCCTCCTGGAACAGAAATCCACATGATTTTCAAAGCCAATCTCGTGACCTATGGTGGGGTGACGCAGGGTGTTTTTTTCGGTTGAGCTGGGCAAGGGCAGCCCTGATCCTGCCCAGCTCCCACCAGGAGCAGGAGTCGCGTGGTCCGGCCAGCCCACCCGGGTGGGACAGTGGCACCGCTCCCACATGACGGGTGGACTTTCCCCTTTCAACATGAAAAGGAGCAAAATTCGCTGTACCTTGAGAGGTGGCGTGATGTGGACATCCCTGGCGTGGGAGGAGAGGCAGCGGGGTCTGCCTGGTCCCCCCATCCCACATCTGGGGCGCTGGGGGAGAGGGTGGGAGGTGGGGTGGGAGGGAAGGCATGGGGCCACCTCTTTGTCCCGGGCTGGAGGTGCTGCCTCTGGTTTTCTGCTCGGCTGAAGCTGATGGTCAGAACGTGGCTCGTAACCTTCAGCCCCCAGAGAAACCTTGCCAAAGTCCTTTCCCCAGCTTGTTCACAACCGGACGCGCTCTCCCATCGTTTCTCCACAGCACAGGGGGCTGGTGGAACGTGGTGCCAGGTCAGTGAGTCCTCCTCACTGGGGGGTGCAGAGTCACTTGTGCCCCCTCCTCCAAAACCCATCGGGAAGGACCCCCATCCCCCCAGCCTGGAGGTGTATTTAAGCGAAAACCCGATGGGTTCTTCCACCATCCTGCTTCCCACGGTGAGGAGGGGGAGTGGAGCCCCACAAGGTGGCATTTCTCAGGAGGGATGGGGTGGCAGCGGGATCAGTGCCCAGCTGGCACCGGCCTTTTATTACTGTCCTATGATAATATTGTAAATACTCACCGGGAAGTAATTACATCCTATAAAAGAAGCAGCACTCTGTGGTTTGAGCCAGGACCAGTTCATGACACTCGTTTTAAAGAGACGTTTCATGTCTCGTTTATAGATTCGATTTTAACCTGACAACCTTTTAACATTGTATTAAATTAGAAATTAACTTTGTATGACTGCTCACCGTATAATTGACCTACTGATAGGCTGAGCGCTAGAGAATATTTAAGATACTTTTCAGACAGCAAAAAGTCCCGAGAAAATTCAGAGCCTCCTCCTTGATCTAGACCAGGGCTTTGCTATTAATTAGTATTTATAGTCGGGTGGCAGGAGTGATTCCCGTGGAGGGAAGGGCTCCCGGGGAGCAGCATCCCCGCTGCGCCGTGCCCATCCCCAGGGATGTGATGAAACCCAATGGCATGGGGAGAAGGAGGCAGAGGGGACAGGGAAGGCTGCAAGCCCCCAGCCCTGCCCGCCGTGGTGGCCGCTCAGCGAGGCCAGTGGTCACAGCCCTGCCGTAGCCCCCCAGCCAGAGCTGCTGGGAGATGAACCTGTTGGTGATGGAGCCATCCCCTTTGAGGGAGCTGGATCCTGCTGAGCGGACGCTGGGAATCGCTGAGCATCTCTAGTTCCCAGCCATAGGTGGGAGCCCTGCAGGACTCAGCTCAGGGGATCTTTGCCATGGCCACCGGCACGGGATGCTCCGGGGTGTGGGGCAGAGCAGGCAGGCAGCTCTGCAGCCAGGGGAAGGGTTCTGGTGCACGGCACACACGGGCCATACACAGGCAGCTTACCTTGGCCCCCTCGGATGACACTCTTGCCCGAGACCTGCCGGAGGCCATCAGTGTTTTAGTGTAATTACTTGCAGCAGAAATTCCCCACAAAGGCAAAAATTCAGCCTGGGACCTCGCCGACAGATGCACAGGTTCAGATTACATCCCAGCCCAGCGAGGGACAAGGTGGCAATTGATGGGACAGTATCAATGCCCAGCACGGGCAGGAATGGCCCTGTGCCCCAAAGGCTGTGGGGGACACGTGGCACATCCTCCAGGCCATATCCCACAGTGAGCTCCAGCGCTCACCCCGCTCACAGATGGTGTTGGGGGAACAGACACTCTGTGGGGTGAGGGAGGCACCGATCTCACTGTGTCCGTGGTCCAGCTCCGGAGCTGGTGACTTGTCTCCCTGCTGTGTCCTGCCTGGTGAAGACATTTTCTGGTGTGACTGAACCCTGCTCCCAGCACGTGTGGGAGCGTGGAGTGGGAACGAACCCACGGTCAAAGGAGGTTTTACCCTCTTGGGCCAGGAGGACTCCATTTCTACTTGTATTCAATTAACATTAAGGAACAGCATGGAATTAAATGCCCCCCTGGGCTGTTTTTTATGAAAGGCTTAGGATGTGTTCACAAACAGCTTTGCATAACCCCAGGCCCTCAGCAGAGACCCCTGCCCGTCCCTGCACACACGCTGCCTGCTTTGCCCCTCGCTGCGGTGGCTTTGCCCCTTTGGGGACGTGGCCGCTGCCACCGGTGTCCTGCCTGCACCCCGTGAGGCTCAGCCAGCGCGGGATGGTGCAGGGGGGACCCTCTCCAGAGGTGTCAGCCCAACCTTTCTCTCCCTCTGCTTCCTCTGCCCCCGCAGCCGGACCCACCAGCCACGTGCCATTTTGCCCGATTTGTGGCTTTTTCCGGCCGAGCCGTGGGGACATCCCCGTTCCCCAGCGCTGCGGGGACGCATCATCTCCCCCCACCTTCTGCCTAAAGCAGGGGGACGAAGGGGTGGAGGGAGGCAAAAAACCAAGGAGTGGGAACCCGTGCAGTGCTGGGGGAGCCGAGGGCTTTTCCAGCAGAGCTGGGGTGATGGGAAGCACCTCCCGGCCGTGCTGCAGCTCCTGCTCAGGGCAAGGCGAGGGGCAGAGCTGAAGCCTCTCGTCTCCAGCTGATTCTGTTCTCCCCAGCTCCTTCCGAGGCAGAGCAGGGAGCTCTGAGAGGGCTCTGTGCAGTCACCAGGACGGAGGCGCTGCCGCCGCAGCCACAGGCTTGTCCCGGTGCCTTTTCCATCTGTGAAACAGCCCAAGCAGTGGATTCAATTTTTATTATTATTATTATTTTTTTGCCTAGCGCATAAGCCACTAATCATTTATTGCATTACCCTGCCTCCCCCCCCCATCATCTCCACCACTTTTGTTCCCATTTTATCCAATTAAAATTTTTGGGGGGGGGGGGGGGAGGGAGAGGGGGCAAAAAAAATTATAAATTTTCCTTTTCTCTTTTTGCAATCACAAAGCCCCGATCTCAGCGCCATTGACTCGCTAATTGTAAGCACTCAAATGGCTGGGTTTAAAGTTACACTTAGCAGCTGTGAAACATTAGGGTGAAGTGATTACAACCTACTGGAGGATACCGAACATTTTTACAATATCTCAGGAGCACAAGGGAAAGACAACAGGAAATGGCGCAAACTTTCCTACCCCGCGCGGCAACGAGCCGGAGCGAAGAAATGAGAGAATAAATGTCGAGAGGCGGCGCGGATGCGGTTTGGAGCCTCAAAAAGTTACAGGGGGAGCCCCGGTGACAGCACCCCCTGCTCGGGGTGGGCAGAGAGGAGCAGCAAAACCTCCTCCGTGCTCTCCGGTGAGGAAGGAGGACGGAGATCTCGGCAGTATTTAGCCCTGGGTGGGTTCCCCTCGCCAGCCCGCCTTCTCCCGGCCTCGTCGCCCAGCAAACTTTGCTCTTGGTTTGGGGCAGGACCCCCAGAAGCTGGGGGAGACGGGCAGCGGGATGGGGTTTGGTGGCAGAGCACCACGTCTCATCGGGGCTTCGCCGGCAAACGGAGCCCCACGTGTCCTGCAGAGCCCTGGGATACACCAGCCCCACCACGGCTCGGCTCCGGGCTGTGATTGCATTTGAACTCCGGGCCGTCACATTTGGAGAACCTTCTGACTTTCCACTTTTCAAACAGCAGAAGGTTCCCCTCCCCGTGATTTAAGCAGGCTACACGCGCGCGTGTTTATTACAGAAACCAGGCTAGGATAAGAAAGCAGTATTTCACGGTAATTCGTGAAATCTGAACTCAACTTTTAATAGAAGAGCTCCACTTTATGCAGCGAGTGATATACAGTCCGCCCCGCTTTAAATGAGACATTCTGCCTTTTGAACTCGGCAGGAGGCCGCTGCTTACTACTACTGGAAACAGCTTAAAAACCTGCAAGTCCGGCGTGTCTTTCGGGCTCTTTTGGAGCCCGTGGTTTATATCATGGCACAACAGTCCTGCTGGGCTGCCTGCGACCGCCCGCTCGCGTCTGAAAATCTGGCGTTGCAGAAACTCACCTGGGTTATTTCCACGATGACCCGGGGTGTGTGTGTTGGGGGGGGGATGGACACACTCATCCGAAATCCCACGAAGACCACGAGCATCTGGCTGGTTTTGCTTTATTCTCTCCCGGTGCCTGAAAAGAGCATCGCTGGCGAGGCGAAGGTGGAGGAGAAGTGGTGTTGTGGGAAAGCACGTGGCACCCGCTTGAAATTAAGGGGTTTTTTTGTGTGTTTACAAAAAGCAGAGGGGCCATGGGTGGGAGCTGGCGTGCACCGCGAGGGAGGCACACACCGTGGGGACGCGCAGAATCCCACCCCATGGAGTTGGTGTGGAATCACACCCTATAGAAAGGTCGTTGAATCAGACGCTATGGAGTGAGTGTTAAATCCCACCCTATGGAGTGTTGGTGGAATCAGACCCTGCAGAGCTCTCATTGCGACACACTCGGCTCTCACTGGCTCACCAAAGAGCTGGAACTTGGTGGTTTTTCTGCTGGGTCATCTGTGAAAGTATCAAATTAAAGTTAAATTAGCCACCTCATTGCAGGGCCTTCTTTTTTTTTTTGGAAACTCTAGGCTTTCTTAACATTTTGGCTGCGGGGCTATCAACAGCGGGGAATTTAAGACATTCTTTTCAATGAACCAGACTGAAAATATTTTGGTACAAGCCCCAGTTTGTAGGTTTTTGTTTTTTTTTTTTCTCCCCCCCCCTTCCCCTCTTTAAACAAAACATCCTGATTCAAAGGAGCTTCTTGCAGACTGGGAATTTCCACATGGCCGTATTGCAGCACTTATAAAAAGTGATTTAATGCCTGCCAACAACAAATACATTTCCAATGACACCACCACTCTGTGTGCTGTGCTATCCTACTTGGTGTGCTCAGTAAGACCCAGCAGCCGGGGCAGGAGGGAGAAGAGCCCTCCTCTTCCTCTGCAACAACTTTTGTCCCTTCTGGCCGCTCTTCGGAAAAGCCCGAAAGGAAACGAGCAGCACGGTGACAACACAATCCCTTCTGTACGTGTTAATCTGGATTTTGTTTGAACTTTTGGAGCTGACCTGGGCTTGAACCGTGTTAAAAAATCCTGACTGGTGTGGACTGACTTGACCCTGCGGTCCCATTTGTCCCCGGTGCCAGCACTACCCTCAGCCCCTCACTTCAAGCCATTATTTTACAGACATAAAAGAAACGTAGCATTACAGCAGATACAGCCAGCGGGCCTGAGCTGTGAGTGCTCAGGAGCAAACTCTCCTCTGATTTCATCCCAAGGAAGGTTTTTTTTTTTAGCTTGAGAAAGGACTGACTGAAAAACCAAGCAAGAAACTGAAATTATTGCTGCAGACTCTCCGTTTTTATTAGCGGTTTCCAAGCCTGAAGAGAGAGGGAAAAAAAAAGCTTCTGAGATCTGAGTTTTGGCATTACGGCTAAAAACAACAACAACAAAAAAATCAAGCCCAAGACTGAATTTAGTATTTGGGGGGGGAGTAGGAAGAGGGTGGTCGGGTCTGTATCACTCGGTGGGGCTGGTTTAAGCTATAAGAGAGCAAAAAGATTTGTGGGTTTAGATGGTTTCCTCTCGTTGCCGTGACTCAAACGGCTTCTATTAAAAACAAGTAGTGGGAAGGAAATTTCATAAGCTGACGGTCCCAGCTCACTCTCTGCTTCTCGACACAAGTTGGCCGAGACAGAGGAATTTATGTGGTTACTACGTGTGAGCCCGTGACTATTTTATCAGCAGAGTTATGCGGTGCTAGTTCTGACTGTGCGTGGCCGGGGGGGTCTATAGGCTCAGGCTGCCATAGGGGTCCTGCAAAGCCTCTGCTATGAGACCCTATAGCACAACCCAGGTAGGTGGGTGCCTCTGCTCCCAGCACTCCTCGTCCCACCAAAACCAGTGGGATGAAGCAGCAGGGCCCCACCAGTGCAAGGACCTGGGGTCAAACACCCAAACCTCGATGGGTGCTGATTCCCAGAGGCACCCAGCAGGTGTGAGGAACACCATCGAAATCTCTCATTTTTGAAAATCCTGCCCTTGCACAGGGGGCTAAGAAAGCCAGGATGCAAACCCAAGCTCTACTGGCTGCATAACATCCACTGATGGCTTTAATTAAAGCTCTCAAGTTAGTAAATATGCAGGCAGTCTGGTCCAGGATGATACACGAAGCCCATGGCCAGCCCAGGGACACTCCATGAACGTTGCCATTAAAGCAGTTTCTTGTTTAACTTAGATTTATTCAATGACACATGCATTTCTGGACAGATACCCGAGTTCCAATGAACGAGTTTTATAACCAAATATGAGAAATTTGTGACTGCAGTTAGTCAATTAAGTACATTTCTAAAATACATGACTAGAAGAAAACCGGAGCAATAGAGAGAATGCTTCCAAAGAACAAAAAGAAACATTTCCATTTGTAATACTCCTGGCGTTGATGAGAATCAGTGGGGGGAAGGAGGGCAGCGAGGAGACGCAACAAGGAAGGAATAACATTATCAACCCTGTCCACAGAAAAGTCCTCCAGTTTCCAGTCTCTCCAGTTCATTCGTTAATGCTTGGCAATTTTGCAGATGGTGAGAGCTCCTCTGGGTTCCGGAGAATCCCCTTCACCTCTCGCCACGAAAAGAGCGGTTGTGACACAGGGTGCTCGCCCGAAAAATGGCTTAGAAATATTTCTCCTCAACCAAGCTCTTCCTGAACACAGCGAAAAAAACAGAAGAAGCCGCAGAGCTGTCGGGATTGAAGCCGGAGTCTCTTCGTATTGCACGGGAACACAAAGTCAAGAGTCTGTGAGTATGTTTCAGGAAGGTTTAAGAGTCGTCAATATTTACCAGGGTAAGGAGAACCATCCGGCACGGTGGCCAACGGGCAGGTGACAGACACCCCGGGATTGTTTAGGCGGTTCCTTACCCTGGCTGGAGCTCTCCTTGGATGTTTGGCTAATTTAAGGGAATCCCGTGGGGAAGAGGCTGAGGGGCTGGTTTTCGTTAGTCGGGAGGGGCGACCGGTAGCCGTCGAAGTTGCGTGGGATGCTGCCGCTGGTGGAACCCGAGCTGTTACTGAGCGTCTCTATGCTTCCCTCTCGCTGAAGCTCTGCATGGGGAAGAGAGAGCAGGTCCTGGTTAGTGTTTGGGACAACCCCGGGGTGCCATCAGACGGCCGCTCTACCGGCAAATCTGGTCATTGCATCAGTGCTCTAACGCTGCGGTTGTTCATCATCCGTCTCTCCCGGGGGGAGGAATCACTCCAGAGGCATCCCAGCTCCTGGTCCTACTTCTCCGCTGGGCTCAAGGCTCAGGAGGGAGATGTTAAATGCCACCTGGCAGAGCGGTCCCTTTCCTGGCAGGAGGCTGCTGGCTGGGGACGTGTCAGGATTCCCCGGTGGGGATGCTCACGGCTGCGGCGGTGGGGACGGGGGAGCGACAGCAGCACCAGTTACCGGTGGCACGTACCCACAGTGCAAAACCCACTGTGATTCTCCACCTTGGGAATACCAGGGACTTTCCATAACCTTTTATCCCGAGCAAACAGACATAAATAACTCCGCTTTTTCGAGCCAAAGGGAAAATATCCCCTTTCCTACATGCCTGAGCCGTGCCTCAAAGCAAAAAAGAAAGGCAGGCCTGACCAGGGCTCTCCCTTCTCCTGGTCACACACGCCCAAACATCTCCCCTCGCTGACCTCCCAAAGCCTTTATTGCTCCCTAATCTCGGAACAGGAGGATTTTTTTTTTTTTTTGTGTGTGTGTGTGTGGAGCATCGTTTCCAACCGCGGCCTCTCCGCGAGCCACTTGAACCCAACAGTTGCCTCGGTGGCAGCGTCGCCCCGGCCAGCACTCAGCGCCATCAGGCAGCGCTGAGATTAGGCAGAGCCCCACGTACCGGGCAGGAATCCTCCGCCAGACACGGGGGGACAGGCTCCAAGAAATATCCTGGCCGGTCCGTGACACGCAGCCCCTGGTGTCACTTCTGCCTGCCCCGCTCCTGCCCAGGCTGAGCTGGAGGGGACGGGGCAGGGATAAGGAGATTTGGGCAAATTCCCAAAAAAAAGGGAAGTGTAAGGCACGGGGGGCAAACCCCCGGAGCAGACAGGCAGCTTTTCCCATCCCTGCAGCCGGAGTTTTGCTCGGATGGGGGTGGAAAGAAGCCAGGGATGCAGGAGGAGGAGGAACTGCCCGCTCTGCTCTCTGCTAAATATTACTGCACCTCTGCTCTTTGCACATCTCTGCCTCCCCCCAGGATTTTGCCAACACCATGAGAGTCCTTCTGCTGCCACAGGACTCTGAGATAAGGACGTATCGATACGCAAAAGCACACGGCAAAAGTAGAGAGTCAGTTCTTGGCCGAAACGAAAAGCATCCTGCCTCAGCATCCTCGGACACATCCACATCCTCGGCCAAAGCACCCCTGGGCACGGCAGGGGCAGCAGCCAGGGGAGCACCCCCCCAGCAAAGGAGGGCTCGGGGATCTAATCCGTGATGGTGGAGGTAACTTGTGATGGAGACAATCTGCCCAGGATACATGAAAACCAATTCGGCAGGAAACCAGTCACCCTATAAGCAGCGACGATAATGACCTCAGCTGCATTAATCACAATTTCTTGCCAGTATTTGGTGAAGGAATGTCCACGTCTAAACCTCTTCATTTTTCCTCACATCCTTGCTCTCCCATGAGTTCAGGAAGTAAAAGCAGCAATTTAAATCAGAAATGAGCGGCGTATCCCACACTAATACTGTGCTTATCCTGTCTGATTTGGGGCTTTTATCTCCCTCCGCACACAGCTGGCTTCGGTTAAACGTCCCACGGCAGAGCTCCGGGGCGCTGGGCAGCCATCACCTCTGCTGGGATGGCTGGGGCTCCCCAAAGCCCCGTTGAACGGGGCTACTGAACTCCTCACGGGGCTACTGAACTCCTCATGGGGCTACTTTGCTCTCTCTTTTTAGGCTGCAATTGATTTTCAGGTCAATGTTGTGTTTTCGGTAACCGTAGCAAAAGAAGGGAGAGGAAAAAAGCCAGGGAAACGTTCATGTCCCTGTAGCTGGTGGCTCCTGTGTGGTTGTTTCTGTCCCTCGGGGCCAAGACCTGCCTGTCCTTGGCCACGCTGTGTCCTGCCCGTCCTTCGGTGACGCGTGTGGCACCGCACACCCTCCCGGGATGGGATTTTGAGGAATCTGGGCTCGCGGGGTGGCTTTCCGGGGGGGGGCTAGGGGATTTCTGCAGCCAGCAGCACTTGTCACCTCTGCAGGGGACTGCCAGGGGGTGGCACTGCAGAGACTGATGCCAGCCAGGGAGAAATCAGGGACAAGAAAGAGCAGGGAGGCGGAGGGGTGGGCACAGGGCCTGCCTGGGGTCCCCTCACAGCCCCGGCTCGCTCCCCTTCCTGCTGCCAGGCATCTCACCCCCTTCAATTAGCGACGGGGAGGGACAAAAGAGAGGGTAAAAGAGATGCAAAAAGCTCAAGAGGGAAGCAGAGGTGAAGTTTTCCAGCCTTCCAGCGAGCCCAATTTGGGGTTCGGAAGGGATGAGGCTAAAATCCGAGGGAGCTCCCGCATCCCAACCGCCGTCCCGACGGCAAACGCACACATTCCTCCGGGCAAAGGAGCCCTCAGACAGCCCCGCACCGCCAACCCGCTGGCTCTGGAACTAATTACACGGCCGGGCAGAGGAGCAAATGTATTTTGATAGCTCGGAAAGCACTGTGAAAGCGCCGAGCGGGGCAGCAGAAAGCACTGCTGTGCTCAGGAAACGGGGCTCTTGCCCTCGCCCAGCCCGGCCGGGTCACACGAGATGTGCAATTAGACATTACACGGTGGCCAGGGACTACCCACGCTCCACATATGACCCTTAGGACCACACTCAGCACATTTTCCTCCTCCCCCCCAAATTAGTCCTTTCCCCCCCCCCCCAGTCGTTTCATTAATAAAAAAGATAATAACGCTACTAATAAAAAAAGTCCAATGCGAACTATTATTCTTCTCCTCAGGGAAGACCAGGGCACGGCACAGCCACGTGCACAGGAACATCGATGCCATTCCCATGGGAAAATCAGACAAGAACCAGGAGCGGCTCCACGACGTGGGGACACCCTTCCTGTAATGGGGTTAAAAACTGGGGGGTGAGTTCTGAGAGACCCCATGACCAGACAGACCCAACAAGAGCAGAAGAAGCAGAGTGCTGGTGGATGAGGAGCTCCACATGAGCTGCAGTGCGTGTTGGCAGCCCAGAGAGCCAACCCTGTCTTGGGCTGCATCCAGAGAAGTGTGGCCAGCAGGTCTTGGAGGTGATTCCATCCCTCTGCTCTGCTCTCATGAGACCCCACCTGGAGTGCTGTGTCCAGCTTTGGTGTCCTCAACACAGGAAGGACATGGACCTACTGGAACGGGCCATGAGGATGATCAGAGGGATGGAGCACCTCTCCTATGAGGACAGGCTGAGAGAGCTGGGGGTGTTCAGCCTGGAGAAGAGAA
>JAOTQQ010000006.1:5986300-6008425 GCA_026546715.1 Gallinago undulata | reverse complement strand
GAGGGGTTCAAGGCCAGGCTGGATGGGGCTTGGAGCAACCTGGGCTGGTGGGAGGTGTCCCTGCCCGGGGCAGGGGGGCTGGAACTGGATGATATTTAAGGTCCCTTCCAACTCTAACCATTCTATGATTCTATGACTCTAAGATGTAGTGGGGCCATCGGGTGCCAGAAGAGACAGGTCTTGGGAGGAAAGATGGGGGTGAGGGGCGGGAGAGCGGGATGAAGGCTCAGGGCCATGCTGGTGGAGCAGGACAGGGCTGCCCGGCCGGCGAGATTCCGTTGCCTTCGGTGGAGTTACGCCAGGAATGGACCTGGCCCCAGCATGTCTGAGGGTTATTGTATCTGCATTCCCCCATGCATATACTGTCGAGATGTATTAACTTCCTTAAATGTACCAGTAAAACAACCTCTTATGATACACTTTAATGAACTTGTACAGTAGCCAACAAATTGTGCATCGTATAAAACCCATTCGGCCTTATAGACTCTCTGGCTATTTTGTAATAACTGCAATTTGCTTCTGCTGAAGCAAGATAACCAGGGTTGAGAAGTCAGGCTTTGCAGAAACCTAAATATTTGATTTGGGGGGGGGGGAGTGGGTGGGAGAAGGAAGAAAGCGGCCTCTGGGAGCTATTTATGGGGTCAAAATAACATGAGACCTGCTCTTCTCGTAGCATTTCCACCATCAAGGAAATGAAATACTGTGAGAAGACCAGCACTTGCATTATTTTGGCCCCATAAATGGCTCCCCGAGGCTTTCAAGAGCCCGTGAAAAACAAACACAAATACAAATAAATGCTAATACTGGAAACGTAAATACTAAAACCTGCCCGTGTCCCCGGAGGAAACGACTCGCAAAGTCCTGCCTGCCCTAAAAAAAAAAAAAAAAAAAGAAAAAAAGACGGGGAAAAAAGACGAAGGAGCAGGAACATCTGCTGAAGCCATGAGGAGAAAGTCACTTCGGGGGAGCCGGGAACAGCCTTGCCTGAGCTTTTGACAGTGACAGTAATGGGCACCGCTGGCATCACCCAGGGTCCCAAAATAATAGGGATTTTCAGGGCACGGTGAAGGCAGCAGCGGCGGCGAAAATCCTCAGGGCTGCTGTGGGGAGGAGCGGCCGTCGAGAGCAGGGAAGGGAAGGTGGCACGGCCAGTGGCCACCCGGGGTCCCCAGCCTACCCGAGGGGGTGGCTGTCCCCCTTCCTGCAGCCCCGCAGCCTCCGGCGCCGCTGGGAGAGCATCGGGGCACCGAAGGTGTCACAAAGCCAAGGCTGGCAGCTCTCTGCTTGGCATCGCATCCCGTGGCTCTGCGGGAGGGACGGAACACCAAACCCCCCCCAAACCCCTCCTTTTCTGCTAATATTCCCAAAAGCCACGCTGCAGCCCGATGGCCCCCACCCCTTGTTCTGCAGCCCAAGCCGCTCTCCGCTATCCCCGAGCTGGCTGCCAAGGTGGAGGGGAGGAAGAGGAGGAGGAGGAGGAGATGCTCTGGGGACAGCCCGGGGTCCTCAGGGTCCGGGGGAGCAGCGCTGTCCCCCCTCCAGCCGGGAGGCTGCACCCTCAATTCCAGAAAGCTCCAGGAACTGTCAAAGGACCCCATCAAATCCAGAAAGGTTCAAAGCCCTGCCAAGCTTAAATGTGAAACCATTTTATATGGCGCATTAATTCAATGCCTGAAGAAAATCTATATAGCCCTCTTTTGCCCGGAACACTCATAAATTATGCTGCCTTTTTTATTCCTGCTCTCCCTGTAGTGGTCCACTTGAAGCCGTGGCATCTCCTTTATGTCTACTCAAAAAAAAAAAAAAAAAAAATCCTCATCTCCAGTGCATTATTTCTTCTAATGGTTTTTTCCTTTCTCTCTGTTTGCTTCCCCCCTTACCCCGCCCCCGTTAAGCACGGCTTCAAAATATCCTCCGAAATCATTTGCTGGAAAGAGCTGCCCCTTTCCTCTTACCTAGGGAGGGCTGCCCGGGCTCCCACGCGGCTCGTCGGAGCCACAGCCGGGATAGATGATCCAATGACAGCAGCCTGATGTGTCGGGGCAGCGGGGAAGCGGCAGGAACCCTGAATACAAGAATTATTCTTCATCATCTCAAACTGTCACAACACATTACCCTCAGAGCCGCAGCTCGCCGAAGGAGTGACCCTGGACTGAATGGGAGAGCGCTCGGGGAAAGAACTAATTGTAGCCTCTTTTCACACGTCAGTCACTTCTCACAGCACCCGGCCTTTCAAGCTCAACTAATGTCAAGTTCCCTTTTCCTTTGGCTGGGCTGAGCGTTGCTGATTTTTTTAAGGATGGCATTTTTTTAAAGGAACGAGGTCTGTGGCGAGGGATGAGGCCGGGGAGGGGAGGGAAGGAAGCGTCGGAGGGAGCACGCATCAGAAAGTCCATCAGACGCCCGAAGACTCGTTAGGAATTAGACAATTAACAAGTAGGAATGCAGGAAGTGGGGTAATGGCCAGCGGGGCTTGAATCTCCTCGATTTCATTTCTGTCATTCACGGCAATTGTTTCGGGGAACTTTTTCGGGCTCCGCTGTGCACCCGGAGGGGGGGGGGGCTGGGGGGGGCTGCGAGCGCGGGAACAAACCCGGCCCCTTCCCCGGCACGAGGATGTGACATGGGCATTTTCCAGGGGTGGGGAAGAGAAACAAGGTGCTGCTTATAAAAAAAAAACAACCCACCTCTCTCCCGGCCACGGGTAGTTTTTGACCAAACGGCGAAAAGGCCAAAAAAAATGAGAGCTCCATTTTAAAATGAGAGAGAATTCCCTGTGTTTGGAGGAGCAGTGAGAAGGCTCCCCACGGGCAGAGCTCTCGGGACGACAGCCCGGGCAGGCAAACCTGAGGGCCCTTCACACCTCCTCATCTTTAACCAAAATCCTCAAATATTCCGCGGCAAAGACTATTTTTTTTTTTTTTTTACCCTTATATTTGCACAATGCCCATCACGGGGGACTCGCAGAGCTGATGGGGGCTTCTGAGTGTTACTTATTAAGCGTAATGAATAATAATTATGTAGCTTCTGCCATCTGGATTCTCATTCAAAAGGATCCCATATAAAGCCAACGCTAAAAGGCAATTTGTATTAACACAATGGAAGCCTCGAGGATCTCTTAAAACTGTTTGTAATTTACACAACGCTCCCCGGTGAATGGATTAGTTAAACATTTTTATTTTCCTGATTGAGGGACGTGCTCCCCCGGAGGAACCCCGACGTGGGGCTTCCTCTCCCCCGTACGCCGGCACGCTCTCCATCGCGCAGCGTTTAGACAACATCCCAAACTCAGCTGGATGCTGAGTTTGGGCACTATTTCCTCCGGGAACATTTACTATGACCATCACACCCGGTCCCCGCGGGAGCCGGTGCCGCTGCCGGGACGGGCACGGAACAGCCCAAGGAAGAGACGGGCTCTTTGAGCCGATGGGAAGTTCTCAACCCACCCGGGATGCAGGGAACACCACCCCCAGCACAAAGGCTTGGGAATTGCGTTGCTGCTACTGCACTTGTAGGTTTTTCTTGGGTATTCCCCTCTTTTTTTTTTTTTTTTTGTTGACAAAATGCAATTATACTAATGAGGGAGCTCTAATTATAATCCATCTCCACCACCCTCGGTGGCTGTGAGGACCCGCAGAGTTGGCTCCAGCCCCGCACGGGGACCTGCCAGTGACCAGAGTAGGGGGGGGCATCGCACCCCCCCAGGGTGATACCCTGCTTTTGGGTATTTGGGTGAGCAAAAATCATTACTATTAAATTGGAGTGAAATGAAAGCACCAAGCACTCGTTACAGCGCTTAATTTTCTGAGCTCCTTTTAATTTGAGATGGCTGAAGAGAAATTTCGGGGTAAAAGTATTTTTCCATTGCTTCTTTCTGAAGGGAGCACAGACAGCAAAGTCATCGGTTCCCAGCTTTACATATAATGATTACAACTTCATATGATTATGATAATGTTTAGAAGTCAATTAAACCTGCTCTCTGCCCCAATCCATTAACTGGTACCAGTTCCCCCACACCCCCAGCTGCAGGGACTGATTTCCAGCGATGCTTTGGGTGGCTGAGACAGACCTGCTCCTAAGAAATTCTTCTTTTTCCCCCCTTTTTTTTTTTTTTAAACCAGCAGCTTAAGAAAATAGACATTAAACTCCATTTAAAAGAGGAAAATGTCACACGACGGCAGTTGAACATTCAAAATCAATCCCCTTATGAAAACCCTTTTCATCCTGCTGCAACCTGAAAGATGTTGAGACACCACAGAAGCACCTACATTAAATTTGCAAAGTAAAAAAGACTGGCAAACCCTGCCTGAGCAACTTCTCTGAAATCTGGATTGAGTGGCCTATGGAAAATATTAGTTACTGTCAAACTACCGTATGCTAATGCTAACGCTGAATCCACACTGAGCTCGTAACGCCTTGCACTTGGAGATGAAACCTGGCACGTCGGAAAAAAGGTGAAGTAAGGAGATGAGGAGGTGCAGGAGGCAGGAGATAACCAGGGGAACGAAGGCTGAGCCTTCTGAACATCCGAGCCCCTGCCAAGACCACAAAATTTCATTTCTAGTGCCTTATTTCAACGCGAAGATGCCAAACGACTGACAGGTAGGGAACGGGGAGGACATTGGAACTTACATAAATGTCCGGGTTTACTTCAGGCACCAAGAGGTTGTTGAGATGCAGACAGAACATTTTCATGCGTGAACTTCTAAAAGAACCTCGTCTATCAAAAGGAAAAAAAAAAAAAGGCAAAAAAATAAAAAAAGGCAAGCAGCTTGTGCTTTCTTTTAAAAAGAGAACCCAAAAATGCTCCGTACGACTCAAGTCCATGGAGTAGAAGACCCACGACTCTGGCATCTCGCCAGACTTGACTCTGAGCGTTTTATGGAAGGTTAAAAGTGCACTAGATGAAGGACTAGCATTTAGAGGGAGAATATTATTCATGATAGGCACTTTCACAAGGACTGCAGTGCTTTTAAAAAATAATCTCAAGTTTCCTAGAGCTGTATATTTTTGTAAAGAGGTTTAGGATGTTTTCCTACATAAATGGCACTTCAGAAGGACGAGTTGCTGATTTTAGTCAGAATGTGAAATTTCAAAAGCTAGAACAGTCAAACGCTTATGGAAACCAACTTCTGTAGCCCATCCACATCATGGAAGCCTACGACTCCTTGTGCAAGATTTCTTCAAGAGTTTTTAAAAATGAATATGCAGATACCTTTGTTTGGGTTTAAAGGAATTCCCTCCTACCTTGTCTTGAAAGTTTCAGGATGTTGCCACTATAAATCCTATAATGTTCCTCACACCTAACACACGCTTTCCTGTGCAAACCAGCGTGTGCACAGGTTTTTCGACGCATTTAGGCAGAATTATCTCGTACCTTCAGTTACGCAAGCGGCACGTCTGTGTATATCAGACCAAAACCATTCGCAGAGAAAACACCGTATTAAAATTCCTGGGTTTGGTCTCTCATTCCCAGGGTTCTGGGAGTGCCTCGGACTGCTCAGCAGTGACCCCTCTGTCAGCCTCCGACTCCACAAAGGATTTTGCAAAATTTTGCAAATTTGATGGAATCTGCACCTTCACGACATCTACCAGCCCCGTGTCCTCCACCCTCCAGGCTCTTTTGGATCACGCTCAGAAGCTTTGGAGGCGATGGTCCTATTCCTGAACCCATCGATACGCTTCCATCCCCAGCAGGTTGGGACCCAAGGGATGGATCTGAGCATCCCCTTTCCCACCAGAGGTCTCTGCCCGAGAGGTGGCTGCAGCAAAGCCACCACGCACCAGCGCGCCGACCCGGAGTGCCTGGGGAAGGCTGGGGGTCCTTCCTCCCACCCCGAGCTCAGCCAAACAGCCCCAGCAAAAAATGCTGGGTAAGGAAAAAATGCCTGAAGGTCAAAAAATACAAATCCAGCAATTACTTCAGGGTCTGGGCAGCCCCTTGCTGATACACTGAACGGGGGTTTCCAGACCCTCCAAACTCCAGCAGTTTCTTTCCTGGCTAAGATCTAATTTTTTTTTCCCCCCTTTGTGATGCTACCTTGGTTCTTGGGCCTCCTTAAGAACCCTTGGTCAGGAAGACAAGGCAGCCCCTGGAGGAGGACAACTTCTGGTCTCGGAGTGTGCCTCTCTGCACACCCCGCACACGTGCATTTTGTGCTTCTGACACAAACGTATCGCCGAGTTCCTTTCAGGAGTATAATATTACAAAGCAAAGTAATTCTGGCACAACTTCCAGTTCTTCTGACACGAAGTGGCCTTTCGGGCAAGCGAGGAAAGCTACCGAGAGGCTCTGGGCTGTCTCTCCGGTGCAGATTGATGCTGAGGAGGAAGCTAGACCGGACTGGAATTTGGGCTTGATTCAAAGCAAAAGTTAAAAGTTTGGGGGGAGCAGATGCTCAGCTGGTCCAAATCAGAAGAGTTTCGTTGAAGCTCACACAATGATGTCACCGCAGACTCAGCCTTGTCTGCTCATCTAAATGGTTCAAGGCTCTCGGATCTGAAGAGCTCAGGTGGAGATCTAAAGAGCAGAGGTCTCCTCCCTTCATTTCCCCAGCGCTGGTTTCGGTGTCGCTGAGAAACTCCAAACCCATACGAATAATCCCCGTTCCAAAGGCAACTTATTTGGTCTATTTAGGCAATTATTTTAAAGATTACGTCGGCATTGCTGCTTCAAGCAGACCAATTTTCTAAACACAGACCTAATTTTACGAAGCACTCAAAGCTCGCAGTAGGTCTCTTACAATCACGTCTCTACCTAGATTGAGTATTAACCCAGCCTGGAAAAACAACAGGCCAACCTTGTGGCCTCGCTCTCTTGCAGGATTGCTTGAGGCTCTTAATACACTCTGTCTTATTTATATAGCTCCAAATTCTGATGTTAGACATAAACATGAAAGAGCCTTGATAAAAATGACATCCGAAGCTTAATTCGGCCCTTTGTTAATGGGGTTGTTCAGCACAGCAGTTTGTGTTCGTCCTCAGGAAACCAGGAGGAGCTGGAAAAAAAGCCAACTGGACATTCTCAGCTGTTAAAAGACGAATTTTAAAAAAACTATTCCGAGTATTGATTCTAATATACTTTGCCTTTTTAGTTACGCTCTTACAAGCGCTGTCAAACGTGCGAATGAGCTGCAGCCCGTGGACGAGCGCGCGGTGGGAGATAACTCTTGTGTGAAATCTAAAAGACCTAATGGCAAACCAAGGCATTCCTCTGGCCACATCCCACATAAAAGGCAATTTAAATCATCTCAAGCTGTGCAGATTCTGCCTCACACTTGGGCATCTGGCAGGGGAGTTAATATAACTACCTGCTCTTCGTGTTGTGCTCTTTCGCAGACTCCTCACTCACATTTTGATGGGTGACAGGCCACATGTCCAAAAGATAAACCAAAGAGACAGCACCATACTGGCATGATATATTCTAAAGATCTTTTTTTTTTTAAAGGGTGCAGATAAAAGTAGCCTTGAGGGAAGGCAAAAAAGCATGCCCAGATGCTTTAGGGATCCATCCCTGGACAATTCATCCACCCACTGCCGCCTCCCCGGCTGCAGATGAGGGATGAAGGCTGCTAAGTTAATTTGTCTTTTGATGAACGCCTCCAAACGTCATTTCTACCCGACAACCTGGCCTCGGCCACGGGAACAGCTCAGAGAGGGGTGTGCGTGGTCACCTTGGGAACAGACAGGAGATGCCACCCATGGGAACGCCGTGCTCTGCCTCGGGAGAAAGTGAGAGCAGCAACACCCGTGAGCATCCCTCCACGGAGCGTGGCGTGGAGCTGCCTCGGTGTCCCCTGGCACGTGTCTGGTGAGGGAACTGTCACCTTCCCCAACCCTCTCACCTCCACCTGCCTTCTGCAGGTACTCGCCGTCCCCACGCCGTGCCACCCAGCCGGAGCAGAGGGAACGGGGCCGGTCCCGGCTCTGACCCTGCTGGCACCTTCCTGCCCACAGCCTTCCCAGAAAAAAACATCTTTGGAAACAGGGAGAGAAGCGATACCGACCCTTTTGTCTTTCACAACGCCATCAGCTTTTGATGTAAACACAGAGTTCATGTGGTGAGGCAGGCACTGAGAAAAGTCACTGACCAAGGAAATAACAAATAAATACAAAAATTAATTAAATAAATAAAAAAGACGGTATTTTTAGCTGCGGAGGTCTTCTTGGAAAATGGGATAAAATGCCTCTCACAGAAAAAGGCAATAAACAGTTTATGTCCTGGAACGGCCATTTTACAGGGAGGGTGGCTTCCTGGCGTGTCAGGAGGTGACACGCCACCGGCCAGCGGGAGGCACTCCCAAATTCTCTATCTTTTCACGACAACGAATGGCTACTTAAAAAATTCATCTCCTTACCACCTATTTCTGTCTGCATGGAAAATGAATTCCTCCCTCCCCGGGATGCGGGACAGGCTGCGGGGAAGCTGCTCCCTCTCGGTGACGGGAAATGCCTTGGAGAAATGTCCTGCTAATGCCCGAGGAACAGGGAGCAGAGATTAAAAGCCAGCGAGAAACAACAGCACCGCCACCTCCTCTGAGTGCCAGGAATGAAACGCGGAATATAAACAACAGAAGTGGGGAAAAAGCTATTTACATTTTTTAGGAGTTTTACTCACGCATTACCAAGCGGGTAATTACCAGTGATGTAATTTCAGAGGGCACCATAAGAAAAAAGCAGCCAGTCCCTTATCTTTTTGTCTCTACATGTTGCCCCAACATCTTTTTCATTCCTTGCGAAGATACAACTTCTACACAGCCCGTTTTTACAGAAAGAATATGCCTTTGGAGGTTCCAACCACTTGCATGAACCTCTGCAGAGGTCCCCTCAGCTTCTGCTGGGGCAGCACCATAGATGGTTTCTCCATTTGTCATTTTTCTTACTCTTAGCTTTTTTCTTTTTCTTTTTTTTTTTTTTTTTCCCAGCCGATTGTGCACACAGTATTGAGCAATAATAAACAGAGGAGGATGAAAACTGCTGCAGCTTGAGAAGCGAGCTCAGGATATGATTCCTCCTCACCGGATGCCTGGAAGATGTCACTGAAATTCTCTCTCCCTTAGTGCAACCCGTGTGGAGCCAATATGAACTCCCAGCAAAGTGCTTAAAAACCCATTATTTATAATAACTGTTAAATGATGAGACATTGTTTACCCAGATCGCAAGATAAATTCTCACTTACAGAATGCTTGCCTGACCGTCCCGAACGTCATCTGGTTTTTATTTAAATGCAAAATGTAATTAGGCTCCCAATAACACAGCAGAAGAATTCAATAAGATGGGGCTTTTCACTTACAGTTTAATATTAACATTTTCCCATAAATGTTAATGAATAAAAGTCTACTGTTTTATATATTATCCATGGCGGGGAGACAGCAGGCTAGGAATGGAAGGAAAGCTAATCTTTTCATACCACAAATTACAATAGAGACCTCAAGGAGGACTGCCCGTTCCCAACGTATCTGGGGACCCGGCCACAGCGCTGCTTCCCCCGGGGACAGCCACCAGACCCCCTCCCAGGGGATGCAGGACACACCGCGGGGAGTCTCCCTCCCCATCGATCAGGGAGATCCTCCCCCAGCCAAAGTCCCCTTCAGGCTTTTTTTTTTTTTTTTTCCTCCTTTTTCCCCCTGCCCTCTCTCCCCCTTTTCCCCTTTCTGCCCAACCCTCCCCTCTAGACACACTACGAGCATCAGATAGTGAAGAACATCACCGTTAAGCAAGGATATGGTCCCAAGCCCTGATGTTCTTAGACTCCACCACAGATAGCACGGCCAGATTATCGGAAAAATCAGGTTACTATTTGCTTGGTATTCTGTTAGAGAAACACACGGGAGTGATGAGAGACGTCGGCGGGGCTGCAGAGTACAGGACGGTGATAGGAAACGATACGGCACCCGAACGGGGTGGGAGAAGACCTCTGGATGGTGGAGGTGGCACCTTGGGAGTCCCTGGAAGGACTTGTGCCTCCCGATGGCGAAGCGTGAGGAGCAGATCCTGTGGTGGAAGAGGGGCCTCTGCAGCTGAGAGGGCTGAAAGGGCAGCAGAGCCAGAGGGTTGGCTCACACTAGAACATTTTAATTGTTTTAGCTTTTGACCTTCCGTTTATTGCTGGGGTTTTTCCTGTGTTAATGCCGATTTTGCTGTTTGGTGACTCATCCTTCATCCTATCTCTCTAATAAGCGGCGTTCGTTTAACAGTCCGACTGCTTAACGATTTAGGGCATGAATGATGTTTCCATTCTACAGTTCTACACTCTCCTGTTTTCCCCGGCGAGAGGGCAACGCAGAGTCCAGGAGAGCTTTGCCACGACTTGGGCCGTTGCCCTCTCGCAAGGCAGGGGACAGCAGATGCCCCGGGCGTCAGCGCGATGCTAAAGCCCTGCGTGGGCAGGAAGGGGAGCCGGCAAATTGGCTGCACGTCCTTTTGAGATAAGGAAAGGCTCAAACTTTCAAAGAGTTAACGCCGGAGGCACGGGAGAGCCGGCGCTAAAGGGCGAGGAGATGGGAAAGCAAAATACCAAAAAGCTCCCTGGGGGGAAAGGAACTGTCTTGTCTTTATTCTGCCACCACCTCAGCAGCTGCAGCAAGTTTTGGCTCACAAAACAGCTGTAAAAATACCAGTCCTGGTTCAACTGCTGGGAGACAAGGGCTCTTAGACTCGCTGAGAGAGATACGCTTGCTCTAAGTCGTATCCTACATAAAAATACCATGCAAAAGGAATAACAGGGTAATTATAGAAACTAGAGATGGAAAAATCCTGCAGCCTCCGAGTCTCCTGCACCCTGCTCAGTGCGGGACCGCTCGGTGTGGGGCGGGCTTCAGAACTCCGACTTTTAAAAGGACGATTTAATAAACACTGAGAAACGTTTCTAAATATTTAGAAACCCCAAAATAACAGATTTTCAAGCCAAGCTGTACAAACAGAAGATGAATTTAGAAAACTGTTACAAATCAACAGCTTTCGCGTGCACCAAAATACATTTCTCTCAACAGCAAGCATCGCCTCGTGGGCATGATGCTGCAAACGGAGCTGTAGGGATCCTCAGCCCTTTGCAGAATCAGGCCCAAATGAATACCTACCGTGGTTTTCCTCTCACTCCCCTTGAAATCAATAGCAGAAGCCTTAGGGATGCAAAAAGCTTAATGCTTTAGGAGGTGCTCAGCAAAACAGGCAAAAGTGAGCAAAGCCAAGCCAGTCAGAACACAGCTTTACATTTTCCTGTGAAATACCGGAGTACTGCAGCAGGAAAATTAATTTGCTTAATCATTAGGAAGAAAAACCACAAACCAAAGCAAACCAAAACCCAACGCAATACCAAATCTCTAAGGAGAAAAGGGAATTGTTCCTCTGTTAACTACTTCGAGACAAAGCACTGGAAGAAAAATGTCCAGTTCCAATAATGTCATAACCCGATTACAGCCTGCACAGAAGAGCTAAAACACTTGCAGAACAATGAGTAAGAAATTAAGTTTGAGATTGAGTGCTGGCCCTATCTTGTGTCACTTCTTTATGTTCTAGTAGAAAGGACACCGCTGAGCTCATTTCATATACAGCAGCGTGAGATGCCTGGATGCAGACATCATTTACTCATCTCATATATGTTTCTCCCCATTTCTTTCTCCAGGAGGAATGACAAATCTAGAAATGTGACTGCACTTTGTTTTATTATGATATTGATTTTTCCGCAGAGGGAAAGTGCATTTATCCCCCAGGTCTGTGTGCTGGCAAGAAAGGGTTAACAAAATGTTTATCACAAAGCTGGCTTCAGAGTTGAAAGTAATGTGATCAGTAATGAATTTTGTGTTACATTAGGTTGTATAAATGGACAGACAAGCGCAGACAACAAGTGGCCAGGAGTCGGGGCTAATCTAATGATGTAAAAATAGAGACAGCACCAATTATACTTGGGGCCAGCTCAGAGCTCCTGCAGGGACTGCAAATGAATAGGTACAAATCAAATTACTGACTAATAGACGCACTACAAGAGAGGGCAGTCAATGCTAAATACATTAGGGCCTTGTGACCTCTCTGCTCTGAACAGCAGAATCCTAAATTTGACTTAAAAAAAAAAAAAATCAAAGAAACTCTTGTTCGGCTAAGGAGAGAAACAGAACAATGTTATTTGTGAAATGATTTGAGACACTTAGATATTTTTTGTTTTGTTCCCTTACGACCCCGTTATGTACGTAACCCTTTGAAAGCTGAGAGGGTTTGCTGTTAGAACAAGGAGAAATATTTCTTGTGCAAAAGTTAAGACCTCATAACAATACAGTTACGTTACATACCAAAACATTTCAAAGCCATGTGCCTCTTTGTGGTGATGTTTTTTACTGCTACTTCACCGGCTGTGTCTGTATCAAAAATAAAATATTTCTTAAAAAATGCCTTGATTTCATAAGAAGAAAAAGAAAAGGAATCTCCCCACACCACAATTGATAGTAAGTAAATGCAGATGATTGACTTGTTATCAAATGGCAGAAAGTCAGAGCTGTCTCTGGTGTCACCGCTCCCTTTGGAAACCTCAGCAGACTTTTTCTACCACCAGCAACGAACCTAAACTCACACCAGAAACATCTGTGGCATCAGTGTTCTTTCCCCCTCCCACCCTCCCCCTTAAATAATGGAAGACCTGGAAGAAATTCCGCTAAAAACTCGTTCCTGGGGCTGGTGGCGAGGTGGATTTGGAGACCTGGGAAATGGTTGGGAAGTGAAAGATGCCCTTGTTGGCCCTGGCCCTGCTCCAGGGACACCGGCGTGGGCAGGAGAGGACGAGAAGCCCATGCTGAAGTGCCCGATGTCCTCCACGGGGCAGCTGCAGCTGCACGTGAGAAATAGCTAATAGAACAAGGTTCTGCACCTCAAAAAAACGTGGCTCCTAAAGAGCCCCGAATTTTCATTTCTTTTAGAAGAGTCTCATCCAAATAGACCTTTTGTAGGAAGAACTGCGTTGAGCTCTTGGATTTATTTGAGGGGGGTAATTTAATCCCCGACCCCGGGATGAATATTCTGAAAGTTCAAAGGCTGCTTTTAGCATCAATGCTATTTGATACGCCAGTGTGTTTGCTGCCCGAGCTGGTTTTGCATTGAACCTGTGCAGAAATCTCTTTGTTGAAATGCTCTTCAGAGGGAAAATCAATTGTTGTGTGTTCCTGTGTTCCTATATCCCATGTCCAAGTTAGGATTAAGACCAACTGAAGAGAGGGAGGGGAAAAATTGTCTTGGAAAGATTAAAAGGAAGAGGAAGGAAAGAAAGTAGGAAGGAAGGAAGAGATGGACAAGTACCAATTGAAGCTCTGACTCTATACAGGGCTAATCCTCCTCCTGAAACTAAATGTACCTCTATGTCCAGGTGGCTGCTCATCTCCCAGCACAGCTTGTGACCACAGACATCTTCCCTTTTGCAAAATCCCAGGGAAGATGCTCCTTGCCCAGAAGGAGAGGGCAGCGGCTCACTCTCCTCCCCCCTGGCTTCCCACCTCAGCCAGGAATGCCAGAAAGCTGTGACTTCACTTCTCCAAGCCACAAATGTCACATAAATATTTCAAAAACATGCTCCTGCAAAGCTCAAAGCTCAAGGTTCAGGCCAGCGTAACCCCACGGCTTCTCCTGGGGACCAGGATCCCAACTGGCCTGAGCCTGGGGTTTCAAATGGGCTATTCCCTAACAGCACGTTTAATTAGCTCCGCTTACTTACATCCCATTAATCAGGTTAAAGAGTTTGCTTCAACATATGAGCTTCCTTCATCGCATTATGAGTTTGTTCATGAACTTTGGAAGGGATCCAGGCAGTTTCTCCTGAGGGCCAGGCTCTGCGGCGTTCCTACCTCACCGCTGTGCCACCAGCTTTCCGCAGGGTGGGAGCTGACAGACTTGGACTTTTTGGAAGAATATGAGCCATACCTTTTATTAATTAATTAATTAATTAATTTATTTATTTATTTTAACTGAAACTTCATAATGGGCTTTAAAACACCTTGCTTTAAACTCTCCAGACCTCGTGGGTTGTCTTGACCATGACGGTGAAGGGGCCATCACTCGCATCCCTTCCCTGTTTGGACCTATAGCAGTGGTTCTGAGATGCAAAATTTGGGGGGTGCTCTGCAGTTTTCAATAGAGGCTTTAACTGCAAGCTCGTTTGTATTCCTGAGACAGGACAGATAGAGAAAAAAAGTTATTTTGCTCCATAAGCTGCAGTGTAAACTGAGCCATCCGGGGGTACTGGATTTCATGCTGAGTTAAGAAAAGAAGGAGCCATTCCCACAAAAAGCAATTCCACTCTTGTGCATCCACAGAACAGTTCCACCACTTGTAAAATGTGGCAGCAATGTGGATTTGGGTATGTTTTGTCAAAATAAATTAGATGTGAATATAAGTACAACACTCAGGCAGCAAAGCAAATTGTAAGAGAGAAGAGGCAGCAGACGGGCACGGACTGGAATCGCACGCTGCAAACACAGTAAGCCCATCTCCGGGCTCCAGCAGTTCTTTCTGGCAGAAAAACCAGGGGTCTGACAGTGGCAGCAGCACATCTGTCATTAGAGGAAGCTTGCTGTATCACCTATCCTGACAAAATAGCCTAAGCAGTGATTAATACTTATTTATTTTATATATTGACAATTCTCCCTTGGAAACCCGCCTGTTGTGTTGGTCTGCTAGAGCATAAATCGACCCCGCTGTCACCTGCTGTGTGCTTTATGGTAATAAACCCCAGAAAATGTAGAGAAACGGGTTGTGATTTGGGAAATGATGTGAAAGCCCAGCCTGAAGCCGTGCTGAGATTTAACATCCAGCTAAACCTCTCACCCTGGTGCCGCAGAGACGCACCGTTTGGTGCTCACCGCTGCTGTCCTGGAGTTGGTAAATCCCTTCTGGGACTGACTGACAGACCCACTGGTTTTCTTTCAGGCCAACCTACCTCTTAAGTGGACATGACTGGTGGCCTTTGGGTCCCTGGGATGCCCACAGAGCATGCTACGCCTCTGCTGGAGGAACCCACCTCAGCATCACGTCCTCAGCCTGGGGAGGACAGGCAGAGACGACCAGGGGGATCTGTCTCCTGGGGCTCCTAGGCTTGGTCCCCTGTTATACACTACTTTTCAATAGGAATGGCCAAAAATGAGTTTGAAAGCTTAAGAAATGTACTTCTTGAAGGAATACATAAATCAGAGGAATTTACTGATTACAGTATTTTTGGAGGGAAAGCTTTCTAGCCTGGGCTGGCAATTTCTGCATGTCCAGTTTGAGTGGAATATTATCAGAGATTTGTCTCCTGGAAGCACAATTTCATAAATCACAATACTAGCTTTTCTTTTCTTTTTTTTTTTTTGTTGTTTTGAGAATGCAACGTGAAGCTCCAGCGCATACTCAGAAATTACGCTGCAAATGTAAATACTGTAGCCACTTGAAAACAAAGCTTTGCAAGCAAAAGAGGTCACTGACCACTAACATTTTGTGAGTAGACACAAGTGAGAGTTTGACAGAAACTGAAACAGCAAAAACATCTTTTTGCATCTTTGCCAATTTACGCCTTCTTTGGAATTAAATGTGTATCTAGGCTGACAGCTTAAGTACAGCAGACTCCACTCAAGATAGACATGGGTCGTCTGGGTAATTGGATAACAAGGAGAAAAGCTGGTTTCCCAATCAAGTCAACTAGCTGGATGACTGGAGTTATCATTTAGGTCACAAGGAAAGTAGATTTTTGGGGGGGTCATTTTCCAGACCTGGTTCTTCTCCCATCCACCATCAGACAGCCCTTGGCGACTAGTTGGAGTCAGAGATGGAAAAGACCCATCAGGCCATCTAATTCCCCTTCCTTGCAAATGCCAGATTATTCTTCATGGGTTTTGGCATCCTCCAGTTTGATGTTTCCTGTATAACCAATCTCTGGGTCATTTCTGCCAGTAGCCAGGACCACCGAACCAGTGAGGTTGGTAAGAAACAAAGACACTGTGAGTATCTGCTCCCCAAGGTGGTGTGTGCACCACAAGCACGCGTTTCCTCTGCCCCACCACAGCATATCAGCCCTGATTGCTATATAAATCTACGTGTCAGCTATGTCCTAACAGTTAAGGCATTAAAAGAATCTATTTATCTCTTGCCATTAAGTGCATGTCAGGACCAGTTGAGCACTTGATAAAGTCTCACTGTCCACCCCATGGCCCATTTTGTCTTTGTCCACGCCACGGACCCAAGCACTGCACATACCCTTATCTTCACACTCAGAGCTAGAAATTTTCATTAAGTCATGTTTCAGTTCAAATAAGATTTTGCAAGTTTTGTTATATGTCTATAAAGTGTATTTAAGGACTGAGGAGAATCCAAGCAGCACAAAGAGGGGCTAAAGGCATGCAAAACATAAAGGCATGCGTAAGTTAAAATAAGTAATTTTAGGATTATTACAAAGAAGTTTGTAACTTCCATAATTTTTAGTCTAATGCAGAAATATAAACAGTGTCTTTGGAACCAGTACCAATGCCTAAATCCACTACCAACAAGCAAATTTATGGTGTCCTTCTCTGCTGGTATCATTTCATTGGGGCGACGTGAGAAACTGGACGTGAGTGGGCAGCACGGAATTCAAGGAAAAAAGCTGAAGGTATTTCAAAGATAACTGAGTTCAGCCCAGGTTTGTTAACATGTAAATGGTTTTGGGGAAAGCGAAAACTATCCTAAAGACTTCTTGTGAGCCAACAAAGACACAAGGGTAAGGTACCTCCCAACTTATCTTTCCCCATTTATTAACCAGCAGAGAGATGTGAGCACTTTACCGTGCTCCACAGCTTGACAAACAGCTGGCCAGCAGCCTGCTGTGTGCGTAGCCACGGGTGGCTAGTGAGCACCATCCAACTCCCTGGGCAAGTGTCATTTTCCAGGTATCGCCTGAGCCGGGGAGAACTTTTTATAGCCATCTGGTAAGGAGAGCTCAAGAGCTGTTAGGGGATGGAAGTGGAAAGGGCACGGGAGTTCACGGCCTTATCACTAGGTTTTCTCCACCGCACTGAGTCACCACGTGCCCAGATCCTGAGAATAAAGTCCATTAGTGGTGGAGAGAACCCCACGACAGGCAGGAAAACACAGAGCGTAGCCACAGCGAGAGGAGGGTGGTGGGATGGGGTGAGTTGGGTCAATGTTGGTTAGTCGCTATTGCCACTGCTGCTTTGAGATGGCATCTTCCTCTCATTAGGAAGACTTATGTGTCTGGAGTAAAAGCAAGAAGAAGTCTCTTTGGGTGAATTTTAGCTCGGTGGTGGCACCTCTATAAACAGCTCCTGTCTGTCTGTACACCTGCGCGCCTAATCTTATGCCGAAGAAGCTGGCACCTGCTGCTATCAGCTGGTTTTGGTGCAAATGGAAGGAAAACAGAGACCTCTGTCTCTGGCAAAGTTCTCCGTTTATAATATAACATCAAGTCTCTGGGACAGTCAGTCACCTTAACTCGTCTAGGTGGCTTCAGCTTTCAGAGAAGCTGTTCTCCTCACCTTTCCCCGAACGTGCACAGCCTGAGGGGAGCTGACCCTTTATCGGAAGTCGACACCATCCCAGAGTTCACTCTCATCACAGCGTGGGTCAATAAGTGACGAAATATGTGCCTTTGCCTGTTTTCACAGCCTGTTTTTCCACTTTCACAGCCCTTTAGAGACCTGAGCTGATTAAACTCCACACCAGCCACGTGAGGGATCTCTATCCTCGTTGCAGTGGTGGAGCACTGGAGCCATGGACACGTTAAGTGTCTCATCCAAGGCAACAAGCTGGTGAGAACTTGCGCCAGATCTGCAGCTGAGACCCACGCTTAGTGTTCAACAACTTTTCCTGTTAATGCCAAATCTTAGACCATCCCTTGACTCCATCATTTTCAAGATGGAAATCAGAGGAAAGACAGTTTGAAGGGCACCAGGTTGGGCTACGAAGGGAGCTTCTGCACCACTTGGGGGCTTATTTATTGCTCTCTGTAACTACATACAAGGCCTTGAAGTCTGCTTCTTTGCAACCTCCTCCTCCAGATGGTGGGAGGTAGGAGCAGTGTGGTGACCTCCCGTGGGCTACGTGCTCAGTAATGACCCACAGGCCAAGTAGAGGATGGGCAATACGTGAGGGCAACAGCAGAAGGCAGAGACAGCTTCTGCTCTACGCAGCCTTTCTGTGGTGTCCATAGCTTGGAACACCCCAACGTTCCTGCTAGAGCTCCTCCTTCTCTCCCTTCCCAGGCAGGTTTCCAGAAGAGTGACAAGCAGCTGATGTTAGAAGCCACCATCACTGTCAGCTGCTGGTCACAACGCAAATGGTGCGTGGATCAAAGATGAGCCTGGTCCTTCTACTGGAGGGCATTTTTAAAAACAAGTGAAAATGAATGGAGACAATAAACCCACAATTATTGCGCTTTAACATTTCTAAGCGCCTCCTGCCACCGGGCCCCTTCCGAGCAGCATAATCTCTGACGTGCCGTTCCATTTACTTAAACAGATGAGATAATTTATCAATATAATGGACACTGATGAAGATGGATTAATTTGGATTACAGAACCAGCGGCTCTATTCAGGGCACCAAATGAGGGTGCGTGTGATTACGACGGTGTTTGGAGCAGGGTGGGCAGGGGCAGCGATCCGCAGAGGGACCGGGATGCTCCCGAGTCGGCAGGGGAGGGAGGAGAGCCCTTGTCACAGCTGTACGGGATGGAAAACTCAAGCCCCATATTTTGCTTCAAGTGACTTTAGGTTTCTCAGTCTACGTTCACGTGATCTACCACTCTTTTCTTTTTATGAATGACTTCTCTCACGCTAAGAGAGCTCCCCGTAAAAGTTAAGTAAATAAGAGAGGTAGCGGACAGAGGAAAGGAAAAGCAAGATTTAAAAAAAAAAAAGAAAAATAAAAATCACCATTGGGTGAGATGTACGTGATCTCTGATCACACCTCTTCTTTGTACCTGTTCCTGAGCCCACTATGTCCCTGCTGGGAGATTCACACATCGCGTCGGCCAGGCGCTCCCGAAGGCCCTCCTCGGTGTGCTCCATGGAAGACATGTGGCGGAGACCGAAGTTCTCGGGCCAGCTCCCACACACCTCCAGCAAGGTCACGCTCCGGTCGAAGGTACCTTCAACAAACAACAGGCAGATGTTTGGGAGACCCCGGGACCAAACCACTTCCATACATGTCATTTATTGCATTGGAAAGAGAGAAACCCTCGCGTTTTTGAGTTCTGGAAAAGCTGATTTTAGCACGTTAGTTAAAACGTTGGTGCTGACGGTACAGGGGGAGCGAGCAGAGCCCTAAGCACTGAACAGCTTTGACCAAGCAGCTGCAAGCAAAAAAGGTTAAATTAAAAATAGAATCATAGAATCATATAAAAAAATACAGAAAAATACAGACCCAATTCTGGTCTCACACCAGTGAGAGTCACAAAATCAGGATAATGACACTGAGGTAAATGACACGTAGTCTTAAAAACCTATGGTTTTATATATGTTTATTTTATATATGTTATTAAGCACGTGTTAGACAACTAGAAATTATTTTTAAAGTTGATTTGTCTGCTCTGGGCTGCTGGTGAGCACCCTTCCCATTCATCTCAGACAATGGAAACAAGTAATTTTGCCTTTGCTAATGTGTAAAAACTTTAGCTAAAATCCCTTTCTCTTGAGCAGAGAAGTGCAACAGTATGATACACCGACGAGGAAAGGGCCTCTTGCCTTCTGCCTTGTGTTTGAAGAAAATCTACTGAAGGCAAAAAGCGAGCCCTTCTTTCAGCCTGGGGTATCTGTGGATTTTCTCTGTTCCTGCACCGTGAAATTTTGGGCCAAACCCAAGCAAACAGAGACTCTTTCACCAGCAGCCCTTTACTGAAGACGCTGGCCATTGTGACGGAGCGCACGTACCTACAAAAGACACTTCAAATAATTCCTTAACTTGCAGTTATTACCTCATTCCCAACAGCGTGTGATGTTCTGCTGAATGCAAAGATTAGATTCCGAATTCAAGATCACTTCAAAGTACAAATTAAAATTATTCTACTTTATTATACGGCAAGTCTTCTGCGAAGGCTTACTTAAATCATTCCCACTTGGAACAAGATTACAGTTACGCTTTGTTGCTTCAAGCACATACCATTTACTCAACTATTAGGTAACTGAATATGCAGCATTTATTGCGCCTGGTTTCTGCCAGCCTACCGAGAGGAAAAAATGCAAATGCCAATGTTCCTCCAAGTTAAAAGTACATGAAACACGTCCTTGTTATCAGGCCTTTGGTTTTCCCCTTTGATCAGCCGTCAGAAACTATCTACACTTGCAGCCTGTGACTGTACAGCTTCACAGCACACTCCCTGCCACTGACAGGTGGTAATAGAAAGGGTGAGAGACCAAGCCCCGCGGCAGGCGTCCCTTCCTCTGATAACGTCCAAAGTACCGGGTGATAACCGTTAGTAAACACTCGGCCAGCCGGTTAATCCATACATCAGCAAAGAGGGGCAGATAATTTTGAACTCTAATGGCAGGGACAAAAGCACCGGGGCTGGCATTCAGGGATTTATATGGGCTGCAATGGTGACTTCTGGCTCCTGAATTTCATCGGCGCGCACAACTTTGATTTATCTCTCCGCCTGGCTGCGGAGTAGATTCCTGGCACTAGAAAACCATCAACGCTAAAATGGACCTCTACAAAATGGGACCGTGGCTCTTATGTGATACATGCACTTGAACTCTGGATGAATCCCAGAGAGGAGGAATGACCAAATATTTCAACTTTTTAATGGGTCTTTGGATTTATAAGGTTACTCCAGTCCACTAATTTGTTTTAAAGCAGGGGTTCTTGAAGCTTGTTTGAGAAAATGCAGCGAGGAGGCGAAGCAATTTTGATAATGTTTAAGTCTCTGCAACATTTCCACGTTGTCAGCTATCCTAACTGCAGGAGGAAAAGCAAAATTTGATCTCTTTTGAAGCTTCTTTTTTTCAATTCATCCTTCTGGGGTTTCACATGACCCTGAGACCCCCACTCTGCAACCTCAGTTTTTTTTGATGGGGCTGTTCATGTACCCAGAGAGCTAGTGGGGTGTGTGTGTGTGTGCTTTTAAATCTGCATCCCAAAACCCCAGGGTGGCAGTGGGGAGGTGATGAGCTCCCACAGGGTTGGAGGGACGTGCCAGAGATGAGAAATCTCTTCTTTACCGGTGTCTGCTCTTATTCCCAAAGTGAGAAATGGGAGCATTTCTGCTCCTATAAGCAGACGTATGAATAATAAGGCAAATGGCTTTTGAAGCTCTGCCAAGATGCCTGCGTGCGTGTAGAGGGAGGAACTCCACAGAGCGCCGGGCTCTGGCTCCTGAGATACTTGAGTGAGAGCAAAGGAGACAAGTGCAGCGTTACCCCTGCAATCAGGGCCAAGAGCTGCCAAAACTTCTCAGCAGCAACGTGTGAGGTTGCAAGTGTTAATGTAAATGCAGGTTGGAGGGATTAACGGCGCAGAGAGTTTTCTTGTAAAAAAAAAAAAAAAACACCAACAAAAAAACCTGCGAGGCGGGTGAAGCTCTACTTTTATCTTTCCTCCCTTTTCACTCCTTTCCCATGTTAGGAGTTCCCATCTGGGATTATGATTCATGTCCAGGCATCGGGCTGTGATTCACCGGCCCCACTGCACCCTGCCCATGAGGAAGGACCAGGGCAGAGGAGGTCTGGGCACCGGCACCACCTTGGCGTTGCAGCGGAGTCCACAAATTCCTCCTTATTTCAAAATACACTTTGACAAAATGGGTCCCACGTGAAGCTAAACCTGCAGATGCGTGACCGCGGTTACCCAGTGAAGGTAGAAAATGGGACCTTGCTTGAACAGGCGGGTCCTCTCCTACCGTAACACCCTGGATCTGTCCCTCCTTGATGCGAAAAAAAAAGCTCTTTCAGGAAAAAACAAGACCAATTGTCACGGACTTTCCTTTTCTTCTTGCCATTGCATCAGCAGACAGCAAATGCGTTCAAGTTAAATATTTTTTTTTCAAGGCAGAATTAAGTCCTGGGTATTTTTTTCACCTTTTTTCACCTTTCACCTTTTTTCACCTTTTTCAACCCTTCTGTGAAGAGCACGAAGCGGCAGATGGGCTGGTTGCTCCCCAGGAGCCTTTGGGGTGCTTTGCCCCTCCG
>JAOTQQ010000006.1:5960661-5986200 GCA_026546715.1 Gallinago undulata | reverse complement strand
AACCCTTCTGTGAAGAGCACGAAGCGGCAGATGGGCTGGTTGCTCCCCAGGAGCCTTTGGGGTGCTTTGCCCCTCCGTACATCGTTACCACACGAGCTAATGGCATTAAACTTACACTGATAGCAGCTCACCATATCTCTGCTATTTATTAAATTGTAATCTCTTTCTGGCTGCCTCGCTCTCCCCTTTTCAATCCCAGTATCTCGGTTGATAACGTATCGAATTCCCCATCGTCGGCCAGAGAGAAGTTTACAAATAAACCTCAGTCCTGCTCTCCCAAATCCCTCAAACCCACAGCCAGAATGTAACTGCAGAACTGCCCCGGCTGAGAAAGCTCCTGCTGATTCAAGGGATTACCCGGGGGCTGAGGGGAGGCTGGTGTCACCCCGAGCCATTACTGCCACATGCCTGACATCCTACTGACAGCCACCACCATCGGAGCTGGACCTGTGAAGCCCAAGCCTTTCTCCTGTCCCCCAGACCCCATCCGGCTCTGATGGGGGAACAAAAGGACCGATTCGCCTCGTAACGACTCAAGAAAGAAGCAAATTAGGGTATTCTATCAGCCAAGTGATTACTAGTGAAACGCTGGTGAAAACTCATGAAGCTGCTGAAAAAAAAGATCTCATTGACTTAAAATCCTGTCAGTATTTCATCCCATCGCGTGGTGCTTTCAAGGCAGCACAACGTTTACTTCTCCCCTTATTTACTGAAGATGAAACTGGGTGGAAATTAAGACCATCAGGCTCCTTTGTATGATGCCCGAGCGCCGTCCTGGATCCCCTGCGCTCCAAATAAAAACCAACCCCAAATCAAACCAAACGGAACAAGCAGAAACCTTGGCTTGAACATCTAGGTTGAGAAGCGCTTTGTTTTGCAGTTCCAGCGCGTTTAGCTTTACTTTGCCCCAAACACTCCAAGCTAATTCTGCTCCACATGCAGGATTTTCCTATTAAAACTTGAATTTTCTCCTGATACTCATCTCCCACTTCTGTCTTTCCACTGACGTTTGCCTCCTACAAGAAGTGTCCTTTCCTCACGCTGCTGCTGGACGGAGCAGCATCAGGCCACCCCCATCTTTCTGCTTAATGTTTCTCCCATTTTATTAACGGCAAAGGCTTCTGTTATTACTCAGACCAAATCACCTTGCTCAGAAGCACAGGATTTGTCTTTTGCATTGCAATTGTTTCAAGCCTTTTAATGTAAAAGGAAAGTAAATTCTACAGAAGGAAAAAAACAACCCACCCAAACCTTGGTCCTTTCGTCCCACAGTTAGCCCTACCCACCATAAGCGAGAAAACCAGAGAAGCTTATTTTCTTCTCTGAAAAATTTAGTAGTAAAAAGTCTTTTTACAAAATATTTTAATGCTTCTAGCGTGTTATTTTTCTAAGTCAAAATAGCTAAGCTCAATCTTTCACCATAGCCCTTTAATTCGAAAGCCAGGGGAAATTTTTTTCATTAAACCTCTGGACGGCTTTGTTTAAAATGTGAAATCAAGTAGCTCCATTTCCTGTCTTCTAAGGAACAGTAAATCAAAAAGAGTGCGTTCTCCAAAAATACAGTAATGGTTCTATTAAAGGGCTTGACAGTTTTGAGCCTCACCTTGCATATTGCAACATACGTGTGAGCAAAAATAACAAGGGTAAATAGGAGAGGAAACGACCTGCCAATTTTAACCGATTAAAGATGCATCCTTCTCATGAAAGGGATGGGGGCTCGACCCCCCCGGGGGCAGCAGACCCTGGGGAGCCACCAAGAGAGTCCGGGAGGGAGAAGAAGGGCTGCCCATCACCAAGTCCTGAGTTTTTATGGGTCTTTCCAGAGCAAGAGTGGACTTTGGAGGGAGTCCCCATCTGCACGGCAGGGTGAGTGTGACAGAGCTGCCCAGAGCCGCCTCGGCCGGGAGCGAGAACCTCCCCGGGTGGGTGAGGAACCAGCGCACGGAAACTCCTTGCCCAAAGGAGTGAGTCAAATTGTAACATACCCCGTTTAAATATTAATGGCTCAACTTTCCTACGGGGTTTGCCAATTCACTTCCACGCCATAACTTTGTTACTCCGGGGGGGAGGGAAGGGGGGGGAATGCCACAAAGCAGCAGCTTGCAGAACCTGAACAACCATTTTTATTTTTTTTTTTGGAAAAAATAATAATAATTGAGTACCCGTGCAAATACCTTATTTAAGCGTGGAGGAAGTGTGGGAAGATCTCCCCGACCTGCCCCGAATGTGACTTTTGAACAGCCATGTGCCCACGTGCTGCTGACCCTCTCCCGTGCACATCGACGTGTGTGTGACAGACTACACCACGACGTGCCCAATCAAGGTGTGAGCGTTAATTACTGCCTTTGGAAACGACAACGGCTGGAGCTACAGCCTTCGCGAGTAACTCCACTTCCCTCTCATCTTCCCTCCCACGGAGTTTCTTTTTTTTTTTTTTTTTTTTTCCAGAATCGCTTGCAGTTCTGCTATAAACAGGACATTACTCACCAGCTCTGTATCCTGTGAGTGCATTTAATTAATGGAGACTTCAGTCGGGGTGCCCAGTCCCACAGGCAGAGAACACTTTCAGATCCCTTTGAACTTTGGGCTGAGCGAGGCTGAGAGGTTCCCCGTGTCCCTCCTCGGAGTAACACAGACTTGTAAACAAAAATACTGTTTATTCCTCTGTCATTATTCCTAAATGGGTTTTAAGCGAACGTGCAGCTGCCGGGAGGAGCGAGCCCGGCGGTGGGGTGGCCTCCGGAGCCCCCTGTGCCCAGCGGGGAGGAAGGTGGTCACTCGGGCAGGAGGTTGCCCACGTCTGATGGGGCAGTGGCCACAGGCTCCCACTGATGGATGGCAACGTCGAGGATGACAGCGGTACAAGCTCGGTAGGTCCTCGGGGACCATCTCACCCTCCTCCTCCTCCCCATCACCCCGGCAACCGCTGTCCCCTCCAGCCCCACACAAGGGGTTAACCCCGGGCTCAGGAGAAGCATTTGGGATGATGAGGAGCACAGCCAGCCATCACGGCCATCCCCAAGGCTTTCAACCCAGAGCCAGGCTGCAATTTTCAGAGCCGGAGCAGTGAGATATTTTTATAAATACATAAATCTTTTCAAAGAAAAACAAATACAGAAGAAAGAATGTAAACATTATTGTAAAATGCATAATAAAATGTCTGTTGTTTGTTAATTTTGCCCCTTATTATCCAGTCTATCTGTACCACCGATGTTGAAACGTTTGCCTTTTTTTTTTTTTTTAAACTCCCTTATTCATTTAAAAATAGTTTCCTGCATGTTATATGAATAAGCAAAACCTAAGGTCCTAAATCCAGGAGAACTTTGAAGTATGAAACCCATGGTCTATGGGAACTATGTTTTCATTAATCAAAGTAGATGTTTCTAAAGCCATCAGATTTATCATGACTGGATTTCATATGTGAAACCCAATATACACACAGACATACACTGCTTGTCCTTTTGGATTAGTTCTGACCTTTTACTCTCCTTTCTGAAGGATCTGCCTTTCCTCAGAGCAAGGCTGCCCTGTTTTACCGCTCCAGCAGCCAAAGGAGCCTTGACAAAGTACGTTTTCAACTCTGTGTCTGAGTACGAGGCTGGGTTAAGGTCAAAACATAAATGATTAAGTGTATTTATTAAACCCTGCCTTCGCCTCGAACGCTCCCCGCGCCTCTCCTAGATGCCATCTGCAGTCTCCCCCCAGCCTGCTGGTAATACACCTGGCCACCAAACGAGGGACCCGAGTGTCACCGCAGCACCGATGGCGAGCCCCCAGGCTGGGGAAAACCAAGGGAAGCCCCCCCAGAGCCTCCCCGAGGGCTCCTGCAGCCCCGGCCGAGCTGCTGGCTTCCCCAGAGGCAGGGAGGTTAGCGAAAGGACACGGGAGAGAGACGGGATGGTTTGAAAACCGGAGGCAGGATGTGACATCCATCCAAAGCAGGACTGAGAAGATAAAATGCGAAAAATCTGCGTTCGGTGTCACCGGGGGAATTTACGCCGTGGTTTTGCAGCACCAGGAGCACAGGACTTGGTCAGTTTTAAAGAGTAAAGCAGGGGCCTTGCTTGGGCACGGGCTGCACCCGCGGGGAAGGGACAGTGCATCTAGAGCCCAGGCAACGTTTCCGAGGGCATCGAGAAATAAGATGAGTGTGTTTGTGCAATACTGGATGCAATTTATTCAGCGGTCTAAAAGAGAGATGGAAACTACAGTATAACTGGATGCCATTAGGATTTAAAAAACAAAACGCCCCTTTGTAATAAAATTAATTTCCAAGGAGGAAAAAAAAAAGGTTTCCCCCCCTTGAACAGCAAGATTCTTGCATTTTTTAACTCTTTACAGCTTTGCAAAATCAGAACGCCTGGAAAAAATCAGGAATGCTATGATCAGCCCCAAGCCCCCTCAGAGATGAACATTTCTTTACATTTAATCCTGACATAAAGTCGAGTGTCTGCGCACACATGGGGGCAGGTGGGGTGGGTGCGCGTTACCAGGTATGACTCCGCTGAGCAGCAAAACTTCACCTGATGCTCTTTCAACCTCCAGGTCTGGAAATTTCATTAAAAAAGGATTCACAAAAGATCTTCAGCACTTTTTAGTTTTCGCAAAGTTGGAAGTGTTTTCCTGTGGTATTCACATAATTCTCAGTCCTGGTTAAAATTAGAAAATCCAGTAACTTTTTTTCCTCCTAGTAAAATTTCCCACTCTCTGAAGATCTATGACTTAGTTAAGCCTACAATAAGATGATTATTGAGATTTTTCAACAATGCCTGGGAAATTTAAACACACAATGAATTCCATTAAATCTCAGTGGAGGCTTTTTTAGATGAGTCTTTATTCTGTTTTACTTCTCATCTGAATAAAAGCCGCGATTTTATGATGCCGAAGCCTTTGTACTGGCTTCACTGGGAAAAGCTGGGTAAGATGCAGGAAGGACACATCTGGTATTTCTGTGACACCACATAATGATGCTTATTTGCTCATTCCTTTATATGCCAAGTCCTTTCTGTACTCTTTGGAAGAGGTCTGCAGGCATACCCTGTCTTAGTGAGCTCACTTTGCGAGGCAGAAATATGTCAATTCCACTGGAGGGACTTGGATAATAAATTACTTCCCTTAAGAAAACAGCAAGGTTTATCTTTGCTTATTATCAATCCCGTGGCATGTGCAAATGCACACACATATATATGTACAAAGAACATATAATGGATTATAAAAGGCTCATATTTACCCACAAGTAAGGAAAGATCTGACAACTCATCGGGGTCTTCTGGATAACTAAGATCTTAAGTTACACTTTGAGACACAAGTGTGGATTTGCCATATTGCTTGAGAATTAGTGGTAACTGTCGGAGCCAAGGAATTTAATTCTGATTGTTTCATTTGAATTAAAAAAATCCTAGTGTTGAAAAAACATTGGAACTGTGCTATATACTAATATATCACTCAAACTGTAATAGGAGACTCCTTCTTGTGTAATAGGAACAGAGAGTGTACTGCTTGGAAAAGGCCGAGTTCATGGTGGGTACAGCTCCTCCCCAGATGAATGGTAGGGAAAACCCTATTTTAAACCTGTTGCAAAGGAGGGGCGAAGGATTTCCCACCCCAGACCAGCCTGGATGGAGCTCCACAGCTGGGATGGATGTGGCCCAAATTGCTGCCCCAAACCCTGCCCGAGCATCCTTACCGTCCCCCCTCTCAGCAGAGCGAGTCCAACAGAGACAGAGATTTCTGCTGGGCTGGGGGTAACTTGTTCTTTGTAAGTAATACACACACAGAGGAGTGTTCACAGACAAGGGGAGATAAAGAGGCTATTTCTTATCGCCTACGAGAAAGTTCAGAGAAGAGAATCCGTAGGAAAGCGGCCGAGCAACCATGGAAGCTCCGGAAACGTGAAATTTGGTTTATATCACTAGCAACCAGTTAAGAATGAAACCGAAATATTTCTTGCATTATAAGAGCAAATATTTCTCTGGTCTCATATCACCTTTTCCAGATGAAACATTTCACAACCCAGCCGACATATAAACAGAAACCAAAATATTTTCCTAAGGTGCATCACTGATCCCACTCGGGACCTCTAACTGTAATTTATTTGTCTTACCTCACTATGAGATAATGTACGCGTCGCTTCCAAGCTACTGTCTAATAAGTACTTGTACACAGGATAAATAAATCTCACTTGCAAACCCGAGGCACTCGCTGGGTGTTCAGGAGGGGCTGGGAGGGTGATTTCTATTTTTCTGCCCATCACGTGCACGGCTCCTGCCATCCCCAAGCTGCAAAGCCACCTACAGCCTTCCTCAGCACAAGGCATCTGTGGTTTCCAACTAATCCATAAAAATTAGCATATTTGAGTCATTTACAGCAGAGGTTTCCACGTTGGTAACATAACTCCTAGCCATAGACTTATGCTGTAACTGGCTTTTCCTTAGGGAATAACAGAGGAGTGACAACCTTCCCGTGACACTCTCCGTAGCAAATCTCAGTGTGTTAACATTCCATTTATTAGGGTTACATCTAATATTCTGCACTCAGCCTGAGGTGATCACAACTTCCCTACAAGTATTTCACGAGCCGCAGGAGATGGATTCAGGCATTAAACCAAAATGATGGAAACACTTGTGTTTGGGGCGGCTGAGCGGCTGCTCCGAGGATACAGCACCATCAACCATCAGGAACTGGTTGGGAAACTTACTCTTCCTACTTATTAATTGAGCGACCAGGATCAGGGAATGGAGCAGAGATTACAAAACATACCTAGAAGGGCCAAATCCAAGGAAAAGTAAGTTATCAGAGTTTTATTGCTTACACTGGGGACACACTGGAACACCAAGGTTTAAGTAACTGACACAAGGGCAACTCTATGCAGGGTCACCTAGAAAAAAATCTTCTATCTGAGGACACCCCAGTGCAATGGCACATCTTCCTAGAAGGCAGGAAAACAGGGATGGGACTTCCAGAGCCACCGAGTCCTGCCCTGGCCAGGCAGCAGGTCCCAGATGACCTTCCATCAGCCCTGGGAGCTTCAGAAATTGCCTACTCAAAGCCTGTAGATCCCTCCAAGGACATTAAGAAAATGTGTTTCTTTAAGGACTGGAGAGAAATGCGAAATTTTATGTTTAGAAAATAATAAAAATTAAAAAAAACAACAACCCACCCTTAAACTTGTTTCCTTGTAAGCTTTCCAAGTCAGGGAAGATAAATTCTTTTGGCCTGATTCTGAATTCATTAAAAGCCCGTGCCAAGTTGCACAAGCTAGTTATCTGAGCTTCCAGCAAGGACTGGACCTACGAAGCACTGAAATCTCTGGTCCCAAGCCAGCTTAAGCATATACTTAATTTTAAGCATGCACAGAGCCGCAGCGACTTCGGTGGGAGCATATATATACGCTGAAAGTTAAGTGTGTGCTTCAGTGTGCTGCTGGAGCGGGGCCAGGGCACCCAGTGGCTCACAGTACCAAGGTCTGATCTCCTCCCAAACCCTGGCCATGGCAGGGATTTCGCTCCAGCCAGCCAGGCTTTGGAAAGGCCAGGCTGGGACCCAGCTGGTCGGGAGCCAGCAGACCCCGTCCTCGCTGCCTGAAGTTTTCCTCCACGCACGTTGAGGAGGTTTTGCCCTTGTCACTTAACGTTATCCATCAGACATCTGGTGGCTGGGTAAGGCAGAGCGACGTTGCAAGGTGAGATGATGGAGTGAAAAAATTATTGCAAGTGGCATGTCCTAGCCTGAGGCTTTCGGTCATTTAACTCATCTTGCTCTCATCCTCGGCAAAGTCGGTACTGAAAGGGCAGAGATTTACCCTTCTACCTCCTGCCTCGTGGTTGCACTTGGCAATTTGCAGCAGCAATTCCAAATGCAAACGGGAGCAGGCAAAGAGGGCTCACCATTTAACAGCTAAAAGCAGAGCTTTCAGGAATAAGCAAGAACTACTGAAAAAAAAGTCACACAAGGACTTGTGGTGCCACGAATAACGGGACCATTTTTTCACTTGACAATGACCTCGTGTTACAGAAATCAGCAAAGGTGACTAGCAGGGTGGGTCTATAGGGCATTATTCTCACTGGGTAAAATTCACATTAAAATCTTTCTTGGCCTTTGGAATTTCTTTGTCCCCTCCCATCAAATCTATGCCTATGAGAAAGGTTTTTTCAGTAAAGGGTAGATGACCATTTGTGCTTGGGTTAAAGTCTGCTGCCGGATGCTCAGTGAAACTCCTTGACTTCAGAGGAACAAAGCTACTCCAGAAGCCACCCAAAGAGATCCGTTACCCAGAGAGGGATGAAGGAGAAGCCCTGCTGTCTAGAAGCCCAAGTCACGATGCCCAAATCCTTACCTGACTCCACAGGCCCTGGCCCTGTCTAGCAGATTTCCCTGGATCCAGGAAGAACCACCCCAGTTTTCCCAGTACCTTTTCTCCTTCCCAGCACATCCCTAAAACCTCCCATGAAACCACCCCCATGTGAACAGTTTGATGACTATAACCACGCTGCTCGCTGAGGCTCGATGGATTCTTCGAGCTGCAGACTACCATTCTCGTGGACCATAAATATTCCCCTGAAATCATAGCTCGTACATATTTAAAAGGATAAACCTGCTACTAATAGCTACGAATCAAATGAGAAGATTCCAATTTTTATGCCAGAAAGCTAACAAAAATCTTCAGTGTGTTATAAACAAGTATCTATCATTATAAACTAAGTTCAGCATGTAAAAATCCAAAGATGGAGTTTATTGTCTTTAATGGCTGAGAAATGACAAGTGTGTTTGGTTGAAAAGGAATGTAGCAAGAAGTAGTTCTGTACAAGAACCAAAATCCGTCTTGAGAAACGAAAATCACTGCTGACAGTTTTACAGTAGAATTAAGCCGCTGTGAACTTTCAGAAGTGGGGCTAATCACAAGTTTCTGGGGAATTTAATATGGAAAAGAAATCTGATTATTAGGGAGAATCCTGTAACACGGGCAGAAGCTGATCCTACACCTTTTCCAGTGTAAAATGATGAGTGAAACCAGTGCTGTTTTGCGAGGCCATGGGAGCAACCGATGTCCCACCCTTGTGTCCCAACGATCTTCCCACCAGAGGGAAGCCATCTACAAGTAGGCTTGGCACTAAGTGCCGGGAGGAAAAACCTGCTTTAAAAGCACAGAGAAGCAAATCCAAGGAGGCGAGGAAGCGGGTGTCAAGGACTAATGAAGACATGAGATGGATGCACCAGGTCTGATGATGTGGCCGTGTAAGTACATCTAGAAGTATTCTCTACAGTGGGCAAGCTCAAAGGTGGAAGTTGTCCAAAGGGAATCTCTGAAAAACTCTGGACAGCAGCAAAAAAATGTGACAAAAACCTTGCCAAATGTTTTAGTGCTCTGCTGAAAGATCAAGGTGGAAGGAGCCTCTGCGCTGGAAGCCTTGGAACAACGACAGACTTTCCTGGAAGAGAGCGCGTAACTGTTCAAACCCCGACCCATCATCTCAGTTGTGAACTGAAGAAACAACAATAATAATTTTACAGAGAGAGAGGAAAAAGGAAAGGGGGAGAAAGGAAGTAAAACCTTTTGCTAAGTCCGGGTACAATGACCCCCCTTATCTGCAGATTAACTTAAGGCAAGCGAAAAAAAAGCGGGACATGAGATGAAGTAAAGAAAACATTTCTAAGTACAATAAGTGTCCAGATTGGAAAAGAATTCTAGGAGAAGAAACTTTTCCTAAGCACACAAGTATTCCCTTTGATACATTAACAGGTCAACAGAGGCAGGAGCAGTTTCATAATATGGAGAATAGATTCAAAAGGTATGTTAGGGCACGTTCAAAGCACCGAGGGGAACGGTGCAGCAGCTCTGGTGTCTATCAAGCCCTGTTTATAGATGTTCCTGCTAGCTGAGGCAAGGTTTGGGAACATGGATCATAACACCATTTTTATATCCTATAAAAGCACACTGCAAAGTGATGAGAAATGTGGATTGTTGAGTAGTGCCAGGCAAGTCCATTACAAAGAAGGAGCGTGGCTTTTCGTGAGGCTTTTTACAATGCAAAGAGTAATTCTTTGCTTGCCGTGAAAAAAAAAATTGGGAACCCTCCAAAGCATATGTTTCACAAATCTCCAAAAAGTGGAAAACAAGATTCCGAGAGGAGAAGTGTAGGAGGTGCAGTGTGAGAACAGAAGTTGGGGACGAGCTTCCTGCATGTCCCGCGTTGGGGACAGATGGGGCAGGGACCAGCCCAGAACCTCTGCTCGCACGCCTGAAGTCTGCTCCTTCCCCAAGATGTTTGTCTCAGAGCTGATCTCGGGGCAGGATTTGGGACTGCATGGGATGCTGGCTGTCCTCCCAGTAATTGCAGCAGTTTTTGTTAAACTGCATTCAAAACAGGAGGCCAAAATAGAGATGTTTAAGACTACCTGCATGTTCTGCTTAATCGAGCGGAGAGCTGCCTTCTCATTCCAAGGTGGAGAATTAGCATCTTAACACCTTGTTTCTCCAAGACATTTGACCTTTGTAGCACTACAAACCAACACGCTGGCTAATTTTCATCTAGTTGGACACTGTGTGGAAACTACTGAGGAAGTGGGATAGGTTGGAGGTGTTTTGGTGAAATATTTAAACCGGAGAGTTGCCACCACCGAGCTGAAGGCACCTTTTCTCCAGAGCCCCTGAAGCCCTACCAGGGTGCAGCAGAAAGAAGACCCAGAGATGACCAAGACCTTCCAAAGTGCGTAATTCAGTCTTTTTCATGTCAGCTTTGAAAATCAGTCCCAAATCCATACCCATATCTAAACACTGTCAGGTGGGAGAAGGGAAAGCATCACCCAAAGAGGTCACATCAGTATGATCTTCTTCAGGTAGATGCAAATAAGGCTGCGAGGATGTCCTTACCGAAACCCTTTCCAACGCACTCTGAATGCTGTGGAGACCAGAGTGAACAGAGATAGTAAAATAACTCTCCAGGTTTATGTCTGAGTCTTGTTCTTACCACTCTGACCAGGCCAGTAAAGTCATTTGTCCATCTTATGCCTTAGTGTCTCCACCTGTACAATAGGCAGGAGACAATATAGCTATTTTAACTTCGGTTTTCCAAAAATAAGGACCTGGGAATGCTCTGAGGTCTCAGTAGCAAGTCAGAGCATATCCCCGCTCACAAAAGACCCCCTGTAGCTAACAATATGACTTTGGAACACCTTGAAAATGCAAACCAGATGAGTGGCTCTGCCCATCTGCACCAAAAAGCTGCCGTTTTTTCAAACCGCCCCGTGGTTGGGTCAGAACGCCTGCCAGGCCTTCGCGTCCATGGGCTGTAGCATCAAAAGGTTCAGACAATTGGAGAGGATCCGTCCTAATACTCACAGCAGAGCAGAGCAAGAGCCTAAGCTGAACTGGAAATCTCACTGTTCCTACAGAAAGCAATTCACCTCCGCGCTGGGAGCGGGCGCAAGGCCAATGGACCACTTAAGCCCCATTTTCAGGGCTTTGTGAGCCTGAAGTGGTGCGCAGACCTTGGGCTAGCCTTCAGCAGGGGAGGGGATTTTGCCCACGATAAACTAGCAAGAGCCCGTAATGCAAATTTCTGCAGGGCCTTTGACAGGATGACAGCTAGAGAAACATAATAATCCAACAGACTCGTAACCGCCGAGTCCACCTACCCCTCTCCTATAAATAATAGGTCCAAGACAAAGGAAGTGGAAATGAGATGCTTGTGGTGAATTGCAGAGAGCCAAAGACCTTATAAGATACCCAGTACTTACATCTACACTTAATTAGGAGTGAAACTGCAGACATGAGACCTCAACATGTGGTATTCACATGTGGGCTCAAAAATACTGTCAAAGCCAGTTTTCTTACGGTTAAAACGTCGAGGATATGATCCAGAGGGAAAGTCTGGAGATGCCTGATGGACAACCCCAGCTGTCTGTGGAAGGACACGCTGTGCTCTACCAACTCAAACGTGGGGGCTGCTCCAGAGCTGCTCCCCCAGGTGCCCAGCTTTGCCCTTGCAGCCCTGTGCAAGCCAGACAGCTACGGAGAGGTCCCGAGATGAGCAGCTAAAGCTAAACAAGAAGAAATCTGAAATTCAGATGTCTGTGTCAGAACTAATAGGAAACAGGATGCAGCTATAACGCAAATACAGGGGTCCAAATTCTGGTCTCAGTTACGACCCAGCGAGTCCAATATGAGAGCAGGGAAAACGCATCCTGTTGTACATTAATGAAGAATTTTGTCTCGTAGACTTAAAAATAAACTTGTAACTGTTTTTGACCCTATGTAAAATCCCAGCAAGATTTTCTCCAGGAATAGGCACAGGACGAAATTGCCTGTTATCCTCGTGTTACTTGACTTCAGAGACAGAGCCTGGGTCTACTGGTGAAATCCCAGTTCCATCAAACCAACAGGAGTTTTGCCAAGGCATTCGGCGAAGGCAGGGTTTCGCCCAAAATCTTTAAAGGAATACAATTTGCTGAAGAGAAAAATACATTAACATACAACCCAATGCTTTTTGATGGATATTCTAAGCCGATTTTAAAGAATGTATCTAACTTAATTAAGAGTGCAAATACATGGATGTGATCTTCCCCTTTAGTATAAACAATTCATCATGACTCACATTTCTACAACACTGTAGTGAGTTGGACCAGCTCTCTGCGAACAAAACCAGAGACATCTGCAAATCGGATTTAAAATCTTTCTTTTTTTTTTTTTTTTTAAAAACAAAATGATTAAAAGTTGAAGAAACACTTCCATATGGAAGAATCTTACCCAAACAGGTCACCACAAAGACACTTCAAACACAATAAAACAGGAAGCGCTAAAAAAAGCATAGCAGCTCACAAAACCCCCCACAACCTTTTCCACAGAAAAAATATATGTCACCCTGGGTAGAAAAACCATTTGGCAGCGTAATGTGTCTTTAATCTGCTCAATTTGCTTATTATAGTAAAGGGTTAGAGGAATTTTCAAGCAGTGGCCAAAAATACTCCAACGATATCCTCCCCTCGAAAAGTAAACCTTGCTTAAAGCGAATCAACCTCTTCCACTTCAATATTTCAAAGTGAAATAGTGAAAAGTACCCCCACTGAAAAAAAAAATCAAGCTCCTGTCCCCGAGGGATGGTTTTGCGGCTGAAACCCGGGACCAGCCATCGTTTGCCCACGCCGGGCTGTGCCGGGCACCCGCTCTGCTCCCCGTGAGCAGCAAACACCCAGCTGAGCTTTTTACGTGCCTTTTTCTAGACTTTAGAAGGGTAAATACACTTTGAGACGCCACGGAAATAAAATATCCTGGTATTCCTCATCCCTCAGACTGATGGCGTGGGGCTGGGAGCGGAGCACTCGGGTACAGAGCACTGCCGGCACCGGGGCCAACGTCAGAAACAAACTGGTTTTGAGCTTATCAATTTGCCAAATTGGTTATCAGGGTTGAGAACCTTCAAAACCCAAGCTCATAGTTAGAGGAGATGGGTATAACCGGGAAAAAACCCACCTCTGAAGGCGCCCCATCCTGTTGTGCCCATCCAACTACAAAAGGGGCACGGGGTGGTTGTAGGTAACGTTCCTCCTCGTGTTCTCAGCTCTGCTGCCTCCAGCATTTGGTCGTGTTAAACCACATAATTGATGAAAACGCTGTGTTAGTTTTCCAGGTTATCTACCATTAGAAAACCGTGCACGGTGCAACTTGCAACTCCGATGCGTGGCACCGGGGGAAAGCCGGCAGCATCCCTCTGAGATGCCTGGAGGAGGCCAACAAAGGTAATAAGAGGAAAATAGAAGGAAATCAAAGCTGCCTGCTCTTGACATTCAATATCCACGAGTTCAAGACAGAAAGGTGCAAAAAGCTTAATAGTATTTGTGGCTGAAATTAAAACTTTAAAAGAAACTTATAGCGAGCAGTAATGTATGCAATGACATCTGGGACTGTAATCAGCAAACCGCTTTCAAGAGCTGCCAAAGCAAACAGCCAAATAACAAATCCACTTTACAGATCATCAATCTGGTCGGGCACTTGCCAAGGTAAATAGTACGAGGCTGAAGTTTGCTTTGCAAACCAGTGAGCTGGGAGTTTAAGCGAGGCCTGCTTCCAGGACAGCAACGCTGGGGCAGGGTCCTCCTCGAGAGAAGTTCAACAATCCCATCTTCAGCCAGTGAGTCGGGGAGCGCAGGAAGATGAAATGTAACCCACGTTAGGGCTTAAAAAAAAAAAAAATTAATAGAAAAGAGATTCAGGTTCTGTTCGTAACTCATCTCACGCTGACGACTCGAACACAAACCCTCAGATAAAGCAGGGTTTATTGTAACGCTGCTCTGCAGATTGGGCAACATTTCATGGGAACTCCAAACCCAAGACTGAAAAAAATTAGTAGGAAATGAACCTTCTTTTATTTTCAAATGAGATAAAATCTGGCTCCAACTACCATATTTTACATTTTAGGGAAGAGGATATAAAACATCAAACAGTGATTTTTTTTTCATTATGAATGCAAGAAAGATAATTTATGGCGGCTGCAAAACATTTATTTAAGAAGTAAAGCCTTTATGTTCTGTATACAATTTATAGGGTTGTAAAAGAAAGAAGTGAAACAACTGCAGCCATAACATGTGCATTTATGAATAATAATTGTAAGTCCGTTTTGTTAAATACAACTTCTGCTTCAGAGTTCATTCTTCAGCTGATTGGGACGTCCTTGAGCGCGAGCTCAGATTTGTTTAACGTTACACTCTTGGCTGAACAGAAAAAAGGCAGTTCAAAACAAAACCGCTCGGCAGCGTACGGCAAGACCTGAAGAGAATAATAGCACGATGTAATGTTTTTCACCCGGTGAGAGACAGCATATTCCTGGTGGAAATTGCCTCAGCTCGGTCTCCAAGTACAAATGTTGGATTTTTGCTGCAGTCAGGGGGGTGCGTTGCGACACGGGGAGAGGAAAGGCTCCAGCCGGGCCACGCTGGCTCCTCGCTCCCTCACCTCGGGGCCGGGGAGGATCGGACTCTCCTTCCTTTATTGCAACCCAAACCCCATGGCTTAAGTGTCGTGTTGATAAACACAAACCAAATGTGATGAAATTGGCCCGATATTTACCGTGACGTGGATGCGCGGGCTGGGGCCACGCACGCCTGTGTGCGCGGGCAATTAAACGCACAGTCCCCCCCCTTTTTATTTTTGCTTTAATTTGGCATTTATCCTGGGGAACCCCAGGGAGCTCAGCACTGAAAGCGTGCGGGCAATAAGGCTCTCCAGCGCTCAGGACCCTACCAGGGACCCTCCAGCCACCTTCGGGCTCCATCCCCTGGAGCACCAGAGGTCCCCGCTCCCTTCCCGACACTTTGATCATTGTCACCTGTTTTTTAGTTCTGGTGAGTGCCTCAAACAGTTACTCCGAGTTTTTAGCTAATCAAACCACGATGAAGCATGGGAACAATTTAGAGCTCTAGTTGGAAATAAGTAAGTGGATCCCCCACAGGCACAAAAAAATTCTGATGACGAATCTTTTCATGCTAATCAAGAGGTCCTGCCTGGATTCGTAACGAGTCGCGTCTCACGAAGGTCCGTACGGCAGGGCCAAGTTCCCGGCGGGTATTTATGGCACAGCCAGCTTTGAAGGGCTCCGCTCTCCGCTCCAGACTTGGCATTTTTCTCTCTTTATCCCGCAGACCCTCCGAGGAGCACGGAGCCTTCTCCGCTTTTTCCCACCGCCGACCCCCCCCCAGACATGGACAGGTCTGTCCGGTGACCACCGACCACCCCCCCCTCCTTCCAGGCACTCCATCTCTAATTAGCTACCGCTGCCCCTCCGGCCGCCCCTCGCCGAGACGTTGGATTTTACTTCTGCGGATATTTTCTATTTTTGGGAAGTTTTCCCTTCTCCTTCTGTTCCACTGAAAAAAAAAGAAAAAAAAAACCAAAAACCAAACCAGCATCTGGTATCACAATCCAAACAGATAGGGCTACCCTAAACGCTCAGCTTTCAGAGGCTTGGCAGGATCCCTGCTCCGCGCCGCGAGGAGCTGCCGGTGGCCAAATCCACTGATAAAAAGGATGTGTAACTCCTCAACACTATCCATGATGGAAACAACTGCAGCTCTCGCTGGAGGTCAGGACGCACACGAAAACAAGCCTACATGTGTAGCAGATTACAGCAAACACATGGCCGAGATGGACTCGACAGATCAAATGTTGGAATCGTAGGATGACACATGGAAAAGTGGAGTTTAGCGGGGGGGGGAAGCAACCGAGAGCCCATATGTTCAATTAGCGAGATACAAAGCTTTTGTTGTATACCAAAAATAGCAAATAAAAGTCTGTTGTCATTTTTGGATATCCAGATGTGTTTCATTTCCAGCTTCGCATCTGAACGTGTGGACCTGCCTGGAGATGAAAGAGAGGAAAGTGTGGCAATGGCTGAAGGGTATAATTACATCAAAACTCTTCCTTCCAAACAATGGGCCATTACGCTCCCCCGCACCTTGCGCAGCCCGGCCTTGGTGCGAGCCCCGGGGCCGGCTCGCAGCCTGCAGCAGGCGTTTGCCTGCCCTCCAGAGCAGGGATGGCACCTTAGCAGAGATGTTCTCTCATAAACGTGGTTCCTCCTCACCTCTACAACCCTAGGGCTGCCTCTCCCTGCACCATCAGCTCCATCACCCCGGCTCCCACGGTGATGAAACCATGGGAGCCCCGTGGGAGCCACAGGCTACGAGTGGAAATCCGCAGCGACCAACTAAGAAAAGTCTCCATTTCGATGGTTACTTTGAAATATCCCATCTTTTTCAAGGAATGGTGGGAGGATGGGGATTTATATCTCCTGAGCAGACTCGCAAAGGGCAGAAGTGGATGCCAAGTCACGAGCAGAACAACAGCTACCTGGCCAGAGACTGTATAAAGAAAACACCAGTCTATAACCAATAAACACAAGTTACTTAGGTAGCACTCAAACAAAACCAGATGGTCTCATCTACTGCAGGTTTCCCTGTTCTCATTTTTTCCCCTCGTTGTTTTTGAATTTAAATTATGCTCAAACAAGGACCTTTTTCCAATGACTTGACTTCCCAAACGAGGCTTCAGGTGTGCTGCCCTGGTCTGACACGCTGCCTAATTAAGGCAGGAGTTTATTCAACCAACCAGCCTTTAGAGAAGCAGAGGCGAAACCGTGGATGCCACCGACAGCGATGTGGCACGTACCCTCAGCGGAGCACTTGGCTCACACTTATCCTGGTGGTCACCAGCACCATCTCCAAGCCCACACCTCCCAAGCAGCAGAGCGTTTATCCCCCAGGCATGGCTGTGGGGCAGTGTTATTATCTCTCATTCACAAATGGAAAAACTGAAAACATGCAGAGATTAAGTTACGTGCCCAGGATCACCCAAGAAGCCTGTGGCTGAGCTGGGATTAGACCTTCGAGCTCCCCAGTCCTTGCCCAGCTCTTAACCACAACACCATCCTTCCTGAATGCTTTTATGTAGTTATATTTATCTTTATGTAGGGTCATCTTGGCTCCCATTATAAAAAGCACATATGGTTTCCAGTCCTCAAATTGCCTGGGTAAGGGTTAAATATTCAAATATAATGTTATTCCTGGCATTTATGGAAAAGTTTCTTAGTGCTGATTCCAAAATCCCATGGCTTTTTTGGTGCTGCTGCTCTGTATCACTGATAGTTATAAACGGGCTTGTCACTTCCATGCCTATGAATTGATACAAATGAAGCCCTTTATCCAAAGGATTAAAATTAGGCTAAATGATGAGAACGTGGCCACACGTTTGCATTTACTAATGTTCTAATAGGAATTTTATGATCGTATAACTGGTATCAACAGAATTACAGGAAGAAGGAAAACCAACAAATGTTCCTGCAATATCCTATACACACCCAGCATAATCCCACGAGCCCAAATTCCGTGTGTTAGAGAGCTTTTATCATAAATTCCCAAATCACAAAAGCCCTCCGGAGTGCAGCGAACAGCTGTAGTACACAAAAGCTTAAGCAAAAAAGAAAAACGACGCTAATAACCACTGAACACAAACAAGCACCTCTCACCACCATCATCTCGTTGAGCATTGCCGCACAAACTATTACGAAAAGAAATCCAAAAAGGCAAAGCCACTCGTACCAATCTGTACGTAGGGGGCTATTCTGGGCACAGCCTCCACCTGGGTGTGTGGTCAAAGCACTTCAGGTCCTGATTCAGCGAAACCAGAATTGCTACACTTTGCCTCGCAGTCCCTTTGGTGGTACCTGGGGGGGGTTTGGGGAACCACCCTGTGATCCCAAGGCAGCTCTCACCTTCGCATGGGGGTGCAGGAGATGGTCCCCACCGGCCAGGGGACAACGACCATGCAGTTGCTTTTACACTCTGGAGTGTGTCTGAGCAACTTAATTCCGCTTGTGTTACTACAGGCTGTTGTGCTCTGGTGTGTAAAGACCAGAAAGAAGAAAAAAGGGAGATTTACTATCACGGTCTGTCTTCTAGGTTAGTAATGATTGATGAACTCTGTGTTTATATCTGATTTTTGTTCCCACTCTACGTAATGTATAAAGGAATAAAAGGAGTGAGTGATGGATCTTGCTCCCAGAAGGCAGCAGATGGACAAACCCACCACCGGGCACCGCAGGCGTGGGACTCACCCGGCAAGTGCCAAGGGACAGGAGCTCCCCGTATCGCCCCGTCAACCCCCCGGTCCCTGCTGCTTCCCCACCGAGTGCCAACCTGCAGCCCCGGGGAGGTTTGGTTACACGTCATCGTGTTTTTCAGCTCCTTGGGAAGGATGTGGAGCGGTATCCGCGCCTGGTGCTTGGAGGGTACCAGTGACCCCACCACACGCGAAGGGAAGCTCGGTGTCTCCACCTCCTCTCTACCACGGGCAGGTCTAAGATACCACGTTGTTTCTGGAACCGTTCACTTAATTATTTTTAAATAGATCAGCCACGAGATCCATCCAGCCAAAACAAAGAGGAGAGAACCCATTCCACAGACCGAAGGCAGGCGGATAAAAACCCTTCCTGTGCTCATTAAGCATCTCGTCAGACATCCAGCAGGCACCGCACTTTTTAAAGATCTGTCTGTTTACTCCATCATTGCTAATATTCAAGATACATTTAAAGTAAATAGGTTAGGAAAGCATTTGATCTCATTGCTATGTAGCGCAGAATCCCGGTAGACTGAATTTCCTGGTACAGGGAAATATTCTGAGATTCCTTGAAACCTCGACTCGTTGTCTTCTATTCCACCACTAACACCAGTGGGGCTCTGTTGGGAGCAAAAAAAACCAATGCAATTTCCTTAATAACCTAACAGCTACGGCCCCAATTCAGCAGAGGTCCAGGAACTGGTTGCAATGGTGCTACAGGCCCTGCTGACTCCAGGAGCCAAAGTCTCGGTCACCATCACAGGTTGCCCGGGGAGGTGGTGGATGCTCCTCCATCCCTGGAAACGTTCCAGGTCAGGTTGGATGGGGCTCTGGGCAACCTGCTCTATTGAAAGATGTCCCTGCCCGTGGCAGGGGGTTGGACACAATGGCCAACAACAGTCCCTTCCAACCCATCCAAAATGGTCACTCGTGGGGGTGTGAGCTCCGACCCACTGCCCCAGGCAGCGCCAGGAGCACCCACTCAGCTGTTTGCCTGCCTGGCCCTTGGAATAAAACCCCTGCAAAGCCACTTGGGTTTAGGGGGAGCTGCAGGAACATCCACTCTGGCACCATTTGAGAGACTGCCCTGTACTTCCCAGCCCTTCCCCTTGTCCCTCACCACCCCATCCCTCTGCTCCAGCACACTCGCCTGCTCTCTTCTGCTCACACACATTAAGGAAATATGCTTTACAACCACTGAAATGATGCAAGGGGGGGAAAAAAGCCCCCAAACCCACAAACACCAAAAACTTGCAGCAGCAGAGCTGAGGGGAAAGGAACCGCGGGGTTGGAAGGAGAAGGCAGGGTCAGGGAAGGGTTGGGAGCCTCTTAAACTGGCTTTGCTGGGGGATAAGATGCTCATGTAACTACACCCTTATTAGTGTTATTTTTTTAAAGCTGGATCATTTCACAGATCTGCTTTAAAAACATGTCATAAATGAGCTCTGCTGCAATGGAACAGGAATATGTGCCTACAGCTGGAGCCTGAACGGAGCTGTGCTAATTTAGGCCAGCTGAAGACCTGAGCCTCTACTACCCCAAACTTTGTTTCACCAGTCTGAAGGGGGCAAAAAGTCCTAATTGCCCAGGCACTCTTCTACCCTCCAACGTAAGACCCGCCTAGAAGATTAATTTTCTTGGTACTAAAGATTAAAAAAAAATAAAATAATTAAACAAACCCCTCAAAAGCTACCGTTTTAATTTAAGCTTTCATTTTGAAACAGCTGGAAAACTTCCAGGTCTTCAAAGTTCTGCCCAAAAATAGAAAGTACGCTCTGCAACTGATTTTAAAGATCTGTCCTGCTTATTTATTTTTTTTTACTAATTCTAGTGTTACCACAACCCCTCTTTTAAAAAATAAACCCTGAGGAATTTCTTGCCATTTGGTCCCTAACAGGGAGGCACCTGCGTTTCTTAGGGCAGGTTGTGATGCTCCGGCAGGGAGAGGCTGGTAACTTCATAAAGGGACTACCCAGCACTCTTGAACAGGGTGGCAGGAGAGCCCTTCTGCTTTTTAAACCCAGAAATGCTCCAGAAGTGCCCACAGTGCTGGTGAGGGGGGTGGGTCTGTGTCCTTGCAACCCCCAAAAGCGGGCAGAGCGGCAGCGATAATGGGAGCTGGAGCCACACCAAGGCGGCTGGGGGCAAACGTGCAGCCCATGATGTTGATGCCCTGGGTCAAGACAGGTCCCTTCTTACGTCCAGACCCCTACAGAGGTGGAAGAGAAGAAAACTAATCCCCGCAGAGTGACTATCTTGTAAAAATCTCCATATTTTCTCCCCGGAAGAAGCGCAGCGGCGGCTCCTGCCTCCGCTACAGCATCCGACGTGCAGCCTCGGGCAGGTCACTTCGTCTCAGAAGCTGGTTTACAGCTGTCTCAGCCGTACAGACACTTAATACCTCCTTGCACTGCAAAGCATAATTCACTAATGCCTATAAAACAGTTGGTGCTTTCCACATGCAAGTGTCAGGAGGAGGCGGGGTGTTGCTGCTCTTTCAAGGAAATGTTCCGCGGCAATTACATTGTGAGAGACACCCCGGCGGTGCCAAATGACACTATTAGGAAAGTATGTAGACAAAAAGCCAAAAGAGAAAACCTTTTTTAATTATAATTTTGGCACTTAAGCAACGATTTGTATGTACAAACCTCTACGCAAGCCGCTCGCGCCCCTGCCGATGGAGGTGGGCAGTTTGGGCTCGGAGAAATCACAGAATCACCCAGGTTGGAAGGGACCTTTTAAGATCATCTAGTCCAACCAAGAAAAAAAAAACCAACCAAAAAACCCCAAAAGAAACAAAAAAAACCCCAAAACATACACCACACAAAACATCACCCAACACTAATGCATATCCCCAAGCACCATGTAGCACCATGGAGCTCGGGCTGGGGTTGGCACGGGGCTGGCACCCTTCACCAGTTCCCTACTGGGTATGTGAGATTGTACCTCCCATTCCACAGGAGGAGGAAAATCGAGATGGAGAGGGCAGAAGAAGCCCTGTCTCTCCCGTAGGACAGCAGAGTAAGCGGGTGATGGAGTCAGGGCTTGGACCAGGCTCTGGGGCCACCAGGCAGGGTCTCCCTCCCCATCTGGTCCCACGTCCTTCCCCATCAGCCCGAAAACTGGTCCTTGAATATTTATTATCCTTGGTTTTTCCCGACCTTCTTGTTCATGGCCTGGGAGCTGCTGGCCTAACGCTTGCTGTGTTTTTAAAGACCTTTTAGTATTTACAGGTGGCGCGGTACTTCTGAAGGATTGAGCGGGCTCCCGCTGGAAGACTCCCCTCAGCCGTGATGGGAAACGGCACCGATCCCGTAGGAAAAGCCAGAATGTGACCAGAGAGCAGAGCCTGAATCACAGCTGATGCTCCTGCCGCCCCAGGCACCGGTGTGACCCCCCCCCCCCGCCTTCACCCACCCCGGTGGCAAGTTTTACTGCTTTGCAACATATGCGCTTTTGACACATTCTGCATAAATAATTTATTGTAGAGACAGATTAAAGTTACAAGGCATTAAATCTTGCACTTTCAGCTTCACAGAAGTTTTCAGTGCTGCTGGGCCTAGGGCTCGTTTCGAGTAACCCGGAGGGGGAAAATCCACAGCGCTCCCATGATATATGTTAAAGTAAAGCTGCTTTTCATTTCAATTTGGAAAAAGTTAAGCAAAGAGAACCCTCAGATCTAAGCTACGGGACTGAAGGAGCAGGTTGCAAGGAAAGGAGGAAAATCAACCATATCCACATGAACGACTTAGATTTAGTTTCTAAAAGCTATATCTGATTAACCGAAGACTTTCATTTTTATCTAGTAACTACATCAAATATAAACAGACATCAATCACAGAGGAAAAGCAATAATTATGGTTTCTACCAGTTGAAGCCAGCACTTCTGTGCCATTTGGCAGAGACTTTTTCGTGGCATCCACATCACGTGGCATTTTGGGGCAGCAGGAGAGGTGGGAAAAATCAGAATATGGAGCTATGTTGCTCAGAGACCTTTAAAAAAACCCAAAACCCAAGTGAGGAACCCCTAGTAGATCAAAATGTCACTAATATCAATACATTCTAAGATGCAATTATACTGGAGGGAGCTAATATTTTGTAAAATACTTTATGAACTTCAAAACAAGATGCCTGGGAGCTGGATTTCTCACCGTTTTGCTGAGCTTTTGACAGCAGAGCGGCACAGAAGCGACAACAGAAAACCATCATCTTTTGGTGGCCCTTCTGCAATTTATGAAAACTGAGTTAAAGCCTCAATCCACTTAACAAAAGCTGCCAAAATACCAACCAACCCAAACCCAACCAAACCACATAATATTCTTCAATTTTGCAGCCCAAAAGGCTTTTCACAGTTGTCATTAGATGGCACTTCAGTTTGTGATCTCAGCAGAGACACCAAAACCAAAGCAACGGAAACAGGATTTCAGGCTATTTTTCCCTTCTAAAAATGGTCCCAGCAAACGTGGGCGAGAGGAGGACTGGACCCCCCCTACCTTCTCCCCCCCAAAACAAAGCCATCCTGTGCAGCCCCATCAATGCAGCGCTCTTTCATGAACTCCAAATTCACTTATTTTAATAAAACATGCTACTCGAGCCATCTGACATTTATTACGCTTAAGCAACATAAAATGGAAAAGAAACATCTATGACCAGAAACAACCCTTCGACTCACTTTTATTGCCAAGGTTCTGAAATCCTTTTTTTTTTCCTCTCCCCCCCCCTTTCTTTTTGCTAATAACTACCTCCCTGCTTCACCTTGCCTGCTGCAATATTGCAGGAAATTCCCCAAAAGAAACTTTTAATGTGGATCGCAGCTGTGCAAGTTTAAAAGCCGAAGGAGCCTTTAATTCCAGGGGTTCGGGCTGGGAATCCAACGTTCCCGTGTCCCCCCTGCGAAGTTGCAAACATTTTCCTGCTCCTTTGGAGGGAAGGGACGGGCAGAGGGAATTGATCCTGCTCGGAAAGGGATGGCTCCAGAAAAGCCTGTAGCTCCGAGGTGATGCTGTGGGATGTTAAATCTCGCTCGTTGGATGTTAAATCTCACTCGTTGGACGTTAAATCTCACTCGTTGGACGTTAAACCTTGCTCCTTGGGACATTCCTGCTTCGAATTCGGGCGGGCGAGCGGAGGAGCTGTATCTTTAAGCTTCCAACCCTTTGCCTGTGCCCATATATCACTGCTCCACGCTGCGGTGGCTTTTCTGCCTGCTGCTCAAATTTGTCCAATTAGACACGGCCCCACGGGGTGGAATTCAGTGTGAAATGCCTCTACTGATGTCTGCAAATTAACCAACACAGACATGCTGCTTTAAGGCCTGGAAGTGACAGGCAGAAGGATGCCTGCCCGGGACAAAAGCGGGAAGACGGGGACTGGGAAAAAGCCCGGATCAGCCTGTTATGGGATTCCCAGACTCGGGGAGGTAAAGCGGGTGAGCCGCCGCCGCGCTTCGCACCTCAAGCTGTGCTGTCTCACACCACCGACCCCTCCGCGGCGACATAAGTCTCCAGAAGAAGCCAGGATTATCTGTCTAAGAGCCTTACGTGTGTCATGTGAGGTCAGGTGCCAACCGCGACGTAAATTAGTAGTTAAGAGTATTGGTAGCTAGACAGATGCCGGGAGCCTCAATTAGAAAGAAAAGTCAGATTATAAGTAATTAAGAGACACAAAAAATGCTTCAGAGGCTAAATACCTCAACTGCCTCCAGTCTATTTTTTTTTTTAAATAAAGCACGCATTCCTGAGCTCTCCTAGATTCTGCCTGAAACATCTCTGAGGACTCCAAAGCTGGTCTCCATGCTGACAAACCCCCCCGGCACCCTGGTGTCAGAAGCACCAGGAGGGGAATTACGGTCCCTCGGTTGGGCAGAGGGCAACCCAAGTCATAATTTTTGCTTCCCAGCTGCTAGAAAAGGGTAGAGCTTTTTCATCTTCTGCCACAAACAGGTCTAACGGCTTTCCAAATATGTCCATAATTTAATAATTTCTGGTTTTGATATTGTTAAAGAGGAAGAGCAGCAGGTATACCTCATTTAAGAAGTGCTCCTACTGCTGCTATATCTCCGAGACCCAACAACATACGCTGCTAACCATAAGCACATGCTCTTACAGGTTGCAGATGACCCGGCGACGCGGATCCGTTTTTCAGAGATGAAGATCTCCAATATCCGCAGCACGGAACCAAAATAAAATCACGAGTCCCAGTTTGGAGACGGGCAAACCAGTACAGAACGTCTAAAGGACAGAACCTGGGGCGCAGGTGAGGATGCAGACGAGCGAGGAGGGGTCCCGCAGAATCCCCCCTCCCTGGGGGCTGGCACGCCTGCTTCACTGAATTTCACTGAATTTTTTTTTTAGAGTTGGAAGGGACCTAGAGCTAGAGCATGTTCCTCAGGACTGCAGACAGGCTTTATTTTATTTACATTCAGTTCTGAGCATCCTTTCGCCGAGCTTTGCCACCGGACACTTGGCCGGTTGAGAAGAGCACTTTAAAGACAGGCTTGATTTAGAGGCACCGAGATTGAAGACCCGTGCTTAAATGCTTTCCTTAGCATGGAAGAAGTTAAGCATATGCTTAAATATCCGATGGAGGGGGAGACCAGAGGGATTTACCCGGGTGAGACGGCGGCTGCGGGGACCGCTGGCCCCCCAGTGCTTGTGGGGCCGGGCTCTTACATTTCAAAAAGCGTTAAAACACGTGGAAAACCATACACTTTAGGTTACTTATCAGGGTGCTCCGGCTTTGAAGAAGCCACTCGCTATTTTTTAAGTGTTTTCCTTTTTTTGAGACCAAAAGACTGTAATGGGTTCCGGAGAGCTCCGCGAGACCGCAGCAGCACCTGCAAAGGACTAAGGAACACTGATGCCAACAGGGAGCTCAACGCTAAGGCAAGCACTTCAAAATCCTGAGAAAATTCTTCCAGAATAGTTTCTTGTTTC
>JAOTQQ010000006.1:5919034-5960561 GCA_026546715.1 Gallinago undulata | reverse complement strand
ATGCCAACAGGGAGCTCAACGCTAAGGCAAGCACTTCAAAATCCTGAGAAAATTCTTCCAGAATAGTTTCTTGTTTCAGTTTGCTGGTTTTTCCAAACACCCCAACATTCGGGGGGAGGGGGGAAGGGAAAGCTTCTTGTTATTTTACAAATCATTCTGTATTTTCACAACCATAAATCACGGAAGGAATTGACAATCTCCTGACAGTGATTAAACGGCAGCTGATCCCTGAAATTATATTACCATTATTTGTACAACACCTAAGGTTCCCAAATGCTGTTAGGCCCTGGACTGCCATATAAAAATCCTCTGGCCACAGACCTCGCTCACATTTTATTTCACAGCAAAAGATTATGAGCAAATAAGCTCTAGCAGAGGAGGGTGAAGCTGGAAACGCCGCGGTGGCCACGCAGATATAACACTTCAGAGGGGTAAGAAAGGAATCACATAAAATATACTGTCCATGTCAACGGACAACTGGAATTTTTTGTTTATTTCTTGCAAAAAAAGCATCTTTGTGGTAAAAGTATTGCAATTCTACTGTATGACCTTCCTACCAGAAGGAAAGATCCTGATTCCCAATATGTGGAGGGATGCCCAAGACATCGACCACTCGGCTGAATGCAATCATCTCCAGATTTTTACCATTTTTTTTTTGCTGTTATTTGCTTAGTAGAAAGGAAGTTTCTCTCCTTGAATTAAAGCTCTGGAGAGTTTTGCCATCAGCCCAGCCCCGAGCAGCCCAACCGAGGGCGCAGCAAAGAGGAGACTCCCAGGACAAGGGGTTTGGGAGGGGACAGGGAGGAGGAGCTGCTCCCCTGCCCACGGGAACAAGAAGTTCTTGGTTATCGGCAGCAAGAGGGCTAATTGAAGTCTAATTGAAGACCCCCTCTTCTGCTCACAAGTTTTGCCATAGGACACGGAGCACAACAACCTTCTTTGTAACTTAGATCACAAGTTACAGAGATATTATCCTATGACGATAAAACTTGCCTTATGCAACAAGTACAAGCAGAATCCGGGCGAGGGAAAGACTGGAAAGCATTATGAACAGGAACCTTTGGAAGCGTTTCTGCATATTTTTGTCACCCTTTTGTCCTTTCAGAAGCTGTGGGGATGGTTATGGCAGGGCCGCCTATGTTATCTTACGTACTAAATCCGCCTAGATCTGTAGATGATGTCTTAGGGGGTGAAAAAGATTAATAAGGAATCACTCCAATGGCTTTAGGACAGCTAAGAATCTTAACCCATTTAACCTCCCCTAAAACACACAATCAGATCAGAGGAAGTTGTAGGAAACTCATTTCAAAGACTCCAGGCGACACTTTTTAGGTCAGATTTACAAAGCTCATTAGAATGAAGGTCTGTTACTTTAGATTTTAATACTAAGACATACTAAGAAACCCTCTTGGCCCATTTAGGAAACACACAAAGCAAAGAATGCAAATTTTAAAAAGAAACTTAATCTTAATGCATGTGTTCTGCCACCAAATCTGAGTAAAACCTTCCTAGCTTAAGTTCTTACAGAACACAGGAGAAAACACATCAAAAAGGGACAACAAATGCCTATTTATTTACATATTTTTATCCTTTGAAGTAGTGTGTGGGAAGTACAGAGAACGTGATTCTTTGCAAATTGTATTTGCTCTGGGAGAAGCAGAACCGTTTAGACACACAAGTGACTGATTTTCCATGTCCCTGTCAGTTTTCTAAAAAAAAATAATAAAAAAAATCTGTTTTTCCCAAAGGTGTGAGCGTGTTGAGGAGCTGGAGCTGTGACAGACATTGATGACACCGGCCGCATCCACTCCCGTGTCCGGGTTGGATCCACACGCAGCTGCCAGGAGAGGGAAGGAATGAGGGTGGTCAAGGCTCCTGCTCTCTGCTTTGTGCAGAAAAAGCACAAAAACTGAAGGTGAGCTCTGGCTGATCTTCTTTGTGATAAGACAGTGCCTCTTAAGGAGAGGAATTAGGACAGAAAAATGGAAAAAAATACAACAGAAACATGTGATTTCATAGCCTAATATGATTGTGCCTATCTAGCCAGATTTTGGTCGAAGGGAAACGGTACACTGAACTGGAAATAAAAAAGAAGAGATCACTTTATGTACTATCGGAATGACAAGCCATCAGAATTTTGTGGTTAATTAGGAGGAAAAAGTCTTATGTCGAATGAGGTAGATGGCTTGGCAAACTTTAATTTTAATCTTGTGATACCTCCCAATAACAAAAGGCCTGTATGGTATATCAAACAAATTTATAAATGTATGATCAATACATTTGACATGTTATTTAATTATGATTCTTCATGACAGAGACAATATGAAAAACTGGTGTCAACATTCTGACAGTGGAATAAATAAATAGATGTAATTATTTCTTATACTGATCCCAGATGAATTGTAATGTATCAGGCCAGACTGCAGACCAGAGTTCTAAGGTTTCCTTAATATGATAGAGTTTGATGTAAGGGGTGTCATGTATCCAATATTTTGCTGTTTTATTAGAATAAAAAGCTCTCTGGGGATTTCAAGTTCAAATGGTCACAACTCTCCCCCCTCCATCGCTATTGTGCTTAATGCAAGGATAAGCACTGAAATATGTTTAGAAAAACGCTAGTACAGCTGGAAAAACCAAAACATTAGCCTGCATGAATCCGAAAAAAAACCCTAACTCTGGGGTTGTACGAAATTTACCCACAGAGGTGATTTTTTGGTCCTTTTTCTCTACCCTGAGCAGATGCCAGTCTTGGAAGAGTTTGGACGAGTGAGATACCCCGTGTCTAAGGACAATCTTCAGGGCTGGGCTTGGATCAGGGTTTTTTTTTTTTTCTTTTGCAGGATGAACCCGGTCCCCGCGGCGGAGCCGAGCGTCGACATTCCTGGCGGTGGGTCGGGCCGGAGGCAGCCAGCACCACTTGTGGCCATTATCACACAGACGGGAAAGAATGCACTATCTGTTCCTTTGGCCAAGAGAAATTACAGTTAACATTTAACATGAGGGGAAAACGACTTCAAAGGAGAAGCCAGCTGGATTTGAATAATGGGAGATGAAAATGCTAACACCAGCACAAACTTGCAGGTGGTCATATTTGGCTGAAGAGAACACATCCGCAGCGGAGGAGCCTGCAAAGCAATGCCTGAGACAACACTGCTGTTGGCCGGGGAGAGGAGGGGGGCTATGGGAAGCTCCTCCACTTGCTGGACGTCGATGGGAGCCCGGAGGTGGCCAAGCGTCCCTGCACACCCCGACGGAGCCCCTCGTGCAGCCCGCGGTGGTCGGGGTGTCTCACACAGTCGGAGAAGTTCACCCTGCCAGGGCACGATGCTCTGAGAAACGAGGTTGGGAACCGATGGCAAGATGAGAAAGAATAATAGAAAGAATGATAAGAAATAAGAAAACAGCTGGGTGCGCCGCTAATAGAGCACTTCAAGGGTTTTCTTTACAGTAAGCAGATGGGAGAATGAAATACAAAAAAGTCACCAGACCTACAGATAATCGATACTCAGCTTTTCCACGAGACTCCCTGCTAAAAGCTGCAGAACCGTGGCTTTCCTGATGGATTAAATCCCAAATAAAACGCTGTGCCCTGCGTAGCTTCACAGGGAGACTGGGAAGGAAAGCCCGTGCCTTCCTGGCTGGGTCGGAACCCCCTGAGCAGCCGGGTTTATTTCTGATACTACCCAGGAGATCCTTTCAAGCCTGTTGCTACAAAACCGCTGACTTCACCTCTCCTTCCCCTGTCCTGCTTCTTACACGGGAGATCAACCGCCTTGCAGTCAAATACCCCCGTTCCCATAAATTACATCAATTAAATCTGGCCAATTTCACACAGGTATAATCATTACACTGGTTATTGCTAGGAGAAGGAGGCCGAAGCAATGAGAGTACACAGAAATCCTCTACACAAGTCATTTTTGCTAGATTTTTTTTTTTTTTCCTTATTTTTAAAGGCAGCTGAATATTCTCTGACATGTCAACGTTGACCTTACTGGAGAATTTATAAACAAATCGCACCTATAAAATTGGGACAAAACTAACTGTTCACAGTCTGTGTGTAGTATAAAAACCAAACAGCAAATTTAAAGAGATTTGTTTCTTCTCTCTGACTTCTGCCTCAAGACCAGAGACAAATGGCAAATAAAGGGTGGCAACAGTCCCTAAGGGAACAGACTCCAGCTCTATCAAACCCAAATGGAAGTGATTTCTAAGGGCACTGCACCAGGAACGCCTCTTCTCTGGTGGCCATAGATTTAAGGGTTGTTTGCAAGAGGACAGAGCCGTTCAAAGGTCTGAGACCTTGCAGTAATTATTTTCATGATGTGATATGCTGATTATTTCAGTACAAAATGCCAGAAATAAAATAAGTTCTGTCCTTCCTTGGGGTCTGAAATAACTGCCTCCAGCAGGAGTTTCAGTTCCACGGGGTTCTTACAACAAGTAACTATCCAATTTATTAATGCATTTCTGAACATTTTTTTAATTACGTGGCCACTGCTTACCTTACTTTTAAAAAAAATTCCTAAGGCAGCAAACGTTTCATTCTGGGCCATTATTAGAAGCCTAGAAGACCTGAAAAACTGGCTCGGAGAAGCCCCTGATACTGGCAATAATCTGCACATTCAGCACATGAATTTACCTGCAGATGAAGCAGATGAAGCAAAGCAGCCTGGAAGCAGATAAATCCCGTGACCTGCCCAGCTTTCTGCTCGGCCACAGCAGGGCCAGAAATATCTGCAAGGCAGGGAAAGCAAACCTGCCCAGTGAGAATTTAAATAGGCACAGGGATAAGGACTAACAGAATATTAATATTTCTGTAAAGTGATTTTCAGACAATCTTGCATAAAGCACCGGGGTAAGATTTGAAAGCTTTGTCGCGGTGCCTGTTTTTAAGTATAAAATGACATACCCTTACTCGTTAAGCAGATGATGCTAGTTTTAACAAACGAAGCTGGATTAATTTAAAGTATTTAAAGTGATCAGCGGTCCTTAGGTTAAAGAACATATGTCATTTTTGTCGAAGTTTCTCTTTGGATGAATATATACTGCCAATCTGGGCTCTTCTCCAGCCTGGCGTGCAGAGAGGCTACCTGGAGCCTTGGCTACCTGCCCCCGTACCTAGAAGCCACCGCGCCAGCTGCTGCCGGGGGGGGGATTAATGCTCAGCAACCTTCAGAGAGATGGATTGAGGAGGTCAGGGAGATGCAAACGGCCGCGCCACGTGCCATGCATCACTGTCTCCTCTCTGCCCGTGCCCCCGCCGGGAAAACGGGCCGGGCTGGTCCCAGCCAGCCCACTTAAAACGACTAATGGGTAAACGCATAAAACTATTAAATGCATAAGAATCCTCTCTGCCAAATGGCGAAATATAATGAAAGTTTAAACTGTTAATTGAATAAACCTCTTAAGGACAGAGTGCATCAACGCAGGACGTTTCACAGTTCGCCGGGGAGGTGCTACGTTACGCCCAAGCCGGCGCGTGCTACGTGGATCACTGTGGGAAACGAGCCCGGGATGCACATATTTTGCAAAACTCAGGCTCAGCACCACGATTACTGGTGCAAGCTGCTTTCCTCTGCTCGGTTTTAAATACAGAAAGGCCTAAAAATGTTCTGAAGTCAGCGTCTAGCTGAAGGGAATGAGCTCCCAGGTGCTGCTGCTCCGGCTACGGCGCTGCCTCAGCCTCCGGAGCGCAGCCGGAAAATCCTCCTCCTGCCTCCTGCATTAAGGACACAACGAAGGAGCTCAAAGCAAACCAGAAATGCCCCGTTCAGGTTTGTGAGAAGCATCAGGGTTGGTCCTGATGGCACGAGCACGATGCGGCTTCACTGCCGTAGGGTATCAGCCTCCGATAGTCAGGAAAACTTACCGGGAACTAGTTCACAAGACTATGAACTAATGGCAACAGAACCCCACACATCCTGGATTTCGGCTTCAAGGAGCCCATCAGATGGGCTGGTTTTGACACAAAAGCTCGTCCTTGATTTTTCCAAGGGGTAAAACCCGCGCTGCGGTAGCGATAATTGATGTTTTGTAGTGATTTCCTGGGCTATAACTGGCTTCTCCGGAGATAAGCCCTGCCTTTGGCCTCACGGTTTATCCTCATAGGAACAAGATTACTGCCTCATAAAACAATTGCAAAGCTACAGTACTATTATCCTTTAAACAGTAAAAGAAGAAAAAAATGATTTATGAAAAATACCATGATCCTTCATAAACAGAGCCTGACTGACAGCAATTTCAGAGACAGTAACTAATCTAATGTTGCATTATAACAGCAGAAAGAAGTAGATTTGGCCACTGAAGCAAAGTCATTAAAGATTAGACCAGCTGGTTTAACAGTTAGGAAATGTTTTTGTCTCTCTGAGCACAGGATAGAATGAAAGTTGTTTTATGATTTAACGTCTCCGTTGTAAACAATGTGACTTTTTGGATAAATCAATGGCTGACATTGACAGGACAGAAAACTTACTGAGCTGAGGGTAGCTTTTAAATCCAGCTTTCCAAAGCTAAGCTAACCAAAACAGACTCCATCCCAAAATAAATCTGCATTAACATACACCGAAATAAATGTTAATGTAATGTTATAGACTATCATTGCATGTTTTTAATGGGGACAAAGGCTGTAGTTATTTATACCAAAGAAGAAGGTACTTAATGGTCCTTTATATTAAGAGGGGAAAAAAAATAAAAAGGAAGAGAGGGTGGGGGAAAGGAAAAGAACATAAAAAAAAGAAAATGCAGAAAAAAAGAAAAGGTAAAGAAGAAAAAAAAAAGCTAGGAGAGATAAATTGGGAAAAGTTAACCAGGAAAGGTTTCAGTTGCAGATCTCTCAGCATTAGGTGCTAAAATACAGCTACAAATTCTTAGGCAGGGAGCTCCTTAAAGTCAGGCCGGAGAGGTTAACTGCCGGCTTTAGCGGCGTCTGATCTTTGCGTGGCTCCTTCCATCGCCTTTATGGTGGGGTCGCCACCGGGTTGCAGTCAAGTGAAAACATTTTGACCGTGTCATCAAATCTTCTGCAGAGCACCCAAGCTCTCCTGCCGCTGACAGAGAGGTGAAACGAAGGGGTGTTGTTTGGGGGTGGCGGGGATGGACCGAACCCAGCCAGGCAGCAGCCATCTCGCTGGTGTTCCACGGGACTGCAGACATCGGAATCTCTGCGTCCACAAAAACCAAGAGTAACCACAAGGAATGTGACGCCAGCGGACGAGAAGGCTTAGCTTTCCAGTCGGGGCTTCGGCTGCCAAATCTCAACTGTCTGAACGTATAGGGCAGGGCAAGAGGTTTCTTTAAGCTACTTTTTTTAAGTACTACCTGTGGGTCAGCCAGTGAGCCAAAATATCAAAATACCTTTAAAAGAAAGCAGGTAATCCTAGTTGGCAATGCCTAATTGTTAGACTTTACGCTCGGGTACATCTTTCTGATTTAACGATTCTACCAAGAGCCATTTTCCCTCCCGTTTTGCTGTTTTCCAAAACCTCTTCAGACAAATCACTGGTTTGGTTTTGCAGGGATTACACAAATACAGCTGCTCTCCGAGGGGACAGTGACGGTCCTGCGAGCGCTGCGGCGGTGGCTTCTCTCACCTTTCAGCCTGTCTGTGGGATGAACGGTCACTATTCTGTTATTTTTTTCCACGTTATTACTTACAGAAATCCCTCAACAAATCAGCTGGTGGCATTTAAGCCTAATGTGCACACACTCACACTATATATACCAAATATATATATACCAAATATATATACCAAAGCCAAATATATTTGTTTCTGTACCTGCATCTATACATTGCAACAAAGGAGAGCAGCCTCAAAGGAAACACAAGGTCCTTTTCCCTACAGGAAGCTTTTGCCCTTGGAGAGCTCTATGCTGTTTCAAATATATTCAAATAATGCACATATAATAATTATTTGCACGGTGGCCGGTAGCATCACCAAACTGAGACCTCCTATATGTGGAGAAGACTCACAGGACAGCAGATAAAATCCTTAAGCATAATGAATTTTCAGCCATTGTGTTGCCTGATAAATATTCCTAGTTCAGATTCGCAGTACGAGGTGCTCTCTACTTAGCAAAAATGGTAAGAAGGGACAGGAAACTATTTCAGTGCCCAAAAAATAGAGCCTCTGGGATGGAAGGTCCCTCAATAAGACCAATTGCTTTGTGGCACTTAAGTCTCCAAAGGGGAATCCAGGAAAACAGTGCTGGATCTGGATCAAGATGCTCTACTGCCATGAGCACACTGGGATATTGTTAATGGGACATAGGGAACTCAAACATAAAGAGCGAGTGGGATTTTCCTTGCATTGGCTACAATACATATGTTTGTTCAAGAAAAAAAGAGTTGGAGCAAGAAGACATGCACGTCTGGTGTCGAAGAAAAGCCTGTTTGTGTCAGATACAGTGGAGAAATTGTTCAAGAATAGTTCATCTTTAAATGAAGAGCACCCTCATCACGTTGCCAAGGTCTGTCTCGGCTTGGATTTTTGGCTGTGTAAGTGCCAGCAGCACAAGTAAAATCCACCATGGTATGGGCTTGAAACGTGGGTATCTGACATCGCCCGGCCTTGTCAACATTTGGTTCAACTTCTTTCTTTATCCCCAATGGTGCCTCCAACCCTACACTTCTCCTGCTCCCTTGGGACTGTCTACCCCCCCCCCCCCCCCCCAAAGAAGTGACCCACAGTGTCAGGGGAGAGAACAGGAGCTCAAGTCCAGTTAAATAAAGGGTTCAGAAAGAGCAGCATTTGTCACGAGCAGGGGCAAACGCTCGGGATGTGATTCTGGGTCAGAATCAGTGAATATAGTTAGGAATAGGAGACTTAAAATGTTTCCCATCTTCATCTTATGTTGAATATGCATCTAAGTATGCATATGTATGTGTGTCTCCTGCCATTTACAGCACTTTAGGTCTCCTTGGGGCAGCGTTGCCCCCTGAACCTTCATCATCCTCAGCTTCCTCGCCAACGTCCTTTGCAATGAAAGGCGAAGACTCCCTTCAAAAGGCTGAGTTTAGGTAAAGCTCTCAGGAACCCAGAGCCACTTGTAATTCATTACCCACATTTTTCACTCCTGACCTCTTTATTTGGAGTTCCCGATTTTCTGAATTACGTGTTTCTAATTTATCATCATCTGAAGCGCTTCAAAAGCATTGCACATTCTGACACAACTGCAGGGCAACATACCCCAGTGAAATCTCTGAACTGGTTCGTATTCTTTCCCCTCTGACACCAGAGCTTTGTGTAATTTAGGAACAACAGAGCTGCTAAAATTAATGGCTGAAGGGCAAGCCATTTTCTTTGTCACATTATATATAACGCTTTGGTTCAGCAAAAGAGGAGCTGGATTATTTTGGTTCCTTACCCAGAGTTAATTACAATTAAAAATAAGGCTGTAATTACCTTTCTTGTAAACTTTACCCTTAGCTGCTGAGCACAGCAAAACAGGAGGAGGCTTGGTTAACCTCAGTGGAAAAAAAAATAAAAGGTTTTCTACTGAACTAGCGAGAGCGTGGGCACTCAGGAGGAACGTTTCTGGGAGGGCGAGACAAAAGCAAACCCAGCACCAGTATCAGAGCATCCGTGTCTGGACTGGTCATTTATAAACCAGCAAAGCTTCAGGTGGGAGGGGGAGAGAAAAAAACCCCAGTTTCCCACCCCAGCTGATGGCCCGGGCCCGCTCTCGGGATGCACAGCAAACGGGTGCTCACACGAGCTGTGGTTTTCAATCAAGAGGATTCAATCCAAACCTTCCCCCCCGTTTCTCTGACTGGTTTTTTATTTATTTTAAGAGTTTACCACTATTACCACGCCGGGCGGCGCGTCCCTGCGGAGAGAGGCTGCCCCGGCCACCGGTGAAGCCGCGCATCTGCCTTGCCAAGAAAGAAAAATCTATAGGAAAGAGAGACTGTATTTTAGGTTCCAGGACTAAATCTGTGCCAGGCCCTGCCCCGACTCAACGCCGGAGCCAGGAGCTGGCACTGGGAGATGGTGGGAGAAGGCTCAATGGCTCCCATTAACTCTCCATCTCGGGGCGACAAACGCGCCATTGTAGCGCGGTCGCCTTCAGACAGACGGACAGGAGGAAGGAAGGAGGAAGGGAAGGAAGGAGGCTCTCGAGGACAAAGTTGTTCTTTGGGCAGTAATTATAGATATTTAGGGATTTGAATTGATAGTCATAGGAGGAACTTTTGAGTTCTCAGCGTGTAAACACTTCCTGATCTATGATTCAACACGGAAGATTTCGGAGAACACAGAAAGCCTTGGAACAGGCTCTGTCATAAGAACCATTATTTCTGATTGTTATTGAGAGAATGACTAAAGAGTAAGCACATTAAAAAATCCCATTTCTCCAGAATTAATTATTTTTTTAAACATTCAATTTCTCCAGTGTTTTTTTTTTTTCTTTTTAAAATCTTTACAAGCATTTGTATATAGATTTAGTAATAATAAGTGTAGGAGGAAAGAAACATAAAGTAACCTAAATCCCGGCCCAACAAATGCTGCTAGTACATAAACTTTATAAATACAATGTTGGCAGATTCCGACATATAAAAAGGTAGCTAAAAAAAAGCAAGAGCCATAAATAATGCCAAGTAATAAAGGAGGTGAATGTTTTTGTTATTAGATTCTTTCATTGTATAAATCTGTTTAATAAGCTGGCTAGGAATCATTGATAGAAAACAGACTGCTTGTGGTGTTACAGATCAACCTGTTCTAAATGTTCTTTCCTAAACTCTATGCCAAGCAATACTTTTTACAAATATAATTTAAAAATTGAATGTTCTTTCATCATCCAAAGGGAGCAAATAGCACTAAAAGTCAGAATGCGCCTTTTGAAGAACGTGTGACACGTGTCTGTATCAGCAAAGCAGAAAATCTTTGTTTTCTAAATGTTCAAGACTGTTTGCTGTGTGTTCGGAGTAATTAATACCATACATCTGATTCGTCAAATGCGATCAGCGTATGTGTAAAACTCTTGATTTAGAAGCCTTATTTCCCAACATATGTGTATTTTTGGAAAGCCCTATCATATATTTTTCTTCAGAAGTTCATGTAAAAAGTATGCAGTAACATTTCACTGTAATGAAAACTAAATGTTGTGAAATGTTATTGAGGTCAGTGATGGGTTTGTGACGTTAATCTTTGTACACTATTGTTTCTCATTACTGTGTGGTATTTTTGGTTTTCATTATTCCTAGAGGGGAAGGACAGAAAGAAAAAAAAAAAAAAAGAGATGCTATAACCCAAATATGGAAAAGGGAATAAACACTGAAATGCAAAAATGAAGATAATGAGAAAAAAAATAAAGAACCCATTAGGACGTTATTGGTTAATAAATTGCTGGACTTAACCCCCCCTCCCCATTGAAATGTTAGAAAGCAGCCAGGCTTTTTTGCATTATTATCAAATAGATAGCCTTATTTCTGCTTTACATTTTTTTATTGCTGCATTAACTTCTCGAACAGGTGGTTTAAGTGGGCAGCTCTCAATATCCTCACAATCATTTTAGGTTCTGACCCCAATTTTGATCTTAAGGAGCACAACTTGGCTCCCGTTTCAAGACATTAAGGGAGGCTCAACTTTGGGAACTTCATTCAGGGCTTCAGGTCCTGCTCAGGAAGACACTCGGGTCTCCAGGAAAGAGTCCCTCCTCGGAGTACACCAGAAATAGAAATTATATCATCAGAAATAGAAATTCAGACAGGATGTGATCCTTATTTTATTTTATGGTGAGTATCTTGGCATCCAGTGGTAAAACTCAGCTGAACTGGGAGCTGGAGCCACGTGGAGAGGCAGCACAGCACGGCCACGGGCAGGAGCCCTCACCTGGAGCCCAGATTAGAAAGATCTTTAACCGGTTTCAACACCCTCCAGGGGCCGAGCGCGAAATAAGACTTTAAAAATGGAAACGAAACCCTTTTTCAATTAACAGCCTCATCTCAAATTAGACGGAGATTTATCAGAGGGAGGGAGTCCTTGGAGAAAGTGAAGCAGAGAAAAAGGGCAGACATTCGGCAACCGCTGGAAATCCAAACTCTCTCTCTCTCCCATCAAAGTAATGAGGTGTGTCCCGAGCACTGGAGGCCTCATGGGAATAGGATACAGAGACTTTCAGCTCTAAATCACTAGTTTAAATCCAGCCCGGTTCGTCATGATTGAAAGTACTTACCATCTGTCACTGCCCTGGCCTACAAGGAATTTGTTGGTGGTCTCACCCTCGCTCCTCTGGGGCCGTAAAGCCCCCGTGGTCCTCCTGCCCAGGCTCCGCTCGTCCCCACCTCTGTGTCGGGGGAGAAACCCGGGGGCCAAACCCACAGGGAATGAAGCGATGGATCAGATGCCAACCCCACACCTCTGGGGAGGGAGAACAGCTTGTTCTACCCCCGCTGTGGTCCCTGATGGAGATACAGGGACTTCAGGACACTTCAGCTGACACTTGCAAGGCTCCTCTTTAAATATTTTTCCCATACAGATGAGCTCTGTTTATAATACTTGCAGGAATGCAAAGATTTCCTAAAGTGTTGTGCACAAACATCATAATATAATCCTCAGAGCTTCAAAGCCAATCCCAACAACTAATCCCACAGATAAACAAAGCTAAATCTCTATTTGCCTGCAAAAATAATGAGCAAACATTAGGGATATCAGTGTATTGAAGGTCTCCAATCTTCTGAGGGAAGATCTCAACTTTCACCCAATTTGTACTGGGAAGCCCTAATCGACTCTAAATTATAAAATCTAATTCAAACAAGGGAAACTGAGGTAGGTGAGCTCTTCAGAGCAACTCTGCTGAGATTCATAGCTGTGCTAGTCTTCATTTCAAAGAACTGTTTGCAAACCTTGTGCTTCCTACCATGGCACTTAAGCCACCTGCCTGGTCTAAGAGCTTCTTCATGCTGTCCAGAACATGGTTCAGTCCCAAGAGATACTGAGATGGCTTTAAATTGTGTTGCAGAGAACCCTTCCACACAGAGACCAACCGATACAATTAGTACGATCTTTAAGGCATTAACAAGAAAGAGGAATCATACTCATATGACCATATAGAACGGATATCCTTTTGGGAAAAGGAATTAATCTGCACAGGTATCACTCCACCAACTGGTGATCCCGTTTCAAATCAAATGCTACAGCAGCAGGACGAAGAGAAGATAAATCGGACTAAGTTTTTTTCATACTTCAAGCTAGCTGCCAGAGGTCTACTGAATAATCAAAGAAAGTAACACACTGCAAAATAAACCAAGTTTTCATTTCTTTCCAGATACTCGCAGTGCAAGTATGTTTAAATCCAGACCCGAAGCATTCGAGCAACTTCGTGCATCCTCTTAGGACTTCTTGTGTAGATAATGCTCCTCAGTGGAGACAGCCCAACTGAACCTACTGTGTGTGCTTCAAGATTCTCCAGCTTGTAAGACTAAGAGCCTATCTGAAATACAACCAAGACACAGCACTAACTGAAAAGCATTACTGTACCACTCCCTTGGGGTGAGCTTAATTCTTCCATCACTCCCTGCTCTTATCGCTATCGGTTTATCTCCGTATTTTTTAAAAAAATTAACATTGAATTCCAATGACAACAATAAATACCAATTTGGCTGTAGTGCCAGGGTCACAAAACCATGAGCCACAGCAAATGTAAAGCAACGTTTTCCACCTCACCCACCGTGACAGCAAAGTTCACCCAACACTTGGGCAACAGAGCGAGTGTCGTTTCGTTCCCACCATCAACCGAGCGCAATTTTGGTGGGTTTCTGGAAACGTCCCTTAAAGTCACCCATCTTTTGAGGAAGATTTCCTTAAAAACAGCAGCCTCCACTGTATTTCACCTGGTGGTTCATAACCAAAGCAGCTCTTGGGCTGGGAATCCAGCCCCGGTAGCAATAAGTTCCTTCTTGTAGTGACAAGCACTTGGGGCGTGAGCAAACACTGGGAGCTGATGACGTGTCAGATATACGAGTGTTTTCTTTATCAGTAAATGTTTGTTGACCGGGACCCCCCTGAGTTGAGGTTTCCTCTTTTTTCTCCTTCAGATTTATTGATCTGAGCTGATAATGGAAACTCAACTTTTTTTTTTTTTTTTTCATCACCAACTAGCAGAATCAAAGAGGAAAATTTAGTGAACAAGTAAGAAAATTGGTGTTGGTGGAACAACTTTTGCCTTAAGAATATGAGGGTGGGAAGTGTCAGCATGTTCAGGAAATTACACGTCAAAGCTAGTAAAAACATGTTGAAGTGGACATTAATGGATGCTTAAATCACCCTGAAATTCTTAAAAAATACAAATCTGTATTACTATGAAAAAGTAAACACATTTGGCGAATGAAGCGAAACTACTCTTGCTGCCTTATTATCAAATGAGGTCTAAACATTCAGTAAAATCAGATTCTGAATTATTCTAAACCCAAGGAAATACTGGAATAAAGAGCCTCTATTTTTAATTTAAAAAATACTATATGGAAATCTAGGATTTATTTAATTCTTTTTTTAAAAATTTAATTTTATTTTTTTTTAACTCGCCAAAATACAGCATACTTTTACTGAATCCAACAGGACAAGATCACAGCACTGAATTTCTTTTGGTACCATACAAGCCCCTTGTTCCAACCATCCACCCTCAATCCCCAGGGCACATTTCATCCATACTAGAAATAAAGGATCAGGCCAAAATAGTCAACGGCGACTCCTGAATAGGCTGAAAGTAGATTGTAGTATTGCAGAAACACAGAGTTTAAGTGAAAGAATCCCAAAATTGTCTTTTTAAACTGTGCTTTAATCTCATTACAGTCAACTTTAGGTGAAAGAAGGACTATGTGTAGGACCAATGATGGCAGAGTCTTGCAGTGCTCCAGGGACACAGACAATGTCTTAGTTACATGAAATGAGATGAGATACACGTATTTAGATGGATGTTGTCATCTGAAGACGTAATTTGTAGATCTGGCAATTACAAACAGGTTTAGAGATCAAATGGAAGGAGTTTCGTTGCAGGGATCCAAGTTCAAGGATCTGTTCTTCCTCGAGGCAGGGCTCAGCAGCCCAGGGAGCTGTGGAGAACCCAGAGCTTCACTTATCTCCTACAGGAACAGCACAGGAGAAGGGAAGCGCAAAGTAAATCCCTATTTGCTAATCTGGTAAATGTTAGAAAAAAGTTAAAAAAAAAATAAAATCCCGATATTTGTCTGGTTTATCTCACTTCAAAGATCATGGAGCAGGGGAAGGGATTTTGGAGATGTAGGGAGAAGCTATTTTTAAAAGCAGTCACAAGGCTGTGAAAGAAGATGCCGGTTTTACGGAAAAAGCGTTACAGCGTTTTTTTGGCCATCCCACATCTCGAAACTAGATTCTTTCTAAGAGTTCTTAACAGAGAATTAACGATAAGTCACCGCCAGGCTTTGAAAAAGATCTGATTAAGAAAATGAGACAGAAAAGTTAGACACAAAATCCGTGTCAAGACTTCAGCCACCGTCGGGACTGGTTGGTGTCTTCCAGGTGTTGTCACTTCATGTGTCTGCACCCACGCCTGGCCGAGGAGCCACAGGCAGAAGGACACAGGAGAGGAGAAAGTAAAGGAAAGGAGAAACTCGAAAATGGGAGAGTAGAAGTGGTTTTACCAGGTGGCCCCCGGGGTGAGAGCACACAGCTCTGACCAAGACAGGGAAGCTCAACCCCTTTTTTCTCCACGCCAGGAGCTGAGGACGGCGCTTGGAAAGCCCTCGGCGTCTGCTGTGCTTCACTTCCAACACAATCAACGGTAAAGCTCCCTCGACTTCAAAGGAAACGGAATTAGGCCAATGTCAAGAGCTTTCAGAAGTCTCACCCGTAAATCCTTAGCCCTCATAACTCTTCCTGAAGGAAAGCAGATAGGCAGGCCCATGTAGACGTGCGGACACTGGAGACCTCAGTTCAAAGGACTGCACCTGGATGAGCCCCAACGAGCGAGTTTACCCTACTGAAGAAGCCTGATCTTGCCCAATTTTCAACACTGGGCAAGTTTGGGTGTGAGAAGTCCCCAAGGAGGTGACAGAAGAAGCTGCTTGGGAAGAGCAATGGCCAAGAGCGCTGTAACATGGTCCTACCAGCCACGAAAGGCTGCAGGGTCCTGCACCCCCCTTCCTCGGAGGAAGACTCCCACGGAAGAAAGGGAAAAGTCCATTCAAAACCACACCCTCTCTTTGGAAGATCTGCCACGATTTCATTTCCACTGAAGCTCCTTTCCCTGGCTCTGGACACCCACCCATCTCTGTTTGTGATGCACTTTGCACCCAGAGGGTGCAGCACCGGGCACCAAACCTGCGGAGAGCAAGGTCTGCACATCCAGGAGGAACGGCTCGGGGTACGGGAAGAGGCTGCACACATCTGGCTTTTCAACTGGAGTAAAACCCAATTTTATTTAAATGTAAAAATCCACATAAAAGCCAAATTAGACATGCAAAAACTCAACGAAAAACTCCTCCTTGCTTAAATGCAAATCTGCAGAATAACAGCCCTTACGTGGCTGCTCCATGAAACCAGCGGTGGAAGGAATCTGAGCATCTCCACTCCCGAGCGAACCCCAGAATCACAACCGCACCTTTTCCTGCAGAATTTGACCCGTTTATTCCACCAAGTACTCAGTTCTCAGCCTGCTTCGCGGGGAGGCTGCCAGGGCACACTTGACCCTGCAGCAGAGCAGATCAGCGTTTAAGTCGCAGGTTCAAGTTGAGAATGAGTGCATTTTTTTTTTTTTCCTTGTCTGATCAAGGTCAAAACTATTAAAATACCCTTAGGTTCTCAGTCTAGTGAAATGAACTGGTAATACATTTGGCAAGTTAATCTGTGGATTGCCTTCTCACATGAGACCAGCTGTTGTGTTTCTAAGTACAAGCAGTATTTACCTCCAATAATGAAATGACTGAATATAATATGAAAAAAAAAAATTAAAAATTAAATAAATCGGTGTTCCCTTGCCTACTGCACAGTCCTGGGTTACATTTACAGTTCTAATAAACTGATTTGTCAAAACCGTCAGAATCAAGGATGATCATCTGGATACCAGATGAACTAAAATACATGTAATTATAAGTTGTCCATTTGTTCTCTTTTATCTCCCACATCTCTCTCCTTTGCCCTAAAATACGTGTGCATGTTTACGTGTAACTAACCATTTAGCTACGGGCCTAAAATCCCATCATTCTATTACCACTTTTACTGTAGTGGAACATGAGCAAGTTCTTTCTTCAGAGCACACTCATGCAAAATAAAAATCTGGTCATGTTAGTTTAATATTTTAATGTGCATGTGCACAGACACACTGTACATATATGATTAGAGAAACACAGACACACAACATGCAGACACACACAGCTACAGTTGGATGTACCATGTTTCCAAAGCCAAATTCAGCTCATCTATTAAACACGTCTTAGAGCTGAAAATTATAAAATCAAACTTTCTCACTCACTTCATTTCCTAAGCAGTTGGAGCTGCTTTTTTCATACTATATATTATGTAGGGTAGCTATAGGTCTGCACTGCTCTGCAGGAGCTGGGGTTCTACCCATCATCGACACCAGCCAGATCAGCTGATGCTGAACCAGCCTCTTGGCTTCCTGTACCCTTTGAATTAGGATGTTACAAAGCACCACAGTAGTATTGCTGAACATTTATAAAGGCTCAATATTCTCTTTTTCAAGGTTCTAACACGAGCAGTATTTCATATAGCATGTATTTAAAGTATATATGGTAAAGAACAATCTGAACAGACACAGCCTTGCAGAAACTCTGACACAAAACAGAGAACAGGACACAGAAAAAAATGATAAAGGAGAATGTGGGAGAGATTATATTAGTGACGGCGAAGGAGGAAGAATTTCCTGGAAGATGTTAGTTTTGAGAAGGGATCCGAATGACCGGACACAGCGAGCTGCGGGGAACGGGGTGGGAGACCTCGGGCAAACCTAAGGAAATGATACCTGTGGGTGTGTAAGAAATGAATGAAAGGAAGAAAGATGTGGAAGTAAAACAGGGCATGACAAGCAGCCCGGGAAGATGCAGCAGCAGCAGGTGACAAATTCTGCGGGACTCAACCCCTCTCGAGTCAGAGAGAGGGAAGGGATCGGCAGGTTTTACCGGAGCTTCCCACAATCTCCGCTGGAGAAAGGGGAGGGCTGAAACGTTAAGACCAGTGGCTGCAGTAACGAGAGGGTTTTACTAAACTCTAGTAAGCTAACCAGCCAAAAGAAACCATTTTCATGAACTCGGGGCACAAAGCTCACTATGCAAGCCTACCTGAAGCAATCACAAACTAAACTTACCCTAAATACTTATCTGCAAGTGGGTTATTACTTCCATTAAAAAATCACAACTACTTCAACATTAGAACTGAAAGCACTGGCTTCAGAGAAATCTTAACATTTATTTTTTTTTTTACTGATAAGGAAGATGTCTCTATACAGCATCTGCACAGAGTCATCTGGGGTATCCAGTTGCTTTATAACATCCTGTTCAGATTAGCCATAAAGATTTCAGTGGCCACTGCAAAAGACAGGGACGCCGTTGTAGTTTCTGAACTGTACAAACAGCCAGCTATTAAACATAAAATTATGTGATGATAATGATAATTTCCAGGGGCTGCCTTATCCGTAGCAGCTTTTATCCATAGATCCCAAAGCTCTTAAGAAGGAGAGTCACATCTCATTTTGAATAGAGGGAAACTGAGGCAGCAGGAGGGAAGTGACTCGTCCCAGCTCATCCAGCGAGCTGTGACCCAGCCTGGGCTCCCATGGGGTGCACGAGGGAAAGAGGGTACCGTATCCTAAAAAACCTACCCCAGTAGCCAGTCACTCCTCTGAGAAAGGCAACAGTTCCTATTTCAAACACCTATCTTCAATCCAGCAACGTTATCAATTTTCTCCCATAATTCTTGTCCCGTGCACACAAGTATATAAAAAAGGATGGAATTTTTTATCAGAGGAACACTTTATAGCATTTCATACAAATGGGGAACAAGGGTGCTAGTGCTGTAGTGTAGGGAGCATCTCCTTCAAGGTAAGAAGATATCCATACTTACAAAGCTGTCACAACTGGTCTGAAGCACAACTCCCTGGTATTTAAGCCAGAAGTTGTTCATCTCCTTCATTGAGTTGTAGCCAAGAGCTCCAAAAGCAGAAAATAGCTCAGTTACTGGAGGAAGTTGGCATTTTGGACACTGGAATTACACAGCACCATAAATGTATCTAAAAAAGAAATATCCACTGCTAACAGCAGACAAGAAAACAAACAAAGCATTTTTTTTTTTAATAAGGATTTAAGCATTTTTAAACTTTAGTTAAGATCCCAGACCAAATGCTCAACGTGGCCCTATATCGTTCAATCAGAGGAGGGAGTCCTGTCTCCACTGAAGCCAGCGATGGGTTTGCCAGCGGTTTCAATACAGCCAGGATTTCCCTGTCTGAAGCACAGCAGAGCCAGCACTTGTCACTGAAGAACAGGAGATTTTACTCCAGCAGAACTCTCATTATTTGCATAAAAGCCTTTAAATTTGGTTAAAACTGCAACTTATAGCAGCGGGGCTCTGCTACCCAGAGAGAAGGGGATGCTTTGAGGTGTCGCCGAGTCAGAACCGTCGGACACGATTTCCCACTCCTGCTCCCAACGCCAAGGCAAACTCCCACCTCGAGAGAAGGACAACAGAGCTGGTGAGGGGTCTGGAGAGTAAGTCTCAGGAGGAGAGGCTGAGGGAGCTGGGGGTGTTCAGTCTGAGGAGGAGACTGAGGGGAGACCTTATTGCACCCTACAACTACCTGAAGAGGGGTGTAGAGAGGCGGGGGTCAGTCTCATACCCAAGTCCCATGAGATAGGACAAGGGGCAATGGCCTCAAGTTGCGCCAGGGGAGGTTTAGATTGGAGATTAGGAAACATTTCTTCATGGAGAGGGCCATCAGGCATTGGAATGGGCTGCCCAGGGAAGGGGTTGAGGCACCATCCCTGGAGGTGTTCAAAAGATGGGTTGATGTAGTCCTTAGGAATATGGTTTAGTGATTTTTGTCAGGGTCAGGTTGATGGTTGGACTAGATGATCTTTAAGGTCCCCTCCAACCTAGACAATTCTATGATTGTATGATTCCTATGGGTACAGCTCACCCGAGGTTGGGGTTCTCAATCCCTCCATCACAGAGATGCCAGAACTTTCCAATGGCGGCACAATGGCTCTCTATCGGGTCACCTCGTGGCAGAAATGGCACAAACACACATATCAGATTGTGACCGTCACAAAATCTACCGTATGTAAACTAATCCACAGGCACCAATAATGGGAAATAAAGAAAGACTGCAATCACCGCGAAGAAGTGCTAAGGGCGTTCAAAACACCTCTCAGGACTGGGCTAAAAATTTGCAATCCTGGCAAAAAGAGCCTTTTCTGAGAGATTATAAATCGTTCTTCAAATGGAAGGATTCAGTGATAGTTTACCACAAAGAAAAGAAACCAGGTAGTATGTAAAACATAACTACCATTAGACTATGGCCATGAGACTCGCTGCCATCTCCTCAGGGTTTGAGGATGGTGGTGAATGGAATAAAGCGCTTGAGGAATCGAGATGAAAAATCTCAATTTAATTAAAATTAATATTTTTTTCTGTTTGTTGGCTACGTGGACTCAAGAGAGCAACAGATTTCCCTAGATGAAGAATTCCCAAGTCCAGCTGTAGAATAACCAACCCATGCCAGGGAGAAAGCAAAGCCAGATGGAACGTTAAGCGTCGTGATACTGCAGGAACCACGGTTCAGACTCATCCTGAGCCTTGCTCCGGGCACGTAACTGGGGACTAAGTTACAGACACCGTTCCTCTAAGTTTCTTAAAAAAAATCAGCAGAGAAGATGAGATCAATCCAAGCACCTTTTCTCAGGTGCTGAAAGCCACAGGGGATGGACCCGGGCATTCATAAGCACTCACAATTTTTTTTAGTTATAACTAATAGCTCACACTTCCTGTCTCCCACGTGGTCATTTTAAACACTTTAGGGAAACAGTCTTATTCCCAGTTTGTACGAGGAGAGAAATAGTGGAAGAATCACAAACAAAACTCTTCTGCATCCCACTTCTGCCTTCTGACCTCCAGATCTCATTTCTTCCTCCACATCTGTGAATTTTTAATTACCCACACCAATAAGAGCCTAAAAATCCAGGGTTTGTGTCTGTCTCCCTCCCTCCAGTACTGAAAAAAACCACCCCAAACGCTGTGTTTATATAAGAATCAGGCTTGGGAAGGTAATTTTCTAGTCAGGAGAAATTATCTCTCACAACATCCTGAGTGGGAAGAGGAGAGTGATGCCAAGAGGAAAGCTGTGAGCTGGAGGGGGGAGCCAGGAGTCGCACAGGACGGGCGTCTCTGGAGACAGCATCTCAAAACTGCCTCCAGCCTGGCTACTACAGGGTTCCTCTAAATAGATCTTTTCCATACCCGAGTCCCAAGTTTCTCCCTACACCTTCCTATATATTTAGCTCATTAGAAAGACCCTTTGCGGAGGCGCTAAAACAGCAAAGCAGGAAGGAATACTTCAGCCCTTCCAGATAAACTGCAAGACTGAGCTCCCCAAACTTCTCCGGACTTCAAAGGCTTTCAGATATTGTTTAATCAATGATGGAGCTAGAAGGCCAGCTGTGTTCTTCTGTTTGTTCTTAAATGCTAATCCAAGTTTACCAAAACTGAGGGATTTTGCATCTGGAGTACTTGGACTCGGGCCCACTCCTCTGGTAACCTGTCCTTGGCCTCTCCTTCCATCTCCTTGTCACGTTCCATCCTACTCTCAGTTGTCCCCGGTGCTTTTTTAGCACCGCTTTCCCGTTCGGTGAGATCAATAATTGCTTCGTCATGCTTCATGACGAGACCTCTCTCCTCCTGGGGTACCGTACCGTGGCAAGTCCGCTGCATATTTAGATATGGAGGACATTTATAAACTACATACGAAAGCTCTTCAGATCATTCTTTCATAAATCCCACCATGTATTTCAGCCCTCTGCAGCTTCCTGGACTGTGTTTTAAGCATGAAAATAATTAAGCACGTATAAGCTGATCACAATCAAAGCTGAAATAGATGAAAATGGAAGCTTTTCAGGTTTCAGAGACCCTTGTACACGTCACATTTTCCCCCATGTCTGAACCAGCATCAATCTTTTCTTTGTACCGTTTTGTCCTCTACTTCTTTGTATTTTACCATTTCCTATTTTACCTTTTGTGAGAGCCTGAAGAGAAACAAAGTAGCATGAGAAGAAAAAAATAAAGCAAAAACTGTGTTAGGTAAACAATCGCTCGGGGGCATAACGTTGTTTGGAGTTGGCGCTCCCCAAGAACAATGCTGTTTGGCCGGTTGACTGTGCGGCAGGAAATAACCTTTGGGAGCCCGTGACCCCAACCGCCGCCGCCGAGAAAAACAACCTGGTTAAAACCAGGGTTGATTTTTCCCAATTGTAAGGATTCACCCGTTGCCCCAACACGGGCTCCAGTGACGGGAGACCGACCTCCGCTCAAAGCGTTAAGCAGAAGAGGAATGCGTGATCTCCGTTTTTGGCATTTCTCCCTTTTTTTTTTTTTTTCCCCTTTCTACAGAACTAGTCTAACAGAAGTAACAGAAGGCAGCTTTTTTTTTTTTTTTCCTCTCTAAGTAAGTGTTTCACATTTTTCAAGTTTTTAGTCAATTGTATTTCTAAATCCTTTCAAGATAATCATTCCGGGAGCACGGGCTCTTCCACCAGTTGCCTCAGCAAAGGGGATTCTTTGTCATAAAACTGTTGTTACCATTAGGGAGTTGAAAAAATACCGATTTCACAGGTTTCTGGAGTCAAGACTCTTCCCTATCCCACCTCATCTCCCGGCAGAGGGAAGGGAGAAGAGAGGGAACTCCAGCGCTCTGCTCGAAGGCCGGGAGGTTGGCCGATGGTTGCTCTGGGCCCCGGTTATCACGGCTCGTTTCTAACAGATGGCTCCTGCAAACACCATGGCCTTTTCTCATGGTGCTCTATCTGAGAGGAAGGAAATTGAGATTCCACCCCAAATCCCAGCACATAGTTTTGAGGATTCCCACATCTTCCAAGGATTAAGTCACCACATGTCCAGCCTAAAGCGCCTCGAGGAGTAGAGCGAAGCACCATTTTTAGAAGGCTGTGTAGGAAGAACCGCTAAGAGGCTAAAATCCTTTGTAGTTTGCCCCAAGGACATATTCACGAAGGGATTTCAAGAAGAGGAATGAGACACAGCTCTGATGATGGGGTGGAAGAAGGATCCAAATGACCTAAAAAGAGCATGGCCTTCGATGGACAAATTAAGATACCTCAATTGCCACAGAGCAACCCACTTGTGGGTCGTCATCGTGACTGTGCTCACCAGTGGAGACCAGAAGCTTTGCCAATATGTGCAGGACAAGGCCTGCTGCAAGAGAGGGGTGAATGAAGGTAATTGCCTCCTGTATGAAAAAGCAAGAGAGCGTTAAGTTAGAGTGATGCAAAAGTCTGAAATAAATGTTGTCACTGTGAAGTGGAATGACAACACTAAGCCCTCCAAAGAAATGTGACGATGATTATCTGGGGGTCTTTAATTATGACTTTGTTTTAACCTTTGCCACTAGAACTATTATCTGTATCGCTCAGAAAAAGTCTATATTCCCTACCCAAATACACGGGATCCTGCTTCAGCAGGATTTCTGGTGATGCAGAGAGAAGGAAGGTCTACATCCATTACAGTCTGACTCAAAGCTCCAAGTGCTCTCTGAAATAAATTTCCTGCCATTTTCTAAATCATTTTCAAGGCCTGGGAATATCTAAATCACCTCCTCAGAAGAAGAAAGACAAAAGCATAGAAGAGCGTGGTCTTATTTTAGTAGGTGGAAGACAGCAGGTCAGAACGAATCCCTCATTTAAAATCAAAGTTGGTGTTTTTTTAAACCAGGGAGGATGCACCCAGTGTTTCTAGACCATCCTGATGTACTTCTTCCATCCATCCACCCACCCACCCAGGAAGGCAAGCTGTGTACGTGCTGGCCGGACCCACCAGTGCTCATCAAGCCACAGAGGGTTTGCCCGTGCTCCTTGCCAACCTCGGCACCGAGGGGCGAAGTCCGCAGGAGGCGGCCGCCGATCCCGCAGCACGATCCCGCTAGTAATCCCAACCAGATAATCACAGATGTTGTGACCCACTTAAAAAATGAGTTCATTTTCCAGATATCCAATTTCGGTGGCTTTTTAGGACATTACCCCCCCTGAAGGTTTATGGGCAAATGAGTGCTCAGCTTATTCTCCATCATTTTCTGCGCCGGTAATGCTATGCTATACTAAGTGTGAAATTAGTACATAATCTTTAAGCCATCTTGTTTTCAGGATGATAGATCCTTGCTTTGCTAATAACCCCGACCTCCCTACAGCGTTGTGTTCCCTGGGAGCCAAAGTACCACGCTGTCTTTAATGGTAACTTGCCCGTCGTAAATATGGGGGGCAAAAACGATGGCAAATAAACCCCCAAACCTTTCACGCGTGTAAGAAATGACTTCTTAAAACCAGACATTCCCATTCAATCTCTTTTTGCACGGGATGCGGCACCAAAGAGAGACTAAGGAGTTTCAAAAGGAGGGAAACCCCAAGAAATCAAGCAGCAGAAGGAGCAAGAACACAGAAGAATATGGTTTTTTCTTTCACCAAGTCACCCTTGCAATTGTGTTCAAAAGGACCAAACCACGCAGAATTCCCAGGAGAGCGTTCAGAAGGTGGCACGGACGGCAGGAGCCTTCAGAAAGAAGGACGATCCCTTTCCCCACCCCAGAGCTAGTTTTTTCACGTGTCCCTGTCAGTGTCACCAGGTGCCCATTTTAAAGTCAATTCAATGCAATGCTGAGGCTGATAGTGATAGCCTGGATTTCCTAATTCTACCTATGCTTCTGGTTTTTTCAAAAAAACACAATCGGCATGGAATTTTTTAATAAAAAAAGGAATTCCAAACACTTACTGTAACTATTTTGATTCTGCTTCTAGTACAGATAAATTAAAAATGAAAGATTTGCTTGTTTGAGGGATTTTTACAGTACTGGTGACTTCTTCCCCCCATTGCAAAGCAGTGCAAACCTACGTGATAATTCCAAAATTTCCTTTACACGGTGTTTCTGTTGTCCTTTTAGAAGAGAACATGTAGAAAGTCCTCGTAATTATTCAGAAAAACCAGTTATACTTGTTTTAATTTTGCTTCTCCTCTTTGAGCCCCTTTCAACGCAGTGTATTTTTACACGATACCAACCTTTGTAAGAAGAACTAAAAAAAAATTATGTTTATTCTTAAATTAGCGTTACCTTCTACCAGGGAGAAGATGACCTTTCCTTTCATAAAGGACACTCTACTTTCAGCCAAAATATAAGTTAACTTCGATTTTGATGACAGATGAGCACCAATTTGGCCAATCTCTTCTCTAAATAATGCCACCAGCCTGGCTGACACTGCTGCCCTCTCCAAGTCCATCCAGGCAGCTGCCAATCGCTTCCCAACTCAAACTATGCACACAGACTGCCAAGCGCTTGCCTTACGTGAGAACAAGCATAAAGTTTCTCCCAAATTTGTTTAAAGAATGCAAATCTAACAGCCTATCTCAACTAACGAAGTAGCAAGGCTTTTAGAAACACATTCTTAAGGCAGAGGCACCACAGTATCCTATTTCCAAATTATTCCAATTCACCAATTACTTGGGTTTACGCAGTCGCAAACCAAACCAGCCTTGGCACACTGAAGTTTACAATTTTTAAATATTCCAGTCTCTGCCTTGGATTTATAAGTGCTTTGCACCTCTCAGGACTTGGCTCGGAGCCGTGGGTATCAACGGAAGGGAGCAGAAGGACAGGGTGAGCCAGGCTGAGGTGCAGTTGATATTCCTTCAAGCCAAGCCCATCGCCGTTTCACGTAAAGAACGGGGAATTATTGAACTGCCAGACATCGGGAAGAACTAAGAGGAAAAAAAAATAGGATTTAATTTTTTTTTTTCCTTTTAAATTGCATTTCACTTCTTTGCGTATCGTTAAAAACTCCCTAATTGGAGCACTTTCCCTTTTCAAAATAGCCTTTCTTGGAGGCGTTTGCCCAGAAGAGCACGCTCCGGCGCTTCGTGGCCAACGCTTCATCCAACCCGAACAACCACCGAACTGCTCATCGCTTCCCACTTCTCCCCCCAAAACCACTCTCAGAAAAGCGAAGGAAAAACACACAAAACACACCCGGCGAGCGATCTTTCCCAGTTTTGACTGTGTGTGGTACGGAGGGCCCGGCCCAGCCTTTCCCTACGAGGCGAGGGGTCTGCTCCGGAACACAAATCCGCAGGGCTATGGCAGGTCCTGCTTTTTTCCAACCCGATCTCCCCAGCTGCAGCACATTACTTGTGGCAACTTTTCTTGGATCTTAAATGGGTTTTGAAGCCATGCTGTCAGCTGCCTTCATGTCACCCCGCTATATTATGATTGAATCTCCTGTTCCTTTTATAGAGTTGTTCTCTCCTAATAAAACACTAACTGCTGGTCTGAAAGTCGGCTTCGGGGACCGCTGCTCGCGCTCGTACGATAACCTCCTGCTCCGCTCTTCTCTCGGCTAAAAACTCACACTCCTGCAACGTTAACGGCCGAGGCTGTAACTCTTAAATACCCGCCATCTCCAGGCCCAGAAATCCCCCGTGTTTATACAATAGCATCACCCCCACCCCCGTTTCTAGTTATTTTAAGAGCTCATACTTTGGAGCTGGGCAATAGTCCTGAACACATGAAAAGAACACACAGAGTCCAAACGGCTCGAAATGAATATCTGCAATTCATTGCGGCGGCCGCCTCCAAAGGTGATACCTTCAAGCTGTTTGTCAGAATAAAACTTAGCAAAAAAAAAAAAAAAAAAAAAAAGCTGTTACTTGTCAACTTTTGGATAAGATACATTGCAAAACAATATTCGTTTTCCCTGGCAAATGCAAAACCACATTTTATAGGTGTGAACTATTTCCAAACTTCAAAACTGTACCGTAAATGAACTGTGAACGGGTAGAAAAAACACTGCGAGTACAGTTGCAAAGAAGCAAATGGCTTCAAATGTACAGAATTAAAATAATCACAGTTTATTTTTAATACGTTTAAAGACTAAAAATATTTTCACCTTCCATTCTACTGCATTTGAACAGAATCCATCAACAAAAGCTTATAAATCTGTTATTCTTAATGGGTTTCGTGCCAATGTTGTGTTTAAAGTCATGAGACTAAAAGAAAAAGTACATTCCTGGGGCATAATGCTGTACAGTTAAAAAGAAATGCTTCGCTGAAATCTAACTTGACAACATTTGTTGTTAGGATTTCCAGGACTTTCATCAGGGATGTTTCTCAAAGAATCCCATCTCTCAGAAATTGTTTTGGTCGTGGTAACAGACTTGACTATTAATGAGAAAACAGTAAGAAGCTTTAGTGTCCTAATGGATACTAAATGACCTGGAGGATCTGAAACACTTATGTGCAGAAAAAATACATATGTGCAATTCCTTTGGCTTCAAATATTTGTTAGCTGGGATGCAATGTATTAAATGAGGTAACTAAATACATGTGGGAAAGCGACAGTATTTATATATAAACATTCACATTAACTTTGCACATTAAAAACATATAATATCCTGCTTAACATGACTTTACAAATCAGAAGAAAATCAGGTCATAATAGGAGATAAATATGCAGTGCCTAGAAGCCTCCGTATGTCCTCAAAACAGCGGGGCTACGAGCAAACACTGACATTTGACACAGATACAGCTGCTTAAAATATGTCTTCATCATACTCAGATGGCGATAAAGACAGAATAAAATTCAGCCAGAATAAATCCAAAGTTAAAAAAAAAATTAATCTAAAACCAGATGCTGCAGAACGTGCAAAAATGGAGATGCAAATTTAATTTTGCAAACCTGGAAGGAAATCCCCGCGAGCGTACCCGCTCGGTCCACCTTTACTGAGAAGCCCACAAAAGTCAGTCAAAATCAACAGCAATAAATATTTTGAAGGAGGAAAACTCTGTAAAGTCTATTCATTTTACTTTCTGAAACGGTGCAAAAATGTTACCTACTCCCTGTACAGTTATTAGTCTCCGTAATGTAACATAACAGATACTTTCTAAATCCTTTTAGGCCTTCTCCCCCTCGCTGGAAAGATCATCATTTTTTTTTCTTTTTTTTCTTTTTTTTTTTTTATTTCAAAGTGGATTTAATAAAGAAAAGGAGTGCTGTTAAAGTAATACGTGAGGCTTTGACATTAAGCAGCGCAACCCTGCCGAGTCGGCAAGAACAGGGTCTCTAATCTCCAGTGATTTATAGAGGGCTCTTCCTTCATCTCTGCACTCAGGGAGGGCCAAAAAGTTTAGAGACAGGCTGGCGTCCCCCTTACTCCGCACCGCCAGCTCCTGCTGGCCAGTCTGCAGGCAAAAAAAAAAAACCCCCCCTTTAACCACTTCGCTGCTGGCTTCCCCCTCCGCCCGTTAAAAAGGGGCTTTTTATTTATTTGTATTTATAGAACAAAGTGATCTCAGAGTTAAGTCATGCCCACGGAGGTAAATGTTTATGTCTGTCATCAGAAATTTATAAGCAGAGAAGGAGAAGCTAATAGGCGGAAAGAAAAAGCCAAAACTCTGCAGCGTTTGATGCTCATCTAAGTAAGCTCCGAAAAAGCTCCGAGTAGAAACACGTCTTAATTAAAAACTTACAAATATATACAGTTAATTTTAAAGCTAAATAACTGAATTACAGATACCAGACAGCCTATTACCAACTGGAGAAGAATGTTTGCCTTATACTGGCTGAACGTTACACAAAAGTTCAAAGAATATGCTTCCAAACACAAATGCAAGAAGCTATTAAGCTCTTGTCACAAGACAGAAATATCTCATTTTAATGGATTTCAAATTCATCATTTTTTAGGGAAATGACTGGTTACTTCTGCGCTGTAAAACCACAGAAGCCTCTGCTACTAATCTAAAAAAATTAAACCCAGTTCTAATATGGACTCGATACGGGGAGATTCACATCACCGCCAGGAATTCAACTGGGTCAAGAGGATTAAATGTGAAAAGAATAAAACTTGAGGCCTCGGTGAAGCGGTACTTGGGCACTTGGTCACCCTTCCCTGCACGGTGACCCCTCTGGGGATTAGAAACCAGGTGCCTATAAAGTCAGGCAATGCTTTTCCCTTCAGAGGTGACGTACGGGTCCGTAGCCACCGGTGGTCTCACCTTGATTTAAGCTTTAAGTTCTTCACAGGAGCAACTGCCCTTTTTGTTCTGCATTTTTACGGTAACTTTTACAGCAAAACGTTGCTCTGCAACGAGGACTTTTAGGAAAACTGAGGATACAGACAGGCAGTAGGTGTGTGAGTCCCAAAGGGCAGAGAGTGACCCACAACCCCAGAGCAGCCCCGCAGCCCTCGAGACACCCCGAGTGTCGGCAGCTCCGCTCTCACCCACGTGACTACAACCCTAATTAGTTCCGACGGAAATTATACAAACACACAGACCAAATTTAGGCCCACTGGAGACCCTACGGGCTTCATTAAGCCTTCTTCCATATACACGCTGGATGGGCCATTTATAGACTGTCTTCTCCTTTCCCCAGAACCCTGGCAGATTCCTGCAATCGTGGGATTCCTTATAAGAACAAGAAAATCAGGCTAAAATTCATCACAATGTCAATAGGTTTTGATGTTCCCATTTGGGGGAATGGAGAAGCCACGAAACACGTGCAGAACTGCCCTGCACTTTTCCAGACCCACGAAGGTAGCAATGATATCTTTTAGCTGCCACTTCTTGGACTGGAAACTTTCTGGCCAGATCAAGCTGTCCTTGAAAACTGAACCCTGCATAAACATGTGTTGGATGTTTTAGTTGGTTTTTTTTTTTTTATATTCATGCTAAATTACCCTACACTGTCTTCCCTAAAAGGCTGGGGAATGGAAATATTGACATACTAATTTAACATTCATTAACCAGCATATTGCAACCTGGACAAAATATTGGCAATCAACATGCATTATTTTGAAGTTTGCTGAATTTTTTATTTTTTTTTTTGAGCGATCGAGCTGCTCATTCCTTACCCTTCCTGTTGCCAGTGAGGCTGAAATTCCTCCGTGTAGCTGTCTCGGGGACAAGCTTGGAGACTAAAGTCATGGACGTGACTCTTCTCTGCTCCCAGGGCACTTTTCCCTGTTTTTTCCCAGCGGCGAGGGCAGGATGGCCAGGCTGGGCTGGCACACAGCTCTAATTAGCTGTGAGGGCACAGCACCAACTGCTTCTCTAAGTCATTACTGCAAAACACTCATTATTCTACTCCTAAGAAGCAATCATTTGCAATCACCGAATCGCAAAGGGCAATCCTTTATTTTATTTATACCTTAGATTCCTTTTGTTTAATCTGATGAACAGATGCAATTTAGACGGTGATGCTTTAAAACAAAAATTAGCTTAGACTTAAGAGAAGATAATCATAGGATGGTACTTTGTCACAGAGGTTCTCTGCAGGCTGTTCCACAATGCGACACGCTGCATCCGAGATGCATCGATGGATACTGAAGGAAGGTGGTCAGGAGCGTGCGTATGAACACCCAGAAGGACTGGGTCAGTAAACACAAACAAATGCCACGATGTTTCTTTTTCTGCCCATTTAGGAAAAAACCCAGCAATCTGCCCCTGCTGGGTACAGCCGCGCTCTTACACAGCAGTCCATGTATGGACGGGCTTTAAAAGCTTCAGTAAAGATTTGTTTTCACACAAGGAACTGTTTAGAAGCATCCTTCTCTTTCTGTAATGCTGTTTAATGACAATTTACTTTAAGGTATAGTTTTCTCAGAGCTGATTTGCACCCTCCAGACAGCACAGAGGCAGCCACAAGCTCTCGAAGGAAGATGGAAGGGAAAAAAACCAACCAAACCTATGGACACTAGGAAGGAGATGGATTCACATCCCACCAGCCAGGTCGTGCTTCACACCACAGGTGTGTTTGGCAGCAACAAGGGGCCTCATCCTTCAGTTCACGCGTGTGAACGGCACAAAACTTCTGGGGAAGGAAGGGTGCTCCAGCTGCCCGCAGCTCCTGCCCTTTCCCTCCAGCATGTGCCTACAAAAGGAGTGGAAACTTGGCAGGCTGGAGACCAAGAGCGCAGTCAAGGGTCGGGAGCGGAGACGAACTGCTCCCGTTCTGCTCCGTGGGAATTACACCAAAAAGGTAACAGAAGCTGGGGAACGCGCTGCCTTTTCCACGGAGCCTCCCAGCGCCCTTCTTGACAGCCAAACGGGCAAGAACGGGGCCTTCACGAGGATGGACCCTCGTGGTCTGTGCAATCTCCTCTAGAGACCAGCCTTAAAGAGCTTCGGTTTCTTTTCCCAGCTCTAAAAATGACTGACCGGGGTCACAGGCACTTCTTTAAAGCATTTAAATTCTTCGTAGTGGGCAGGGTCAGTGCGTGCAGGCACGGAGATAAGCAGCACGACGCTGTGATAGGGGCTGATTGCCAGAGTCACCCCTTCATTAGGCTCAAAAGAGGTGTCAATAATTAAAAATTCTTTTTCAAAACACGCGTTTTTAGAAGACTTAATCCTATAACACTCCTGCTCCCTGGATGTCTCTACAGAGAAGAATTTGAAATAGGAATTTCGGGTCTACACTCCTGAAGCAGAAAGTAGAAGGCATTTTGATTTTCTTCTGCATTGAACTGTTGGTGTGAAATAGCGTGCAGGACAGGTAATCGACCCCTAAATCGGCAGGTCCTGATGCTCAGCAGGGCCAGGACAAACCCATCTGGCAGTAAACAAGTCTTATCAGGGCCACCACAATTAACTGCTGTAACTAGAGAATGTAAATCACTCCACCCCAGCAGAAGCTTGATCCCAATTTGCACCTCATCCAAGTCAACTACAGCTACATTATTTACACGGACAGGGATCTCAGTGGTACCCGCTGTCAGATGAAGGCTTCTATTTAAGATAAGTTTTAAAATACATTTTAAAACTAGGTGAACAACCAATGACGCAGCTCGTAACTCCTCCCTCAAAGCAATTTTTACTTTCCAGTAGCGAAGGGACAAGGTTCTACACGAAACAGCCTCTATTCTGCAGAGTGAAGTGATACAACCTGGGAAGGTACCACTTCCCTCAAAGCTCCAGAAGCAGCATTAATCTTGTTTTCTTTGCACAGCTCCTGGCACACGTGAGCCTGTGTAAAGCTGGTGCCTAAGGACACTATTCCAAAATAAATCTGAAATGCAAATAACTTATTTAAACTGTAATACCTTTCTTTTTATAGTAAACATAAATCTCCTTCTTCATTATAATCACATCATATCACATATAAAGTAATTTAATACAAGACCCACCTTTCTATGTATTATTGCATTTAGGAAAGCAAACTTTTTCAGTGTTACTTATTTTGAGCAGAATCTCCAGCAGGGACTCTGGCTCTGGAAGGATTGTGTCCTAACTTGTATTTTAGAATAAATTCTTTAGCCTCCGTTAGATAAGAGTTGCTAAATGAGCTGTAGTTAGAGCTGTCTGTAAGTGAAAACGTTCCTGAACACCCAGAGCGATCCGAGAGACGGCATGTGGGACATATGCTGAAATGACAAAAAGTTCCACATCTTCCCAGAGATGGAAACAGACTCCCAAAATACATCTTAAATTTTACTAACTGGCCACCCAACTCTTATAAAGAGCCTCCAAAGGAGAGCAGCTTCAAGTCAACCCAGAACGAGAGGCTGAAGGGTAAACAGGAATTTGCTGGTTTGCTGCATGGACCGCCCTTTACCACCAGCCCTCTGAAATAACCCGTTAAAAGAACGAGCATAACAAGCTGTTTTGACACCACGTTGATGCAAAATTTCGGTCTCCGTGGAGCTGCTGCGATTTGCCACTCGTTTTTGAAGAGGAGGCGGCTCTGGGCATAGGAGAGACCGACATCTCTCCAGGAGATGACCCTGCCAGCAGCCACCAGCCAAACCAAGCAAACAGTTAACGTTGAGGGAGAGCAGAGAGCGGAAGGCAAAGCACTGCCCCACCGCAAGCATCCAGCCTCCCCAGAAGATAGCCAACACCACGGCTTGTGGTTACCTGCCATACTCTTTGTTGCACAACAGGGGACCCGAACAACTCCTAGCCATTGTGGCACCAGGGTTTCGGGTACTATTAGGACCATATTTTGCAACCCACATAATAAACACTTTATCCAACTTAGTAAAACAAACTCTAAGGCAAAATGAGCGCAAACATATGCACAAAACAACCGATACGTGGACAGATACTTGACAATGTGAGTATCAAAATTTGCCAAGCGTCATTCTGAAAAGCCCATGACTTTCTAAAACAAGCTATGCTTTTTATCTTTGGTTTACCAAAGATTATAGGCAGCAGCCAGTATAGTATCAAAGCTTAAACCTCAAGTCACTGCAACCTCCTACCCATCAAAACATTTCCCATGGTTTTATTAGCACTAACAATGAAGTCAACGGGAGAAGAATCTGGCCCAAACCAAAACAAAAAATCTCACACGCTGTATTTTGCACAAAATGAGCAGAAGACTTGTGAGAAAGACAGTATCACCTAGCAGGGAACCACACGTATGGAATCTATATATTTCTTGTTCCCTCTCTGAGTAAACCCTGATAAAAAAAAGGTTAAAAAACCCCCATGAAACTCAAGCAAATGAAACAAAACCACCCCTCCTGTTCACAGAAAAGCCAAGGATTAGCTGGGCAGATCTACACAGGCTAAAGCTCAGTGTGTCTGCAACCAGGTACCAGGGAGAGAGATTTAAAACTTCTTTGCAATAAAGGGTTAGGGCTTGCAAAACCAGCTGGTGATCTGTCAGCAAAACTCCAATCCCTGTCTTCTGAAAAATCAATTTTGAAATCTCAAGGAGTGATTTGGAAAGGACACAATAAACTACTGCTGTCAAGCAGAAGGATGTTTTACGCACCAAATTTAATAGCAGTGGAGGACCCTTCCCGTTCCATCTGTGCTTCTTCACCTGAGCCATGACTTACCAACAGCAGCGACGACTAACGGCATCGTGGTGCCAATCAGGAAATACCTAAAACCATGCTGAAAGGAGAAGCTGCTCCAGCCAACAATGATCAAAAGAGAAAAAGGTTCAGACAACCCCCTTTATAGACTCTTCCGCCTCTCTCCGGTTCTGCTCTAAAATCATGACTGGTAGCTAAATGCTGCTTCGTGCTGGAAGACAAAATAAAACCTCAGGAGTAAATGAGAAAAGGATCTCTGCCGTGGTTGCTGTTATCTGGAGAGGGAGACAACACGGAGCGCTGACAATAGCAGATCACCTTCTTTTTTTCCCCAAACTGGAGAGCTGATGCAAGTTGACCATCTGCCTGGGTTCACTCTGCCCCTCCGTTTGATCCAGATAAATGTTGGTGTTTAATAAAGAGCACGTACCCACCATGGATATTCCTAAACGTGTGTCTCCACTGATGAGCCACCTGCTCAGAGTCCTGTTACCATAGAAAAGAATTGCTTCAGCTGTAGAGCAATGGAGCTGCTACATTCCAGGTGGGAATTTTCAGGTGAGAAGAAGGGGAGGAGGAAATCTCCGTACTGTCCCCCCAGGGGAGCCCTTCTGCTCTCAACCAGAGCCCCCAGTGGCATGGGGTGCTGGCACATATAAAGGGATCACAGTGAAAAAAGGTCCCCTGAGCAAAACTCCACGGGAACTGCAGAGGCAAACAATGGGCCTGAGATGGGAAAAGTTGGGCTGTTAATAATGTAATGTCAAAGTAGTAATAACTATCATTCTCTTACTCTTGAAGATGCAAAGGAAAAAATCAAGGAAGCTTATAGGATAAAGTCATATTTTTGGGGAACAGGGGATAAAACGGTGAATCCAAGAGCTAAAAGCAGAATATTTGGAGCACTAGCACTGCTAACAGCATGTTGTTCCTGTGCACTACAACCAAATTCTAACCTACTTGCCTTTTTATAATACGTGACTTTCCCTGAGACATGGCCTCTATTTTTCACCATCAGAAGATCAAATGATAACTCGAGTTAACTCTCAAAACCCAGCACAATCAGATGCTCAGGGATCAGCTGTGCAAGTCAGAGCAAGTTGTTTCTGCAGTTGTTCTCAAATAAAGGGATTCCTTCTGCACCGTGGATCCCCAATTAAACACAAGGTCTAACACCAAACTGCTTTAGAATCAGAGCTACTTATAATGTCTTTGATGCACCAAAGTCTTCCTTTTAAAGTCTTAACCCGAGTGTCATCGCACAATGTCTCTGAACCCTCTTAAAATTTGTTTGTTTTTCCCTTCTGCACACTTGGATGGCAGAATTCCTAACGCCACACAGCCTGATGATGCTCCCTTTTTGGAAGTTTATTTGAAGTAACCCTCTGTCATTTAATATTTCTCTTTCAATTAGCAGCAACAGCTTATGTAGAAAGAATACCTACAATTTATGTCATGATTCTTTGCCTAGTTACAGTCTGTAGATAATTAAAAATGATGCAAAAAAAGAAAGAGGCTGTAAAACTAGCAAGATAGTGCCTGTCTTTCAGTGAGTATCCAGCCTTTAGGGAGGCAAGTTGCATGAAATATGAATAAGATCTTATATCACTATTCAACTGTATAGCCATTTAATAGTTCAAATTCCTTAGGATTGTCCCTCCTGGATACAAGATGAATTGAATCAGCAGAAGATTTGCTTTCTTTTGTAACCACTCCAATGTTTGGTAGATTTAATTCCTCTCTACGAATGGGTGTGGGTATGTGTTACCAACACACATGACTAAGTGTATAATACACTTACATAAAAGCCATTTAAACAACATTCACCGTCCTTTGATTCTTCAGCTCAAATTCCTTAGAATCTAGGGAAGTGAAAGATTGTCTCAGACATTGCTAAAACGCAGTGAAACAGCTGTGGACTTTCAGGACCCTACAAACAAGTTAATTTTCAGGAAAGTTTTGGAGTCGTAGATCTCGTGGCCGTTGCTGCCTGGCCATCCCCCTCCACTGCGACATCGAAGCTCGTGTGTTTATAGTATCCGTAGCCAGAAACTGCTTGACGAAGCTTTTACTTGTCCAATTATAAGCAGAAATCTAAAGTATAAAATCAAACATTTTGGTTAGCTACAGAGTGTATCTTCTGAACGCCGCATCAAGCAATCGAGTGCCGCATCGTCTCCTCCAACAAGTTCTGACTGTCGCCAACGGTGCCACGTTGTGGATGAGCCCAACGCCACCACCAGCAGGCTCCGAAATACCAGCTTCTAATTCCAAACTTTATTTACAAATTCAACTACATAGTTTATCCATGGCAAGAAGTGCTTTGAACTTCTAAATGGCCAAGCTGAACAAAATGGTGGAAGTTTCCCCTTTGAATTTCTAAAGAGTTTACAGGCTGCCGGGTTTAGAAATCATGTTTCTTCACGAGAAGAAGAAGAGAGGCTGCCTGGGGACATTGTTTATTAAAGCCTTTTGTTCAATTTACAAATTGAAACAAATAATTGTGGAGACATTTGCAGCTATGGAAAAAACGTGTTTACAAAGTGGAATAAAATACAGACTAAATACATTTGGATTATACTAGATCAAAACATATGAGCTTCTAACATAGCGTAAAGGGCGGTCAACACTATGAGGACAGAACGAAAGGCGCCACTGAGTCATGTTTTTTATAACAATCTGGTCACTTAAAGGATTGTGGAGAGTTACGCTCTCAGAGCCCTTAACACGCAAGAATCTACCGGCCACGCTCAGCGGTGACCAGCCCTTGAGATCAGAGACAACCCGTCCTTGGGACACCTACCTGCTCCTGACAGGCAGTAGACACTTTGTAGGAAGTAAGAAAGACTCCCGAGTTCCATCTGATATTCCAAAGGAATATTTCTTGATAATGTTTTACTTGGGTTTTGGTTCAGCCTTCCTCGTGGGGTCTTACACGTAAATTCGAACTGGATTCACAAATGGGAGAGCCCTCTTACAGCCCTCACCTCTCCCTTCCACAAATGCAGTATTGCTCTCTACAAAAATCCACTTGTCTGGCCTTAAATGTCTTACACGGTGAGGTTGCTACCACTTGGAAGGTTATTCTACGGTCTAACGCAACCTGGCAATCAGAATTATTTCTCCAGTGTCCAGAATAGATTTTCCCCAAAACATTAGGGGCTGCCTGAGCTGACATCGCAGTTCAACATCTTAAAAAATCACAGCCTGCCTTGAACTGCACAAACCATAAAATTCCTAGTTATTTTATAAAGGTCCTTGTATTTGGCACGGAGTGAGGCAATTGTATCAGAAATAAATCTCCAAGAGCCCCACCAAGGCGGTGGAATTAAATCAGTGGGAAAATGGTACAAGGGGGACGAAGCGCTGTTCCTAAATGTTAGCTCTAAAAAGCTTCTGTAAACAACTATTTCCTCCAACGTCTTAATTAATAGCACAATGACAGAATCAAGCTCTGTCTGTAACACTAACTGGAATTTCCAATAAAAGATATCTATCACCATTAAAAAAAAATATGAGGAACAGAATTAATCAGCCAACTTCTCCTACTAGTTTACAAACTCCCTACGAAGGAAAACAGCCATTACTGTGAACTGAGTACGATGACTCAGGATAGCTTTTCTAGCACAAAAGTATTTTCTTAACATCAGTAAAATATGTTAACTAATATTATATTTAGTTAGCTGAACTCCTCCGGGGATTAAAGGCCCACAGTGCCTAACAAAACTTTGTCTTGAAACAGACTAGCAAATGTTATTTTAGTACGGAGTATTTGATAGCTAATCGTGCTATAAAACTATAAAATAAAGTTGTGTTTATTGGTACAATTAATCCCTCCATAGCCCACAGGGCTACAGAAGAAAATGGGGGGATGAGGGAGTTCAGACAAGGGGGTGGGGTGAGAAAGGAGGGGTTATTGGCAATAGGGAAAGACCAGGACTGAAGCGGTGGATGTGACTCACAGGGAACTATTATTATTATTCCAGTTGCAACCAAAAACCCCATCTCCATCTGGGAGTGCCTGAGAGAAAAAAAGGCAAATGCTTCACAAAGAAGGAAATTCACCCCCAACCAGAGCAGAATGTGTGCGTGAAGATTTATAGAAGTTCACGAAAGCAGTAACACACCAGTACCCAGCAAAGAGCACTCGACCCAAGGCAAATATATTCCCTAAGATAATGCAAACCACAATTCTTTCCCACTGTCTGAATTTGTTAAAAGGTTTTCCAGCTAAGAATAATCTGGAGTAAAGCAAAAGAGAAAAAAACCCCACATTCTATGATGGAAGAAACATATGCTTGAAATCTAGCTAGCATGTTAATTGTGGTTAATATGTGAATCAAATTAGGAATGTAAACAACACTAACGCTCAGAGCCTATGCAGTGACTTTCTATTTTCATTTTTACAGCTTTAGCATTAATAACCAGCAATTGCTTACAGTTTCCAAAGGCTCCTCCTGTACTTCAAGTATAGGTTACTGTATACTAATGGATAGTACATGTTTGTAAGCCAAAATGTCTAGTGCCTTCATCTTGAATTTAAAAGAAGAAACGCACCTGAGGGCAATAAGGAGAAAACTGTGCAAGTTTTGATGCAATTTTATATCACTTTGCAGTAGTCTAAACCAACCTCTATGTAGGACGTGATGGAGGAGAATAAAGTTAGAAGCTTACTGTGAACACCTTCAGAATGCCTTTGGGATGTACAGTTTACATACCAAGAGCTATAAATCTCCAGTGATTTATGCACTGATCCACGGAGCCAAAAATCACCTTTGGTGTAAAAAGAACTATTCCCAAACTCTACAGGAATTTGGCCTACGGAGACCTGTCTGGTTCTCCTACAGCTTCCCAGTGAGTCAGCACCACGGCTGGCACCAAAGCCACCACGGCTCCAGGTTGGATGACGTTTCCTCCTGTAATTCAGCCCTCTCATCTTGCCCAGAAAGAAAATGGGCAACTCTTCCTAGACGTGGCAGCAAAAGTCATTTCCATTTCTGAGAGTGATTAACTGCTTATAAATAATTTTCTCATATCTAAGAAGTGACTATGGTTGTGATGACAAAAAGGAGAAATTAATGAGAAATAGCATATGGTGTGGTTTTTTATTCCCTATCTTAAATTCCAAGCTGGATTAAATACACGAGAACTCTGCTAACCCCACCTCGTGTCACTGTAAGAGCTGTGATCCCCACCATCCCCATAGCCACCCCCATGTCCCATCCCAAGCAAACGTTTTAGACTTTTTATCAATACAGAACAAGCAGCAGGCAGCCCCCAAACACCCCGCTACGAGACTGGAAACTACAGGAGGCAAAAAATAAGAGAGACCTGCCAAATCCATAAGGTACCAGCGAGAGAGGAGGGATGATCAGTCTGGTGAGGGACAGGCACAGGCGTTTCGGGAAGGGCAGTGTCCTCAGATCCCTGCTAGATTGGCCATGGGCTCAGGTGAATATTTGTATTAAGGAAAAGCTGTCAGCCTCAATCAGGATTAGACCAATGTCATGCTACAAGTCTGCAAACAAGTGGCGAGACAAAAGCTCCTCTCAGGAGAGCTTCCTTCTAAATTACAGTAAGTATTTGTATTGTTATTACAAGGAATTGAAATTACAAATAGTATTCCCAGCACAGCATCTCGGGACACTCCTCAGCGTTGATGGTGCTGACAAAGCCTGGTGCTAGCAACCATGCAGGAAGAATTGGTAGATGGTGATTTTTGCTAAAATAAATCAGTGTTTGATAGAGTCGTCGCATTATTTCAAAAGATAAAAAATAATAAACTTGCAGGATGGAAATAAACACGGCGCTTTAAATGAACCTAATAACATGAAAGTAATGAGTTTGGAAAAACAGATGTGGACAAAGGAAAAGCAAAGGCTACAACACGCTCCACGCAATCTGGGAAGGGATGATAAAAAAATTTACAAGCTGTTTTGAGTCCCGAATAAAAGGGGTAATCAAGGCAGGCTGAGTTCTAAAGTGGGAAGGGTACAGCATCCTGCAGCAGAGACTAAGCAGAACACCTCACCCTCGGTACTGTACGGCGAGGCTTCCCCAGGGAGCGAGGAGCTCCAGCCTTAATTTTGGTTCAGCAGTTGGTAATTCCCATCACGTACTGTAAGGCCTTGTCACCCCTGCTTTTCCCCGTGTCCGTTTGATCTTTCGCATTCTGCCGGAGCAGCAAACTGCCTGCCTGCCTCTGGCACTGACAAACGTCGGGGCAAGAGGTGAAATAGTAAAAGGGGGGGGTATAAAAAAAAAAAATCAAATCAAAAGGTAATGTAATATCCTAAAGAAACCTCGTCGCAAGACAAAGCGCATGCAGAGATTATTTCCATGATGCCCAGTTGCCTCTCCTGCTAATCATGATTTATGATAACATCTATGCAAGGGACCCGTCGGTTAGCGAAACCATGTTACTCTGTACAAAGTGGCTTCTCAAAATGGCACTGTGAGAAAGCTCTCCTCTGCAGTTGTTTTACTTTGCCTCTGAAAGCTTTCAAATTGAACTGCTAAAGTTCAGCCAGCATCTAATTTTAACCGTGAGTTCCAGGAGAGAGTAAAGCTGGTGGGAAGATTACAGAGTTCCTTGAAGCTCTGACCTACAACAGGAAGAGAGTTGTCAGCCTTCATGTCTCTCACTCTAAATCCCAAGGGAAACAACACTGGCAGAATGTTTTATAACACGTTCCCACTGTAAAATTCTGTATTTGAGAAATATGATGCTCGCTCACTCCTTCTCCTAGACCTTTGGTGTGTCAGTAAAAACAGATGACCTTAAATGAGTAATTTTAGTTTTTTTCCTTTACACCGCAGGTCGGGTACTCAGGGTTCACAGGGTTCTGTTTACAAAATCACAGAGAACTGATATTACACAAGAGCAACGCACGCACCCACACCTTTAAAATATTAGCACGGAGCTGGCAGCTCGTAGCAATGTAACAGCGCCTTTTTTTCGGCCGTCTCAGGTTAACTACAGCACTCAAGAAATACCCACACGGAAGGCTGCAATCTGTGATTTTCATAAGGAAGGCTAAAAGGCTTCTGTCCAAGGGCCAAAAAGCAGCATCTGCTAAAGAGCTCAGGAAAGAGAAATTAAAAATAAAATAATTGGATTATGATCTCTCAGCTAATGAAACCAGATATATATATTTTTTTTTTTTTCTTTTCTTCAAGTCATGGATTTTTGGCAACGCACAGCGGTACAAACCCCGCTCCCCGGTGGTACTGACTGCCCAAAGCATCACAGTTTCAGGTGTTGCCCAACAGCAGGAAGGAAAGCAGGAACACAGCAGAGAAACCGAATACATTTTCATCCTGCCAATGGAGAAACAACTTTCCTGACAGTATTAAAGGTGCGGTGACAAATAACCAATAACTGGACAGGATATGAATAATAAATACAGGAAAACCCTCTTTAAGGTCTTCAAGTGCACGGGCAGCTGAAGGAATTCAGTCACCCTGGAACAGCTTGGGGGGGGGGGGGGGGGGGGGGGGGGGGGGGGGGGGGG
>JAOTQQ010000006.1:5901500-5914295 GCA_026546715.1 Gallinago undulata | reverse complement strand
TCTCCTCAGTGGTGCTTCCCAGAAGATCCATCCCTAACCTGTATTGGTGCCTGGGGTTCTTCCTCCCCAGGTGCAGGCCCCTACATTTGTCCTTGTTGAACCTCATGAGGTTCTTCTCTGCCCAGCTCTCCAGCCTGTCCAGGTCACCTGGATGGCGGCACAGCCCTCTGGAGTGTCAGCCAGCCCTTCTAATTTGGTACCTGTCCCCTTGCCCAGGTCATTGATGACTATGTTGAACAGGACTGAGCCTAGTATTGACCCCTGAGGGGCACCACTGGTCACAGGCCTCCAACTTGACACTAAACAAGGTGACTGTTACTCTTGTGGCACCACGATGGCAAGAGTCATCCCTTGATGGAGACTCATCTCTCCAAAGTGACACCAGGACCCCAGGCCAAGGGGTGCAGGGCCACAACAGGTCCAACCCTTGAGAACCAGCCCAGTTATCCTCATGATGACATTCCCACCCCCATTACCTGGCAGAAAGTCTCATCACAAATGCTTTAAATAAGGATTGTATGGAGAGAAATTTGCTTTCTGTAACCGGATAATGCACAAAAATCCCTACCCCAAAACACTGACTGAAAGCCAGTGTGCGTGCACACATTTAATTAATGGCTAGGTTAATTACACCAATTTCATTACTAATTGGATCAGTTTTAACCTGCTACATTGAAAGTAACTTGGCAGACAAATACGTTACTATAATTACCAAAACAACTGGTTTCTTGAATTAAGTAATTCCACCAATTAAAATAATTCCACCACACGTAAAGCAAAGCCAACCTCAGCCATTTGTGCAGTTTTGAGTCATTTTCAGCAACATGGGATTTCTCAGTGCTGATGTCTACAAAATCCAGCACCGTCACCCACGGCGATCGTTTCTGAGGGTGGATCTATTCACGCTGGTTGAAATCACTGAATGGAAGTTGCCAAAGCGGTGGGAAAACAAGTTCTGTGAAAAGGTCCTTGGTAAAAGGAAAACTCACCTAAGCTTTCAAATGCTGCTCCTCGTATAAACCTCTGAGGTTTGAAAAAATCTGATTACAGTCTAAAGAATACCACCCTTGCTTTGAACTTATCTGTGTGGGATTGCTTCGCAAAGCAAAACTTTCCTCCAACGGCTCAAGTCTCCAAAAAGTTCTGAATTTGCCCAAACCAGAAAGAGCTGGACATCCCAAGGAAACCTCGTTTTCACGGATCACGTTAAATAGGTTTGTCAAAGCAAACCGTGGTGAACGATAAAGCGGCGGGGCTGGGATCAGCTCTCCTCTCACCAACGGGTACTACTCAGGTCAACTGAAATTACTACAAGGAATAAATGTGAATAAATTCTATGGTTCTGTGAAACAGAAAGGCAAAGAACATTCATTTTTTTTTATTTTTAGCTTCCTAAACCAAACAGAAATTCTACACTTCTTTAGAAAACTAAAAACCACAAATAAATCCCTGACATTTTCTATTTAAAAACTTGGGATTTTTGGAATAAGTATTTCTAAGAATGTGCTCCTGACAGGTTGCGTGTTAATACTGATTGAGCAGTTCCTACAGGCAGCAAAAGTCCTCAAGTGTTTGCTTCCAGAAAGAAATTATAGAGCTCTATCTGATACAAAGACAACCACCAAAATTGTATTTAGCTGATACCTGCATCACACAGTTTCATCTCTAGGGTGTTACTGCCATCACGACTACAGTAAGAGATTTCATGAGAAATTCTGGAAGTCAAATAATGTTCCACCTACCAATACATCTAATACAAGTTAGTATTAATAGACTATCTTTCTCTTTCCAGTATATTAATGCTGAACATTTATCTGCTGAAAGAAGCAGATAAATTAAAAAAACACTGCAGTTTGTAAAAGAGCACTGCTTGGGAAATAACCTTTTGAGCCACTGGAAAAAATCTGAGTTCAATCAACTTTATTTCCAGTACAAAAGCAATTAAATTTTTTCCCATCAGAAATCAGATGAAGAAGTAAATTCAGATTTGCAGTGATGGGAATTCTTAACTTGTAGCATAAATAGAATTTCCTTATTATTTTCGGCTACGGCCATCTTTGTAAATCTCCAGTCCAAACACAACTCTTGAGAGAAAAAGATGTATTGCAGAGTTATCATAGATACCTACATTTAAACTGAATTTCCTCCTTTCTTTTTAAGCAAAAGCTACTTTAATTAAGCTTAAAACAACAAACAACTAACCCACAAGACCCAACACACTTGGCTGCTGTTCCGTTCACCCAGGACTATGACTGTACTGAGAAATCTGATTTAAACAAACCCCAAACCATGTGCCTCCCTGTACCCTCAGAAGGTTATGGCTATTTTTGTGTGTGCATCAACCATTCCTGAGAAATCAAACCACAGATAAAGCTGCAATTTTTAAAGTGGTTCTTGTGCACTCAAGGAAACCATTTTATAATACATAATATTAATTAAAATTAAACAAATTGAAAATAATTCCCTGTGTTATAATGCATCTGGAGCATCAAGAGCAGCTCCTGTAGCAATAGCCTCAGTGACAAGAGAGTTCAAAACCTATTATTTCTTTCTTCTTAAATAATGGGCATTTTTGTGAAAGGTTTTATCTTTTGACTTCCATGATCGATTTAAAACACTCTTTACAGGAAACAGCCTGAGAGTGTCCGTAACAGTGAGATTGTCTCGTGGCCTCCTGCAGTACATCAGATTAGAAGGAGGGACAGTGTCTCCTGTTCCTAATGGTGAATACAACTCACGCTCTACGAGAAATACTCGTTCCTTTCCCAAGTATAGCGCTCTCTGACGAAATTTTACTGAGGAGCTCTTCTCACTTTGACTCGTACGCCACTGACTTTCTTCCTTTCCTTCTCTGTGATTTAATCTGAATTGCCTTAAGGTTAAAGTGAATGTTAATTCGCAATAAATCCACAATTCAAGAAACAGGGTGGGAACTATAGTTCAGAAAGACTCTGCAATGGCAACTGGCTCCTGCCCTGCTTCCTCTCCCTCGCTCCCTTGCTGATCCAGGAATAAGTCTATTGAACAGAAGAGGGAAAAAAAGAAGATGAATTAGATAAGACCACAGATGAGAAAAATTAAGATAGGGAATAATTTCTGAACACAATATTGGCTACCTAAAGTTGAGCCAAGACTGTTTCCTAATTAGCATTTCAGAAAATATTTGAGAAGCAAGGCTGCCGGACTGAAACTCTGTTGGAGCTCTAGCACGTTGCTCTCATTTATCCATGGATCATTCGTGTTGACTTCTTCTTGGCAGCTGAAAATATATTCAGACTGTCTGAAGACAGGTTCTAAAATTTTAGATTCCCTCTGTCAACACGTAGGCGATCATCTCATCTGCAGTACCTCGTGGCTCAGCTACCCTTTCCTTTCTGTTTTACTATCAATGGTATTTTCTTGACGGATATTCCAGGTACTACAGACATTTGTATCCAGGTTGTAAAGCTGGGTCCCTTAAATCAGAGAAGCACTATTTCAATCATCTCACTATGGCATAAAGTGATTCTATTTAATATAGGAAAAAATAAAAAAGAAGGACAGCAGAGGTAATAAATAAAGGATTTCTTCTGGCCAGAAACCAAACACTGTTGCTTGAAACTAAATATGCAAAAGCCTAATCGGAGCATCCCTACTTCTCAATGGCACAGCTAAGAACTAAGCAAAAAGCAGATGACTGGGGGAACATAGAGTAAGAACCAGGCTTCGTCCCACAACTGCGAGAAGAAACCTGTGATTTCTTCCCATTCACATTCCAGGGAACCTCTGAAGGAGATCAAGTCCAAATATTTGCCCTTAGGATCCAGGTTTCGGTCCCTGCTTTGGCAGCAGACTCAACAGTCTGCAGCAAAAAAGTCAAGAGCTTTATGGAAAGTGGTTGTTGCTCAAAGTCCTGGGTACAGAGAGAGAAGTTCTCCCTCAAGCCATGGCCATGGCCAAGTTGGGGTGTTTGCCTGTCAAGCCCTTGTGTTGGAGAGTGGAACTGGCCAAGCCCGGAGCTCAGGAGCTGACAGAGCTGCACCCACCAGCGCTTTCCATGGGCCCGCAGCACGCAAATACTCCTCTTTAAAATAGCTACAATTTAAAAGGTCATGTTGTAAAGTCATTCGATTAAAATACTAATAAAAGAGTAAACATTAACTCGCAATTTTTCCTTAGGTCTTTCTTATTTCCAGTTGGTATCATTTCTCCCAGACTAAGTTGCACCTTATGAATCTGCAAGTTTATCTTGATTAAAATCTTTAACTTCTCAGTTTTCAATGTAAGAAAACCAATGTCCTTCCATTCAAAAATACCTACTCTTTGCTCTCATACCTCCCATGGTATCTTGACCAATTACACATTATCCATTCAATTTGGCACTACTGAGACAAAAGTACACTGAAACATGGTAAAACTGTCACAATAAAGGAATTGAACTTTTTCACACTTTAATGAATGCTACCTTTTATACCATGCAAAGAAGACAAAAGAGAAAACTCCTGGTATAGGCTGGTAAACATTATCTAGCCAGTGGGCTCTTGCAAATGTTCTGGATAGGCTCAATTGCTTCAGTTTCAATCATTATTACTCAATAAGGTTTTCAGAAAACGCAAACAATAAACACTTTCTTAAAAAAGAAACTGAAATTAACCTATGCACAAAAAATCCACTGGGCAGGTCAGGGAGAGCTGTAAATTGGCCCTGCTCCACGTGAGTTAATGCAAAGGCATTGATTTGTTCTAGGTTAATGATAAAGACTCTTTGTTTAATTTTAGGAAAAGAACTTTCATTTGCTGATTGGCAGGAGAGCTATGTATTACACAACCAGAAAACCAAAGTTTGGCTTTGCGAGTGACTAATCAAAGCCAATCCCTCTCTGTAGGATGAGAGAAGGGAAAACAAGTCTGGAATGGTCAACAGCAGTTTGTTAAAATGAAAGTTAACTTCTGTCTGCAGGTCCCCTGCCACCAACCCGCCCTGGACCGGACCTAGAAGATGGAGATGGGGAGAGGCGATCTCAGAGGGGTTCAGTGAAAAGTTTGCAAATGGTTGGAAAACAGTATCAAAGATGATTTTCCAGCTCATCCAAGAGGTGAAAAACCAGACCATCCCCAGGGACCATCTCGATTCTACACGGTCGCAAGGTTTTTTCGTAGCAACAGGAAATACAGAAAGAAGAGAAATTCAAACAAAAGCGCAGCAATACTGTCAAAAAGGCAGCAGGAAGATAAGGGAGATCAAACAACAAATTGCTTGTTGTGTTCTCGTTCCCTATCTCAGAGAAATCCTGGGGGATAACGAACGTCCCCTACAAGTGCCACAGCATCCACCCGAGCGCTGGCAAGGCAGCTCCCTGCGTCCTGCAGAGCACGGACACGACTGCTTAATCCCGGTTATTGGCCCAAAATAGCACTGCCTAAGCAGTAACTGTAATATTTGGCACTTAGCTCTCTGTATTCAAAGAGTTAAGCTATGTCCTATAAAGATAAAAATCTCGACTTTTATTATTTTGTAAGGCTGCCTAACAAATGAGGATCCAGCTGTAATTGTAACATTCCAAGCTCCGAAGGCGCCAAGTTTTACTAACTATAATTTAACTGGTCCAGTTGATGCAGTCCAAATTCTTGTTTGGATAATCAGCCTTTGTTTAAATATGTACAGGAAAAAAAAAAAAAAAAGAAAAAAAAAGAAAGAAAAAGAAAAAAGCATAGGCCAGCATTAGCCTCTAGGCATGTCATGTGAGCTTATTACCCCGAAGCTTGCAGTAGCAGACACTCACGCACAAGAGGAGGATTATTTTGCTAGTATTACTGTTACGGTAACATATAATCAGACCTTCTCCCCACCAGCCCCCCCCCCCCCCTTTTTTCTTCTCTATTTTTTTTTTTTTCCTCCCCTCCACAATTCACAAGTCTTCTTTCCAAGTTCAAATAAAGTTGAAAGGTGAAAAGGTCAAGAAAGTTTCATGACTGGCTGTTGAAAGAGGGAGAAATAAGCAGGGTCTCCAAGTTTGCATATACTAAAAGCTCAACAGTTTCGTATTTTGCTGCAATCCATAACTGTACAAATCCCTTTTGTTGGATCTGTTTGGACTGAAATTAAACACTTGTTAATAATTTATAACTTAATATAATTAGAAAATAATAATAACTGTCAAGCAACTACATTCAGTACATAAAGCAACTTGAGTGGCTCATTAGCCTATTTGTCAAAGCAACAATTTCTATATATTTTAGCTCGTTTCTACTGGGAAGAGCGGTTAAAGAGCCACCCAGCTTGCTTGGAAATCATTTCTCCACCAGCTGGGAGCAATTCCCAAATTGCTGCACCTCACCCACATCCAAGTGATGCTGGCTCCTTTTAAAAGCAGCTTAAGTCTGACTTGAGGAGGTGCCTTTGCGGGAGCGGAGGAGGGACGGCCAAAGCCTTACGCGGCTGCACGGACCAAAAAAATGCATCCCACAGCAATATATTGCACATCATTTGCTCTCAATTTTACATCTCAATGGAAACGTATCAGCGTTTGGCCAGCAAACTGACCGTCAAAATGAGTCATTTAAAAACAGAAAATTGTGAATTCCTTATCTGTGCTGGGAAGGGACCCGAGTTCAGGAAAGCAGGAGGGCCAGGCACGAAGCTGCCCGGTGATTCAGGAGGTGCTGCTCTCCCCCAGAGCTTAAAACCAAAGAAGAAATACTCTGTTGTGTTTTGTTGGGGTTTTTTTTTTTTTTTTTTTCTGAGGAGAAAAAGCAATTTCTAAAATGTCAGTGGGCCTGGTTCTCTTGGAAAGCAGAGCGTGGCTCCCTGAGTAGGGCAGTTTGGATACTTACGTGTGATAAATATCAAAGTATTCAAATATTTTCCAAATACACACAATTCCCCTAAATCATTAGTATTGTTGCAAAAAAAAACTACTAGGTTAAAGTGGAACAAAGCAAATTCAACTGCATATATTGAGCCAGAACGACTGATTAAAATCTCTGTAATCTCACTTCAATCATGTCAATATTCATCAGCTGGAATATCTAGACCATTCAAGATAAAAGTAGCCAAATAAATGCTCATTATAACTGATAAACTAACAGCTGCGATCCTCAGACATCAAAGATCACTGAGCACCAGACGGCCCATCTTTTTTATCACTTTTCTCTCCTTGTGAGAGCCTACGCCAGTTCTATTTCCGTTGCCTATTAATTTATGATGTTAGAAAATGTCAAATTTAAGTACACAAAGCAAGGAAGTCCAGATTAAAAATTTAGTCTCTGGTCTCAACTCAGCCAGTCTGCCCGGACCCTGAGCTAGCGTAAACCCATTTGCTGCCAGAACAACTTGCATTAGCCAGGGATCTGCTCTTGTTTTCATCTATTTATCTGATACCATTTCTAATGTACTTACTGAATAAATCTTTTCTATTTTCATTCCTTTCAACTCTTCCTCCTCCTCTCGTTTTTGTTTCTTCTGTCCCATTGCCTGTAAACTGAAAGCTGAACATGTCTATTTGCTGACAGCCATCTCCTCCCACCCAGCAGCTCCCTCATCACCTCTTCTTGTGGCCAAGAAGGCCAATGGCATCCTGGGGGGCATCGAGAAGAGTGTGCCCAGCAGGTGGAGGGAGGTCATCCTGCCCCTCTGCTCTGCCCTGGGGAGGCCCCATCTGGAGCACTGGGTCCAGTTCTGGGTTCTCCAGTTCCAGAAGGACAGGGAACTGCTGGAGAGGGGACAGCAGAGGGCTACAAAGATGATTAAGGGCCTGGAGCATCTCTCCTACGAGGAAACACTGAGGGACTTGGGTCTTTTCAGTCTGAAGAAGGGAAGGCTGAGGGGGGATCTGATCAATGCTGATAAATACTTCAAGGGAGGGTGTCAGGAGGACGGGGCTGGTCTTCCCACCGTGTCACAGCTGGGAAACGATGCCATTCCTGCTGCTTCATGAGTTTTGCCTGCTCCCAGGAAAGATGGAACCCACGAGTTCAGCTGGGTTGCTGCCACCTTTGGGCTGCCAGATCGGTGTGCAGAACAGCAGGAGCCAGAGACAAAATCCATACTGCTGCCTTTTTTGTTGGGCACCTTATCTGCATCAGAAGAAGGACCTGAAACTTCTCAGCATCACTTTGTATCTGAACTTTGAGCTCATGGATGTCTTAGGTTTGGGAGAAGAATGGATGGGGAGTGCGTGATAGGCAGCAGCTACCTGCAGAGACTCTCAGGAGAGCAGCTGGATTTTGGGGATTGTTGTTCCTGCACAAGCTGTAACACCACCGCATGCAAGGGACAGCTGTGGGGAAATGTGTGGTCAGGTTTTGGTGTGTCACGTAGAGAGAGAAGGTGCCAGACAGCCGGCAGCACAGGCTGTCTCACCTGTGAAGCGGTGCGAGAAATGAGCTGGGACCACCACTTCTGTCACCAGGCCACATTTGCTCCCTTACCTCATTTTATCTCCATAACCAGCCCTTGAGGTTTCCATGGCTGGTGGATCCCCATTTGGTGGTACCATCTGCCTACCCGGGCAAGTATTTTCTTAGATAGTGCAGCAGATGTTCTGAAGGCTGTATCCAACAAAGGTGATGCTTCAGTGTGAAATGAGGACCGCTCGCAGCAGAGTGGGTGGCTAGGAGACTCGAGCACCCAGAGAGCAGGTGCCAAATAGCAGTGACCACCCGTTTTTCTAACCCGGCAAGACTTGGAGTCCTACTGACAGCGGGGGATTCACGCGAGGGGTGAATTCAATACGCATGAAAGGACTCTTGTTCTTCCTCGGCGGAGAGCATAAAGAAAGGCTGTCAGACGAGCTAATCTCTCTCTGATAGTTTTCTCTTCAACATCATTGAACTGTCACTTCTCCCGGGCTTTGCCAGAACGGTTTGTTTCTCCAAACAGATGGATTTTTGCTAGCTCGGATGATACAGGAATTTTTGCCAGGAAGAGAGAGGCTGAGATGCTTTTTTCCAACCTTTCACTGCTGTCGTGTTGGTCCTTCGCTGAGCTCCAGATGAGAAGAAGGTATCTTGGGGGCTGATTAGGTTGCACCCCTGAGTGCAGCCATGGAATCCTTCCCAGCACTTTCCCTGGGCTGGGAGCACATTCGCTGAGGTTTGGGGATTCTACTTTTTCTGGAGATACACCCCTTTATGCCCCCAGATCTTTAATTTCAAAACTAGTGATTCGAGATGGCCCTAGGCACCACTGCGTCACCTGCTGCAGTCAGAAAGCCACCCAGACTAAAGATTCCCTTTTTTTTTTTGTCCTTCTACGGAGCTGGCAAAGCATTCACCCCTTCTAGGCATGCCTGAAGACTCAGAAGGATTTCTAAAACACTTCAGAGAAAAAAAACCAAACCAAACCTGAATGTCTCTTCCCAAGACTACGGATGAAAGATGTCTACATTGAGCAACCTCCTCCTTCAGCTGGGGACTCGGGGAGGAGTTTTCCAGAGGGATACCTGGTCGACAAGGCTGCGTGTCCTCCACAAGCTCTTGCAGAGAAGATGAAAAAAAATTAGGAGCTTCCTCGGAGCTTCCTCCATCTCTTATTTTCTTCCATAGCTCTTAGAAATGGATCTTTCTGTTCTTAATCTCCATCTGTGGAGAAAGAGTCTCGCTGTCTCACTTGTGCTGCCGTACCTGAGATGCTTTTTCCCAAAGCATCCCTCGTGGGGCAGACACGAGGAGCCCAACCACCACCACGATCCAGCAAAATGAGTCCTACATCCCATTTGTAGGGAGCTCCAAGAGATTTTTTTTTTTTCTAACTCCGCTTCATCCATCTACTCCCTAAATTATCCTGAATGTCAATGCCATTGGAGAATTTGGGTTATACCTTCGGTGTTTAACGTACCAATTTTTCCCTTGCAAAAAAAAAAAAAAAAGAAGTGGACAGCCGGTGAGTCTCTGCGGATCTGGAAGGGGCTGAAGAATGGTGGTCCCCCTTTTGTGGCTGGGGGTGGTTTGCGCTCTGGGCGAGTGAAATCACACCCCGTGAATTAGCCAACATCTGCATGGTTTTGGTTTTGTTGTTTTTTTTTTTTCTTTTCCTAGTGCAGGGCTGCCGACGGCGTATGGTAGGCAGAGGTTTGGGGCTGTAAGGAATGCTGGTTTGTTTGTTAGGAGTGTCTCATGGTTGATCTCCAGAGGGATTCCAGCCCACGCCCCTGCGTAGGCAGCAGGACCACCTGCTGGAGGTGCCTTTCCTGCAGGGAGCAACGCAGACTCCAGTGGGGGGACCTCGGAAGCCAAATCCCACTCTTTTATAGGGATGGAGTTGAACAGGCAGGATCCTGGAAGCTAGCTGTTTTCTGCCGGCGTGACTTCAAGGTGCCCAGAGATTAGTGGTCAGCCAAGATAACACACTCGGTTCAAAACAACTCACAACAGCATTTAAATCCACGTGGGTTGACCCGGACATCCCGAAGAACGGTTTCTGAGCCTGGAATTCCCTAACTCGGCCGTGATTATTTTGTTCCATTTCCAGATTAACTGGAGATATTGGGTTAGGGTCGCTGAGATGTTAAAAGTCGGAGCAGGAAACTTTGCGGTCACTTTTCCAACACGATTAATGGCTTGTCCTTTCAGAACCGATTTCTGTCCACACCTTCTGTCCACTCAAATATGAGAAAAAACTTCTTCAGGGTGAGGGTGGCAGAGCCCTGGCAGAGGCTGCCCAGGGAGGTCGTGGAGTCCCCTTCTCTGGAGATCTTCAAGCCCCGCCTGGATGCCGTCCTGAGTAACATGCTCTAGCTCTGGGCCATCCTGCTTCAGCAGGGGAGTTGGACTGGATCATCTCTATGGTCCCTTCCAACTCTAATAACTCAGTGAAATTTGGTGAAATTCCTACACCTGCCCCACACCCCAACACTTGGCCACTTGCACATCTTGCCTACATGAAGAGGTCCATGGGGCTAATTTTCAGGAGGTATAACTTGGCTAACTATAAATCTTCTGCAGAAGGAAGGCCACCCCATATATATGTATTCCTGCTCTGTATGTTGAGATTCTTTCCATCCTATCGTACGACGTCTGGGGTTCTGGCTGGACAATTTGTTAAATACAAATTTTCCTCTTTGTAGGAGCCCTGGTTTGCATAATAGATTGCCCTTTCACATCTGCAAGGTCACTGCTTCCAGACAGGCTCCCAAGAAGGCTCCCAGGAAGGGTTTGATCGGTGATGGTCTGGGCAGTGCTGGTCCCTGTGCTCCAAGGGAGTGTTCCTCTGTTCCTGGTGGGTGCTGTGGGGACGATGTGGTGTGGATCCACAGTTAACCAGGTGTTCTCCTTAAAGGCGACCTAGGATATTGTATTTGGGCAAAGAGGAATTTCCTGCAGAACCTTTAAAGCACCTACAGCTGGTTAAGCCCAGATTTGACATACCCAGCGTCACGTAGAATGGGGTTGTGTACAGGAGCTGGGCAGCAAGGCTTCCTCGGAGCTTCCTCCATCTCTTATTTTCTTCCATCGCTCTTGGAAAAGGATCTTTCTGTTCTTAATCCCCATCTGTGGAGAAAGAGTCTCGCTGTCTCACTTGTGCTGCCGTACCTACCTGAGATGCTTTTTCCCAACCCCTAGCCAGAGGTGGCTTCCTGGCTTTTACTTGGCTAAAGTTTGTCCCTTTCAGTTGTCTACAGAGCGTGTCGGTGGTTCTCTAACAAGGAACTAGGTTATGAAAAAGGTGTATATTAAAAAAAGAAGGCCATGTTTAAAGTTGAAAAGAACTGTAGAAAAGAAAGAAAACAATATATTATTACAACGAGAAAAAGTGAACAGTTCCAGAGGAGGAAGGTAACTATTTTTCTTAAATTAGACTAATAGCTGGATTAATTGGTAAGAAACCACAGAGTCGTTTTGGTTGGAAAAGACCCTTAAAATCATTGAGGCCAACTGTTAACCCAGCACTGCCAAGGCGACCACGAACCCGTGTCCCTCAGCACCACATCTACACATCTTTCAAAAAACTCCAGGGATGGTGACTCCACCGCTTTCCCAGGCAGCCTGTTCCAAGGCTTCACCCTTTCGGTGAAGAAATTTTTCCTAATATCCATCCTAAACATCCCCTGGGGCAACTTGAGGCTGTTTTCTCATGTCCCATCACCTGTTCCTTGGGAGAAGAGACCGGCCCCCCCGGCTACACCCTCCTGTCAGAGAGTTGAAGAGAGGGAGAAGGTCTCCCCTCAGCCTCCTTTTCTCCAGGCTGAACACCCCCTGCTCCCTCAGAAGTTCTCCAGACCCTTCTCCTTGTTCTCCAGACCCCTCACCAGCTCCGTTGCCCTTCTCTGGACCCGCTCCAGCCCGTCAATGGCTTTTTTGTGGTGAGGGGCCCAAAACTGGACGCAGCCCTTGAGGTGGAGCCTCACCAGTGCCCAGTACCGGGGGACGGTCACTGCCCCAGTCCTGCTGGTCACACTGTGTGATGTTTAATTTAAAAAGAGAGGGACAGTGGCATTCTTGACCTCACTGGTGCTGCAGTACGTCCTACACAAGCACAATTATACTTTGCAAAATGGCCAGGGAGACCACACAGGAAGGGTATTGAAGAACTGGAAAAGGTACAGGAGACACTAAGCATAAAAGATCGAAAGCTGTTATTTATGGGCAAAGTACAGGCTGTTGCTTGTTTTTTTTCTTTTTTTTTTTTGAAGAAGAAGAAGAGAAAAACTGGGGCCGCTAAGAGATGCACGCAGTTCTCAAGGGCATCAAAAGGTTAATGACAAAACTCACCCAAACCATTGCAAAGCCTGCAGATGAATGGGCCAGAGGAGGCCATGGAGATGCTGGGAGGGCTGGAGCCCCTCTGCTGGGAGGGGGGGCTGAGAGAGTTGGGGGG
>JAOTQQ010000006.1:5880984-5901400 GCA_026546715.1 Gallinago undulata | reverse complement strand
AGAGGCTGCCCAGAGAGGTGGTGGAGTCTCCTTCTCTGGAGACATTCAAACCCCGCCTGGACACGTTCCTGTGCAACTTGCTCTGGGTAGACCCACTCCAGCGGTTGGGCTAGATGATCTCCAGAGGTCCCTTCCCACCCCATATGATTCTATGATTCTTCTTGCACCCTTCTTCCCTTCCTGACCCTGCCCTGTTTTGTTCCCAAGCTTTGCCTCTCTTTATGGTCCATCTTTCTGTGATATTTCAAGGAAGAGGAGAAGGGCTTAGAACATTGCACGTTATTTAACAAGCACAGCAGTTCTCAGAATGTTGTTAGTATATCTTGAAGAGCTACGCAATTTCCTAATGTCCTAAGGGTGTGGGGCCTTTTAAAGTGACCACATAAATGAGAAAGGCAGTAAGAGATTTTGATTTTATTTTATTTTTTTTTTAAATAACCGCCTCCCATGCTTCTTTCAGAAATCAAATGGTGCCTACAAAGGAAACAGAATAAGATGTCATTCTGGCTAATTGGAATAGGTCCTTATAATTAATCTTTTTTCTTTAATCATTAGTTAAATGTGAAAGGTTTCTTTTTTTAAGTGAATCTTCTAAAACATGTGGGAAAAAGATATGAATCGATAAAATTGATCTATAACATATTTTTACTTGAGAAAGGATTACAGGGTTGGATCTTAACATTATACACCTAAAACCATTTCTTGTTCCACTGCCTTTATACTTCCAAAAAAAAAAAAAAAGAAAAAAAGTACATTTTGGAGACAAAGGCCTTTATCCTCTTAAGTGCTGTGGATTTCATGCCAATCTCCCAATACAAAGCAGACTTCAGACTTATACCCAAGAGAAATGGTCTCGGAAAGATTAGATTTTCCACCACAAAATGAACCCCTTGTGTGGTGAACCATACCAGCTTCCACACCACCCTCCTCCCAAGTGCTTGTTCGACACAGAGAAACACACCCATTCTATGGCCTCCCTTCCAAACTGGAAGTGGTTTTATCATTCCTCTGCTTTTGTGCCAGCTGGTTTTTCCACGTGTAACATTTCCAAAATTGTCACGTGTACCTGAAACTAGGGAGGAATGGCAACCAAAATCTGTAGATTTATCTATTTTTACTCTTATTCTGTACTATTTTGCTGGCACATATTATTTTTAATAGTACTCTACAACATTTATTCTCATTCATGATGTAATATAGATAAAACCAGTGTGAGTGACATAAGATGAACGTAACCAGGTGAAAAATTCTTTTAAATCAGCAAGGTATTTTTGAGAGTTTCCCGGCAAACTAGCACATCTCTAATAGGAATAGTATATTATGGGGGATTAATTTTGCTAAATTTCTAGCAGCTCAACAAAGACAAGAGGAAACTTTCTTAAACCACCCATTTGTAGAAAGGTATTTTATCAATCATCCCCACACTAGAAAACACAGATTTTCAGGATATTTCAAAAATCCTTTGCCAGTAATAAAGTAGGACATGCAAGGAAAGGAGAGAAATATAGACTTAATACAATGTAACTGCTGAGGATTAAATTTTAACACCACCAAAGCCACACAAAAAAGAATGAATTCAAGAGTCAGAAGATTAAAACTGCATGTAGTCAGCTTGGGATTGGCACGCCACAGATGGAAACTAGAATTTAAACTGTGTGTTGTCAAGAAAGTTAGGATACACTATGATTAAATGCTCCTACAACTTTTGAGTACATCACTTTTTTTCCCTACCGGCTACTGTAATACAAAAGACATCCCTTGCAAACATACAACTAGTAAAAAAAAAAAGTGCAAGTAAAAGCCATTTAGGTTTCCAGCAAAGACATAAAAGCAAAACAGCTAATGGACATCCAGAGTAGTCAAATCATTTCTGCAAAATCCATTAGTTACTAAAAGTTCTGGAGGGCTCAGTTTTTACAGTAAAACCTGTAAAAACTCAGTATCCAGTTTCTCTATGGGGACACTGAGGTGTGAAGATCCAAATGATGCTGGAACTGAACTTGTATATTTGAACCTTTTGAACTCCATCTGCCCTTCATAAATTACTTTACCACTAGCTTTAACACGTTTCTAACCTACTGTGCTAGAAAAAGAAGGAATCATTAAAATAACTGAAAACGCAACTAACTTTATAACACTTCCCATGGAATTTGTCTTTGTTCAAGACACACACACCTATAGCAGAACCGTGGGATAAGAAAAAGCTTCCAGATAGTCCAGTGAAATAACATCTGTCTCCACGCTCCTGAAAACAAAGCAGCAGACCCCGCTTCCCAAACTCAAACCCGTTTAAAGCAAATGAAAATTGCACTGTGCAGAAAAAAGAGACAGTTGCTCCTTTCCATCTGGAAACCCCGTCAAACGGCAGCGAATTCCACAAAATTCCCAACTGATACAAGAACTTAATTTTGCATCTCGCAGCAGCCCCTCTGCTCCACATCCCGGCAGCGGGAAGACGGTTCGATTTCGCTTCTGTCGAAAGGACAAAGAGGTGGCAAAGCAGAGGCACCGAGGCAGCACCGAGAACGCCACGGCGCCTCAAGAGCTCTTTTTGCTGTTTCTCTTTCGCTCTTCTCCTTCATCCCGCAGGACTTTGCTGCCACGCAGCCCGGGGAAGCACTGCACAAACCGTGTTCTGAGAAGTTACCTCCCCACCTAACACAAAGGCTGACATTTATATCACTAGGATTTATAACAACTGAACGCTTAATTGTATTTTTTTTTAAAATATAACAACATCAAACAGTCCTAAGATCCCTACAACCAAATCGTACCCCGTGTGTGCTAAGACAGAGAAAAGCACCACCATCCCCTCTGGCTCCTAACGAAGCCCCAAAGCAGCAGAGAAGCAGAGAGACTGGTTGAAATACTTGAGTGTGGTGAGGAATCTGGGCATCACCTGCCTCAAATCCCATGGTCCCATGTTTCCAGCACCTTGGAGATGTGGTTGCACATCCAGGTATGAAAAGCAACGCTTGCTTCGCTGCTGGGGGGCAGAGGAACTGCGTGTGGCCCAGCCATGGATGTGCCACCTCCCTGCAGAAGGCTCCAGCAGCAGCAAGGGCCACCTGGAGATCCTGCACGAGCCACTGTGTCTCTGCGTGGGTGCAGGTGACCTCTGGAGCTTCTCAGGTCCTCAAGGATCCGCTCCTCTCCTTTCTGTACAAGGTAGACCGTGAATGTTGGCTGGGCTGGCTGCTGACCTAAAACCTGGTGCTGGGTATTTTTACTAGCACACGAGACACAAACCTTCCCCTAAAGAATTTAGTTTTTTGCTTTTTTTTTCTTTTAGAGGCATCATCATCTTGACCTGCAACTCCAGGTTTGAACCCTGAGTTATGCAAAGGACACTTCTCTTGCCATCCCCTCTGCAATTCCAAAATCAAAAGCATCATCAGAATTGTTGCAGTAAAACAAGCCCTTGCACTTCTGATGATTTTTCTGGCCACGTTGGGTGTTACGTGGCCCCGGGGACGTGCTGCTCTGGACAGACACCGCTTTGCAGCGCAGGGGGACAGGGGAGGGGTATCACATCTGCATCCACGGAGGAACAAAGAGAAAAGAGATTCACGCTTCGTCTACAGGAGAGCTTGAAGTAGTTTAGATTTTTAAAATGAATCCGACTTCAAGACAATTCTTAATTAATTTTAAGCTGCCTTAAACGGAAAGCAGAGATGCCACGGGGAAAGGCTGGGGAAGCCCAAAGAAGGGAGTTTTGGTAGGAGAGCAGCTTGGCTCTTAAACACAACGTGAACTTCTCTCTGTCGCACACAACGCTCAGTGAGCGGATTTCTCATCGTCGCTTTTGGGACTGTCAGCATGTTCACAGCGAGTCAATCACCAGGATTTAGGAGGAAAAAACCAAACAACTAAGACTTTATTTGAAGTCTGGGAAGAATGGAAAGGCTGGTTCACAAATGAGACAGCATATTATCATAAGCAAAACAACACACAAAAAAAGACATGACTTTCTCCTACACCTTTCCTGCCGGCGGAGAGCTCAGCGTTCAGTGCCTGCCACTGCCCGTGCAGGAGCCCTTCAGCTCTGGTCCTGCTTGCATAAGGAGTTTCTTTGGGTTCAGGAAAGTCACATCATTTTTTATTTTCTTTTTTTCTGTCTCAGATTTGTCACTTACAAATGAGGAAACTGCCCGTCTTCCTCTCAGAGGAAAGCTATGAGAAATAATTAATGGCTGAATGTGCTTTCAAGAGGTCAGCTAGTATAAAAATACTTACTGCTTTTCTCTTTGGATTAAAACGTTATCATATTGTATCTGGACGCTCTATTTCAATTTCTCTTTAAAATGATCTTGCTCAGGAGCAAAGGGACACAGCAGTTCCCATCTACAGGTCACCTCAGGTCTCCTGAACCAAATATACCCCAGGGTTTTAGTGCAACTCAGGAATTCCAAAAGCAAAGCACATTGCCCTTAGCACATAAAACGCTTCTGATTCACAGAATGACACAAATGTACAAGAAAAAAGGATGCCTGATTATTTTTTTGTAACAGATGGCTTTTAGATGGACAGAATACACTTATGCATTTCTTAAACCACCAAACAGCAAGTGATTTTTAACAATGGGCTTGTGTGAAGTGCTACTCGCTTATCAAAAAGACTCAGAAAAAGAATTTCAGGGGTTGAACTCTCACTGCGTTTTAAGTCCCGGACAAAGAATCAGATGTACAAGTGTGTGCTTTTGCCTACGGTGGGAAGGCAGCCTGCCCCAGACTGCCCGGGCTCTCAGACACCACGCTACCACGACTTTTTAATACTTCGGATTAATGAAGTTGTAGGAAATTATTTCACATTTAGAAATAAAATGAATACAAAAGGAAAACGACAAAACTTTCTAAGCGTGTAGTTTTCCCATGAAAGCCCACGTCACAGTTTGCCTGTTTAAGCAATAAGATGCACGCAATCCAGGGCACAGTTAAACGTCTGCTTGCATTTTATGAAATGCAATTAATTATGACTCCGTTAATTACGACTCCTAACGAGATGTTCTTACTGACCATGAGAAGAGTCCTAGCCATATGAATGAACACGGGTGTTCAAAGAAACGATTGCTGAAGATCATCTAAGTTAACCTGTTTTACTCCCCACCTGCATGAAGGAGGACTTGTGGGTTTGCATTCCCTCTCCACCAGCACAGACTGGCTTTTCCTTTCCTCCCTTCCCAGCTTGGAAACGAGCTCTGTATCATTTACAGAATTCCAAGGTTTAGGAAAGCACTTTCTGAGGATCGTTTTGGAAAACGATACCGCATTTCAAACCAGAGAGAGGCAGGTATAAGACTTTAAAAATTGTTTCAAACAATCTAAGTATCTCACTATCATGCACGGGATTTACAGCCGTGACATCTCATAAAGCTAGAAAGGTCCTAAATCTCTGACGTTAAATAAACAGCGGACAAGGAACCAACCCCAAATCACAGCAACACCCCCCTGCCAAACCCAAACCCACAGAACGTGGCTATTTCAGAGAGCAAAGCCTTGCATGTCCATGGTTTTACCCCTTGGAGCTCATTGGGTTTGGAATCACAAGCAGTGGCAATAGGTAAAGGCACAGGCTGATCCCATCTACGAGCTACGGGATCATCTGCTGGTACCTTACAAAATAGCAGAGACCAGTCCTGCCTTATGCAAACGTTAAGTCATAAGAATAACATTACATAATGTGCAACAAAACATCAATTTACAAGAATGCAAACCTAATTTTTTTTTTTATTCAGAGACCCGGTGATACACTAGAACATGTTATACACACAAAATGGCATCAACTAATTAAATATTTTTAAAAACTTTTTTTTTTAAATTATGCCATTTTGGTTTCTATTTTGTTTCACTAGCTGATAATCTCAGAGACAAGAAAAAAAAACATGCTGCTGGTGAAGTACTAAATCACACCAAAAGAGCTAAGGTTTTTAGATGAAACAAGAAGCTGATTACACATGCACCGAGTATACCAGTCACTAAGCGTTTCTGGATTGCAGGGATAAGATACTCTCTGTGCTTATTACTGCCTTCTTGATCCATAGAGATTTAAGCAACTGTTTTCAATTAGATGTTTTTAAGCTAGTAAAACTACATCCATAAAGACATATTTATAGAACAACTTAAAACTAGAAGAATTAAAATGACTACAAAACTGATGAATTCCATTCCCCCCCCTCCTCCCCCCCGAATCATTTACTGACCATTAATGAGCAAAAAGCACTGCAATTTTAAGAATTAATCCACTGTCGCAAAATTAAATCAGATACACTAGTAGGGATAATGACAAACTGGTGGCTCCAGCGTTGTCAGTTTGCGGGTGATACAAGTTCAAGTCGTCTGTGCTAGTGGCCACTCTGTTGGAACAAACACGAACATAAAAGGTACCATTAAAAGTGCAGCAGCACCAACCGAGTCAGCCCTGTCACTGAGGATGCAGGCTCCTAACTAACAGCACAGGGGAGATATTGCATTTTAGAAAGGATCTGGCTAGTTCCAAGCCTGCCAGACCTCAGCACGTGGAAATAAAGGAAGACACAGTAATGAAAGTAAATGAAAAAGAGAGGATGCTCCTTTCCCTCTAAATTCCTGAGCACAAGAGCCCAGCAGTGTGGCTTTGCCACACATGACTGCTTTCATCCCCCTTAACCTATGACGAATATTCTGAGATTTACAGAAACAAAACTGAGCTTTGAGAGCTTTCAATCCAACGGTTGCTTAGACAAAATTTGCCTAAAAAACTCTGCAGCATGTGACTACAAATACTTGCAAGATGAGGCGCCTTTATCTCTTGTTGGTGAAGAACACGCGGTAACGGCAGAGGCTTCCCCAGGAGCCTGCCCAGGGATGGCAGGAGCCAGGAGCGCCCTCTCCGCTGTCAAAGCCAGAAGCATCAAGTATCTAAAAACATCTCTATTGTACACCTGAGTGCCCCAAGGCCAGCTCCAGTTGGAAGTAAAGGCCTCGGTCCCTCCTGGCATCCTCAACGGCAACATCCTTTCACGGTTCTACCACCCCGGTTTGTTGCTACCTAAGCACCTCGTCATGAAAGCTCCTAAAAGCACATTAACAGAGAAGTGACTTTAAGATCCAAATACATCATTTAAACATACATATTTTATACATTTAATGCCCTTCAGAATCAGGCCATAAATACAAACAGCTATTACAAAGCATGAACTGGCATCTCAGCTGGCCTTCGCTCGGGCACCCTGCACCACGAGACACCCCAGGCCCTGGGGGTGCAGGGGACAGAATCATAGAATCATCTAGGTTGGAAGGGACCTGAAAGATCATCTTGTCCAACCATCAACCTAACTCTGATGAAAAAATAAATAAGAAAGAAAAATCACTAAACCATATTCCTGAGGACCATGTCTACCCATCTTTTGAACACCTCCAGGGATGGTGCCTCAACCACTTCCCTGGGCAGCCCATTCCAATGCCTGATAACCCTTTTGGTGAAGAAATGTTTCCTAATGTCCATTCTGAACCTCCCCTGGTGCAACATGATGCTCTGGGACAGTGTGTCAATCTCACAGCTAATGCACAAACCCTCACAGGGAAGGAGGAGACAGACTTTCTTTTCTGTTTTTTTATTTTTTTTAAAAATTTTTTTATTTAAGACCTTGCAGCTCATGTGCTGAAGAAGCACATGCTGTGTAAGGAAATTTTAGAAGTTATTTTAGCTGAATTAAGCGATAGAGTTGCACACAGGGTATAGTTTTAGGGAAACTCTTCAGCCCTAGAGCAGGAAAGTGCCCTTTATTGACTGTGCAGTGCCTCGCCTGTCCCCAGACATGCAGGATGCAGAAAAATATATATACAGAAAAAAATATATTTGCTTCACATCTGTATCCTGCCCGTCCTGACAACAACAGAAACCAGCAACTGGCAGCTGCAATCTTCCTGCTGAGCCCTGGAGAGCCGTGCCAGCCAGCGTGGTGGCCCTCTGCCCTGCTGTCCTCGTCACCTCTCCATGTCAGGAGAAAGGGCAAAGCTGGGTATGAGCGCTTGGGGGGACCCGAGGCACCAGCCCTCGTAAGCTAAATGGAAATAAAGGAAAGGAGACAGGAAAAATTCAAGTAGTGACACAAGCTGTGCCACGTTTTCTATTCCATGGTGCTAGAGGAACAGAAAGCTGCAGTGATATAGTCACAGCCGTCACCTCTCGCTGGACGGATCTACAGCCCAAACCCACTCGGACAGGCAGATCCTAACCCTCTGAAATCACACAGTGCACCCGGACAGGGATGCAGAACTACATCACCCCTGTGAGTTAACGTGGCTCTGATTTCTAATCGTTTTTGACCTTGTTAACAACACGTTAAGAAACAAGGTTAAAAATAATACATTTTCGTTAATGGGAAAAATGGTAAGAACAAGGCTTTCCAATGCCTTCTATTCACAAAAACGTCTTCCTGCACAGTAAAGGATGGCCCTTGTAAGAAAAGGTTACCGGATGAAAGCAAAAGCAAAGTTTCATACAATTGTATCCAAGTTGGCAGGGTAAAACTATGAGATAGAAGTGAACATGAAAGCAAGTGAAGTAACACGAACAGCGAAGCGGTAAACAATTTTGCCTAAGGCACAACACGAACGCAAGACTAACTCCAAAGCACCAACCCGACCAACAAAGGTGACAATATGCATAATAATAAACCTAAACCAGCACTCCCTGCCTTTCCTCCCCCTCATCGAGATGAAACCCAACTGAAGGGAACACCGTGCAGCATCGGCGGCATCTCGAAGCCCACCAGGGCTCGTGAGGAGTCACTTGCAAGCTCGCTCAGCTCATTGATGGCTCTCAGGCTGGTGGCACCGGGTCTCTAGAAGAAGACGGTCTCAGGTCATTATCAAGCAGGTACGAAGGCACCTAAGCCAGGGGTGGGACAAGCCATGTAAATTCTGCAGCACAGAAAACATCACATGAAGGTAGACCTGGTTAGGAAGCTCTCCCACTTCACATTTGTGTGCTGTCACACCAACACTGCTGACTCTGTGCTTCCAAATACGGGGTTAGTACCTTTTAGGATTTTCTGTTTCGGTAATAACTTCTGGAATTTAAAACAGATAATCCACAAGCAAGTTCTGGTCTTGCTCATAAAATACTTCAAACTCTTTTTTTAAAAATTTTTTTAAATTTTACACATTGAACAAAGTATATAAACTAGATTACAGCATCCTGGCTACAAGTTTCTTCAAATAAACTAGGCTGAGGCGTTACGTTAAGGGAAGCCCACCACATCAGAAGCACTATTCTGCCTATTTTTTTTTTTTTCCTTTCTCTAATTATAATTTATAATGAACCTCTTCCCCAGTAAGCTGACTCAGGGAAAAACCGCTCCGAAAGGCACCGGCTACTGATGAATTATTTTTATTAATTAAGTTAGAGAAACAAAAGCCGCAGTGGTTTTCAGCGCTGCAGCCCGGGAGCAGGAGGGCAGAGAGAAGGGGGAAAGTCAGAGCCCTGCTCTGAACGGCTCCTCCGGTCACCCACCCCCTGAAATCCCACTAACAAGGGGGTTTTCCTCTCTCCCTCGACCGAAGGATTTGGGTCTTTGAGCAGCTGCTTTGGACTTAATAAAACACCACCAAAGCCACTGCCTTTACTGCGTTAAAAAGCGAAATAATGGGTATTAAGCGGGAGTAGCTTTTATCATACGCTGATATTTAAGCAGTTCGGCTTGTGAGCGGGTTTGCTGAAAGCAGAGGAGATGGAAGAACAGAGTTAAGAAAAGCATTTAATTGTGGCAAGTTTCAAAGACCTTTAGGTTTTTAAGTTCTAGTAGCCAAGAGGTTCAAGCGTTACTTTTCACTTAGAATTTTAGTGGGAGGACGTTGAGGAGAATCTCTGGATTTGGCCCATTTGTGTTTCCCCGCAATCGCCGGCCGCGGGAGCCCCGAGGCAGCGGCTGCTCCCGGGGAATCACACCCAGGGAGGTGGGCTTCATGCCAGGGATTTTCTTCCTTTAAACATGCAGTAGATGGAGCAATTCATAAGATTTTCAATAAAACTTTGGGGATTCTCTTATTTAAGCCCGAATCCTCTTTGAAGAACGATGCTTTATATAATGACCCCTATTTATAGCTTTCTCTTCCTTTGGCCGCTGCCTCTCTCCTGTTTGCCCACTCCCCAGTTCCGTGTTTTATCCAATTTTTTATGGAAAGAGCTGAAATAACATGAAATTTGCACATGCAACGAAAAGGAGGCCTATTCACACAGATAGGACATGCTTTTTCATGCAATGTTGGTTACTGCAAAGTTTAGCTTTTGTTAAAGAGGACAGAAATAAAACAAAACAGGAAAGTGGATATTTTTCTTACTTATTTCAAGTGTACATATTTTGGGCTTTTTTTTTTTTCTTCCTGTGACACAGAATAGATACTCTTCTGGGGGACTATAATATCCCTCAGCGTGTTTTCCACCAAGAATGCAAAAAGAAACACTTTTTCTGAAGAAGTCATGGAAACTGGTAAACTGAAGTCACAAGCCCTCATTGAAAACCTATAATTTTTTAATTAAATTTACATGTGAGTGGATCTTTTGAGCTTCGCCCCTATGTTTTTTATAATGTACGTTTCCAGTGCTGTTTCCCATGGGTGTTATGCACTATTACTAAACTGGGATTACTCCAGTTGAAGTGTGATAAAGGGCACATTATAGTTATATTAAGCATAACAGGGAGGAGAAAGCTTTTACACAGCCCAAAGAAAGCTGCGCTCGGAGCCTCATTTCTGGCAACAAGCAGAGCAAGGCAACCAGTCAGCTAGAAACTGCTGCCATCAAATTAATGCTTTGTCTTAAGAAACAGCGATTTATTTTATCCTTTTTCTTTGTTTTCTGTTAAAAAAAAGTAAAGGTTGTTGTCTTCTTGCTCTGGGGCATCATCAGGAACACGCTGCGAGCAACAAAACTGAGAAGCTCCGTGTCCTACACGGCGTCAACTCATCCGATCGCTCTTTGGAAGAGCAAAGAGGAGGGAGAGGGGATTTCTGAAGGGGGTTTGGGCTCCCGTCGCATCGTCCTGCTCTTCCCAGTGGTTTCACAACCCTCTCGTTATTCCTCACAGCTCGCCCAAAAGATGCAGGGACTTACTGAACTCGCCCATTTCTCCACCGTGCCCGGCCTGAAGAAGCAGCGGTTGTCACCAGCGCCGCAGCCGTACAGACAAGCAGCAGCTGGATGAGAAAAGGAGGGCACGTCAGCTCAGAGCTGCACAAAAGGTTTTTCACGGGCAGCTCTTTGCAACCCTCCAAGGAACTACAGAGGCTGCCCATTAAAACCCTGTTAAAACACTTCTGGTGTTGTCAGCAGTGGAGAGCTGAAATAGCACAGCGATCACCGAGATGCTATCTGCCTCCAGCAGTTCAGTGCTACTGTCAATAATATGAGCAGGAAGGTACGAGATGAGCAACAACCTAATTCCTACATCAAAATTTCATAAAGCCCCTCAGCTGGTAAACACTAGAGATGTGGGCAAACACAGGCCAGTCAATAAACCACCCAGAAAAGATGACCTTTGGTCTGGAATCTTTCCCAAAAGCCTTGAACCTTTAAGTTAATTTACACTTTGAAAGCAAAGCGGAGTAATGGGAAGGAGAAAGGGGGAGGAAGGAGGTGATGGCTCTCCCATCACTGCCCAAAGGATACCCCCCAACAATACTGTCCGGCATATACACATCCAAATACCCCATACGTACACCTATAGTTTATTCCCACTTTTCTCTGCTTTGATTTTTGAAAGCACTGACTCAGGAGCCATTCCTTGGGGTAGTTTTTGCAAATACAACCCCCTCAGGTGAGAGTGCCTCCTCTGACAGCTGACCTCCTGAGGTGCCAGGGTACTAAACCTGTGAGTAATGACAGCAGAATCATTTACTTCTCCACTATGTGCTCACGAGTAAGTACTACCCCCAGTGAATAATGGCTGGAGAAACAGGGCCAAGGTGAAGAGTTATTTATAATACAGTAGCCAATGAGTAAGCGCTTCGCTATGAATTTACTGCTCTGGCTACAATTTCATGAGAAAACAAACGGAGCCAGCTTCTGGTTTTCCAGTTTTAAAAGCTCTACACCCGCTACAAACTAGTAAAAATAATTGGGGAAGGATTGGGGTAGTTATTTATAAAGCGAGCGGGACAGAGATCATGAACACCTCAGCTAAAAGGCAAGATCATCATAGATGCTTTAGTTTTTTAGATACCGTCCTCGGGATTGCTATGGCAGTCAGCGGAACGCCAAGACTCATCATCTTAAACCACTATCAGATGCTTCCCCCTTTTTATGCAATAAATATCCACTGCAGAGAGCCAAAAAGACGGAGCTCGCTGGAAACGAAGCAAAGAATTAGACTGTCATCTGCTCAGCAGCCCTGGGTTTAGAGGTCAGAATACCCATCCACTTTTTAATAGGAAGTGACTGTAACCAACTGTCCCGCAGAGCAACTTTCTGTCAAGCGTACCCTGGATTTGCAGAGGGTCCAGCACACTTAGGAATAATTTTTAATTGTTTCCATCAGCCCAGAATGAGGCAAAGGTTACTTCTAGAAATGCATTACTTTCACCCAAAGTAGTACTAATATATTCAGGCAAATAAGAACAACCTGACCAGGAAAATATTGGGACAACGTGATCAAGCTCACCGCTCTTCTGAATTTCCTACACAGACACACACACACCGTTTCCCAGTACGCCCTAAAGAATAATTGGCTATTTTCCAGTCCCCACATTACAGGTCATGACTTACTGATACAAATTTGGATTCTGCTGAGGCCCTTCTTATCGACTGAAGTTCAGATGCCATGACACAGCAGGAGACTTTGGCTTGCCGGTGCATATTTAAAGGCTGGTTGATAGAAAAGGACTATGTTTTCCTTCAGCCAGCATTTTTACCCCACAAGGACATATGGCTCAGATTTGGGATGGAAGCGGACACTTGGAAAAACAGAAGAAGTAACCATTCTACAGGACTGCAATTTATTTCAGAAGTGTAAACACAGAAGGGATGGCTTCTTATGAAATTTTTAAGACCACCTGCTCGTTTTACCATCCGTTGTGCTTCCAGTCTGGAGAGTCCAAGGGGTACTTTTTCACCTCGAGGTACAAAGGATTGCACATGAACCTATGCTCTTCAATTTAGCTACAGGGAGTCGGTGTTACCTGCCTTATTTCAGTGCCGCTGCCCTCACTTCACCTTGCTAGACAAGCACTGAACTCAGCCAGAGCCATCTGAAAAGCCTAATTAGGCACTTCTGGCAAACCCTATCTTGTACATTTTTACACGTCCTATGATTTTAGAAAACTGTCTTTCCCCCCTCCTTATCTAAAGGAAAGTTAAAACAACTGAGTGTTAGAAAAAAAGGAATATAAAGAGTAACGACAGTCGTCTTCCCCCTGGTCTCACAAGCCTGGAGTTAAATACCTGCCTTTGGACAACTGGGTCCCTTCTTTTATTACCTAAATATTGTGGCACCACGCAACTAGAGCACAAAGAAGAAAACTGCAACGATTTGAGATGAGTGTAACTTTTACAAGAGTCAGATATCCCTACCAACCCAGCCAGTCAATAACCCAGCACAAATTAACTCCGGCAAATAATAGCTGTGTTGACCCTAAATTCATGAGGCAATAAAACCTACCAACAGCCCGTTGTTTTAAAATACTCAGGCCCTTCTCAAAGACAATACAGTTTTTGTTTGCGAGCAAGAAGATCGTTAATTAGCAAAGCTTTTAAAAAAGGTTTTAGTGTCATTAGCAAAAACTAATAGGAAAAGAAATTAACCTAAAACATCTGACACCAAGTTTGAAAGAAAGAAAGGCATTAAAAACCCAAAGCTGTCCCAAGGACTGCACCCTGTGGACTCCCTTCTCTGCACATCTCCATAACTACAATAACAAAATTAAATTTCTCCCCTTTCTTATTGCATTTCGAGTCAGAGACGCATTGCTGTGAATGCAGATCTGTCGTACGGCCGAGTCACAGCGATAGAATTTGAACCAACTCTATTCATCTCTTCAACTCCACAACAAGGAAAATCCGCCTCAAAACACAAAGCAATGAGCTGTTCTTCCAATTTGTTTTCTTTCTGAGAGCTTTTCAACAATAGCAGAGCTCAGGTAAAGTTACCATTCAAAAGCTGTCCTATGGTAGGCTCTGGTGTGAACTCTTATTTCTTGAAGGAAAAAACATTTTCTCATTATTTTGAGAGTCTGTTTAAAAATGCAGTATTTTAAAATAACACACCACGAGAAGTGGCCCAAAATATTTCATGGCTTTGAATAAAATTCTCCCTTCCCCTGGATGCCACAGTCAGTCTGCCAAACAATCATGACGTACAAAGGAGCGCGCATAATGAAGTTGTCCACCATTTCAACCGTGTCAGCTACAGAATTATGAAAAATTTATACCTACTTCATATTAACATTATTTAGTAAATGTCACCTAGCACAGCAAAACCCATGTGTGTATTTTTGAGGGGGAGTCAGGTTCAGTGCAGAGCTCTCAAAACCAACTGCCAAGAGCAGACTCTGCAAGCAAAGTGTTTATACGGCCATAAAACCATATGGTGACAGAACACAATTTTCTGTTTTTCTAAAAAGAAAGAAAATACAGAATCTAAATTTTAAAAAGGAAGTTACACAGAAAGTAAAATTAAATATTAATAGCAGATATAAAATTTTGTAAAATGAACTGAGACAATTCTAATGCACTTGTAACTGCAGCTGCTCGGTAAATCAAATCCGTGTTCTTAGATAGGTTGCCTAATTTAAACAGAAGATGTACTTTCCTCTTAGTTTTTGCTTCAAGCTTTCCTTCTATGAGAAGTCAAGTAATTAACTTGCCAGGGGAAGAAATTTTCCTCTTCAATACCTTTACATTTGTGTAAAGCAAAATTATACAAAATGCTGATGCAAGCCCCAAAGGGGAAATCCTTGTGCGGTGGTACAGCAGCCCCTCGCCTAGACCACCTTAAATCCACCCCTTTTCCGACACCGGGCTCCAGCTCTGGGCGTCCCCGTGATGCACCAGGGCCCAGTGTCTGCCTGCTGGGAGGGAGTTTATTCACGGGAAATACGAAGGGAAAATTCACGCTCAGCTGCTTAATGAGAAGTGACATCGCATCTCCAGAGAGAGAGAAACTTTGGATGTCAGGCAGGTTAGCACAGGGCAAGCAGACGGTCAATAAAATATTCAATAAAGTACTCTGATATGATAGATCTAATATTGTGGAAAAAGCCAGAAGTCGTCCTTTTGATAAGAAAACGAGTTTAAAATGGTGGTTAAGACGGCCTCTACGCTATTAACCTCCTAAAACTTGAAGACGATTGCAGCTGGTTTTTGAACTTGTTACAAAAGGTAAATCCAAATAAAGGTCCACGTACCACAAGATGTGCCTCTGCAGACACGCAGAGCAGTGATTTAGAACAAGCACACATACTTTTTTTTTTTTTTTAACAAAACCTCTCTAAAATAATTTTGTAACTAAATCCCAGGGCCAGTCACCCTCCTCCCCAGCGGGATCTAACCTGCTGCTTGTTTATCCAAGCAGGATTCCTACTAGATTTCCTCTCTGAGCAACTTCCTCGTGATGGCTCTTTTCCTGCCCTGCTGTCAGCGACTTTCTTAAATTTTCCCCCCACCTCACCAGGCTGAAGTGTTCGGTAGGAAAACCCCAGAGGGATGGAGGAAGCAACGTGCCATATGCAGTGAATCCCTGCAATCGTTCTAATGAAGCTAAAGCTTCGAGTTTACATAAAAGGAAAATTAAATCAAGCACTGGAGTGGATTGGAAAGAAACATACCAGGAGATGGATAAAGTTAATCACATTGAGTTAAGGCTAATGCTGACCTACTCAGGCTTACCTTGGAGATCCCTCGCACCTACTGTATGTTTATCTACATGGGAATACAGATGCAGGGAGCTGGAGCAGCTGCCCTGAATTTCTGCAGTGTTTTATGTCTGGAGACTGCAAGGAAAGCACCATCCATCGGTGACAGAGAGAAGAAGGCCAGGGCTGTGACTCGGGAACTCCTGGAGTAACATGTTTAATAGATAGGTTGGGAAATAACTCCTTCAACTTCTAAAAAAATCAAAAGAAAAATTTCACTCTTGCTTTCTGTCATTCCTGTTGCTCTTCCAAAGGGGTCTGGGATTTGATTGGGAAGCTGGGCTGGGCAGGGGCTCTGTCCCCAGCAGCTGACCAAGAACCAGCCCTGGAGAGACCAGCCTGCAGGAGCCTGCTGCTCCATCAGAACGAGAACCAGCTTCTTTTTCTCTCTGTACTACACCTTGTGGCATGAATCTCAAAAGAAATACTACTTTTAAGAGAGGAAGTGACACAGGAATTCCTGTAGTCATTACGTTGAACTTTTTTACTTTTATTTTCTATGAAGATCTCAACTCCATCTCCAGCAGATGATGGCAGAGAAATGAGAGACTATTAAAATAAACACAACATTTCTTGCTTCATTCAACCATTCTCATATGGCATCTTCTACATTTTTTTTCCCCTCCTAAAATAAAATTCTCTCTTCAAACAATAGGTATCCAATATTTTGACATAAACCCAAGATGTCCTCTCTGACACTCTATGGGGAAGAGCTCTGGGGCCTTGGACAAGAGGGTGGCAGTTACACAGGGGCCATGCATCCATCCAGCCCACGGGACACAGGTTGACTCTTACAGAACTATATGACATTTGTAATTAAAAAAATTAAATTGTATTTCCCAAAATATTTACTTTCATGCAGCGCTGAAGCAAATGTATTCCTTTAACTCATTCTGCTTTAACTGGTATCAGCTACGCAAACCACACAGTCTCCTCATGAAGGAGCAAAAGATTAGGATATGAATCTGTCAAGTTTGGAATATTTTTTTCTGTATAGCTCTGTTAAATGACTGAAGACAATAATGCGTCAGTATTTTCTGAGAATAGCTCATTTGTTCTTTATTTCAGTGTCACAGAAAAGATTATTTGCAACTATTCACTTCCTTACAAAATATTCAGATTCTTCAATGAAAAGAGTTTCCCACATTGTGTAGCCACCCACACAGCCCCATTTGAAAGTGAATGAAAAGCTGTGCTTGATGGTGGTGAATTCGTTAACCTCTTACAGCTCCCCAGCTCTGGTGAGCCACTCTTCTTCTGCATCCGCACAAGGAAGTGTTGAACACAAGCGAGATTCTGTTGATTACGTACAAATAAAGACAAGGACATCAGATGATGATGATCCAAGCCATTTCTGAAGACCATAATCTGCATCTGAAGTCGCTTCATTTCTGGCAAACCAAACCCAAATTGAAGCTTGCTAGGAATTAATAATGTGTCATAGATCATAATTAGTAATGGGGTATGAAAGAGTTTCCTTTCTACTTTAGGCTACTGGTGTCAGCTTCGACCAGTTCAAACTCAATCAGAAGTCATTACCATTTAATGACTAGTTAGTGGTCTATGTGAAATAGTCTAGTGGTTTAAGTCCCTTCTTTAATCACACACACCACCACTGTCATAATTAGCACTCATGACAGCAACCTCAACAGAGACAAGGGATACCGGCTGGCAGATGTGAAGCTCAATGTTCATGAATCAAACTATTGAGGGAAGGTCCATTCCAACCCTTATGTCTTTCAATCTAGCACAAGAGAATAATTTAAAATACAGCTATAATTTAAGGTAAGCACGATTTGCACTCTACTGCTGCTTTCTGGAAAGTCACCTTTGCTTATAACCACCTTGACGCCCGCACAAATCTCCCAAGCGCAACACATGATTTGGGGATCAGCTCCTTAAAACCTCCAGCCTTTCTTCCCCAATTTTCCTCATTTCCCTACTCGCGCCTCTCTGCACCGTGAACCCCGAGGAGGTGCGTGAGGTTTAGGCCAACATATCACTTTTCCCTTCCCGTCATCCTATTCCACCACGAAATCTGATTCCTCCATCTGTCCCTTCCTCCTCGCCCCATCTGGTGACATTCCGCGGTTGCACGTAGACAATCTGATGCTCCAGCCAGAGCTCGCAGCCGCGTCCGCACTGCAGCATCGCTACTGGGCTCCTTTAAGAGACCACTAAAGGAGATGTTAGTACATTGAAGAAATTCAGGGGAAAAAAAGAAAAAAAAAAAAAGAGAAAAAAATGGAAAGAAAGAGTTGCTCTTCTTTGAGAGCTGGAATGGAGAGCTATCTTCATAAATAGACAGGAAGCAGAAAAGACTAATGTTGGGCAGATGACAGATCCCTGAATTCAGTTAACTGGCCTTCAAGATATGAACTGTTCTATTAAACATAGAGGCATTATGTTGGTCATCCACTTTAAGCCCGAGAGTGATTAAAATGCTGGCAGAAAATAAAAACTGGCTATTGAAGAGCTTGCCCCGAGGTCCTAATTTCAAATCAAATTTTACAGCGCCGCACAGGAACAATGGCAGCCCAGTACTCCAAGTCTTCTTTTTGTCACTTTGTACAAAGAAACCCCCTCAAACTCTCTCAAAGAACAATGGCCCCTCTAGATTCGCAACTACGCCAAGAATGGGCTCAAACCATACAAAAACACATTTTAAAAATACATTTTACACTGCCCTTGACATTTGAGATAAATAGAAGCCAATGCATTGAAATTCCAAGTATTTTTTATATCCTTTCACAAAGTGAATTTTTTATTTTCCCCAGTCTACTTGATCTTTGACATTCTGGCCTCTGCAAAAGAAGGACACAGCAGAGCAGTCAAAGAAATTAATTATGCAGATAATTGCATTTTATTAAAATGATTACTGTAGCAGAGAACTCAACAAATGACAGCTAAACGAACCTGGCCCCCAGAAGAAATCAAAAGGACACAAACAGTTCATTTTTAATTGAAAAACTTCTCAGCTATTAACATTTAATTATCTGTTACTGATATATGGCACTAGTTTAATTAGCATTTTTCTATATGTCAGGTTTGCCTTTTAGTAAAACCACTTTTAAAAAGTTCTGCCGAGCTGCTGCAGATTCCCCCTTTCTGCATCTGACTTGATTTGAATTTGGCAGCTTGGACCCAGACAGTTGTTTCCTAGTGAACAGCACACAAGACCATATGTTTCAACATTTAAGCAATTTAGAATCAGAGGTATAATTCTGAGTGTCCTTAGCAGAAATTGTACATTAAATACCCAAAGGATCCGAGCTCTACATGAGATACAGCCTTTTTTAGCGCTTTTCCCATAGCAACAAAACCACTCTACGGTACTTATATCCTATACTGGAACCACAAGCACGCCCAGAGCGGTGCTGAGCTGACTCCAGTCCACTCCTCCACTCCCTTTCGAGGGCTGCTGTGCTTCCAGCAGCAAGGGATGAGCAAATTTATGGTTCTCCCTTTCTCCTTCCTGCCCCTCTCTCCCCTCCGGCAGGATTCATCCAGAATCGCCTCTCAAACACACCTACCATCAGGACTTCTACCTGCTTTCTTCATCTGTGGACATCTACTTTATAAGAAGACGTTAATCAATAGCTTCTTTTGCCAGCCGAAAATGAAGCCGAACAGATTGCTCGTGGTGTTCTCTTCATTTCTGGGATGATGAGCATCACCACAAGTGTGGATTTCAAATCAAGGTATGTCTGGCACGATACGCAGTGCGCTTGTACCTCCAACCCTGCTCTTCCTGGCATGAGGTCACACAACCTCCAACCGCACAAGAACATTTTAAAAGTAGACTCAGAGAGAGCAAAAAGCCCAAAAAATCCCGAGGGAAAAAAAAAATGATCACAAACTATATCACTGAATCTGTAAGTCTTCACTATTTTAAATCACAACACCTGCAATAAAAACAGAATGAAAATGACAATCTAAAATTAAAATTTTGTGATATTTGCTTTTTAGATGATAAAATGAAGAAATGCAGCAGTTTATCTGATACCCTCAAGAACTTGAGTGAAGGCCCGTTCTTAAAAGAGATGGAGCTAATTGTGATGCCCTGAAGCCACAAGCGACGGTCCCAATCACGTGCTGACCACGCAGTCGCAGCTCCTCATCCCCGGGCAGATGAGCTCCAGCCCCATTTGCCACTTTCACTCCCTTTTAACCACTTTCCTGAACACGTTGTGCTGCACAACAGCCACTTACACCTTGATTTTTCACACTACAACTGGACAGAAAACTGCAATAGCCAATAGTTATTGTTTTTTTTTTGTTTGTCTGTTTTTTTGCCTTTTTTTTTTTTTTTTTACAGAGCAGGAACGTGCTGGCAGTCCACACACTGCTATTGCCTGTGTGTCTGTGGGGCTTTAATGGACTCAGGATTTCTTTTCTTTTTTTCCACCCCATATATGTATGGAAACTGAAGAGCAACAGTATTCAGAAGTATTTCCTTAAAACACTATAATTAAATAATAAATACTAAATGACTAATTATAGTTTGCACATATAAACTATTTTCAAAA
>JAOTQQ010000006.1:5808993-5880884 GCA_026546715.1 Gallinago undulata | reverse complement strand
GGATTTCTTTTCTTTTTTTCCACCCCATATATGTATGGAAACTGAAGAGCAACAGTATTCAGAAGTATTTCCTTAAAGCTTTCCTTAAAACACTATAATTAAATAATAAATACTAAATGACTAATTATAGTTTGCACATATAAACTATTTTCAAAATATTTTTTATCAATATATAAAGGTTGTTTTCATTTGGTGAAGGTTCTGTCTGTCATTTCGACTTGCTACCCTGGTACAGAAATTTGTTTCAAATGCACGAGTGATTCCGAGTGATTAAAACAAGCAAACAAAACCTCCAGAAGTAATTCCATTTGTGGGTATTTCCTTTAACAGCATTAATAATCTAATGCATTTAAAAGGACAATTTAGAATTATAATTCACTCGTATTTCACAGGATTAAAAATGCAATATATGTAATATAGCCAGAGCATATAAATACCAGCATATCCAGAAGGAAGGTATTTTGACAGCATTAATTTCTGTTGTGCATGAGTTCAACGTCGACGCCTTTGCAGGTAATTTAAATTTTACTTCAGTAATGTATAATCCAAAGAAAACATTTATTATTCAGATAAGACTAAAAATATGCATTTGGTGGGATACAGCTCAAAGAATATAGTGATCAGGACTGAAAATTAAGTATAGGTTTCTCATTGGAAGTAGATATAAAACACAATACCCAGTCCCTAGTGACCTGCACACCTAGGAGAAGGCATGATCTTCTAGAAATTTCTTCACCTCTTGTATCATCAATTACAAGTTTACAAAAAAGCATTCAATAAACCAGCTGATTTTATTTCTTTACTCTGAAATATCAGAGAGAAATGATATTTTGGAATAAACAACACTGAAAGGGACGTTTTGTAGGCCAGTATTTTGAGTCACAGTGTGTGTCTCCTGCTCCTAGAACTAGCAGCATTTTCAACAGGAACAATAAATACGTTAAATGAATGTATACATTGGGAGAATGGAAAGAAATTCCCCCTCCTGAGAGAGAGTGGCTACCTGGGCACGGAGGAGCCCTCACCAAAGCAGACCCAGGTTACTCTTGTCTCCTCTCTTTCACTAGAAACTCCAGCCTGACCCTGAGAAACACTCATCAAAACAAGGACATTTCCATGAAATCTATCTCCACTGCGAAAACATTTAATAAAAACATTCCCATCCCATTCTAATTTTAATTTGCGCTCAGTTTCAATGCAAAGAAGCATCAGACACAGCTGTCTGACCTCCTCCTCCAAAGCACCCCAATGTTTGAGCTCCCTACCCAAAATGTGAAATGAAATCTCATTTACACGCTGGGCAAATTAGCGTTTAAGAAAATTAAGCTTTAACTAAAATGCTGCTGAAATATCACTGGACTCTTTGGCTATATCTAATAGCAAGACTACTAAATAAAGCCCTTACAAAAAAAAAAATGCACACTGAGGGAAAATAGGATTGTTATTTTTAACACTGATAATTTTGTTTAAAAGAAGATTCCTTCCTGTGTTTCATCATTTTACGTTATGTTCTAATATAGAAACTAATGTGGGAAAAAAAGTTCAGAAAAATCCAGGCCCAGAATATTATGGAAAAAAGAACCACCAAATGTAAAGGTCCTGTAATATTTGGTATCTTTAGATTTTTCTGCACTGGTTCACATGACCCCCAATTTATTTTTAGAAAGGCAGCAGTTCCCACTTGGATACGGTGCAATACCTTGTACCCGAATGTTGCTTTGCACAAATAAACCATAGAAAGTGTTGACTTAAAAATAAAACATTGGAAAAGGAGAAAGTTTTTTTCTCTGTGAAAATTTCCGGAAAAGCTGTAAACAAAGGCAGGTTTGGCTCGGTGGTTGAGTGACTCTGTTGAGCTGTTGAGGATGGAGAACATATCAAACCTCACAGAGTGAGGAAATGTTTGTAAAACAGTTAGTAAATCATAGGCAGCAAGGTCACCATGTTTAACAGCAGGAATGACACTTTGCCAAAACCCCAGCTGTGAAAGGGCGTACACGCACACGGGCTCCTCTCTCAATTTCTTCTTCTTCACATCTGATTTTTAATTTATTTATTTTTTTTTTTAAATCCTATTTCTTTAAAAGCAGGAAAAACCTCCAGGATTTCAAATGGAGGAGGTCTGCCAGGACTGACACACTCATCCATCAGATAATCTCAATACCTGGTTTTGTTTCACCAAACAGAACATAAGCTCTTAAAGCATCGAGAAATTCTGGGCAGTCTGAACCATTTCCCTACAGATTGATACCGACTGACCTTTTTATCTCGGGGACAAAGTTTTAAGTTCTCGCTGCCGCTCCAAATTCACACACAAGAAAAAAAAAAAAAGAACCCTGAACAATCTGGCCTCTCTGAGAACTGGCACAGCCAGAAGGTGAAATTAAACATTTTAAAATACAGACGCTACAAACCCATGTAGGAACACAGGGAGTTTCATTCATCCGACGCCAAAAAACCCCAGGAATGATTATTTCGAGTTGAAAAGTTGTCATGAAATCACTTCATAATAGGGAGAGATTTATAAAATGACTCACCTGCTACCGTGGAAATGAAGCCCCCAGCGGTGTGTGGCTGGCAGGCAGCGGAGAGCAAAGGAAGCACTTAAGCACATACTTGACTTCGACTCCTCGCACGTTTGAAGTGAAGCATGTATGTAAGTGCTTTGCTGGACTGGGGCCTATATGCTGGATGACCACGATAAAAAAAAAAAAAAAAAAAAAATTCCTTCCAAATTACTTATATCTCACATCTCGATTAAAATGTCAGGGTTTAAATCACAGTTTAGGCTGAGGTTTTGAAGCGCCCTGTTCCTCTGTTCGCTACATCGTGAGACAATGGGAGAAAAAGTTGGTCTGCAGTGGTGAAAACAGTTTTGCTTTTTGGGGAAGAATCCCACGGGGTGCTCCTCCTTCCTTTAGGTGGCAGAAAAGGGACATTACAGTCAATATAAGCACAGGCGGTAAGAGATTAAATAAGAAATAATTTGCTCAACGCCTGTTGAATGTAGACAAGAGCTACAGGATGACATTAAGCCACTGAAATTTAATACCAAAGTTAAATGTCTTCTTCCTTCATATTGAAGAAAAAACAGGAATAAAGAAATATTCATCTCTAGGAGGGCGGTTTTTTCTTTTACATTATTTTCTGTTTTCTACTACAAATCCCTTCTTTTGGCCTAGCTCTGCTGCTTTCTTTGTAAAGCAAAAGTTGAAGTTAAAATGACTCCTGAATCCAAACTCTACGTGTCTTGGACAAACTCACAAGGTGGTTAAAATTTTTCCAACGGTTCTCCTCATCGTTGGCCAAACCAAACCCCTCCACCTTATGAGATTTTTTTGTGTTTTGGGGGTGTTGGTAATCCAACTAAAGATTCAAACTTGATGAAAATCATGCTGCTTTTAAATATATTTCCAACCCTGAGCCCTGCTCTGAGCAGCGTGGCAGCCACTGGTGGCCAGCACAGAGACCCATTAGCCCAGACTTGCTGGACTGGGAGGGCAGAGCCGCTGCAGACGTGCATTTAAGGCCACGTTCCTAGGAAAAGAAGGAAGGAAATGACTTTAAGCTACATTTAAAGCCACTATTTTCCCTGGTTTTGCCGCTTCAAAAACCCAAGGTGACTGCTAAGGAAATATATTTGTAGTATAAATTTCATATGAAAAAGCACTAAATAATTCATGAGTGAAGCTACACTTATAGGGGACTTTGTCAGGACCAAGTAAGTTAACACCAAACAATAAAAAACGAGGCCAACTCTATGTATATGTACACGGCAAGGCACTAATTCTTCAGACACTGTATTTATAGAAACAGGAGTTTCTATCTGATGATGATCATATTTAACAAGAGCTCAACCCATCCACACAACAGGAGGAAGAGGGAATGTATCCTAGAGGCAAGTAACTGAAAAACACTAAGAAAAGAGGATCAGTTTACTATTATGTAAACCTGAAAGTGACTTAAAATAATTAAGCCAACTTCAATCATTTTACCTATTTCTGTTTTAAGAAGAAAGACTCCTTCTTAAATGGAAAATCCTACAGCGAAATGATGGACCTGACTATTAATTAACCAGTCCTGTGTGTTGAACATTTCCATTTGGTTAATCTTCTGGAAAGGAATTACTGTTACATTTTATGAATTCTTCTTCTTTGCTCATTACACGAAGCTTTCAGCATGTCTGCTACAGTAGAGTTTATTTTTCAGTCTTTTCTTCTTCTCTGGTCTTTCCTGTCTAAGTTCTGTTCAGTAATATGCATCAGTTGTGCTTTGTTGAGCAGTTCAATGAGATTAAATCAACAATACGTTTTAAACTGCCAGTACATAAGTTAAAATTTACCTCCCTTAATCTATCTTAAGCGCTTCAGAATTGTGCTCCGAGAACCAGAGATATTAATTAACAGACAGTATGTTTACCATTTAATTACTTCTAAGGAAAGCTCTTGCTACCTAATATTATTTTGCCACCCCTTGTTTAAGGCACAGCCCTCCCTCTCCTTTCTGCATCCGAGACATTCCTGTGCCTCTCCCGACACCGAGATATTGAGGGACCTGTTCCAACCCACCCCGTCTTAGTCTGCAGGAAGAGGGAATTGTTTATTTGTTACTAAAGAAGCTAAAATGGTAGAGAAATAGGCTTCAAAAGACGCTGATGGAGTTGAGAAGTTCCCATGAAGCCCTGTTGTTACAGATGGTGGCTCTTTGGGGAGAAGCCTGCGGGTCACTGCCACGGGACGCTCGTGTTCGGAGCCCGACACTGCCCTGGGACAGAAAACTGCCCTCGGGTAACATCTGCCTGCTTATTCCTCTAAGCACCTGACTTGTGACAGGGAAAAACAAACATACTTTTTAAGGTTTTGGAAGGTAGATTGTGTGCCCGGAAAGAGAAGTTTATTTGACCTGGATTCTGGATTTGAAATTACTCCGGCACACCCCATGGAAGTGACCATCTCAGATGCTTCCTACCAGTTACTTCATGAAATGGTAGTTGAAATACTTAAAATTTTCCCTCGCCTTGCTTTCTGCTTCTATCAAACTCTGTAAAGAAATTAATTTGCAATACTTAGCTTTATTGTATTTGTCCCAACTATTATTACTTGTGAGGGTTCCCAGCAGTAATGCTGCCAAACTCAAACAGTGTTATTCTTACACATCCTAAGATTTCTAAAAAATACATATTACAGAAGTATATTTGAATTATTATTTTGGGAATACAGACACCCTTTAATGCAGTTGCCTTAATGACTACTTTTGTGTTTCAACACACTGCATATGCCTTAGTCTTTTAACTCAATACACCACCATCTATTGCTTTAAACTTCTCATCCTACTCAAACTACCTAGATCCCAGCCAGTTCTCTTATTCTACTGAGCTTTCTTCCACTGAAATTTTCTAAAGTTCCTGCTCGTTTAGTTAACTCTGTCAAGACAGAAGTCTAGTAACAATCTTTAGAGGAATTGACACTGCTTGGCTTTGACGTCGCCGGGTTCTCTTTCTCCCTTGACCGCTGAGTTTTTCCACCCAGCTGGCTGCCTTGCAGGTAGAGCTTTAGCTCAAACAGGGTCTCCAATACCAACCCCTGACATCTGGTCTCCAAAACCACGTTTCAGAAAGAAAAGAGTTAAGAGAAAACATTCAGAAGACTGAAGCTGGCCGGTACAAAAGATACCAAGCAGTTTATTAATCCTCTCCTATTTATCCTTTATGGTATTAGAACCTCTTTATTTTTATATGTACTCTTTTAAGCTGTAAAAGTCTCAAGGTACATTTGTCATTAAAAAAAAATAAAAATCAATTTACTGTATCTGAGCAAAAGCCTAGATTCATTTCATTCTGTACAAGTCCCCCTAACTGGCCACTGTGAAGCCTCCTCAGCTGTCTCCAGTACCCCGGGAGCACATTCCTATTTAAAATCAGCACTCGCCCCGCACCAGAGCCGGGGCCAGCCCTTATCTCTGGCCGAGATTGCTGGCCCTGGGCAGCCGGGTCTGTGTTCCCAATTTCCTTATATAAGGAGGCTGGGATGGCGGGAGGAAGCGGGCAGATACCGCCAAATCAGGGAGGATAAAAAGCACTAGACCCGTAACCTCCGAGGTCAGGAGGTTATGACTTCAGGGCCTAACAGCAAGGTGGAAGGATGTGTTCAGGTAGTTTTAAATTACCTTCTTTTACTGCTCTGTTCCAAGAGGAAGAGAGATAAGATCAAACGCAGGAGATTAATATCACATACATGACTATATACACACAGCTAACATGAACATTATTTATTTTTTCCAACCTTAAGCAGTTTGAATGTTCAGAAGTTGAAAAGATTTTTTCCCCTACAACATGATGTGATTTCTTATTTCGAGGAGCTGTGATGCTGACAAGCTGTCCGGGAACTCCCTCAGCCTCTCTGCAAATAAGCACTTACAGAACCAAAAGATGAACTTATGGTTCATACATTATGATATGACCATAATGTAACTGGTTTCCAAATACCGACAGGTGTGGGTACGTGTATGATGAACCCTACATGGGAAATACAGCTTTAGCCACACATGTAGGATTTTATGCATCTGCACGTGCAGCAGAAAGGCCAGAAATCCTCTCCTGACTACAAAGAAGTGAAGTCCTGGTTTTCAACTTCGATGCTCAAGTAATGGCTTCGTGGTCAAAGAACTGACACATGGTCAGGGTGACAAGAAACGAAGGAACCACAGTGTAAAATTAACCATCACAAAACACCATCAGCAACTGTGAAAGGACTTCCCTGCCATACCCCTGCTGCTGGCAACGACGTTGAAGGAAAGCACGTTTAATGGCTCGTGGCTGCCTGAGCTCCCGCTTGCCCTGGCACTCCAGCTCAGAGCCGAGATCCAGTGCTCCCCACCACACCACTGGAGTCTTTCCAGTGCACCCGCTTTTGGCCACAGAAGGAGCTCGGCCGCTGCGGGTTTTGGGTTGTTTTTTTTTTTTTTTTTTTTCTTTTTTAATATCTGAAGACGACACCAACATAAAGTAAAAGAGAAAATGAACACGGCAATCGCTGCAGGAAAGTACCAGCCTTGTAAACTGCTGGTAAAGAAAACCCTGAAGAAAGGTACAGAGCACAGGAACCTGCAGATAAAGGGCTTGGCTTTTGTCAAGCTAAAATGAAAATGTGGACTTTCAAGTTATGAGAGAAAGTATCGCGTTTCACGTGACAAAGACTAAAAGAAAGAAGATGTCTGGTGTTCTGAATAAAAGAACTAATGACTACTCAGAAAAGGATAAATAACTGAAAATTCAGTTTTTTCATTTCTTACGTGAAATTCGTTTCTTATGTGGAAAAGAAACAACTGTGATCTTTCTTATGAAAGCAGCCTCTGAATTTCTAGTGAAATTCCACCTTCATGGGCGACTTTGAAAACAGTCTTCTGTGATCTAGGATTTCCTAATTTGTTACCTAGCACTAATTAAGAGCATGTTGTCCAGTTAAGGTTACAGAACAGCACTTGGTAGAGTTATGCATGAAGTGCATACCATGGGCAATGTCCTCAGGTCTTCCTCAGTGTCCTTCCTCTATCTATGTTTGAATAAAAGCTAGAAAATTTTAAAGGTGGGTATTTATTCAAGTGATGTAACGCGCACCCACACTGCCATCTCTGCATTTGTGGGATGACTCTGAAATTGCCGCACGATGTGTCACTGCAACGGTCTCTTCTGTACCACAAAACCTGAATCCACAGCTTTGATCTCTGAAAGACAAACCACTCGCATTTAAGACTTCCTCAACATAGGTTTGCTGCATCCTGATGTGAATTGTTACGATTCTTCTTTAACCCGACAGATAAAAACAGGCTAAGAGCACAGTCGCAGGTAAAAGCAAACGATAAGAACGTTATTATCTGCCAATTAGGACTCTGAGGCACGGCCAGCAAACTTCTTTGTGTCTCCTTCCTTTGGACCTGACTACATAAATACTCAGAAGACACGAACGGGGCATAAATCTTCACATGATTCTTCAATCTGTCTACAAATGACCATGACATTACATATAAACTATTCTATACAGCATATATGCTTCCCTTTTAAACAGTTAAGGGGTGTATCAGACACCGTGATAAACACAGAAAACCGAGCGTGAATACCAATAAATGCAAGCCTTCCGTCTCGGAAACTCTTCACTTATTTGATTAAGTTAGGTGAAAAACAGAGCAGTCATGCTTGTAGCTTTTCTTCCTTTTTCCTTTCCTCCCCTCTTTTTATTTCTAACGCGAATCGGAAGTCTATGTGGAGCAGCCTGGCTAGCCCCGCTCTAACCTCCCCATCTGGAAGGGAACTAACCAGCCTTGGGGCTACTTCCAACCCTTCCCAGCTGTTGGCTTTGGGATTTTTTTTGTTTTTGCGGGCTTGAGAAAGCATATTTATATAAATGATTGCCATATCCTTTGCCAGCTGTTGACCCCGCTCTTGTCCCGGTTGGGGCATGTTTTTCATTTTTAGCGGCCGCAGACTGGAGCTGACCCTGTCAGAGTTAGCACGCTATGCAAACAGCTCCGCGCGGGCCTGCCGGGACAGGGAGGACAATGGCTGCCCAGTGCGAGCCGCCCGACCGGTGTTTCCCTTTGGGCTAATGTCACCCGGCCCCGGGCGGGAAGGAGAGCCTCGAAAAAATAAATGATGAGATTCACAGCCCCGGCGGGAGGCTTCCTGGCCCCAGCAGAAGCGCTCGGTGACTTCAGATGCCGCTCTTATTAGCAAAAAGGTTAACAAAAACACACGTGAAAAGGCATTTTCACTCGGCCACATCTTCCTTTAGGTACCAGAAAGTTTCCTGAGCTGAAGTGTCAAGACATTCCTGAGCTCATAGACCCGCTTTCCCTCCCATGAACGGCGAGCTGATGAATCTTCACTAAAGCCCTTGAAAAAAAACCTACAGCTAAATAATAATGATGGGGGAAAATAAAATTAAATAAAATAAAAATAAAATCAATCGCAACCCACAACAATAACAACTTTAAACTTTCAGATCAATGCATCTGACAAGGAAAACTGCTTTCTCTGTCTCCCAAGCACTGCCCTGGACACACACCCAGCGCAATAAGGACACCGGTATCTCCAGGCACCTGTAGCGAGGCTGAAACAAAAATGTTTGGAGCTATATGAAAAAGGGGAAGGCTGTCAGCAAACCCCGCTGAAGAAGCAGCAGTTGCTCACTTTGGCTGTCATCTCATTAACTAATACGGCTGAAGTTAAATGGGACACAGACAATGAACTCCAGCCTTTACAACTTTCATAAGCATTATCAGATTTTTTGATAATAAGTAGAAGTGGCATATGTGTTCTGTTTAGTATGCAGAAGAGCCTCGTTTTATTCTCAGTGCACACATTTAATTAAAAATAAATTTACTGTTAACGCTTAAAGTGGTGCCAAGATTATCCAAACAGAAGGTTTATGATACTTAATAATTGATAGGAGGAGGAAAATTCACAGATTGCAGCTGATTATTATTTAGTAGGTCTGTTTGCAAAGGTGAAAGTGGCATTACAGCTAGCCAAAAGGAAAAAAGTAATTCCTTTCTTTTATCGCTTTTATATTTAGAAAAATCTAAATTTAGCCAACACTTTCTAGAAGCATTTGGAATGAAACAGATTACAGATCTCGACAGCTTCACTGATTACTCTGGATAATATTGAGGGTATTCAAAGCGTTTTCTAAAACAGCAGCTTGAGTCCAATTTCACACAAGAGGAGTTTTATTTACTCCTGTTTGTTTTTTTTTTCTTTTTTCTTTTTAATATCAGCAGACAGAGGAGATCAGCTTCTTTAAGGCGGCGATCCTCAGCTTGGATTTCAAACCAGCTTTAGCACAATGTGCCAGAAATTTCCACAAGTGCTGAGAGAATTAACTGATGGGATCTTTGAAGCCTCTCTATCCCAGATTAACTAATGAAAAATCTGTGAAATCACGGTTCAATCTTCTTTTTTTTTTTTTTATGGCTAGATGTGTTCGCAACGGTTGGGATGACAAGATGCTCCCAAACCATCTGGCTCCTCACACAGGATTTGATTCAGAAAATTAATAGTAACACCATTGGTGTGCACATATTGCAACAATCCAGAAATCTAGTGCTGTTACACAACCGAAGGCGGGGGTTTTGTAATTCCCCCAGTAGGTGACGTGGATTGAAAACGCTGCTGCTGGCCTTAGAAAGGGTTTTGATGAGAAAGTGTCAGCAACGAGGGAGCGGCGTCGCTGAAGCTCGGGCTGCCCCGTGCTCTTCACCCCCTGCTCTCCCCCCAGCGCGGGTCACCAATTCACTTCATGGTGCAAAAAAGCCTGACTTTGAGCACGCTCCCCTCAGAATGAAAAGGGAAAAAAAAAAAATTTCCTACTTTCATGTATTATGCAAATATGGTATCTATAAATAACGCGGCTTTGTCCTTTCAATAAGCGCTATCTAGCGTCTATCAGGATATGAATTAAATTCTGCTCTTAGGATGATCATACTACATACGTTTTCATGGATGAGCAAAAGATCCATTAGAGAGGCAAAACACAAGTTTTATTTACAAACCAAATTCTGAACATCCAAACAAGGGGACTGGGGGAGTTTAAAGGCAGCTTTAGATCACTTTCTTGAGTATAATTCAGAAAACCCACGGTTTGGTATGAAAAAAGAAAAGCTTTTTGGCAAAAGTAGTGCTTATGGGAACAGACTTAGGGTTGAAAGAAACTTGTATAAATTATCTACGTTAGATAAATTGTGTATTAAAATGTTACTTTAAAAGATTACTTTAGTTTGGTTCGAGATTAACATCTCACTATATTTTACATAATTCAAAGCTTATTCCCATTAAAATTCATTAGATCTGTGTATTCAAATCCACTAGGTATCCGTGGAAACACTAAGCTAATGCGTTCAACTGCAACTGCAAATTTTCAGCTTCTTTAAAGGGTTCTAACCAGAGTTTTTGGGAAGCTGCAGCAGAGATTGCCTGGCAGAGGAGACAAAAAACTCTCGGGGAAACACCGCTGTGTCAAAGGCACGGGAAAGATGGGAACAGAGGGGATTTCAAACAGGTACATTAACTTTCAGAGTGCACGGTGGCGAAGGGATGTTCAGGACCGTACACGATTCACAACACAGCGTAACTTGTAAATACAGGGAACATTAATGGGAACAGTTTTGTCTCTTTTAACAGGGCTGATGGATTTGTTGCTGTGCAGTGACAAGCTGAAATAGAGAGGTGAAGTCTTCTACTTTTTTTTTTTTATGAATTTTTAAACCCCTTAAAGGCTCCAGAAAACACGGTATACAAAGTATAAAATAAAAAAATTACTTTGCCTTTAGAGCATTAAAAGCAAAAGCTTCTATAAAAGTCAAGGAGGTGAAAGATCCTCGGGGAATATTCTTTTCCCTGGAAGCCTTGGAGTTGAGACGTGCAGGCTCTGAATAAATAACAGACTTTGCACGGCAGCCTTCGCGCAGCCAGCAGCCAAGAGATTCGGAGCAGCGGGGAGGGCTCGCGTGTTCTCTCTCTCAGTGCTCACTGGGAAACACCTTCGGGGGGGGTGTTTTTCAGAGGCTGCACTTTCTCAAAGGCAGGTCCCCCTTCAAGGTGCCAGGCTGCACACCCAAATTACTCACCGCTTCTGCAAACCCTGGTTTCGGGTTCTTCTCCAGAGCCTGGGTTTGCACATTCCTGAAAAACCTGACAAAAGTGGAAAACCTTTTGCGTGTGAAAGAAAAACTTGGCTTTTTTTTTTTTTTTTTCTTTTATAAAAAGCCTCTACCTCATCAGTTCTGAGTTCAGGTTTCAATCGCTGCCGCTTCCCATATTTTTTTATTTTGTGATGTGTCAGATTAGCCCGACTCTGCTCCTGCTGAAGCCAATGGAAAACTCCCACTGCTTCCAAGCAGAAGGGAATTAAGCCCTAAATGGATAGTTTTACTTCGGTGCAAAGATCAGGAAGCCCATAACTACAGAGAGACATCCACGCAAAGTCCAAGAGATTTAATTACCCCCAGAAAACTCCAAATCAAAAACTCTAGAAAATATCTTACAGCCAAATTACTTGAGATACAAAAGTTTTACTAAGTTGGGCAGGCGCCGAGGCCCCCGTACGTAGAGGGCTGCACTACTTGCTGCTAAACTTAGGTTAATAGCCGATGACCCCTTCCATTCTTAACCTCCAGCACTGACCTCCTGACCTACCCCCAGTGATGGTGTTTATAAGCATGTTGCCACTGGTGTAAATAAAAAAGGAACACAATGTGCTGAAATTGTTACTGGTGATGACAACTGACACGCATTTTACACTGCCAGTGGGCAAAACCATCAATAAATAACTCCAAATCTGTTGTTAATGTGTTTAGAGCTTCTTGCAACGGTCTTGTCATTTTTGCTGTTTTTCCTCTTTTCCTCTACACGTATCTTTGTGAGACAAACAAAATGCTTCCAAGAAGGAAACCAGCCAAAACCGAGGCAGCCTATGGATAGGGTTTAGCATTAGCATCAGCCAACAGCTGGAATTTCTACCTTCCGATGTACTCCTTCAGCTAGGAAAAAAAGCATGAAAATATGCTGCACCAAAAATAGAGCCAAATAGTTTGCTTCCTACAGCCTTCAAACTAAAAAAGCATGTGGCTCCCTATTAAAATACAGGTTTTGAAAGACCCTGCCTATGGGGTACTGTGAAAACCCTTGTTCTCTCATAACCTACGAGAAGCTAACCAAACCAAACTTTTAAGTAAATAAACTTTAAAAAAAAAAAAACTATAGAAAAATGCTTGGCATAAGAATAAGCCAAAAGGACAGATGCTAACTCTCACGCATCTCTTTTTTAAAAAAAAACAAACTTGTCTTGCTTTGTTTTTTTTTTTTTATTAAATCATTTGTTTCTAACGTGCACTTCTGTTGTAAAATCAATTTTAATCCAGATCAGAATTATAAAGCAATAGTCGAAGTTTTCAAAATACACAGTCATACATTACATAAATTCAAACACACCACAGCAGAGGCTTCTGTGTGAAATCTGTGTATTTTACTGAGAGAACTGCAAGCACACATACATTTTCATTAATTTATGTGAATTATTTCCAATTAAAAATCACGTACAGGTGTTCACGTGGATGAACATCACGAGGATGCAGCGTGGTGATGCCGTGCAGTAGCTGGGCATGGTGTCAGTTCCGCACCTTGTACCCCCCCGCTGCCCCGGGAGCAGACCCTGGCCCTGGTTGTTCCCCATCATTGGCTCCAATAAAAACATAGAGGAAAAACAAAGGAGAATCCACCAACCTAAAATTTCAGACAGCTTTAAACACTTCTGAATTGACAGAGTCTATTCTGTTCATCCCATCATCTAAACCACCTTATTAAGCAACTGTATGAAATATTGCTGCGAAGGCCAACTCCATGGACAGCACAAAATCCCCAAAACACGCCACAGAAAACAGTGGATTCTTGATAACTGACTGATCAGGAAATGCAGGAAAGAATAACACCAAAATCTAAATACTTCGGAAGGTCCTGCTCAATCACCTGTGTACTGGGCCCAGTGCTCAGCTGGTTCTCTCAACTAACAGGCAGAATTTTTTTTCATTTTAACAATGAACAGCTACAATCTTTTTTTGTTGTTGTTGCTGCTACAATTCAATGGGACAAAAGGTACAAGAGCACGTTTTTAAAATGAACAAGTTATAAAAATGATTATAGTAGATGTAACAGCCCATAAAATATGATCAAATAATAGTCATTTATCTTTCTCAAAAAGAAAAATTAGATTATGTGTAATTGTAAAATCTAATTTACATTCTCCTATTTCCAATTTAAATTTCCACTTTTATGAAATATTCCCTGCTTCAAAGTTGTGCATGTGCAAAAGATGCTTTGACATGCTTCTAATTGATTCGTTTTACACTATCGAAAGGATAACGGTGATTTGCCAAAGAATTTTTTTCTGTCTTGCACACATCTCTCATTTGCCCATCTTAATTCAATTAAAGGAAGTAAGGACGGTTTGACCGATGGATGAACCAGATTTTAACTGAGGACATCTCTATGTAAACTGGAATATACCAACCACTAATTCTCAGCCAGTTACTTCCGATCTGTAACTTTTATTTTGAAAGGTCATGGCATGGTCACAGAAAAGGCAGAGGATATTAAATGCTGGCAAGCACTTCGTAATAGTGCAAAAATAAAGGCTGATATCAAAAGCAAAAGATTTGAAACTTAAATGCAATTTCCATGAAAACATTCTCTATTTATTCCTAGCTATCCGGGTAGCTCCAAGTTAAAACTTTAAAGGAACCCCTCTCGCTACTCAGCGTGTTCCTTGGAAAAACAGTAAGGAAAATACAGATTTTTTTTTTCTATTTCCCATAGGCCTTATATTATACGGGTGGTAAGCGGTACACCCGGGACACTAAAAATACCGCTGTTGTGTGTCTTGGTGGGTTGTTAAGGAAATCTGCATGGAAACACGGAGCCCACCTCCCAGCCTCCTGGGTACAAGGGTGAGGTGTGGAGCACAGCTCAGGGGACACCGGCCCCATCCACATTAAACTGTAAATCCCATCTCTGCTGGGAACAGCAGGACAACCCTCCCCTTTGAGCTGCGGTCTCTACGCTGACCCGGAACACCCTGGAATATCGGTGTATATTTAAATCCGGCAAAGAGGTTAAATGGGGAACAGAAAGCAAGAATCTTCAGCCTCAATGCTTAATTTAAACACGCTCTATTATTTTCCAAGGATCTCAAGGAGGTGCTGTCATCCACCTTGTACACATCAAGAAAGCTGTGAAGATAACGAGGGCATTTGTTTCTACCTCAAGGAGGAAAGTTCTCCATGTTCATCCTCTCCCCACCCGTGGGCACTTTGCACTGCAAGGCGAGAGGAGAAACATTCCTTCAAGAATAACGCTGCGGATTTGATTAGTTTCACCCAAACGAGCAGGAGCAGCACAACACAGGGCTCAGCGGCAGGGAGTCCTGGTTAACGTCAGCACAGAAAGTAAAGTATCATCGGACAAAGATGACATTTTGAGGAGAAATACGTAATAATATAATACACTTGCAATATTGTGCCCTTGGTGCTTTGGGACTGCTCTTAACCCCATTGCTTAACGAGAGAGGTGCTACACTCAACAACAGAGAAGAGGACATCACAATAAAGAGATTTTTAAAGGAAATACTTGCTGACAGCATGCTGAAATGAGGATAAACACATGCCTACTGTTTCAAAACAGCAGCAAAGGCTGAACTTCTATTAAATAAACACGGCAAACGAGCCAGCTAAAGCCCACAGGCAAGATGCTCTGTCACCAGAGAGGTGAGGATGATGAGGTGTGTCCTTGACCAACCAGTTGTGAAGCCCTTCCTGAATCAAACAGTACCAGGGAGTACCCGAGAGGTTTAAGCCTGAATTTCCCCTGAAGAACAAAGTGGTGGGACACGTGCACACCAATGACAGCAAAATTACTGATGAACGAGGAGAACTTTCATCCACTACCAACGTGGCCACTGCTACCGTCAAGCTCACTGAAGGTCCCCAACAGGCGAGTCCCAGTACCAGACCCTCCTGACAACAGGTTACCATCCTGAACAGCTTCACTTCATAAAAATAAATTGGAGTTCACGTAATTTGCTTTTGTTTTGCAAGCCAGTATGTTGCCAGGAGACCTTCAGCTGCACTGGTGCCCACTGGAGAGTCAGAGCCATTCCTAACCAGTCACCAGAAAATGTAGAAGACGCTGAGTGGAAGATGCACATTATCACTCTGCTGCTGCTCTTCAGACACAAGACAGGAAGAAGATACAGCCCTGGCCTCCTCTCCATTGCCCACCCTGTCCTGCTCCCTGGTCGGGGGTCACTCTTGCCGTGCCGATGGTCATCCAGAGCTGGAGACACCATACCTACAACATCACACTGCAAAGAGGGCCTTCTCCTGCCAAACAACTTGGGAACAATCTCCTGCTTAAGCTTTGGCACGAGGCCTAACGGCGCTATTCCTTCTCAAACAGCAAACGTCAATAGTAGAAAGCGCCAGGGCTGGTTTCCAGAAGGAGACAAGGATAATAGAGGGGGGACAGAAGCGAATCCATTTGGGGAATATTAATGTGTAAACACGCCGAGAGCCAGCCAGAAGATCAATCACTACTTTAAGCTGTAGTGGGACCTTACAGGAATTAAAACGGCCAAATCTGACCACTTTTGCTGAAGGTCAGGACAACCCTTGCCCAAACCTACTGAGCTGCATCACTCCAACCTGGAATTTCAAACAATTCTTTCCCACCACCTGCGGAGCCCGAGTTACTCCTCAGGAGTAAGGTGGGCAGCAGGTGGCTGCTCACGTTGGCCAGCGTTATAAATAAATAAAGGACACCCAGCTTGTGCGCCGGGTAAGAATTATTCCCATTTGTGAGTTTTTCCCGGAGTTGAGAGCAAACTCCACTAAATATTCCTGTCTGCCTCTGCGTGCACAAAGAGCCCGGCGCACATAAATCTGGGGTGATATTGCTCTTAGAAGGACCGAGACAGATACGGTGGTGCCCATGTGCTGCGTGTAAAGAAACCAATACTCTTCTGGGAGCAAGTTCCGTACGTCATTTTGGGGAAACTGCTGTTGCTTCCGTAGCGGCGTGTCCCCTCCCGGTGCCGGGAGGGTGGAAGGTGACCCGTTGGGTAGCGGAGGGGACTGTCACCCCCGAGCTCCCCGTGCCGCTGCGTTAATGACCTCGCAGCAGTAGACAGATCCAGTCCTTCTGCTTTTCTTTCTCACTGAATGATTTCCCTAAAGCCAAAGCCGGGCAAAATGCCACTAATGCTGCCGTAAAACTCCCGCTGTGTTGGGAGGGAGGCAGGCGACGGAGGGTTAGGAGGTAATCAAGCTTACAGATTAAGGCTCGCTAAAGCTACAAGATCAGCACAGCTCGGGGGGTTTATTAACTCTTTGGAAACCAAGACGTACGATTTCGTATCACACCAATAGAAAGGACGGCTTCTAACGAGACCTGACAGCTCGACTATTTTGCAAGATTAATTCTCGTTTGTGCAAAGCTCGGGGTACAGAGGAAACGCTCTTTAAACCTATTTGGATCAGTTTCATTATAAAACGTGCTTCAAACTATAGAACTGCACCAGCAAAACCCTCCTGAGAATTACAGAGAAGCAAAATTTACTAATTATTCTTCCATTCAGAAACATCGCTTTTTAAATTAAACAAGGTAACCTGAAAGTCAATGAGTTAAACATACATCTACCCCCTTGGCACACTAACGCTCTGACCTGGGAATGACTTTTTTTAGCAGTGCAGAATGGGTTAATTTCTGAATATAAAATGAGGCTGCCGCAATCTGGGCATTTTTTGTTTTGTTTTGTTTGTAACACAAAGCAAAATATACTCTACAGATGCTTGATTAAAATGCAACAGCTGTTTATGGCGGTGCATTTTCCGCTAATTTACTAGGGCAGATTTTTCAAGGAGCCTTGTTTTATTGCATCTTCATTTGCATAAACATTCATACACCAGAGCTGTCCGTCCACTCCTCCCCGGCTTAGCTAATATTTGAGGTTTAAATTCAAATTCGACCAAGCCGTCTGCTCCCATAAATGAAAAAAAGAGTTTTGAGAGTAAGGTGTTACACCTCTGTCCCATCATCTAACCTGCACTTTCATGTATTTAACTTCTCAATCAAAAATATTTCATTTTTTGGCACCGTATGCAACTAGTATTTAATCTGCTCTTCACATCTGTCTGGGCAGGCCTGGTGCCATTTTTTTATATATTGTTATTTCCCTTTTGTTTATTTGATCTATTACATTCCTTAAGCTTGATGACTAATCCAAATTATTAACAAATACAAAAGGGTTTATGTAAATTATTACGATGAACAAAAACAAATCACAATTATAACATTGTTAAGTGAATTAGACAACAACGGCCACAGCTTCCCTATCATAGATTGAGGTGGATGAATTTGAACTTTATTGACAGTAGCAGCAAAAAGCCTTAATCACTAAGCACCAGGACAGTCTGGTTTTCATAGGGTAATGACCCATCTATATATTCATAACAAGGGTCTCATTCATCATAATTCATATTAAAAAAAAAAAACCCCAAACCCCAACCCTCTTGCAAAACTAATGGAGGGAATGTGTGAAAAGTGATTGGATGGGTAAAACTGTCCGGGGCTGGAAAGGCCTTAATTGATTTTATTGTGCTGTGTCTAAGCCTCCTTGCACAGTACATCAGATCTGTATCTAACTGCATTTCAATTGATTTTCACTGATAGGCTTCTTTCTTATGTCTAGGGCTTAAGTACTAAACTAATAAAAGGATAAAAGACTTTGTAATACAGATTTTGAAAATAATGTGCACACATGATTTCTATGGAAGAAAATTGTGTGATGTGTTTGTCCTACCAAAGTGACTACAACCAAATGCAATATCAAAAAAAAAAATAATGCAACTAATACAAAGAAGATTACTAAGGTGGGGGGTGGGAGAAAAAAGAAAACAAGGGAAAAAATGTCCCTTGGCTAAAATCAGCTTGATTGTAAGCAGACTTGACTTCAATGGAGTTGTACCTGCTCACATTAGGGGTGATTCTGACTGATACCTCAAACTTGATTGAAAGAGATCATAATTCATTTCAGATGTGGGTTACTTCTTCAAAATTTTAACTAATGAATCATCCATATTCTGATGAAAGCATGTAACAAGCACATCCTGATAAAATTACCTAAAGCAAAATGAACTGGGTTTAACTGGTTTTCTACGATCGTATTCTCAGACCTCTAAAATGCATTAATTTTTCAATCATCTAACCTGTGGCAGTGACTTCAGGAGAGACACTGACTCCCTTTAATGCCACTGTGCAGGTTCAGCACAGTGCAGGTAACAGCTCGTGCAAGCTCTACAACGCGGCTGAATTGGGCTTCGTATCAAATGGCCACGAGGAAGCTGAAGAAGGTGCTTGTTGCAGATAAAAAGCGATAACGCACTTTGAATAACCGATTCTAAGAGCAACAGGTTTACCTAAAGGGAATTCATACTAAATGCAAATACCTGAATGAAGGGGGGAAAAAAAACAATAATCTAAAATCTGGGAAGTGAGAACACCTTCAAAAAGACAATTTTCCAATTTTTTTATTCTACAGCCCCGCCATCATTTGCTAATGCTATCACGAACTACACTATCTGCTAGTCAGATGGTTTGTAACATCTGTATAACAAATGATAATGTAGAATAGTTGTTCTGGTTTTGTGTTCCTTTACGAGGCTTGGTGTTGATAATCTCCAAAGCACACCCATGATTCTTTAAATTAAACATAAGAATCTTGTCTCACAGTACAGCTAGGTTATCCATGTGTAAGAGCCCAAGCCAAGTAATTACACATCCGCTCAAAGGATTAGACACATAAGATTTCTTTAAATTTTTAATAAAACTCCACAGCTGTTGTAGGGAAAAAACCTCTTTTGTTCTAGATTTTTTAAAACCATTAAGCTCAAAGTGATTCACAGTTCTGCTTCAAGAAAAGTACTTTAAAAGTATTTCTGTTAGGCACTTTTTTTAGTAGATTTAACATCACTTTAAACTCATGGCAACAGATTTGAGTCGGGAATAACCCAAAGGAAAGGTTCAAGTTTTAAAGAACATTTCTCTGCTTTTACCAGCACACCTGCAAATGTGCTTTACTTAACAATATAACCACTTAAAGTGCACATAACCCCATGTTCCATTTGGTTCCACGAAGTCAGCCTGTGGGATGTTTGTACGGCAGTATGTGGTGGGACACGACAGACACCCCCTCCCCATCAGCCTTTGCTGCCCCCCCAAGCCCCTCAAGGACACGTGCCACAACTGAGAAATAACTGTGGCTTGGGAAATGGGCAAGGAATTGCCCAAATGCTGCAGCAACAAGCAAGTGGATTCTACCTCAGAAGCTTCTCCAGTGCCAACAGTTCAACCAAGACAGCGGTGGTTGAACCACCTTGGTTGTCCTCAGCTGCTCTCCAGGAACAGGTGAAACCACAGAGTGATGGAAGTTCATCAGACCAGTGCAAAGTCAACACCTCACTGGGAATGAGAAGCTGCAGCCTCAGCTGAAACGGGTACCAGGAGGCTAAGAGCAGCAGATGCATGTTCTTCAAAAGATAAATGAGCAGCTGGAATGAAATCAGGACCTGGCACCGGTGACGTAGGCAGAGATAGTGACGCCAACCAGGTGACAGCATCCAAACTAGCAAAACCAGGATGATCTGGAGAGGACTGACCCACAATGCTGGCTGAACAGCAATTTTGGGAACACAAAAAAAGTAAACCCTTTATATGATCTTCATATGTTGGGCTTTCAGAGCCTTTAAGGCAAGAGGAGGAACAAACCCGGACAAGGATGCCAGTAACGAGGAAGAGAGGAAAGTTCCTGAGGACTGTAACCAAAAGATGGATCAGGGAAAGCGTGGGGCCAGGAATGCAGCAGCGTGAGTGCCTGTCAGCTGGAAAGGCTGGGGTGAAGGCCCGATGTCTTTCAGGAGCAGGACGGTGACGGGCTGCCTGGCATGGCCCTGCTCCAGCACGTATCCCAGAAACCAGAAATATGATGTTGTTCAGCACAGCGGTGAGATGTCATCTCAAACACGCGTACCGAGAGCCGTGTTCAAGCTGAACACTTGAAAGAGCTACAAAGCAGCGTGAGGAGGGGAACAGAGACCCTGCTCAGATAAGGGAGCCAGAGCAGCAGGGCTTTTCCCTGTCCCAGCTGTAAGCCAGGACGAGCGTGTGACCACTCTCCACAAACACTCCAGGGACACCAGCGCCAGGGAAGGGAAAACTATTGAAGTCAGAGGCTAGCATCAGCACAAACCCAGGTGCACCTTAAGAGATTTCCAATCATTAAAGCAGCAAGAAGCCTGGGGGCAGCACCCTGGGGTGAAGATGGGGGGACACGGGACGTCCCAGGGGGCTGAGACTGTCTCATCACCCGGGTCCATCCTTCCAGCCTGCTTTTCCAATCCAAATATTTTACAGGACTTTGGCTTTGTACCTTGGTGTAAGTTCACTACCATAAAACTGTTGCAATAATATGCAATATTGCTAAACAACCAAGCTGTAGGATTTACAAGATAAACTATGGTATGTGGGTATATTTACAACGAATCTAAATCTCTACAGATTTTAATGAACTGCAGCTGACCTTGATCAGTGATTCAAAGCCCAGAGCAGCTTCTACTCTCTCACACATTACTAACCTTTGCTACAACATTTATCAATTTACCTTCTTGATCTCTCAAGCAGGTCATGTTTTCTAATCAGCCACTAGCTCAAAGACCTACATCCCAATTAAATTACTGAATGAAGACATGCTGGAATGCAGGCTTCTTTTAAAAGAATTAGCACAAAATACACATAAATACTGGATTTGCCAAGTCTGAACTGATTGTTTTAAATGTTTCTATATAATGTGCAAGCTACAGACACGCATCCTGCTCAGAATTAGAACTGTTAAAGTCCCTGAAACACTGTTTCCTTGGGTGTTTTCTATTTTTGCTTCCCTGAGCGTTCTGTGCATAAATACTGACCTGAGCTTTAAATCATGACGCTGAGCCGTGAGCTCTTCAGACACCGGCTTGTCCAAAATCTTAGGGTACAAAAAACTACACAGATGTTTATTATTAAGCATAAGAGTAACTTCATAGACTTAAAACTACTTGCACTTAAAAGGTAGACACTTATTGAAACGTCCACAAGATCCGAGTATTTTTTTTTCCCCTCTTTCAATGCAATATATAAATTCAAGTTACTGTAGAAAAAGAGAATTGCTAAATGTAGAGCTGTGGGGCTCCCTGGGACAGCGTCTCTCCGATGCCGGGCTCCCGAGAGCCCTTTTCCCACAGGAGCAGCAAGCTTAGGGTTGAAGGACTGGGGATCGGTTGGTGACAACAGCCCCCCAACATTTCAGCCACCCCTTGCCTCGGTCTAAAGAGCAGATTGTGCCAAAATGGCTCTTTTTGTGCTGCCTCCTCCTCCTCCTCGTGTGCAGGGAGGGAGCAGGGTGCTGACAGAGCCCGCGTGATGTGCGGTAGCTCATCCGCACACGCACAGTAGCTCCCGTGCTTCCTGGATTCCATGCACATGTTGAGAACGACTGGACCCAGCACGTGCAAAAACACAGTCACACAGGAGGGGGGGGAAAAAACCAGTACCACAGAGCACAGAGCCTCCCAGCAGCCTCGCTACATAAACATCACGCACGCTGGCGGTGTTATTTTTAACACAGCATCGCTGCAAACACAGGTAAAGATAAGGAATCCCCTGGGATTTCTATTTATTTCCCTGTTTGGTTTTTGCCACTTGCCGAATTAGAATTCGGAATCAGTAAATAATGACCCCAAATACCCAACACTTCCCAAAACATACACTATCAACTCATGTTTGCAGAAATGAGGGACATTCAGGCATGAAAGAAGCACCAGTTTCAGGCAAGTTTTAGATTGTGGCGGGGCTTCCTCTGATTTTGGAAAGGAACTTGCTTGTCCTTGTAGCCCTACCTTACGAGCGTCAGCAGACGCTTGTTTCTACCAGACTCAAGTCTTCCACAGTCCCCCCCCCTTTACGGAACATTTCACAGTAAATTGGTCAATAAGCCACACAAGAAACGTGAAGCCACATCTGCATTTTATATAACATGAAGCTTGGATTATTTCAGTTTTCCTGAAGGTGGAGAAGATGCCAATTCTGCAGGTGCCATCTAGAAGAGCTTTGGTCCTGCTGAATCCAACTCCTTCCTGCTGCAAATTTTGCTTTATAGCTCTGACACCAGGCTGTGCAGCACCTAGAATCCAACACCAACACCTTTCCTGACTGCGTGGGTTTTTATAATTAATTATTAATAAAAACCTGTTGGTATTTACTAAGGCAAGGAATCTCAACCCCAACCCCGAGAGGGACATGGACAGGCGCCAGCATAGCCACAGACACTCAAAATAAGAGATCTCAGTAAGGTGAAGGGAAGGATCTGAGATGTGACGAAGGCTCAATTAGTCTTCAATAAAGTCCTCAATTAAGGAAATCCAGGCACGTGAGCAACTATCAGCCAGCCCAAAAATAGATGATGTATCCACAATTAAAATAAAGTGGTCAAACAGCATATTAATTTTCTACTTCCATTTTCTTTCTAAATGCTAATACTTTGGTTAGATGATAAATTTGTTATGTATAAAACACTGTCAATGTTTAAAAATTGGAGTGCTGAACCCCAATAGTTTGGGAATGAAATCTGCTAACGTTTCTGGCTCTCTCTCCATCCTACTGCACCCCTCCCAGTCATTCTGCACAGACCAGTAAAACTGCCCGGGTATTTATTTATTTATTTTTCCTGCATTAGTTATGCTTTCCCTATAGAAATGCAGGGGCTGTGCCAAGAGTAACAGTTCAGGACCTCTTTGTTTAAGGAGTGCTTCAGGATACATAAGCCTCATAGGTATTGTATTTTGATATCTGCTGTCACTGGAAAATAAAAACATGTTGCAAAAGCAGATTCACGATACCTACAAGAAAATACTCCTTTGCCCAAGTTTAATTTATTTGTTGACAGAGAAGATCTACCGTGCTTAATGTAAAGTTCAATAGAAATACATGTAATGGAGATATCTAGAATCATAACTGCAATAAAATAAGCTCCACATTTATCTGGCTGTTAAATGCAATTCAAAATTTATTGGTAAAAAGGAATCAAATTTGGTTATGGCATAAAATATATTTCTTGCCTTACGAGAGCAACCCTAGCGGAGCTCCATTCATCACGACAAATCAGGGCTGTTAATCTCTGCCCGCTGACTCTGTTTACAAGCGGGGCCCGGCGGCTCTCGGCGGCCAGGGAAGGGGCTGCTCTACCTGCCACAAACCCAGCCCCAAAACATCCATGCTCACAGCCAACGCCAGCCCTCCAGATGGCTCGCTTCGCCCTCGTTTTCGGTTATTATTTTTTAAAGAAAGACATCAGCTGACGTGCGAGCGCTGAGCGGATGCTCTCGGGTTCACTATTAGTCAGAGATCTTTTACACCGCTCCTCCGGGCTCGTACACGGGGACCCCGGCAGTCACCCCACAGCTACTCTTTGTACAGGGATTTTAAATAGTGACAGTAGTAATTCGCAGTGAACATCTATGACAAAGAAAGAGAAAAAAAAAAAAAACGTTTCATCTGTTCCTCCAGGCGCTGCTTCAGTAAGTTCTTCTCAAGAATAATACACATTAAAGCACACTGAACACTTTTACTTATTGTATGCATCTTCCCTAATTGCAAGTTCACAAGAGCAAGAGGATTTCCTTGGTGAGAGATCCAGAATGTTTCTGTTTGCCTTTAGCTCACTGCACTTTAGCTACCGAAAATATACTTTATTAAAAAATAAAATAACTTTCCCATTTTAATGTGGTTATAAGCTTCCTGCTAGGCTGTGACCCAATTGAGACTTTTGATCTTAGCTTTTTTCAAAACATGTTATTCTTCAGGGTCTGTAAAAAAATTTTAACTACAGATCTCCTGCAATCATTACCAAAAGCTACAGGGAATAAAATAATAAAGAAAGAAAGTGGGGGGAGAAACTCAGTTTATCAAAGTCAATGGAAATACAAGGTATTAATTATGCTAAATGAAGAAATATGGGCATTTGGTTACTTTTGTGGGTCAGAAATATTTTAATCTGGTGCTGCCAGGCAGCTGCCTCTCGCTGACCTGCGAGCATCTCTATCAGCTGCCGGATCACATCAAAGCGGCAGAGAGTGAGGAAAGCAGCGACCAGCGCAGGGGCCCCGCTGCAGGACCAAGGTCACAGATTTGACTGAAACCACCACATTGTTATCAATTACAATCACTGATAAGGACATGACCTTTTTTTTTTTTCCTTTTTTGAGGCACAAAGATGGTAGGGGGCAGGGGGGGATATTCATGCGACTGCTTTTCCCCAGCCCGCGCTCGGCTGGCTTTCTGCGCCGGTAGGGAGAATAAAAACTGCACAGCAAATTTTAATTCTCAAATGGGCACAGAGTTAAAAATATGACCCGGCGTCCACTGCTGATAAGATCCACTCAGATCACCCGAATGCAGTTCCCTTGATTCGGTTAAGCGAGCCAAACACACGACAGAGCACAATTAAAGCAGAGGGGAAATTGTATTTCTACCCTACAGACGGCTCTTGTGAAGTTTCATCAAAGCCAACCCAAAAATGTCTTTATTATAGCGAGACCTACAGCAGAAGCATATGTAACTGAAAATAACTAGTGTTATACAGTAGTAAGTCACCTAGTAAAATAAAAGTATATTTTCAATAAAGATTAGTTCTGCATTTTATTTCTTAAAATTCTTTGATCAAGTAATTTTGAACTATATAAAAACAGCCAGACCTCCCTAACTTAGCATTCCTTAAGAGATTTGTTTTGCTGCACGCAAAACGCTAGGATTTCATCTGACTGTACCTCAGGTGACATTCCTCTTGTTAATTTTAAATACGTAGCAGGTTTTGCTCACGTTTGTTGCAGACGTACTAGAGAAAACTCCAGATACAGGCTATCCTATTTCCCAAGCAGAATGAAAAATATTTTGATGATAAGTTAACCACAGTATTCCAGCATTTTAAGTTTTCTCACAAGAAGTGCTGAAAAAATTATAAAGGCAGGATATAACTGAAACCCTTAATGCTTTAAAACGTCCAACCCAATTCATCCCCACGGCATTTAGAACGAGCAAGAAATTAAAATGTGAACACTGTGAGTCATCTTGGCTTTTGCTAGTCAAAAGCTAAACACTCACCAGTTTACTTTGTATGCCCAAAATATTTACTAGCTCGGACTCGGATTTAAACAGTATAAAACTATAATCATTCTGTGGTGCAAAACAGGTCTTAGACATACAGCAGAGGTAATGAGGTGAAACTGGAAGGTACAGAGCTGTATCTTTCCAATCTACCTCCAGGTTTGGATTTTACTACTTCTTTTCTCCCCCCTAAGGGGACCAAAAGAGTTGGACGCAGTAACATGGAATTAAAGAGCTAGGATTTTTTTCCTGTACCTTTTGAAATTAGCATGAGGTTAAGCGTAGGAAATACAGACAAGGAGACTGTTTAAAAGCCTGTGGAACAGTTACTGGAGGAACAGTAGGATGTAGTTTTTTAATCCTTTAACAAACTTTACTGCCTGTGCCAAGAAGCAGAGAGAAAAATACATTTTACATTTTATAAATAGTCGTGAACACAAGCTAAAACATTTTGCCACTTCTGGGAAATCAATAAGCAAGAACAAGCCACTCATTTGCAAATAATTTATGTGGCTTTTTTTGCTAATGCAGGACAATCTCTCTGTGAAAATGAGGGCAATAACTTTATTATGCTCATAAATGCAACGCAAAGCAAACAGAGACTGATGCTGCTCCCATATATGCTGAACAAAAGGCACAACTTCGATTAGATACTAACATCAGAGAGACCGTGGAGCTGCACAACTTGTTTCAGCAAGGCAAAATTACCGAGCACGTGTAACCAAAAAAGCCACAATTATTTAAAACACATTAGATACGCTGCTCTTTGTCGATGCTTAGAACTGCAAAATGGAATCCAGGAACGGTGTTTTTATAGGGTCTGTGAAACACCTCTAGGAGCTGCCTCGCACGCCTCCATGGAAGCAGGTCTGCCATCCCAAAGCTCTGGATTTTCTTGTAAAAGGAGCGCAGAATTAGGCCAATTATCATTCAGTCTGCCTGACCACGCTCCTGAATCCGCAGAAATGAATGCCACGGCACAGATTTTGCTCCGGTGGGGAGCAAGGCAGGGGGGGAGGAAGGGTCAGCCCCCACTGTTCAATCATCACTAGACATACAAAGCTCCTTAGTCAGGTCTGAAGATCAGTATGTAGGACAGGGAGAAGAAAGACCATCCTCCTCTCCAGCTGTGTGGGACACGAGCTGTATAATTAACATCCACTCCCCTACAGCGGCATCCCCTCCTACACGGCGGAATCCTCCTCCGGAGGGTGGGAGCGAGGTTCCCGCGGCTCTGCGGGGAGATGCCCTGTGAGAACACCTTCCTTCCCTTGCCAGGGGGACACCTTCCACTTGCAGCGACGCCTGCGCGGTGCCTGCAGCTCCTGAGAAACCCAAAAAGTTCCTTTTCTTAAAGGCCCAAACTTCAGCAGCAATTTTGCTCTGCAGCAGAGACGGGCAGCAGCTATCAGGTATTCTGCTGCTGCAATTATCCCCCAGGAGCCCAGCTAACAAGTCCATAACACCAGCCAACTGCCCTATATCCCACTGTTAGGTATTTTCTTTAAAAACTTAGCTTTTTTTTTTTTTTAAAGTCATATAAAACTAGTATTTGCCATAGGTCATTAATGCATTGTGTTACTGCTTTGCTTGCAAATGTCTAATAAATTACAAGGGCTGCATAAAACCCTTACAGGAAACATCAGTCCAAGGGCTGCACAAAAGTTAGCCCTCTCCTGAACACCACAAAAGCAATTGATACAAAATATAGTCAAAGGAAAGACTGCTTGAAAGTATTTCAGAAAGTCATCAGGCTTCATTATGGATTTGATGGTCCTATTTCAAAGGAAAAAACGCTAAACTTTTCAAAGACTAAAGCAGGGGAAACAAAAAGATTTTCCATTTGTGCAAGAGAAGCACAGGGGAAACACACAAAACATCCATGATTAAATAAAACTTCCTGTGATTGAATCTGACTACCATTTTACAATATTAATGCTAATGGATTATCATACTCTTGTTTGCATGTTTAACTTCGGTTTCCATAAAAGTTGCTTGTACACAGGATCAGAAGAAAATGGCATTTAAAAAACTAAAAACAAAATACAGGCACTAAGAAGAAAAGGCAAGTTTAAGAGCTACAAAATCAGCAACATACACACAATAATCAGTTTCCAATGTCAGATCAGGAAGTAAGGCAGTAAAAGAAAAGATGCATTCTAAAAAGAAAAGACTTTTAGGAAACAGCAAAATTAAAACAGGAGTAGATATGTAAAATAGATGAATGAAGACAACGTCTTCCTGCACCGAGGGAGTTGTTTAAGGAGAAACAGTGTCCGTTTGTGGCCAGCGATAATACTTTCCATTCAATAGAGTTTGCAGCTTGCTGATTCATATGATTGCAGGCTGGCGCCCTGCTGGCGAGCCCCCTCCACTGAAATTAAATCCACTCTCTTCAGTTATAAATTATAATGCTCTATAAACAACACTCCCACTGGGAACAGGGAGAGAGAGAGAGCTCTCTGCATAGTCCACTCACTGTTTAATGCTCTGCTCTTCTGCCACAAACAAGGACTGTATGTCTGCCACAGACAGCACTCTTGCTGTAATTTATATACTGTTTGATGTTGAGAGCAGAGAAAGGAAAGGAGAATTGTAATGCGAGTCAAAGAGGAAAAGAAGTTGGAAGCGGGTGAGTGTGCAAGAAAAAGGAAGGAGGGAATACGTTTTACACACATATTTTACAGATACATCACTGTATGTATCTTTGCTGCCCCTGAGGAATTGTCCCCCCCCCCAAAAAAAAATCTGGAATACCACTTAAAATAAATTAGATGTGCACAGTGCAGTGTGCGACGCCAGTATCATTCCATATCAATCAGGAGCCATCTCCGTGACTGAGACTTGAAGTCCATTATCACAGAGAATAGAAAAACGTTAAAATGATAAGGATTTAACTAAAACTGACAGCAGCCCAGAAGTTCACAGCCCAGGCTGACGTGCCTTTCCTGGAGCAGCGTCCCCACTGTGCCCGATCCCGCAGCCCACGAGGTCCACGGTGCTGCCAGAGCCACACACAGGGCAAGAGGCTGAAAAAAATAAATAAATCACTGCAGCTTCATGCTTATTCCCAGCTTCTGGATCCACCTTGGGCAAGGGGAGACCATTCTGGGCTCCTCTTAATGCTTGTTGTTATTTTTAAATAAACACACAACACACACCCAACTGCTCCACAAACACACACAAATCAGATTTTTTAAATTTTTTTTTTAACCAAATGGGTTAAAAAATGCCAGTCAAAATATTTCTGCTGTGGGAAAGATGCAGATTCCAAGTAAAAAGTATATTATTATTTCTAAGAACAGCCTGCGTTACACAGCAGAGAGGGCACTGGGAAATACCCCATGGGCCAGTGAGAGCTTTGTCAGAAGCATAAACCAGTAGGAATTTCAAAGCAGAACCCCCTAATTATTGTCATGGAAATTTCTACCTAAGCTGTGAGAGAATGACAGAGTATTCAAGAACAGCCATCAGGATGGAGATGTCCATCACTCAAGAGTTTGCTGAACGACTGCAAGTTAGAGATCTGACCCTCTGCCCAAAAAAGCTTCGTTTCTGCTAAAACTGGCACAGTGTACAATCCTCTATGGGTCTCAATGTGATTTTAAAGGGTTAAGTAGGACATTGGCTCAATACTTTTTTTTTTTGTTAATAATAATTTTCTTCAGTTGTCCCCAAACCCCACCACTATGCCTTTTCTTCTTTTTATACTTTTGGAACCGACTGAGTAGCTTTTAGATTTGGAGGAGAGAGGGAGGGCAAAAAGTCTCCTTTACTGTGAGGTTGAACCCTTGTATGTCAAATCTGGCCTGGAGCAAATTTTCACAGCTGAATTATAAACCCTGTAAACAAGGGTTTATGATGGAAATGCTGACACAAGCTTAATTACAAACAGCGTGAAGGGGGGGAGGCTGTGTAATACACACTCTTTTTCACTGCAAGTCCTCCAGCAGCCAAATCTGCCATCCAACAAAAAACAAATCTTGCTCGTTCTTCCCCTTAGCGCTCAAAGGAGCTCGCTGGGACCTTTCTATCAAATCTGGTTGCTCAATACTGTCCTCTAGAAAAGAAAAAAAAAACAAACCCTGATTTCGTAATAAAAGTATAATGTATAGCTTAAAAATAAATTAAATAAAGGAAACATTAAAAGATAAATGGAGCAGGATGCTCTATGGCTGAGGTAATTTGAGTGGAAAGGGAAGGAGGGAGTTTACATTAATAAATGATTAAAGGCCTTAACGAGGGCCTATCAGGTTGAACAGTGGAGCATACTTCTCCACCTCTCCTCCTTTAGTCCAGCTTTTTTACATTTGTTCTCAATGCTGATCAATATGGTTTTCATTTACTGATTTCCATAATGCCATATGTGATCTGCTCGCCTGACATAATGAAGGCAGAGAGAGAGCTGAAGTCATTTGAACGTTCTCGCTTGCATGTCTGTCGCCAATTTAGAAAATAAATATCTATTGAGAGGTAGAGTTTCCTCCTGTCTGGGAGGAACACGGCAAGATTTGCATATGTAGATTGCAAAGCCTTTTTTTCTCTCCCCACCCCCTTTTTTGTAATATATATACATATAAAGGAATGACATGGAAGAGTATCTTCCCCCATGAGTTATAGTGACTATGTGTTTTTATAATGAGGAAGAAATATTCTTAAGGTTTAAAACAGATCCCTTCTCCTCTTTGCTCTGGCTGTGACTTGCCTGGCATCCCAACAAAAGGAAAGCTTTTCTGCCTGCTGGGTCACACGCACCCACTGGATCCCATTAGAGACCACGTTAGGTTGAAAAATAAGAAAGGATGGTCTGTATTAAGCAACTTAGATTTTCAACGCGCCATTGTCTTCACGAGCAGAGTCTAACTGGATACCAGGGAGACATCACACTTGTAAACTGCCCCTCTCAGAAGAGTAAATTATGCTTTATAGCAATGGCGTTATATAAATGCTGTATTTGTTTAATAAAAAAGCAAGACCATCAGGTACCTTCTGGAGGGCTGGAACTGGGGTTTCTGCCACCTGTAAGACATCGCTGGCACGGGAACAGTGTGAGGGCCATAATCGAATCGTAAAAATGTAAATGGCTTACGACAGACAAGACCCTACAGCAGATTTATAGGTGTTTGGCAGCCAATTTAGCTCTTTCTCTCAGTCAGATCTCCTAGGAAGGGATGGAACTTAGAGGTTTTAAATACCTTGCCCTTTGGTTGTAATCACTTCCCGTAGATGCCCAACTTTGTGATTTAATGAATTCTCTGTTTATAAAAAGTAAGCGATAGGTTAAATAATGGACTTTGGAGTGTCATTATTTGGGTGATTCCACCGTGACCCAAATTCATGATTCTTTACCAGACCAAAGAGATGTGATCTTTTGCATTACATCACATACATTAGCACACAACATTTCCTGACTGCTGTGAGCGGGGGCCAGCAGCATCCCGGGATGCTCCAGCTGGAGCACAGAGCTCCTCTTGCTGCAGAGGGAGGATTCTTCCAAGAAGAAGTTTTGCTTTTAATACACAATATGAAAATAGCAAAACAAGACATGAAAAATTACAGCCCGTATTAAATTTCAGATTCAGGCTGCTGCTTTGGCTTTAGAGTCAAGCAAGTAAATTATGTTGGAGGAGAAAGGTTTCAAAGTTTTGCCCGTCACTCAGTTAAACATCAAGCCATAAAATTATTATTTGAGTTGCTGTTAATAAACCTTGCAGTTGATTAAGGATAGCTGACAGAAAGCAAGCTATGCAAATAGGGATTAGTGACTGGTGAGCAAGTTTTCTGTCACAAACAAATTTTCTTGGAGGTTCAAAAGAGTTTAGTTAACGATTCAAAGATTCTCATTTCAGTGTTTTCAGGCGTTGCCAACTCTTTGTCTACTGGAAAAAAAGCTCGAAAAAGCTGTACTTTGTACACCTTTTCCACGTTCCACAAATTGCTACATATATAAAATATAACAGTGAAAAACACCACCACTGAGTCCTGAGAAGAAATGACAAAATTAAAATACCCCGATGACATTGTTAAAATTATAAAGGGTCTCCCCCTCTAGAAGTGAAAACCAACATTAAAAGAATTTCTTCTACTTCTGTTTGTATCACACTTTTGCATCTCTGTTTACCCAGTGTAACTGATGATAAAGGATCTCAGCTTTCCAATTATGATATTGCATCGACCTAATTGGGTTTCTGGAGGGCTTCAGGGAATTCTGTGTTTAAAGACTTTGTTCCCACTAAATTAAGAAAGATTTAGAAGTACGGCAGTTTCAGAAAGGGACAAACGAACCTACCAATCCAGAGCTGGAAAAATAAATTCTGGACTAAACCTGTCTGCAAGAGGCAGAAACACAAAACCCTGTGCCTTGAACTGTAAACTCCTCGCAGCAGTCTTACTGGGATTAATAAATCAGAGTCGTCATGAGCCTAAAGAAGAGACGTGAAAGCTCCAATAATTGCCGTCTCCCGTCGGACGGCGCGGAGCGAGCGCTGCCGCCCGCCAATCCACAGGCTGCGATTAACCTCCCGGCCAATTACAGCCTCATTGGCAAAGCAAACAAGGAATTATTGGCTGTTTAGTCGGGCTTTTCTTCTCCCGCTCTGTCCCCTGGTTCTCATTCTGGTTTTTTCTCCCCTTTTCCTGTAAGGCAAAAAAAAAAGAAAAAAGAAAAACAACAAAAAAAAACCCAACCACCCCAACCATCTGCAAACACCTGATATTCATCTGAGTCCCTGCAGTTGTACAGTCTTGTTAAATTGTTACCACCTTTTCCACAAGCAGTTTTGGCAATTAACCTCGTGGTCATACACTTCAAAGGAAACAACTGTTGAGTTTAACCTCCTTGAGCTACCATGGATTCCTTTATGATTTTTCTTCAAACACTTTCATCCCGAACAAAAATGCAGACCGATAAGATTCGGGTTTATTTTTCCATTTTGTCAGTTTATTAAGATGACAAATATCCCCATCAGTTACCACTATTTTGTGCTCCTCCAAGTACATGCAGAAGGAGACTCTCTTATTAATTGACATTTCTAAGGCAGGGCACTCTGCTCGCTGGAATCCACGCATTTGATACAGCTGACTCCTCCTTGCCCCTGTTTGCAAATCTCTCCTATTTTTCTCACAACGCCTAAAAGCTCCGAAACAGAAAATACGAGTTAATGCTAAGGACACAAGATGCTATCAGAAATACGTATATATATATTTTTCGCAGAACTCCACTGTTACTGAGACAATATTACTTTACACATGAAAAGAGCTAAAAATTCCTCCACCTTCAATTAGAATACCCGTTAGCGAGATCAGGATCTACGTTAGCACAAAGTAACTGAACTTCTCCTTCTGTCTAAACTTCTGCCTACAACATATATATTAATTTACCAGACTGTGCAGCTGCTCCTTAAGCAACTGGATAGCTAATGATAGGGAAGTACCAAAGCAAATACTACAGGAGCGCGATCAGATTACTTGGAATGTGGTTCTTCCCCCGCCCCCCCCATTTCCATTCTGGTATTATTGCACATTTTTTTCTCTCCAAAGTAATCACAAAAATGTAAAACGGGTTTATTCTTAGGAGAAGCTTCCAACTTCTCCTAAGAGGTGAAGAATACCCCAAAAAAAGAAGTGTCTGAATGACCTTTTGGTACTGGGGGAGCGCAGCCCAGCCGAGCTCGCAGCGATGGGGAAAGCATCGCTCTCCTCTGCCTGCAACCGGCCCCGGGAGGGAGGGAAGGAGAGAGGGAGAAGGAACTAAATATTTGTCTAGGAAAAAGAACCTAAGAAAAGTTCCGTATCTGTCTTGCAGTGCAAGAAGGGGAAGCATTTGGGCAAGCATATGGCATGTGTTTCAGCTTGTGAGGGAGGAAAAAAAGAAAATGAAAAAAAAAAAGAAATCACAATGTTACGTGCAGTTCAGACCAAATAGAAAACTTATTCTGACTATTCTCATTTGTCAGAGGCTTTTCAAAACTAAGCAGATCTCTCCGTAGCTCTAAATGTCAAAGGAGGAAGTAACCGGTGGGTATTGAGTTTACATTTTAGGCTCTCTTTTAACCATTTCCACTTTTAATTTTAATATGCTTGTCAACAAAATGAAAAACTCCTTCACTCAAAAAAAAAAAAAAAGAAAAAAAGAGAAGAAATTAGCACATTAAATGATACATGGGTCTGGTGCTATGTTGCACAGTTCAGTGAACCCCTGCATAGATCAGCAAGATGGCTGGAAATGTCTCTTTCCGTCTGTTTTTCATCTCGCAAGCCCGTGTACTCAGCAGAGTGTGAAGAGTGCCTCTCTCCCCTCCCAACCCTCTCCTGCTCACCCCCCCCCCAAAAGCCCCCGCAGCGGAGAACAGGAACTAGAGCAAATGCTTTTGTGAATTAAGAGATCTTGTGAGCGTAAATTTGGTCAGGCTGCTCCTTTCTGCAGGCCAGCCCCGGCTGCTGCCCCAGGATGTGAACTGTCACTTTGCATAGCTGGTGATGAGTTGCAGAACCATCAGTAAAGGTGAAGACGGCAGAAGCAAGAAAGATTCAAGACTGGTGGAAATCATTTCACAAGGAAAATTTCAGCCATCAGTGGGAGGAAGCTTTGAAAAATGCTGCCATTTCCGAGTCAGAACGAAGGAAAAATTAAATTACTGCCGGTGAGGCGAGCCAAAGTCGCATCTTACCCTAGGGAGAGGTTTGATAATGGTAAACATTTGACAGCTGGCCTGAAGTTGTTATCTTGTTCTAACAGTTGTTATAGTCTGAACGAACATTTCTGATAAGAGAACAGAAAGAAAAACACTAAACCATTTTTAATTTCTCGCTTTCTGTATTTTAAGCCGCACTGCCCAAAGCCAAACAGGTTTCAAGCAGTTTGCCACCATCAGCCCCACCGAAGCCGGGGTTTTTCCAGGGAGCCGTGGATTGTCAGCCCAGCTGACAGCGAGGGGGTTCAGCAACACCTTCACAACCATCTACGGTAACTTCAACCCACTCGCTTTCAACATCCCCTAAATACCCCCCCCCCTCTGTCTCACAAAGAGCAGTCACAAGAATTAACCCTGAATTAGATTGATTCCATTTTTCAATTTCACTCAGTATTTAACTTCAAGATCTACCACAAAACCTTGTTTTCTTTATTACTTCACTTGACGCTGCTGATGTACAACCACAAAACTTTAACTCCCTGCATTCACATAACAAAGAATAATTAGACAGACACATAGCAACCTCGGTTCCACCTGACCAGAGCATTAATGAATGCAAAACAGTTCTTTTTAAGCAGAAAAAAAAAGTGTGCTATCTTCACAGGAAATTTAATTATACGTCAGGTTTTTTTGTGCTCAGTTGTTACTGACAAAGCGTGTATTGAGGAGGGAAATACGGCTCTGCTCCGCGCTGCTGTTAGCAGCTCCTCCTTTAGAAAAATACAGTGGGGATATGGAAAGTACATTACATGTATGTCAAAATCAAACTACCATTCTGGCAGTGAAACACGGGTTTGGGGTTTTTTTTTTTTCCCCTTTCTTTTTTAATCAGGAATGCATTTCTAAGCTGTTTAACTAACGCAGCTTAACCTCACAGAACACAGACACTAAACATTTACCTCCCATTAAAAATAATTAAGATGAATATGCAGCGTGGCTATTAAACTCTGTTTAATAACTTTACTGAAAGGGACTGTTGGTAAATCTTGCTATGGCTGTGTGCCTCAAACCCTCCTGCCAACCCTGCCTGTCACTGCAGAGGGGGGCACAGGGGACCTGAGATCCCTTGTCCCCAACGGGTAACGATCCCAACTACGGGCACACGATAACGCTCCAATTAGAAAGGCAGCGTGTAAAACTTGCTCCTTAGACACATAAATTAACTCCAAAACTCCTTCTGCATCTCCTACATTAACAGGTAGAAAGTGTTTCATTACTTTTCCGAATGACTACCCCATCTTAGAGCAAAAGTGTATAAATTGATATTAAAGTATGGTATTTTGAGAATGTTTCAAAGTAAGGTCAAACTCGTATTAAAAAACCTACTAGTGTAGGCTAAAATAACAGTCTGGCTGAGCAGCCTTCGGTGCATCTGGGTTCAATTACCCACTACATCCTTGCTATGTTTTCTACCAGCAAGAACAACGCAAGCAAGGCTTGGAGTTCACGAATAATGTCAAAGTTAGGTTACTCAGAAGAGGAATGAGATAAATCATCCAAATATCACAGTCCTATTGGCAGACAATCTTTTCCCCCCCTTTACTTCACCGCTGAAAGCGGCACAATATTGCGTAACAACAAGCAGAGGACAAAAGTCCTCACCTCAGGAGGAAGCCTGAACCCGGCTGGAATGTCTGCTCTTACACACACTCTAAAATAGAGAACAAAAAGCACAGGTTAAAATGATAGGTCAAAAAAAGAGGCAAAAAACCCCAACCTAATACGCAAGGCGAACAAATGTGATTTGCCACGCTGTTGCCCTGACTGATTCCTTTCTTTTTTTTTGTCTTTGACCCTGGAACGACGAGGCTGGATTAATGTTCATTATTCCCATTCAAGAGGCCGCCGCGTGGAGTGGGAACTGCTCCGGCACCCGCCTGCCCAAAACAAAGCCAACACTTCCAACAAGTGTCAGAGCCGCTTTCTCCTGTCCAACCACCTCATCGGGGCCCAAAACTCAGGCCAAATAAGCGTTCTGTGTCTTGCTTTCATGCTGTCGGGGCAGTTAATAAGGACTGAAGAGCAGGGTGGGTGAGCAGTGTACTGGAGCTCACCCCAGCAGCGCCCTGGGTGACAGGGATGCCAGACTGGGAGCAGCCAGGCTGAGCATCCTGTTGATCTCGAGCTACCACTTCAAATGGTACAAGAGAAAAATTAAGACTCCGACATCCCAAGTCCTCCCAGGGGACAGCTGCCACATCCCCACAACCACACGTGTCTCAACCTTTCCACCCACTCCAAAGTTTTGGGATTTTATTCATGAATCACTGCCTGCAAACAGAGATGCTCCTCCAGGGAACACAAAGATTGTCATTCACTTCCATCAAGGCCCATAAAAAAAAAAAATTGCCAGTGAAGTTGCTCAAAGTATATACTCAGGACCCCGTATGAAGCGTTTATACATCACCATGTTCAATTCTGAGCAGCTCTCTATGAGACATGGTAAAAAAAATGCATCAAAACAATACCATATTTGCAAAATGATCAATCAGGTTAAATTTAGAGGAAAAAGTGTCTTTTACCCAATTGGCGTTTCCCAGAATGCTTCCAAATTACAACAATCATATTTTAAATCATGCAATATCCAAACGCCACATTATATATATATATTTATTATAAATTCATACTACTGTAATGTATCTAATTATATAAGGTCATTTCTTATAGAAAAGCACTAATATGAAAGTTTTATGCAAGAACAGTCTGGCTGTTTATTAATTCACTATCGCAGACGAGAAGCCCCGTGCTGGCTGTTACAGGGACGTACACAACACCCCCCTGCATTCCAGAGAAACAACCCCCCCACCTCACAAAATATTAACCAGCTATGGGAGCGACGGACCCCCTGGACCTCAGGGGTCAGTCCCCTCCTGTACCTGCACCAGAAGCACCTTCTCCCTCTCCCAGCACTCGCCCCACACTTACCCATCCCCCTGGAGACCGGTATTTGCAATTAATGCTATAAACACACCGAGTAATTAGGCATCTTTTGAAGCAAACTTTCTCAGCCGTTTGCCACCTCAGGAATGTTTTAACTTCTGGAACAGAGAGTGATCTTGGTTTATAAGGAGTAGGAATGCAGCCCTTGGATGGACCAGGCTCAGAGCTACGGTGAGGGAGAACCTAGAGGAGAAACCACCGTTGGGCAGGTCACCTCTAGAGCCAGGAAATGGTGAATATTGGCAATAGCAATCTAGTCTTTGCTGACTATTCTTGCACCACGAACAAAACTAATTATCACCATGAACCCCTAACATGCTATAAAACACAAAAGAGAGAGTTAAAACTTATTTCTGGAGGTAATTTTAAAAACTATGTGTGCTACATACACAGACCTTAACACGCTTCTGTTCTATCAGGGTCCTGTCTTCTCACCATTTCTGCTGCTACAGCTGAGGAAAGGCCCTGAAGAGCCAGCTGATACCGAAGGAACAGAGCCAGCAGCTGGTCAAACCTCTGCTTGGCTTCTCAGCTTATTGCAAAGGCTGCAGGATTTGCACAATTAGCTTTGCCAAGTTGTAACTGGGAACCGTTTGGATCATTTGAGCTCAGCAAAGTCTTGATCGCTTCTCTGGGCGCTGCTAGATCTCCACCAGGGAGGTGCATCATTGCTTCCAAAGGCAAGCAATCAAACGGGCAGAAGCACGTGTGTACTATACAGATAGATATGGCTACGACACATTTTATCTCCGGGGAACTCTCTTTCATGTCTTTCATTTTACCTATTTCAGCTCTTCAGTGCTTTCATGTAAAGGCTTCAATGCCCTTCCAAATACTGACTCGAAATGATGAAATAATAATGTCTTCTTCAGCCAAAAAACCACCCCAGATATTTTGGGATTCACCTGACTGAAGATACCCATTTATATCAATGGAATTTCAGTTTTGCCATGCACCAAGCTCTCCTCCAGCCAGAAAAGAGAACTACTTTTGCATCTAGCACTTTGGTAAAACTTCCAACAATAATGATGCGGAGGAATAGCAGATTTGTATTTAGTTCCCCCCTGCCCTTAGCATCCAACAGTAAAAACATACAGAGTTTCACTACAATAACTAAGGTATCGTACACAAACAGTTAAATTCAGCCTGGGAGGGGAGAATGGCTTCCCCCAGCTGCTTGTGGGAGCCCTGCAAACCACCACGAGCAAGACAGACTTTTCAGAAGGTGATGTGGACCATCAGAACCATGTTCAGAATGTCAACGTGAAGCTGCTCACAAGGCACAGCTGACTGATGTCTGCTTTTATGGCTTGATCTTGCTGTACCAGAGTCAAATTCAAAACTCCCAAGTAAATTCATCCCTCAGTAAGACAAGGTAATTAAACACTGAGACACACCAGATATAAAAACCCAAAGCAATCACTGTCTTCCCACTGAACATTCTGGGAAGAACTCTATACTATTGGCTACGCAGGGGGAACAGATGAGGTCCTCTCTCACAAGACAGTTTTAATGCTGGCAGTAAACCTGTTTAAGACTGAATTTACTTCCCGAATTTCAGTGCTTCTCTTCCAGGCTGGAATTGGGAGGCACGGCAGAAGGGGGGGGGGAGGCGGCAGTGGGGTTTCACATCTTACAAAGAACAAAGCGAAGCAACTTCAATACGACCTTGAAACAGACCTGCAGGCAGAATTGTCTTTTGTAAAAAATTATATTCCTCTGACTACGATGTGTAAGTATCCGCTCTTATCTAATAAAAAGATCCTTTTGAAGTAAGTGGCTCAGTTGGGCTGTGCCAACGCTTGTGTTACTAACCCAGAAGAAAGGCCGCTGAATACAGCCCGCGAGCTCCGTCTCATCTCCATCACTTTGAACCATAAAAGCAGCAGGAGCAGGAACAGAAGGGAAGCCAAGTGCTTAATACTGGACAGCGACCTTCTTTAAATCTCTTCAACTTTCTAATTAACTCTAGTGACTCTACTGTGCGATAGCCGTGTGCGGTAGGTGCCTTTCCTCCAGCCAGAAATCGGGAAAATGCATGGGGGCTCAGCGAATAAAAGCAAAGCTTTGCCTGCAATTTCAGTTTTTTTGCTTTATAGGATTAGTTGTGAAAGGCGACATAATTCAGGAAGTGTTTTAGGAGGATATCTAAACCCAATATGAATATGCCAGGTTATCACCCAGCAGAAACAGCAGAAAAATGGGTTAAACATCACTTCTGTCCGTTTGCATGTTATTTATTATAAAGCAAGCAAGAAACCACACTGTAAATAAGAGTCCAAAGAGTCTTTTTTATTTTTGAAAATCAAAGTTTTCTAAAAAATTTATACCAGGCACAGCTCAAGCACATGGGATTTGTTTTTTAAAAAAAACCCTAATATTCAAAAATTTACAGTTGATTTGATGGAAGAAAAAATGCAAGAGGAGCACTAAAACTAATCTAGTCCCTTAAAACAAATAAAGAATAAGTTTGTCTAGAATTTAGTCAGCATTTCCTAAATGGCCTTCTATTTTTTCAGCATCTCGTAATTGCTGAGATGTTGTCACTCACAGAATAGCGGCCACTGTTCACTCTGGGATTTACAAAGAATTCATAGTGGCAAACTCTTCAGGAATTCTGGCATCATTCTGAAGCACAATGAATTTCATGATGGGCTTTTGGGAAGAGTTAGGAACCTTATTTCCAAAGCAATAAGAATGAAGGTGGGGTTTTTTTTTTTATGTATATGTTTTGGGGTTTTTTAACCTTCAAGTTTCTTCTATCTTCGGCCTTTAGGGATGCAAGATCCTTCAGCTTTTTCCAAGAGAGATTTGTGCATCGGAACGGACAACTGTCCATCTCTGCTTCCATACTTAAAGATAGTGGCAACTATTTGTCCCAAATCCCTCAGTCTAAGAGGCTACTGTTCTACTGCGTAAATCAGAAGCATGAGTCAAGATATATAATTTAATTCTGCTACATTTGAGAATATTTGCTAAGATTTGCAGAAGCACTGTATCGCCTAACACGGAATTTTACCAAAAGGAATATAGACCAAGTAATCCTTGTTCTGGACTAGCTTTCTGAAGAGTTCCTGCAGGTTAAGTATATACAGAATATTACGTTACTGAATGCAGATCTAGCCATTCTTGAATTAGCAAATTATTTTTAAACACTTGACATGTGATTATGCATAATGAATAAATAAATATACATTTATGATGGAGAGATGTTACGGTTCAAGAAAGCAATACACAACATCTTTCAGCTACCCCTTCTTAAAACCCTAATATGCTTGTGCATAAATAAAGCCCTTAGCTTGCTTGGATAGACTCTCACCGAGACGTGCCGATGGTGCTAATTCAGAGCAGAAAACACTCTTATTCCAGGCCACTGCAGTGAAGTGACATTTACCTAATGCAGCTATAAATTTCCTGATAATTAGTGGGCAGCTGACGATGATGCAATCTGACTAGTGCAGCAATGCCAGCTCTCCAACACCCACAAGTTCATCAGATTTAAAACCAAAAAAATTTCCAAAATTCTGAATAGTGCAATGGCTCAAAGGCCGGTGCCGCTACAGTCACACCAGTCGCTGTCATCTTCTAATGTTCCAGACACTAACGAGATGTATCTCCCCTTTTACACGCAACCATTTTTAACGTCAAAAAATTCATGTGACTTTTCACTTCACAACAACATTTGTTGATTACAAAGAAATCAACGTTTCCTGAATTCTATATAACTGAGTAAATTTAGAGAATTTCACACTGCTAAAACGATAGAATTTTGTGCTGTACAAAACAGCATCTTCAAAAATCATTTTCAAAAGTTATTTCTAAAGTTTTATAAGCCTCTGAGATTCCTTAGCTAGTTTTGAAAGTTTCCGTTGTCATCTGGATTTTTCCAAGCTAAGTAGCTGAGCAGCTACTCTCAAAATCTGGCACCAAATCACACACAATCTCTCACCTATTGTGAAGTGCGTACTCCCCACCAGCGCTTCGTTCTATGTCACTACCAGACAAAATAATTCAGTTTGACAAAGTGATACTACGGAACCTTAACTGCTGTTTTCTTTTTCAAACCTTATGTGGGAAAATGTTTACATCCTAATACTTTGGAAGTATAAGGCTGATTAAATAGCAGCTGTAGATGTCCTAGTATAGTAAGTTTATTTAATGCTGCAAGAACTACTGTGGAAGTTGTAAGGGGATTCTCAGAGAGAAAACACAGACCCATCTTTTAAAATACTTTCTCAAAACAATCTCTGACCTTTTAGGTGCATCATGAATGAGGCCAGTCAATCAGAGAAAACCCTTCTCCCTCTTCTTTTCTTGGATGAATTGTTTCTTTATCACACTATTTTAGAAAGAAAGAGAACTTTCCTGCATGGTAGGTTAGAATATTGTTCTAAAGCCAACCATAAGATAAAACTTCATGAAAAGTTTAACTAACATTTGGAAAGTATCCTGGAAATTCTTGTTGAATGCAAAGGGCCATTGACACATTCTCACTGCTCAGGACACGTTCAGCTCACCCCTGGTTTCCTGAAGAAAGGGAACAACTTCTACCAAAGCTGTAAGGCTGACCCAGGAGCACTTCCCGCGTTCCCTACTGCTCCCTGCTCTGTGGTGTTCACCACACTTGCTCATCTGAGATGCAAGTCACAGTCAGTTTCCCAACTGCACGTTACTTTGGGTTTTGCCTATTGTTTTTGGCCTCTCAAGCTCAGCAAGTAGTGATGAACATGCTCTACCTGGAGGCAGGCAGCAAGTGGAGGACCACAGGGGGCTGTCCTGGGACCCTGTCCTCATCACTGAGTTGGAAGAAGCCACCAAGGGTGTCATATTTACAGATGGGACCAAATTGGGAGGATGTGCTGAAGTGCTTGAGGGCAGGGCTGCCACTCGGGGACTTGGAGGACCAGGCTGACAGAAACCTGGTGAAAATCAACAAGGCCAAGTGCAAAGTCTGGCACCGTGCAAGGAAGAGCCTTGTGCAACACCACCAGCTCCTGCACCACACCTGGTCGGGACAGGGAGAGCAAAGGGGCACCAGGCACGTCCACACAGCTCGGTGCCAGTCACCGCTGCTTTAATAGACACTCCTGCAGTGGATGGATCTCCTGTGTGGATCAACGGCATCTTCACGTGAGCACAAATCTGTCAAGAAAGAACTGCAGAGCTTAGCATGGATTTTAACAGACCTACCTAATCCCTGCACGCATCACACCAACCCCAACAAAGTCAGGGCATGTTTTTCCACGTACTCAGCTTTTTAGTTCATACACTAATTATAGCCCACACTGATCTCAAAAAATGAAAGAAAAATCCCACAGAGTTTTAAAAAAAACTACAATAGGGTGAAATCATTATGTATATTTTTGTTTTGAATTCCTAGTTAATAGAAGTGTTGAACCATCTAGATCCTACCAATAAGCTTTTGAAATCTGTCTTTAGTTACACGTCCAACACTAGATAGGAACTTTCTGACCTCTCTCCGATTTAAAACTCAGTTGTAAGCATTACTTTTTGTCATTCTTTTTCCTTATTAAAAAGGGCAGTGCGGAAAAAAGATGATTAAAGATATCAAACAAACACCAAACCTCATGTGAATGGACTGTTGGAAAATAAAGTACGATTTAATGACGTGAGAAATTAGATGAAACTGTCAAGTTTAAAGAATCTTAAAATGGTTAACAGGTCAAAACATAAAAACTTCTTTATGTATAGAGTGAATATAAAGGGAACATGGTAAGTATCTGCCAAGGGTTAATTGCAACCCTGCATGAAAAGCAGTTAACAAGTGAGAGTTAGAACACCCAGGAGGAAAAGAAAAATTTTTCCAGTGCCATGAGAAATAAACAACAAGGGGGAAATATTTCCTTTGGCCACTGTTACCTCCTCTCCAAAAGCTCAGAGGAGCAGTGGGAATGCCAAGGCCTGGTTTGCTCTTGACTCCCTCTGAAACATTTGTCTTCATTACCACTCTTTTTAATCAGGGCTCCTTCATGAGTGTTTCTGCTCAGCCCCCAAGGGGCAACTCTCGGCTGCGATAAATCAGCATCCATACCGCAAGTCACTAATCAGCACTCTCAGGGAAAGAATAACAGCAAAGTGCAGACCACTAAAGGCTTGGAGAAACCTGAAGGCTTAGTGGCCTCAAGGAAGAATGGCCTACATAAAAATAAGAAGTCAGTGAACCATCACTACCTTCTAGGCTTAGCAGGACTTGCACTCGGAGAAATTATTTAAAAGCTTCTTGTGCACAAATAGTTCTCACTGTATAAAGGGTACTTTATTGATAAAGAGGAAAGGCGCTATCACCCCTGAGCTTGGTTCCACTAATCCAGTGTATTCACTTCTACCTCCTACTAGAAAGCATCCACGGGAACACACTTGGTAATGGTACCTAGTGCTGCTGTCCTCCAATTGCTGGAGAAAGAGATCAGTATATGATGAAATTGAATGAAGAGGAAAGGGAATCTGATAGAAGATAACACATTCCCAAGACACCTCCCATTTTGTTGCAATGGAAGTGGGAAGTATTTTGTCAGTTAACTTTTTTTAAAAAAAGTTATTGATAAAAACAACTAAACGGATGTCATCCTAAAAGGAAAATATCTGCATTGGTTTCTGCGCTCATGACAATCTCCCTGCATCTGATCCCTTTAAAACTACTGTGCGATGTTCCAACTGCAGAAAGAATTCATATTTCTAGAGTCATTATTATTCCTTAAAATTGTCCAAATTCCCAACTCTGCATCAACGCTTGCCAAACACATCACAGAAAAAAGCCGAATGCACACCCAAAACCTTTCTGCTTTTTCCCCAAGCAGCGCGGATGCCAGTACCACTATGAAATAACTGTGAGCTGTAAAACCGTACTAAGTATTGGCATCCAAATTAGCAAACTAAGCATCCTCCCATCCAATAGCTGTTAAACAAAAATCCCAGAGCAAGCTTTTCCAAAACCACAATTGCAGCCATCCACAATTTTTTCCCCATTAAGACTCATCTCTATGGTACCTGGAAACCTGGCCCATGTAGATAAAGCGATTATGGCCATACATGGAAAGATCACAGAAAAAGAAGAATCTTCCACCCTTCCTACTTCCAAAGCTCAGGAAGGTCCAGAAATCACATCCATCCAGCGGGCAGACTCCAGCACTGAGACCCAGTATTACTGTAGAAAAACATTCTACAGCCCTAAACCAACAAACCAGAATTATTTACTGTTGTCTATTTTTTTTTCTTCTTAAAGTTTTGGACTATCTAATCTGTAGAAGACATTCAGTTACAGCTGGGAGGCCAAGAAGGGCACCTGCAAATGCTTTTACATGGCCCAAATTTTGATGTCTCTCGTGTCTATAGTGGGATGAAGAGCCATAGCTAGGTCTGTGTCTCCTACAATGGTTGTTTTAACACACCTTCAATCCTGAACTCCAAACAGAGGGAATGGAGAGAGACAACCTTCACTATTCACGCATCACAAACTCCTGAAGGGTTCTAGGATCACACCCAGGTTTATTACACTTAAAGGAGTCACCGTGAGCAACATAAAAACAGTTATGACTTCACCTTAATCAAAACCCAAGCAAATAATCTGCTACTTATGCTTACCAATTAATTCACATTAGAATTTAGAAGTTATCTAAGTGGCTCATTTCAGATGGTTACAAGGAACATAAAACATTCAGTTTAGGGAGACACAATCCGCTTGAAGTCAAACCTTTTGAGAGCTATAAATAGGTGGTTCAGAAAAGTTAGAGATGGGTTATATTAGAAGAGCTGCTAAACCAGAGCGTGGAATGTAACAAAAATATTCTCTACATCAATCGTGCTCCTTTACTTCAAAGAATTCAATATACTTCAGTGTTCCTTTCTCAAGGATGAAAATTGTCATTTAAGTTGTCTGGTCCCACTCCACTTAAATGATCCTTTAATTTCCTTTCTTATTTCTAAGCCCTCAGGTGGCGAGCGCAATGCTCCCTGGCCTGGGTTGCATGTGAAGTTCACAGCTCCTTCGCCTGATCTCATGATCCTCTCTCCAAACAGCACTTTCAGAAGCGTTTCCTGTCTCCCTCTGCCTTGCGTGATGTGCTCCTCGGCAGAATCAGCTGCCAGAAGAAATCCCTTTCGTGGAAAGCCGGAGAAAAAACGCGGCCGCGGCCCCTTCCCCCTCCACCTAGGGCCTGACATCCGGAACTGACTTAGGAAGTCCTATAATGGTTACCAAATTTTTGGGAACTGCCTTAGCTTTTCTGAGCTAAACACGTGTTTAGTACAGGCAGCATCCACCGGCACCACTTGACCTTATGGCAGCCTTCGAGTTGCTGATTTTTCTATTTTTTTTTTTTCCCCTTCTTGAAAAAACGAGAACTTTTACCAGATAACACATGATGTAAATGCAAAATTATGTTGTGAAATGACTGCAAACATGCTGCTTTCCAGATGTTTGACGAGACAGTAAAGAAACAGCACAAAGAAGGGTCAACAGTTTCCGTCAGAGACTCTGCTGGGTTCCACATGAAAAAAAAAACCCAAACCCCAACATTCAGATCTCATAAATTCAGGGGACTCCGTGCAGCTGTCAAGCTATTCAGACTTCAGGAATAAAACGCAAGGTTCCCCTGTCATCTGCCAAATTTCACTCCATCCATAGGTGGTTAAAAGACATTTGACTGTTAACATTCGATGAATTTCCTAAACCCATTATTACCTCAAACGAAAGAGGCTGCCTGGGAATCGCCGCTCCTGGGAAAAGCTACCCGAGGTAAGCAAGGCTGCACCCACTTTGCTTAGAAATACAAATCCTCCCTGACCTGCACGAAAACAAAACACTTTGCAGGAGAAAACGTTCAAAAAAAAAAAAATTGGACGAAGAGATGAAAGAAAACAGTAGGTGCCAGGCACTTCCCTTATCCCCCTCGGGCCAAGAATGCCCAATACCACTGCCACAAGGAACGTCTGCTTTTATTTTTTATCGTCTAATCCCCCCGGCCGGTGTCAGAAGGACAGACAGATCACCCTCGATCACGAACGCCGCTACCAGCACGGGGCCCCAGGAAGCTGCAGAGAAGTGGACATCGTTGCACGAATCCATCAGGATCGGCGGGGCTGGAATTTCATTCCTTTCCAACTCTGCTTCCTCTCCCAGGACACAAACCTGTCCTTTTGGACGAGACCATCAGAAGGAGCCATTATAAGACTATTCTTGCTGTGCTTTTCTTAGGTCCCCTTTTCTGTTCAAGCAATTTTTACTGAGTACATTGCTTGTAATGGGCTGGGTGATACTTTTTACAGAAACCAGTTGAATTAACCTTGAATTTCTACATGTTTCTACATAGGGGAACACCGACCATAATTCACAGACAGCTCTGCCAAAGTGGAAATGATGGTTTCAGACCAGCTCGTTTGTTAGTGTGTGATCTGCTCAGCACAGGACCACGTCAAATGCCTTTTAAAGATTCATGGCTTAGTCCTACCCTGGGATGTTCACAAGGTCTCCCGTGGCTCCCTCACTCAGCACGGTGGGGCTCATACACCCAAACAGCCCAGGCAGGGATTGCCATGCCCATACAGACACTCACATCCCGCATCCCTGAGGTTCTGGGTGCGAGAGAAGACGCACCGTGAAGATGTTCTACCCAAGGACATCAACCAGCCTGACTGAAGCACACTGTGGTATGTCTTTACATGAAAACGACACCACTGCAAACATTTTCACTCCAGACAGAGTGTGCATCTGTGGAGCAACTCTAAAACTGCTTATTCTGTTCCAGCTGCACCAATCAATTCCCCCGCAGACAAACCCCAAGCCTACAATGAATTAATTCACTGTATTCAGCAGCAAGTAATAGCCAGTAGTTGGCAGCATGGTCCCTCTACCTCCGACACATGCCTTGGGGAAATCTCCCCTGGCTGGCAGAAACTACACCTAACGGTATGTTAAGAACATTTTTGTTCTCCTCCTCTGCAGTAAATCGGGATAAAAAGTCAGTGTGCTCTGCCTGCTGCGCTGTCATAGAGGGATCCTCTTCTTCCAGGAAAGCCTGACACAAAAGATGAGCTGGATTTCCCTCTGTGACTGATGCAATAAAATCCCTGGCTTGTCTTTTTCTGTGTTGTTACAGCATTAAAATATTTCACGTAGTGGAATAGATACTTCATTTTATTTACAGTGAAGGAAATCATTCATTTGGTTGTGAAAGAGTTAATAAGGAAGAAAATCACACACAGTGCGTGTTAAAGGTTAGAGGAATAATCAGTCATTTGAAAAACACTACATAAACATTTTTCCGGATGCAATTTTCAGTCCAAGGATACATTTCCCAGTAGAAATCAGCAGCTAAAAAGGAAATCATTTAGTCTCCATAAGTGCCAAATTGTATCCTGATTTTTCCTGGTCTGGCTCGACTTTCAAAACTAGTGGTTCAACTTCTGCAATCTTTCACCCAATGACTATATAAACACATCCTTATAAGACAGACATAATCCTTGGGTGGGCCAATTTATGTTGGATTATAAAAATACTTAAAGTACAGAATCGTATAATGACTGTTGTCCTTTGGTTTTCACTAAAAGGAAAAAAAAAAAAAAGAAACCAGCTAATACAGACAGTCTCTGCTGGTTCTAAAGGCAATTCTTCCACGACATTCTTCTTTTGCAACTGTGTCAACATTTTTTGAAAGTAATTAGGTACTACTAAATTTATTATTTAGTTATCACAAGCTCTGTTTTAATGACACCTAATGTGACACACATCTATTTTGAGCTTTCACAGGCAGGGAGAAAAAAAAAAAAAAGAAAAGTCTCTGGCAAATTGTCTGCACATCAACGTGGTGAGTTACCGCCCAGCGCGAGCGTCCGCTGCGCCGCACAATCCCAGTGAATTAAGTTGTTACACACACCAGCCAGAAAAACAATTCTCACTCTCAAAAATCCTTTGGCTACTCTCTGTTTGGTTAAAGGTTATATAAATAGTAGCTTTAAGAAGGATAAAACAATCTCCATACAAAGCAAACAAATTCATTTGTAATTTATTGCTGCCCGATACACATATACACATACCCACATATAACTGTATACTTTCAAAGAAATTATCTCTTCCTGCACATTTATTCTTTTAGCAATGGAACTAAGAAACAATGGAAACTTTTATTCTTCACGGAAAGGTAAATTCTGTTTTTTCACTTCCCTTCTGAAACTCTAGAGTTTTTACAGGCAACTACAAAAGTCAGCGTGCTAAAGCCAACAGTACCCTATCTTCAACACTTACCATGTGGTAGAAAAGAACTCTCCTTTTCCTCTAATGTATAAAGTTATGTGAAAGAAGACATTTTTCTGGTCTATAGAGGGTAAAGAATAAATTATAGTGATAAGATCTGGAAAAGTTTGGTTGGAAGTTAAGAGATTTTCACATCTGTGTCTACACATCCACGTCTTGGGAATAATGCATCTCGAGTACCAGTCACATAAAAATGCAAGAAATTGTTCCTCTCTCAAACGTAGCAAAACCATTCATTGTACTTATGTCTACACTTTCACTAGTAGCTTACAACAGTGACCTGAGCTACAAAACTGAAATGTTTTCCCCTGTTCAAAATACTATTTAATGTGTGTATGCATTAAAAAATACATAAATACCAACATATACACAATTTAATTCACCATGACATTATGCCCTCTTTGAGCTTGAATAAGTTAATTTATTCATGCTGTTCAAACATAAACTGAGTAAAACAAGCCTGACTGAGATCCCTAAAAATCAACGACCATATTTCCCTGGGTTTCTCAGGACTTAGATTCACCTCCACTGCTTTTCCAGGTAGATTCTCATATTGAGTTATTAATGATAGTCCATGCCATGTCAATAACGTCTGAGAAATTACTTCTTACTTCAATAAACGGGATGGTGGTACAGCCTTTCATAAACCTCATCCTCAAAGGAAGATTATATTATCCATCCCTAATTTAGAGAAATAAAAAAAATAACACCCCTCCCCATATTCTGCAAAACAGTGAAGAATAACCACATAAAGCACACACCAAGGTCCTCCAACTCCGAGGACTTACTTGCACCAAGAGGCACTTATCTTAGATGCTTATTTATCCTACTTTTTGACAGGACAAAGCATTCAAATGAGGTTAAATAGGGCAGGATTGTACCAGATTGTAACTAAGAAAGCCCCAGCATCTCTTTGAACCATAAAAGAAAAGATTTTGTTTAAAATCAAGAATTTCTGGTGGACATATTTCACGTTCCTTTCTGATTTAAAACACTCTGCTATGAAAGCTACCATTATTTAAAAGTGAAGAAAGAAAAGGGAATTTGCCCCATTTCTCCCCGCTCCTCACTTTGCTATTGTCCCCTGTATCTATTTCCAGGAAGCCATATTCATTAGGGTTAATCTGCCTACTAAATGAATAAACAAAGGATTTCTCTGTCACCGAGCGGCCAGGTGAGCCGATATCATCTTCTAACACAGAAAATCATCCGCACAAATACAGCGCAGGAAATTACCTGCTGCAATCCCACACCTGGTATCACTTGGCAAGTAGCTTAGAAATGCTGAGTAGATGACTGAAATCAAACTAATTATTATTTTTTTTTTTAAATGCAGACCTTCTATCAGCAGGAAAAAAAAAATGGCCTTTCTAAAAATGTGATGCAACAAGGTCTCAAAATGTCTTGGCTTACCACACTTACTCACGTTTCAGAAAATTTCCTCATACGAAAATGCTGTATGGATTTGTATAATTAAAGTATAGTGCTTACTAACTAATGACAACTACCTGTGGCTGTCTCCAGCAGTGCCCACGGGGCTGCACACTGCAAAAACATGGAAGTTTGCAAATTGCTGCCCTAAGAACCTAATGAAAGATTCAGAAAAAAGGCTCTAATTGAGCTGCAAGAAATACTGCCATAAATCCAGCACCTAATACGATAATATAAACCTCCACATGCAAGTCATTGCACAGACCCAACTTGAAGTGCTGCTTGTTATCATTTCTGGTAGACACCACAGCAGATGAAGAGCTTCAGAACGTTTTAAGAGCTGACACCTGAATGATGAGCTTCTTGTGTAGAAGAAAATACTGAGAAGTGTGAAGAGAGCTTGGGGAAATTACTGAGAAAAAACAAAGATGAGATAGAAAGAAGCGTTGAAATGCTTAGATGCAAGTGTAGGAACCTTGCCCGCGTTATGGCAGAAGAGGAGCCAGAGGGATTGGGAACTACAGGAACGGCTGTGCCAAAGGAGGAAGATGAGCTCAGAGGCTGCGATGGGGACCGACGGAGACGAGGGGTAATTCTGAGTATCAAGGAAACAAGAATGGGAGAGGTCACAGGATTCAAAGATTCAAGAAAAGAAAGAAGTCACGCCTGGATAGAAACATGTAGGCATAAACCCCAAAGTTCACCTCTCGGCAATGTTGTGGAGGAAGAAAGGGGTTTGAAGCTGCCCTGGATGAATGGTGCTCCCAAAGCTACACAGCAAAAGGCTCCCTTCCCTCCCGCAAACACGGATTCTTTTTGATGTTCCTTATACAGCGAGCAAGAAGAGATAAATTAAAATTGAGAACCTAGAAGAGCTCTTTGATCCTATTGCCTGGAAATATGTATAAGAATATTTTCTCCAGACGCACTTTTGCTATATATGGAAACCAAATGCTGACTAATCATATAAACCTTATGGTGCCTAAGCACAGCTGTAATCTGCAGCAGAACACTGTCACAACGGCAAAGGAAAATGTGGAAAACTAAGAAGTTAGCTGTGGTGCTGAGAAAGAGGAGAAAATGGTGATCAAAGGCACTGGAGGCCAGATTAGACAGGAGGGAGAGTTTCTAGCTGGTTAGCTTTTAAGATACAAGTGACATATTTATGACTTATTCTTGTATTACTGAACTTTAACAGTCCAAGTAATGATTATCCATTTTCCAAGTTTATAGAAAAATGATTCTATACGAGACCTGCTGACTCAGGACAACGGTAATAGGATACAAAAGGCCAAATTTTGGTTCCTTGGTTTATAGACAGCACCAGTTGTCGGAACCTGCCCACTTGGCCTTACATTTCAGGCATATACAAGGATGGGGCATGGACAGATAGACACACGTGACATTGGCACTCGTGGTGACCACCAGGGACAGCATGGCTTGGCAGTGGTGGGGGCAGCTTGGGCATCACTGCTCCAGCACGGTTTGGGAACACGGGGGGGTCTTCTTCTGTGGGTACTCATTAACCTCTGAAGTTACACCACAATAATCCCAAGAAACTGAACCAATTTCCCTTTAAAAGGACAAAACAGATGGAATTTGTACATTCTTAATAGAATTCTCATTTATGGGAATGGGATTATATCAATCTCCAAAATCCAAGATGGAACCTCTTGGAATTTTTATTTTAAACTTGCATTCTTGGCTGCTAGAACTTTGCTCTGGTACTTTTACATTAACAGAAGTTTGTAAAAATACACAAATCTCTTTCGGTAATGACTAAACATCAGGTGAGAACACGGACACCTCACAGTGTGCTAGGGAAGCTCATGTTATCTTGGTTACACCGATCATCTGAGGAACATCTCACCAAGCTACCACTGGCATATGACCAATGTACACTCGCTTTCCAGCAGCACATTAAAGATACCATCCAAGTACCAGATCACTAATAATAATAATTGTTGCTCATTGTGCAATCTGAGAGTACAGCAATACAGAACACTAAGTGTTATCAGCATTTATTACCGGAGTTCATCCATCATTTACTGGATCCTCAGTACAAGCAAAGGGAGAAATACGAACTTGAAGAGCAGCATCAGTTCTTGCTTTTCATTTATCTTAAAGTGCTCATCAGTATGGCATACCTAATTAATGCTTTCAATAGGTGTTAAAAATTCCTAGGCTGTAATGCAGTAAATGCATTCTGAACAGGGAAAGGCAAGTGGCTATAGTTTAGAAGCACAAAGGTGAGATAATGGCCTTCCACATCACTGAACTGTCAACCTCATTTAGCACAAAGCGCAGCATCTGGAGATTTCAAATCATACAGCCGTTTAAAAATATATAGAATGTTAAATTAAATGACAAACACGGGACATGTCACCTTTTAAAGGCAGAAATGTAAAACCAAAGCATATGTTCTCCAACTGTATTTGCTTCAGGATCAGCAATATTTTTGTAACCTCATTAGTTTCTTGACTTGGTTTTAAACATGGAAGGATGGATATACAAATAAGTTACAGGTCCTCCACGTGATATCCTCAATTATAAGTCAATCTTTACCAGCAAAATAAATTAAGAACTCTGGGTTTAACTCCTACAGGGAGTCTGGGAGGTGAAGACAATGAGGAAAAATTTCTGCAAGCTGTGAGGGATGAAAGTTACTCTGCATTTTGAGCTCTGAATCCAAGAGGCATGTGTAAATATCTAACTTTCAAACATACATTTACAAGCAAATCCCATGGCCTCTACGTACGCTGAACTCTCGGTGACATCTCCAGAAACCCCATGGGGTGATGTATGCAGAAATGAGCCCACGCTCAGGTACCCTGATAGAGGGCCACCCGATGCCTGCAAGCAGTTGATCTGACTCTGCATGGCCCGGAGCCTCAGTTCATAAAGTGTCCCTGGTTCCAGCAGAGCTCCCTCAGGTCTCAACACTGTGGTCTTGTCACCACTACAGTGGGACAGTGCTGCATCGAGATCACCAGGCAGCCCTGAATCACCCCATGGGTGGCACAGCCATGACAGAGAAGGTGACAAACCCCACTCATGACCATTATTTGGATACATCAGCATGGTGCTTCAGCTCTTTCACCAGCCCCGAGAGCCCAGCTCCTGTTCCCCAGGAACAGGGAGAGCAGACCATGGACATCCTCACCTGCATCGGGGGCTGCCACCCATGTGACATATCACTGTTCTCAGTCACATCCCCGCACTTCAGAGCACGCGTTCAGCACTTCATGGCATGCACAATCTTCCACTCAAGTGTTACTAAAAGGCTATAACTAGGCCAATAAAGCTGGATGTTATTTGTCCGTTCATGGCAATGGGGAAGCAGTGCCTGCTGTTGACATTAAACGTGACATCATACCCACAATTCAAATTTTTATTTTTTTTTTAGCTGCCTGCTATATAAACAGATCAGTTCAAAGTTGCCAATTTAACATACAGTGGGGCAGTGCTCAAAAGCAGTCATGTCAGGGGATTACAGCAGGTAGAGCTGGTGCTCCTCTATCCACCTCCTCCTCACTCCCCAAAGGGGATTTTATAGCATGAAGAATATTTGACACTGCCCAACCACCAATTAACGGTCCAAGCCCAGATGCAGAGCATTCAAGGCCAGGCTGGATGGGGCTTGGAGCAACCTGGTGTGGTGGGAGGTGTCCCTGCCCAGGGCAAGGGGGTTGGAACTGGATGATCTTTAAGGTCCCTTCCAACCCAAACCATTCTATGAGCCTTAAGCACGTGGTTGTGCTTTCTCCTGAGGACCTGCTTCAATAAGGCTGCATTCTCTCTCTTTGCAGGCACTGTAAGACCAGCACAAACCACCCGCAGTATATCCTTATTTTTATTTTTTCAAGGCAGATTGCCAAAGTTTCAGTCACAGGTTTCATTGGAGGGAAAGAAAAAGGCATCATCAAAACTTTGAAATAAAATCATGAAATAGTGAAGTGCTGCTTGCAGTTTAGCTTATTGCGCATGAAAGTTTAAACTTTGCTTTCAACCTCAGTTTTCCAAACATGCTGCCATTCACTATAATATGGGTTAAAAATAAGAGAAAGCAAAGATGAAATGTAAATGATTTAAATGCATGCATATGTTCTTTTGTAAAATGCATAATGCATCTGTAAGGTTTTTCCTCATATTTTGGACACAAATCAAGGGGGAAACGGCTCGCTTATGATACAGTGAATTTTTTAGCTACCTTCAGTGGTATTCTGGTGGTTACTGCTGTTTTGGTTTTGTTTGCTTGATTTTTGGTGAGTTTTTAAAGCTTAAGTAGGAACACCAAACCCTAAAGATGAACACAGAACTATTTCTTTTCTTCTCCAAATGCTTTCATGGAAACTTTCTGTTATAAAAATCCACTAGTGACACAACCAGCCTTGTAGATGATCTACGGTCAATTGACATTCAATCACAAGTAAGTTTATAGAATGTTTTGCTTACTTTTAAAATATATTTTAAGTGATGGTCAAACAGTGTAACGCACAGTGATTTGCTCACACTCACGCTGTAAACAATACAGGGGAGAGTCTGAAAAGGCACTTTTTCAATTAATACAAATTCAGTTAATGGAAATTGTCCTGGTAGAAAGAGGCAGCAAGATCCTTAATACAACAGTGGCTTCTACTACTTTTTTTTGTACCAAGGCAAAAATATATTTGTTCTATCTTTCCAGAGGCCTCCTCTCCTGGAGTGGCAGAATCAGGAATTTTTGTAGGGTCCTAACATTAAAAGAGGCCATGAATTAAGAGTTTCCAGTTCCTGTCCTGCATTTCCCCACATCAATGGCGCCGTAACTTGGAGCAAAGGAAACGTAACGCAGAAGACAATGACAGTCACCAAAACTACTGCTCAAACCCAACCAGGTTTGAGCCAAAAGCCGAAGCCTAGCAAATTCTCTGAATTACCCAGAAATGCAGGTGGGTCGGACGCGGTGGGGGCCAGCTGCATCTGGGACAAAAGCCCAGGCGAGCGAGCGTGTGTAGGGCTGGCTCCTGGAACAGATGTGAGCTCCGGGGAAAGCAGCTGTGCCGGCCGCCTCCGCAGGGATTCCGCACAAAGAGGCACAAAGAGTTGCCCACGGTGGCTGGAGGGAAGTCTCAGGCTAGAGAGACTTGGCAAGGCTGGGCTTTGAGAAGAGGAGGGCCCTGCACCCCACTTGACCCGGGGACATGGGATTTTTTGATAGGACTATTACAATCACAGAGCTTATAAAAATATATTTGGAAAGGCTTTCGTGTTGGTTTTGGGATAGCGTACGAAGGCCCCAGGAATCCACTCCGAGGCCTTAAATCTGTGGCCAAACTCCAGCAAAAACCATATGTTAGTGATATTACCACCTTCTTCTTTTCCCTGTTCTCGCTCCATCGTAACGGGCCCCACCCTGCACAGCGAAGGAAAGACGGCCTCGGGGCAAGAGAGGCTCATATACCACTTCTCTTATCTGCAGAAATCCTGTGCTAATGATGTGAATAATCCCAAGTCTGCTTTCTGTCATTGACTGACTGTGACCTGCTTGTTTTCACCTTTGCGAGGGGAGCAGCACTGGGAGGGGTGGGTGTGGGAAGCGCTGGGCTGTACGTGCTGCCTCTAAGGCTGGGGGTCCTCTTTGGAAGGAGGTGAGCTCCTGGCCAGGCTGTCCGCAGCAGAAGGCAAGACTGCAGGAGATCTCCAATTTACTGAGCTCCCCCCCCAGCTGTACCTGCACAGGAGAACCAGCTGAGGAGGAGGATGGTGACCAGCAGGAGCTCCTTGCACCCCACAACGCGTCTGCTGGCACCGGCTCCGGCTCTCTGTAGCACTCCACCCGCAGCCACAGCACTAACCAGCTCCCAATTTAGCTTTGGTTCTAATAAAAAGTGAAAGTTAAAAGCGGTGCAAGCAGCAGATAAAGCACTATTAAAAACTGGCTGGGATCATGCCAGGGATGGAGTCCAAGGCAGGGGGTGGAGCCAAGACGACCGCAAGGGGATGGGTATTTCACAGTATGGGATAATTAAGAAAAAGAAAATATTTTCCATATTTCCCCCCCCCTTACATCACTGAGGCAATAAAGTATAAACAAGTAAGTACCAACAGACTGTATTTCAACTTCAACATAAATACTTATTTCAGCAGAGAACATCCTTAATGCAGCAAGGAGAGGACAGGGTGAGGAGGCTGTGATGAGAACACCCTGGAAGTATTAAACTCCACCTTAAAATACATCAAATGCCTGGCTAATTCATCATGCCAAATATCTCAGTTTCATATGGTATATAGCTAAACCCACACTTCTGCTCACTCATCCATATTACACTCTAATGAACAATAGCTAAAACCTGCTGATTTTGGATTAACAATGGCAAAAATAGGTGCATATGCTGACATTACATTAAGAAAAAACACATGTGAGGACTGATGCTCTTGTTTAAAGCTATTTGAGCACAGATCCAGATCCAGTCTCTGCAGAGAGTTCATGTAGAGACTTTTCTACCAAGAGCAGCGGGTTGGACCAGCTGAATTTTGAAATCAGACATTAAGCCTCTAGTGACTTATAAAAGAAAAAGGTTTTGTGGCTCTGGAAATATAAGAAGTGTCAAACATTTCATTATTGCATACTGAAGTATTATCCACAAACCAATTTATTACCTGTAGAACAAGGAAATACAAGCGAGAAGAAAACTGGATTCATACTGAAAGTAGTTTCTGGTGGGACGCTGGTGGCCAACCCACACCCGGCACAGCCAAGAGCTCAACGCTGCCCAGTAAACCCCTGCCTTATCAACCTCTGCCTCAGTTTCTCCTTCCTTTTTGTGCAGAATGTTTTGATTTAAAATACAGCACTATTATCTCACTGCTTGGAAGAAAGCCAAAAGTCCCAAACAAGCCACCGTACTTGTTTTTAAAAAACTATTTTTGCCACCTAATGAAGAGAGGAATTAAAAAAACCTGGATGAAATTTGGAAAAAAATTTGGACTATAAAATTAGGAGATGTTGCTCAGCAGCTGCCGCATCACTTCCAACTGAGCTTGAAAACCTAAAAAACATTCCTGGAGACTGCTTCATTCCCAGTTTTACACCTACAGGTTTAATTGCTCTAAAGAGGCCATCACAACTTATAGCACTCAGGTAGCTGCTGTGCTCTAGGGACATGGACATCAAGCCTCTTTGGGTATTTTACAGGCAGGAAGAAGCCAAGAGACAAAAAAAGAAGAGTCCACAGAGCTCTGAGGAAAAGGGCTGATGTTCTGGAAGAGCTCCCAAACACAGAGGAGAACAAGTTGGAGGATCTCAAGGTGACGAAAGCCAGCAAGGTAGTTAATGGTTAAAAACTTAGTGCTTGACAAAGACTACATCCCAAAGTGGAGGGGTCATACTTGAAACAAGAACTAATGAAGCGTATTTTAGAGATTTTTCAAAGCAAACATGGGAAACAGTGAACAAATACTCTGAAGGATAGTCTAGTTTAGAGAAATCATTAAATAAAAATGTCTCTTTATTATAAACTGGAAAACTCTAAATAAAGCTTTCCCTGAAACGATACTGACTCTTAAGATTCATTTGCAGATGAATGTTCAAATACTCATCTTTTAACCTACACATCTAATACTGTTTTAAGAACATTTCAAACAGTTTAGATTAATAGATGAGCTTATAATACAGTCCAAAGTTATAAAAATATCAAGATTTGTAAAATGATTCCTTTAAGCAGCGTATAAAAAGAGCAAAAATGTCAATGAACACGCTTCTTCGCAAATACTGTCTGGTGTGTTATTTCTGTGCAATCTATAAAAACACAAGTACAGACACTGAGGTTTCTGGATCTCTTGTAAGTTTAACAGTAGCTGGGAGCTCTTAGATCTCCAGCTATAATAAATATTGTATCCTACAGGAGCCCATCGGGAATCTCAGCTCATGTGCTGTTCCACAGAAGATTGTGGTGTCAGATATGATTAGAATCAACACTTTCCACTTATTGAGAGCTTTAAAGCTTCCTATGCAGAACATTAACAACAACCTTTAATGAAAGACGATTAAGGGGTACATACAACAATCTTATATACATATACAAAATACCTATTTTGCATTTTGGATTTTTTTTTCTCCATAAACAAGCAGAAGGCGATTTATACGCTTAGACCAGACCATGCTCTAGCACACTGCTGTTTTTCAGCTGACAAACCATTATGTGAGCTGAAGGTGGCTTCCCCAGCTGAAGGCTCACGTGTAGCACTTCAGCAGTAAGACATTCACTGTCTGCATTAATGGACCACGGGTACACGCATCAAGCGGGTTGTGTGACACGAGAACAACTGTCTTTGAGCAATAGAGGACGGCACCAATGACCATTAACGTCGCCCCTGAGGCCTCGTGGCAACTTATCTTCACATAAGAAAAAAAAAATCCCATTACCTTGTATTGGGTTATGATGTTGGTTAGGTCACAGTTTTGCTTTCAACTAACTATGACATCAACATGGAAATCGCTGGGTTTATTGTTTGTCAAAGCCCCCTGTGAACCATCAAAATTCATATTAACGAGATGAACAAGGTGATCAGCCTTTGGGGGATTAAGCACCTCAGGTTACTTAAGTTTCTTAAAGCTGAATTCAACCTAACAAAGCAGCATCTAGAAATTGTTAATTTTTGATTTTCACTTGCATGTCACACCACTTTTTTTTAAGCTGATGAACAGTTATGTGTCAAAGCACAACCATCTTAGAAGAAATGAATTGCTTCAATCACTACAAGCCTCCACAGCGAAACCAAAGGCAAACTGGGATGAAGAACAACAGCGTCATCCATCACTGGCAGGGTAACAGCCATCCCACATCACTACACTATGGTGTGCAGAGTCAGCTCCCATCTCCAGAACCAACAGAATAACCCACCCACAACCATCACAGGGAGGCAAAAATAAGTCGGTACATGATGATTCTGCTGCTGTTCAGTCACTGTTCCCATGCTTGTCCTCTCCAGTATACTTCTCCTGCCTACAGAAAACACCCACCAGTGTTTCAAGACATTAATGCCACTCCATGTATCCCTGCAGCTGAGTCTTTTCCCAAGCCAGGCAATGATCCAGCAGCAAGTGCCCAGTCAGTAGTGTCAGGTCATTTTAATTTCTCTTCACATCTCCACAGTCTATAGGGCATAGCTGTTTCTAGATGTAATCATGTATACCACATTGGCATCTCGGAGCCTGTTGAAGTCAGCTCTGTCTTAAGGCTCTCTTCAAAAATCATCAGATAACATTAGATTAGATGAAATAAGTTGAAAAAATTCCAAGTATGAGAATTTTGTATTATACAGCTCATGCACACACATTTAGCAAGAGAGATGATTGGGATGGAGAGAGCACGACTGCACACAAGTGTGTGCTATTGCACAGAGAAAACAAAAAAACCCTGAGTATATCCCACACGCTCTCACCAGTCGAGGAATAATACATAAAATGCTTTGCAAATAAGTAACATAATAAGCGTTTCAAATAGATATGATGTTACCAGAATTGGCTCAAAAGTTATTCTGGGAAAGAACCATAACTTAAACTCATTTACATTTAAGCTGTCAGAAAGCAGAAGTACAGAAGCAGCAGTGCTGGGTACGTGTTTCTGCTGTCACTGAACAGGTGATGCCCTCTAAGAATGGCTTGTTTTATCCCCATTATTAAAACCTCTCAGTTGCTGCGAAGAATAGACCAAGGGCCAAATCTCTTCCTTGGCTTCAAAGCTCAGCATTATACCCCCAGGATCTGAGCGCAATCTCTATCTGCAACAACAAACCACCTTTATACCATCCAGGTAATTACAGGTTCAGGTCAAGGACTCCAGACCGTATCGATTCCATCTCTCTGCGAGGAGGACCCTGCAGCGCTGCCCGGCTCCGCTCCAGCGGGGCTGCTCAAGTATCCGTGACGCCAGGGCTCCCCGGGCCCTACCAGCGCCCGTAATGGGAAACCAGTGACTGCTCGGGCCTGTCAGTTATTGCCTGTGGCAAGAAGGACAGCCTGGGAATTCATAATGTTGGTGACTTCATCTGCCAGCTGCATTCACACATCTTTACTACCTGAATAACTGATCTCCCCTACTCCAAGGCAGCCCTTTCTGGTGTACAGCGTTTGGGAATAAATATTTGATCGCGCACACAGCAGAAGAGAGCTCAGATGGTTTAAGGTGTGACAGCAGAAGTGTTTATTAAATTCCAAGTGAGAGCATTGCTGGACAGTAAAAATTTGTCCCATGGTCCCTATCTCACAGGTGTGGTGATGAACAATAAAAGATCCTTCACAGGCAGAGGGGAGGGAACCTTCCCTCCTCCCTGAACCTGAGTCAATTCTTCTGTTCATTAAACCCTCCGCAGGCAACAAACTCTGTCCACGGCCAGTTGCGCACAAAAGAAAGGGAGGTACTAAATTACAAGCCAATTTTAAGTGGCCATTGATTGAAGTAACCAGAAGAGAGCTTTGTATTGTCAGAGTTTCATGCAACAGTAAAAAACAATCTTCATTTAAAAGTGATGCGTGCGTCCCTCAGAAGGACAGCACATGCCAGGTTTCAGAAAAGCTTCCATCACCCCACGCGCAATAAAAGAAAAAAATAACATATATGCTCAGAATAATTTTCTGCTACAATTTAATTCTATTAATTGAAAAATTCTTCCTTCTTCAACTTCTGTATTTTTCCCAAGCAAGAACCAAATAGGAAAGGAAAATGTTGATGCAAAACAGAGACCAGACAACTTCTCCATCAACATTCTCCTACTCTACTGACAGTGCAACAAAGTCATTACTTGACTGATGGATAAGTGTTAAAAACCTCTTTGTATGGGGGAAAAAACCCAAGGCTTTTCATAAACACACACACAGATGCACACACTTTTTTTTTTTACCTGAGCAGGAGTGAATTAGCAGCCCTGACTGAGCATACCCACGGACCTGAGCCCTTCAGCACATTTGTTACAGCTTAAGGAAACACTTGCCCTTACAGACTGGATGCAGCTGGGCAGTCAACTCTACTGTGATTGGGAACTGCTGCAAAATCCTTTCTCTAGAGGCTTTCCATTGCTGAAAGTTCAGAGCTGTGGTTCAGACATCCCAACCTTCCTGTGCCCTTAAATTTCTGCATTATTTATTATTAGTTCAGTTCTATCAGGTTTGATTTTCCAGGTGTGTAACACACATGACATGCATCATTCATCCACTAATTATAGTACAAAAATTCAGAAAGGTGCCTGGAAATATTCTATTACTTATCTACCCTACACTTTTATTTTCCAATTAGTCTCCATCACTCTGTAGATATCCTCAGTGAGCCAAAAAACACATCTGAATTGAGGGCCATCAAAGAAAGGAACAGAAGTCAACGTGGCTACATAATGTAAAGTTTTCAAGTCATGCCTGTAGAGTGGTCCTCTGAAATACAGCCTGGGTGTTCAGCAACAAGTATTTTTTCAACCACGCTACAGATTTCTGTCCCAGCATTGGTTGGTTTGGTTGAGTAAAGAGCATGACCTTCAGCTGCAGCAACTCCCGCAGACAGGGCACTTGGAAGGTCTCTTTTCCCATCTCTGGTGTCTAATAAACTCTTAAATGTAACCTAACTTTCACAACATTTATCTATGTTATCTCTATATCCTCACCCCACCTTTGTTAAACCCCACGCTATGCACCATGTGCATTTACGTACAGTAGTGGATCTTTTGCTGCATTATTATTACAGGCTTCCTGCTTTTATAAAGCTTGAAACTCAGCGTTGTCCCTTTAACATTTCTAAGTGCCAATCTGGAACAGCATCTGGAATTACAGTGCATTTAATCCTTGAGGGTATATTCTCTCTGTGATGCATATGACTAAAATGTGTGCACTGAGGGACAAATGTCCAGTAGCTTTAGGTGACTACATTTTTGTAAACTTTTCTTAAGTTTTGATTTAAAAAAAAAAAAAAACAACAAAAACCAAACCAGACAACATCTTAGTAGAATTTTAAGTGGAGATAACCATATTGAAATACACATTTTTTAAAAATTTATCCAAGTCATCTTTACAGAGAGCACCATTCACTTAAAAACACCACTGCAAGTTTTCATGACTGATTTTCACGTATTCAAGTTTTGTACTTTTTAAACAAAGATTTTTTGCAAATGATGCTGTGAGAGAACATTGTCACTAGTATACCATAGTTCTACAGACATGTGAAAAATCACAATTAAAAATAACACACACGTTTCAGCGTTGTCACCAAAGGGGGAGAAGGAAGTAAGCTATCGAGAATGGCGGAAGAATAATGGGAGATGATAAACATGTACTCAAAATCTTTTGATAGGAGGAAAAAGTGATGGAGTCAGATAAGAAGAGGCGCCACGCTGGTTGCATCTCTAAGCAACAGGCAATCAAACACCCAGATAAGCATCTTCATAAAGTGCAACAGACTCGAATGCACGGGGCATAACTGAAGAATCACTTCCTGGTTCAGCTTAGGTAGTAAAAATTTATGACCTACTTAAAAAAATCCTTCAAACCTTAAAACGTATTTTCCAATAAATTTGTTTTCCATAAAGAAACCAAGCCATTTAGGGCATGGCCTGGTAATAGCAGGAAACAAGAATACTGACAGCAGTGGACTACAACACAAAAATGTTATGTTGTACATAAACAGCATTCAAAATTTTAGATGCTGAGTTTAATGTAATTTTCTGTGCATCTCAAAGGTGGGAAGAGAAGAAAGCAGCCAGAAAGTATTCCTTTTCCCTTTGCTGGCCTCTGTTACAAGAATAGCACAAGATCTCAAAAAACAGTGCATGGTTTTTTGTGTGTCTCCTTCACTCTGTAGCAGAATTCACACCCTACACCATCACACATAATCTGGCATATTTACCCTAAATTTGGACCAATAATTTCTGCACGGGAAAGGCCGGGGATCAGGCAATATGAAAATTGCAAAGATACAGTACAGTCCCTGAATCAAAAATCAATTCAAATCCAAACTGTCTGGCAGCGAAGTTAAGTAAAATACTGCTATCAGCATGTCCCTAACAAAACCCATGTATTGTTTATAAGAAACTTATGAGGTGTTACAACAAAACTGAGTCACTGCTGTACAGTAAATATATTTTCAGTGTCATAACAATGTATACAATTGACTTTGGCAATTTTAATATGGACACACATGTTAAAGGCATTACCAATAGAGCTTCATCACATTCACGTGAGCCATTTCACATTAAGGCCCCATCCACACTAGAGGGAACCCTGTGAGGTTCATTGTTCCTATTGTAGGTGGAATAACAGTTTTAGAATGCGTTATGGTTGCAGAATGGTGATATTTCAGAATTAATACACATCTAATGGCACTGCTCTGTTCGTACACACGAGGGGAAAAAAAAACAACCCAACCCCTTGATAACCTGGCTATCTCTATGTGTATCAGCTGGCACAGCCTCAGCGATAGTGAAGAACAGCGATGCCATTAATCACTCTGAATCTGAAGTGTCAGATACACAGGCAGAAACACTCCTACGATTCCGGCTTGTAACCTTTTATGGGTAACAGGCACAGATGAACTAGTCCGAAAAATCATAACTGATGCGTTCGTGTTTTCTTTCTTCTGCATCAAAAAAATTATTTTCAAAATTACTTTGCCATGTACTAAAACAAATAAAATCCCCTTTAAATAACCTGCATCAGATGTTTGTCTAAGCTCAACATGAATTAATTGAACAAGTTTTAAATATCTGAAAATGGAATTTATAATGACAATCCTCAATACCCAAAGTAAATTTAGTTATTATTGAACTCCGTTATAAACACATCTAAGAAATACCCTGTAATAACCAAATAAATTAATTTGGCAAACAATACTATATCTTGGACTCGGAATTTATATCAATACCAAACAGAGTCTGCAACAGGAGCTTTTACTTTAACCCTCTTTAAAACAGCCTTCAGAAACCAGTTTCTGTATGTGTTACAGTCTCTTTTTACAGTTTAACCTCAATCCAATCAGCAGCCTCCAGGGATTTTCAAATCGCTAAAGATTAAAATCCTCTCTGACTTGACTGTTTGACTAATGCTGTGTGTTTAATAATTCTACTTGTGAGAGATTTTATTTGACAAAATCCTGCTGTGTGGACCCTTCAGACGCTATACAGCTGCGCCAGAACATAAAGCTCTGCTGTCCTTGTTTCTTTATACAGACTATACCCCACCACTGAGGAAAAAAAAAAGAAGAAAACTTTATAGTACATACATTATTGTGTTGATATTAACATAACCACGATGGTATTAAATTTACACACTCTTTTAGAGCGGAGTAGTGAAAATGTGCCTGCTACACAAACATTAGATAAACTATCCTGCTTACAGAAATCAATTACGTTTATGATTACATTTCAATGAAAGCTATTTTATAAGTGAGATGAAACTGTAATATTCTATGCTTTAGGCATTCATCAATAAAAGCATTTCACTGTTAGTATTTGCAGGTGTTCTGCTTTTTAGTTTAGGCAATTTTGAGCATTCTATAGTTCATATTAAACTTAAGGTAAATATTGTACCTTACCACAATGCTGTGGCTTTAGATTTGAGTAGTAAGAATAAAAAAAAGTCATTACTACGGCAGCTTCCAGTATGTATTTGTATAAGACAGCACTTACCCCTATTGCACAGCTGAAAATCATGATATCCTTTTAAGTACAGGGCAATAGTTAGTAAATATGTTACCAGACAAAAAAATAGACAAGACCGATGAACACCACAAATATCAAAGAAAACACGAAATCAAAATGTTTCTACCTGAGGTAGCATCAATCACCGTTGAAACTCCTCTGCGGTCAGAGACTGGACGCGACGAGCCCGGCATGCTGACGGGTTCTGAGCGAACTGGCTGAATCCTAAATAGTAAGTTATAGTTACCACCTGGGCCAAAACCATTGCTCTGGAGGACTGTAATTAAACCACAAACCTGAATCACCTGAACCAATTAAGCAACTAATTATTTTTAAATAGCTAAACCTGTTGAAAACTTCTGTTTCCCTTTGCTTTGAGGAGCCAAATTTTTGATACTCCACCCAGAGACAGATTGAGACTCTACACAAAACGAGTACCCCCAAACTATGTCACAGTGAGCTCCCAAAAAGCCTCAAAGGAAAAAGCTCACCCTACCCAAACTGCTTAAAAAGCCCCTATCACCTCCTCAACAGCAGCACTTTGTCAGGTTAGGAGAAAAGACACGTTTGTAATTGTCTATTCCTTTCCTAACATATATCTATATTAATTTTTTTTATAAATTCTGTTTTGTGTGTATATATATGTGATTAAAAAAATAATATATTTGACAGCTCTATCCTTACTTGTGGGAATAACTACATGCAAGGAGAAATCACGCATTTCAAAACCATGTATTTTCAGTCCAAGGACAATCTGCCCAGTTTTAATGGGATTAGTCATATTATCCATCTCTCTTATTTTACTCATAGGAGTTTCAGAGAGTCCCAAACAATCCAAGTCCATACCACAGAACTTTGGACTTCAAATCACATGCAGAGTCAAAAGCATGGAAACTTGTTAAATCTTGCGAGTTACTGGACAGGACACAGAAACACGTGGTGCATAAAGCACTTCTACAAAATCACCAGCTATCAGTAAATATAAACCCACGTTTACCTTCGCTCTCCTTCCTTCCCTTCCCTAGGCCCACCCCCTGCCCCCAATTCCAAATCAGCCAATGTCCTAAACGAGATGAAATAAATACACGGAAAAAGAATTACAAGGAAGGAAGCAAAGGAAGGGGAAAAAAACAGGGAGGAGGAAAAACATTCCAGAAGTTCACTTACTGTTCCAACACACTGACCACTTCACAGTCAGCATCTAAATCTCTGACATAAAGCTCCCACTCCCGTCTGAGGAAATGAATTTATTAAGTCATGCAGAAACTGTGAAAGCCAAGAATCTGCTGGGCAAGGCCACCGGACTTTGTCTCACTCTCATTTACCCACGAAGGGGCAGGAGAAAGGAACCATCCAGGCCAAGCAGCTTAGAACTTTTATTGTTGTTGAGTCACACCCTCTTCTAGGACTTTCATCTGGACAAGCTTGATGAAAACTATTACACATCCTACCCAGATGGCCTCATTTAAGCATGAAGCAAGTTATTCACACAACAAATGTGAAACAGCTTGGAGATCGATTTTATTTTTTACCTGAGACTGTTGAGATCCAGATCATCTGTATCAAAGTCCAGAAGAGGCTGCGGGGTATCACTTGGACCGTGGGACTGCAGCACCGAGGAGCTGGACGAAATGACGGTAGTTTGGCCTGAGGGATGGATTGTTTTGAACTGGAACTGTGGGCCCATCCACAGGCGTCGATGAGGCCCCGTGTGAGTCACGATTTCGACCTGTGGGGAGATGGGAAACTGCTAAACAAAAGCCTGCAATAGAGCAAATGGTTCCTTCAACACGCTGAACCCCAGAATCCTGCTGTTCTCAAGCAAAATGAGTGTTTTGTGCCATCAGCTCTGAGGAACACTGAACAAGGGAAAACTGGGAATGGCTCTGCGATGCTCTAGGCAAAGCCAAGAGCTTCTTGTGGAGCTTTGAAAGCCCTTGAACCACTGGCCTGAGGACACGGCACCCTGGTTCTTAAACTGGTCTTGAGGCTGACACTGCACCCTGGCTGGCACCTCACCTCACCCTGCTCGCTCCTCCCTTTGCCATTATCAATTACAGGCTATAACCTGAATGCTTAAAAAGCTACTTTCATGGTGCAACAAACAGGGGAAGACATTTCCCTCAGCATCCCCACGGAGCTGCCGGAGGAGCTGAGTCTACCTCCCCCTGCAGATAACCTCTATCCTGACCAGGTCAAGGGATGCACTTTTTAAAAGCAAGCTGTTGGAGCTTTGTTACGGCTGCTGGCTGAGAGTTCACACATCAAACAGCGCTGCTCCACATGCATATCGTGCGAACTGTATTTCAGTTCAAAGCCCGTAATTCCTGCTGGCATATCCGAGGATGCTGCTGGCAGAGACCATCTTGCTGGAGAGCCACGAGACGTGTCGCGGGGAGCAACGGGACGGGCGCTGGGACAGGCAGGACAGCCCAGGTCACGCTCGTTATGTCAGATAAACATGTATGTACAACACATGGGGTTAGAAGGGCAGCTCCACACACACCCCTACATATTCATTTAACCAAAATTCCAACAATTGAAATAGAAGGGGGTTTGCTTGCGATGAACAACCACATAGACATGAAATAATAGGCATATATGAGATACGTATCCCTATGCATGTTTATGTGTAGACATACACACAGACACAGGAGCTTCTCAGCTCCACGACAAAGAATACAGACTGTGTGTCTAACAAACAATAATTTCAAATATTCAGTTTTTCCTCTAGGTATTGGCTCCCAGTGAGAGTCTAAGTATGAACTTTTGAAAAATAAGTTATTTCAGTAAATGCGGAATCCAAAATATTTTAAAAATGTCTTTCCACGCTGATAGCCATAAGCCTGATGAGTATCAATTCTGGCAAACTCTTAAATAAGCCAACTATAGGAATACAAACAACCGTGAAAATTTAAGATGGTAACATTGTTGGAAACATATACAATCAGGAAATTTGGGCCTTGTAAATAAAAGGGTAAAAAGGGCATTAAGTCTTCTGCAACACAATTTTAAAAATCAAAAAGAGCCTTTCCAGGGCAGAAAAAGGAAATACAGGATGAAAATATTAAGCTCTGAGGAACTCATACTTTTAAGATGACAAAAATAGACTATTAAATTCCTATCAACTTCTGCTAAAACAATGATCAGCTTCACAGCAAAACTGCAATTTAGTGAGGAAATTAATGAAAATATATTTTCCTATGTATATGACACGGATCTGTTCTAGTAGCAATTCTTAACTCCGTAAGAAGCGATTTTAAGCCCTGGATAATGTTGTTCCAAGTTCTTTGCTAACGCGAGACAACAAATGCACAGCCTGTTTAGCGCTATTTCCATCTTCGCATTTATCTCAGCGTAACTCAGATTGACTGGAGACGTTTCTGAGGCAAGTAGCTTTTATGTAGCAGTGTAAATTAGGCCACAGATAAAGTAATCTGTATATTTTGAGCTTGAAACCATCAGTGTCACAGAGCCGAGAGGTAAACAGATGCCTTTGCAATTTTACTGAGGCTACGGCCAGATGTTCCTATTCACTCTCCTGTTGTGTGCAGGACAAACATATTGTATCTACTTCACACTGACAGCACACATTACCCACTGTTCTAATTGAAAAGTTGAAGTGAAGGGCAGTGTTTTTTCACCGCATGCTGTTACTGTCGATAACAACACTTTAATTTTGAAAAACATACTTGCACTTTAGGCTTAATCTGAAGTGGCTTGCTTAGAGAACGCAAGCGTCTTCGTGCTCAAAAGAGCTATCATCACTCTATTCACTTAGCAAAAATTAAACATTCCGGAAGCATTCGCTGAATTATCTGTGTTCTGTGACATCACTTGGGATTATTTTTTTTTTTTCCTTATAAATATATTTACTGTTCTAGAGGAATAGATGTAATGAAGTTCAAGCCGTCTTAAATTCCTTTGACATTTTGTATCTTCCAAGAATGAGTAATAAAGCAACCCCTGTAACGTAGGTTTAACTTACTCTCTTTTTCCTGAAGTTGCCCACAGGAACATAACAGTAAAATAAGCTTAATTATTCACACAGTACTGGAGGGGATAGATGGAAAACTACAGGTGAAATTGTGGCCCCAGTGAGCTCAGTGATAAAATTCCTGTTGATGACACTGATTGAGTAGTTTCACTACTTTTATGTTCTGACAAATTAGCGACAGCATAAGAAAAAAGATATATCAATGTGCAGCCACATCTGAAAACTCCGGCCAGGTAAGTGGATTCACATGAACAGATTCCCCAGGGAACGCCGCCTCCGGACCGGTACATGTGGAAACCCAGCTCCTCCTTTTGGGAAAATGCTATGTATGATTTATTCACCAGTGGGAGAAGCAAATCACATCCATGAATATTTCATATTTGTGCCATACACCCCAGCAACACATTTAATGCATCACTCCCATAACAGCATTGTTCTTAAACCAAAGGAAAGCCACCTAATTTGTCAGGAAGTACCCTGTACTTGCTCTGGTAAACCCAGAGCATTTGTAATTTTTATTTATTTATTTAACTCTAACCTTTTATTTCTAACAGGAACTAATTCTCAGGGTATTATTCATGACCTACATTCTTAAACTGAAGTTACATTTTGATCCAAATAGTCAAGTACGTACTGAGTTCTTAAAGAGAAGCTTCATTGTCTGAAACAAAGCAAGAATGGATAAAACCACAAAGATTTAACCTCATATTAAAATATTTCACCAGGCAGGTTTATTTTAAAACACTACAGTGTTTGTATTTAGCCATAACTCAAAGGAATTATCAGTGGGAAATTATCAGTAGGAAATGCAGTAACTGACAGCCAGAAAAAGAAGGAAGTAAAGCAGTTAATCGACCATTTTTATGTTAAAATACATGGGTCACAACTGAAAAGGCAACTTCCTTTATCTACGTCTGAAAAGGCCCACGTAGGGAGAGAAACAGAGAAGTAACTTCCTGTTGTCAGCTTCAACTCCCTACTTCACCCTGAACTCAAGGATGTGACCTGTGCCAGTGATGACGGGGCCTTCCTATGGCTTTTAATACAGCTCGTGTAAAATGTAAATGCTAAGTCAGGAGGGAAGTCAATTCGTACACAGCAGTACCCGTGGCCTACTGGAAGCTGACATTCTGTTTTGAGGAAAGTTGTGAATTTTGCTTCCAGGGGCTGCTAGTGCTGTTTCACTCCTGAACTGGACACCCCCCAAAACATGTACCTGTGAGAGCCACTCCTCATCCTCCTGCCCGCTGTGGTCAGACGCTAAGCTGTCGTACGACTCGTGTCGAGTGATCGGGCCGGGGCTCCCCGGTGGAACCACTGAAAGAAAATTGAAAAATCAGATCTACTGTTCAATGCTTTTAAAAAAAAGCTTTTTCGGTAAGTTATTGCTACAGCAACGTATGAATTTTCCTAAATCTGTGACAATATGTTGGCGCACAGATCAAATATTGACATCAAAAGCAATGAAAAGATTTGTGTTCTGTGACTTGAATGTTTACACACAGCCACTAACGATAACCCAATCGGCTCCTCGTCTATTAACTTTAAGTACTTAATGAGCCTACAGAAGAGCTCAAAGGAGAGGACAACCATCTCTCTTGAAGAATTTAACACTGAGAAATGCCGCTGTCAATGACACCACCCTTTTCTACAACGTTTTCAGAATTTGGACTCCACTAAAGCGCACTGACAGAGCTGTCCTGAGGCACTGGGACACGTCCTGACCCCAAACACAGAGTTACTTCCAGGACTTCATTGACTGAACTATCTCATTTTGTCATTAATGTAGTTAATTTAAAGCTGGCTTCACAAACAACTTGATTTTTAGGATATGACTTCTTTGCAATTGAATGGCAAGTGCTTCTTTATCGCCTTAGTGTCACCTTTTCACTACAATAGTAACAATATAGTAATTAAGAATCCATAACAAAGAAGAGTTTGATTTTTAGTTTGCTACAAAGACTAAATATTGAGATTATTTCACTGGACTGCAAAATCCCACAAATTTGTTATTCAGAGATCTGAGTAAATTTTTGGGTTGACTCAACATCAGCAAATCTCATCTCATTTGCTCATCAGCAAATCTCTTCTCGACAGCACCATGAAAATCTGACATTACTGTAACTGCTTAAATACTTCTCTACCACTTTCAAAGGATTGATACAAACAACCTCAAATCCCATAGCAGAGGGAAGTTAATTTTGTTCCTCCCTTCACTACTGTCCTTTGTCTTCACTTGGACTCACTGCAACAGATAAATGCAAGTTCCTTAGCGCTGGTGACTGCACGACATTCAAACCCACTTGTAAAACAATTACCAAATAGACATACAAGTTTGGGTAAAATCACAATTTAGTGTTCAAATGCTACCACAAAAAAAAAAAGAGAGAAAATCCTATTAATCCTAGGATTAATATTTCATTATTCCTCGTGCTTGAGTCATTTATCTATGTTAGCAAAGCTTGTAGTCCAGCTACTTTGTTCTCTGTGGCTACAGCACTACCTTGCTCTAACTAAAACTTCACACTTGAGAAAGCTGGAAGAATTTGGAGAAAGCAAAGTGCAACCAAACAGCCCAGACTATAAGGCAGGTTGCATTTTTCATTTTCTTGTACCTGCTTTCTGTCAGGGGCCTGTTGGAGGCCTGGATTCAACACCAAGAGACCGTACCCACGCTTCGAGGGAGGCGCAGACACCACAAAAGCAAATTGAAAGAAGCAAATGCAACAATGATATTTTTTCTTCGGTAAAACAGGAGAGTTTTATGCTCTAGCATTAAGATACCAGACAATCCTAAAATTAGAACCAATATTTTTATATTCACATAATCTAAAAACGACTCAAAGTTTTTAAAATTGATTTTTAAAAACTATATTATTACAGGTTTGACCCTTATGTGTCAAGTTTCCATCCACTACAAATTTTTACAGCCATGTTGTAAACCCCTAATAATAGGAGTTTATAATGGCAAAGCAGACACAATTGTAACCATAAATACAGAATGGCGCCTCTATAATATAAACAGCACAGGGTTTTCATAAGTCCATACACTATATGAAATAGAGGGATTTTCATCCTGTTTGTGTAAGTGGGTATCTGAGCCCAGTCTCA
>JAOTQQ010000006.1:5796740-5808893 GCA_026546715.1 Gallinago undulata | reverse complement strand
TTCATAAGTCCATACACTATATGAAATAGAGGGATTTTCATCCTGTTTGTGTAAGTGGGTATCTGAGCCCAGTCTCATTTCTAACACCTCTGTATCACAGGGTGTCCTTATTCTGAAACCTGCAATATACCAAATCCAGGTCAGGGCCTAACTTATTAAAGAATTATTTAAAGTGCTATATACACGAGGACATATTCTTACAAAGTGTCAGGTTTTCCCCATGAGATACCGTGCATCTGCCATACTCATTGAAATCAGGACAATTTGTGAGCGTTCACACACACACCTCAGCAGCCACAGCCGTCGCTCCAGCCTCGGGTGCTCATCGGTTTTGGAGATAATACAGAAACCTCATTCCTCCCCTTGATGACAACAGCGACAGAGCGGACTCAATGACGTGCGGGTGTCTCTGTCCAGCCCGTATCAAACTCGTGTTAAGGAAACACACATACCTTTCTGGATTATAAACAGCTGACAATTCATAGTAAATACCAGAATAAGAAACCATAATGCCCACACCTCTTCCTTACCGGTAAAGTTTCTATTTGAAACCGAAGAAACCAACCCATTAAGGTCCCTTTCCAACCCAAATGATTCTATGATTCTATGATTATTTTGACACGTTTTGTTGTTGCCCTAATCTTCCCCGTATCTCCCAACTGCCCTACAATAAATCCTCATGCCTGCATCCGAGGGCACAGCTGATCAACTGCAGCCTTTCCTGTTACTGAACTCACTAACAAACTCTTCATGACTCCAGCAGATGGTTTTGCTTTCAAACCAACGGGAACTTTAGGGATTGTTCTGATATTTATTTTTTTTGTTCCTTCTATCCCAGGGGCAACTACTAGAGCTGTCAGGGTTGGGGAAGCTGCTCTCCAGGGACAGGCTGGAAAAACGCAAGCCCAGGGAGCAGCAGCCGCCCAGCTTTGTCCCCCAAATTTCTCCCTTATATTTCACTGGAGATTCAAGACAGCTTTACAGAGAGAAAGAAATTCAAATTTCAGAAGTTTTGGTCCTACGCTGTATTGCCTTTCCCTGAGGAAGCACAGCTTTGCCTGGTTCTTGCACTACCACACGTTTCAGCCCAGCTTCGGAGGGCGGCATTAACTCCTTCTACCAAAAAGTGACGACATGCTGAATTCCATGGAAAAGCTCTGCCTTCGAGTTCACCAGCAGGGCAACAGTGATAAAGCCTTAGCTGAGGTCAAACCTCAGCCATTTATTTTGCTATTTAATAAAATAGCATTTATGTACCACACCTATCACAGAAGCAGGCATTTAAAGAAAGTCTGGTTTTGATAGCAGGATCCCATAATGATGGTCCCAGCTCCGCTCCCACTGCCCAGGCTGGGAACACGCACTGGTTTGTGAGACAGGACCTTCCCAGACAAGTGATCCTGATGGAGATTCGCCATCGCTGTTCTGCTTATTACACACATACAAATGGTCAGTTTTTTCCACATTAAAAATGGCCTTTTAGTTATAGGGACAAATATGTTCTAAAAGTTTAAACCCGACTCTTTCTCCATTTCTGGGTCATACACCTCTGCCATCGGTATCAAGTTCCAAAATGAGATTAATTTAAGCCTGGAAGGACATTTCCAGGAATTTGAGCTCGAAAGTAATCTTTTATCTTCCAGCTTAACTCTTTGAAAATCTGAATTCAAGCTGGAAATTAGGGAGCTTCTTACACATCACTGAAGCTATTCTTCTCTGCTAGAACACAGACTTTTTTCAATTTCCAAAGAATTTCACTATAATGCAGGATGGCAAATAATAAAATTCAAATTCTTCCAAAACTTTGCAGCAAGTAGTGGTTTTTCTTGCACTCCTGTAATTTCTCTTTCATTAGGAAAAAGTCACAAATGGCACATGCACAGACAAGGAGCAATATCTCTTGCTGCACAGAGATATTTTACTGGCAATTGCAGGTGTTTTGTACCTTATGAAAATAATAGATTCAATGCTTTATGTCTGAGCTGTGCCAATTTTTAACATTTTGCTATTCTTACACCAACATCTGGAACAAACATATATCAAATATCAGAATGCAACTGAATGTGTTTAATACAAAAATACAAACATGAGGAAATTTGTACAATTACCCATGGAGTAAAAAAGCACAAAGAAAAGGAGCGTTTATTAAAAATCTAGGGTAAAAATTAGGACATACAACTTCTGTTTATGCAGTATAACAGGGCATGAGCTTCTAAAGTCTGATTATAAATGCAAAAATCCTCCATTCAAGGTCACTTTTTAAAAACTGGAGTGTTATCTATCTACAGCAAAAATCAGAGCTTTGCCATAAATATTTGGCAAGGGGCAAAAAACCATCTTTGAGCTCCTCAAAAATAATCGTAGCACCTTTAACCTGTGTTCTCCTTCAAAAGTGATCTGCATCAACTCCAAATCTGGAACCTGTTCCTATCCCTCCATCCTGACTAGCTCTACTGAAACACTCTAAGTTTAACTAAGGAAAACCAGAAAGAATCTCAGTGAAAACTGTTGTTTTCATGTCGTTCATGACTTGAACACCGTCACCTCATTTTCTGCCCTCAGAATCAAAGGTGCAGGTGCTTACCCATAATCTAAGGTAAACTGGAAAATTTACAGACTCCCTTCTCTGCAGTAACAGGATTAATCTTACTACTATATTAAAGAAAGATTACTAAAGGCAAGGGTCTGAAAAGAACCATGCTACAGATTTAGTCGTTTGTGTGCTAATTGTTAGTGCCAGGAAAACCACACAGAAGTGACTGCGGAGACAAAAGATTCAGCAGAAGCCAAACCAAAGGCTGACATGCAGCTGAGCTGATGTTCCTCTGCAGCTCCAGGACCTGATTCACAGTTCCATGATTAAGTATGAAAAAAAACCCCAACCACCCATTGTTTTGAAACTTTGCCATAATAGTGACAAATAAAGAAAACAAACAGTTTCTATTAACCTCAAATAATTTGCATGGGCGTTCCTGACACGTGAGCAAGACCCGGACAAATACACGGGCTTGACGAATATTGGAATTAACAAACAGTGGTTCTGTTCATAGACGGGCTAATTATACAATAAATACCTAGACCTAAGATAAATCTTTATTCGTTCAAAGATTATAAATTGTCATCTTTCAGCAGCATACAAGTGTTGGAACAAAGAAACACTACAGCTCAATTGGAGTGTGTGCACTTATGGTTTTGATTTGTGAACAATAAATCATTAGTTTTACTCAGTTCTGTGTACTTCTTGAACCAAAAGGTTTTAATTTTCTCATTTATATAAATAAGCTTTACACAATTCAATTTAATTGAGAGTTATATATGAAATTCCCAATGTGCTCTTCTCCAAGGGATGTATGTTTGTCCAAATTAAGAGCAAACAAAGGCATTTGCAGTCTATAAAGGCTGTTTGTTCTGTGCTGCCTGCCATACACATGCCTGCAGACATCCAGAGAGCTCGCCTGTATTTCAACTGAATACACAAAATTTATAATTTGAAATAAGATTCTAAAATCTAGTAGGAAGAGAAACAAGGTACTATCAGCTAATTCATTGACTCTGAAGTCTGTTCTACGTCCATGGGCAGTCTCTACTGATGTCTCTACCCAGAATAAAAATTACATATCCCCTGTTTTCATACAAATCACACTCCAGCATCTGATTTTGATGCTTTTTCTGTGGTTCCTAAGTTATATCTACAACGATCATAGGTGGTTTAGAGACCTGAGGTAATCACATCCTTGTCAATAAGCTTCAGGAGTACTTCTCTTAAAATTAATTTTCACAATTTGAATTATTTACTTGAGCTTTACTTTTGGCTACGTGTTACTGAACAAAGTTCTGGTTTTAATGCATTTTTTCAGCTTGTAAACTTCTGCAGGGCTGTGCCACACAAATGAAAATATCCTTGTCCACCCAAAACTTCTCCCCACTCATTTCTTCCCACTAGGATTTTCTGAGGTTCTTGTACGCATAAATATCATAAAATGAAGCTAAAAAAACCCAGCAAACCAGAAGTTTAGCTCACCTAACAGTTATTTCACACCACCGACTGACTTATCTATGTATTAATTCATTATTTGTATATCACCCATAATTTATTATGTGCTTTATAGGCCATCCATTCTTTGTATCAGCACTTTAATCTTAAAGGAATAGGTAGGTCTATAATCAGGATATTAATTCTCCTTAGATTTCCCCTAGCTTTGCTTGGTCCTTACTTTACACTGGTTTGACAGTCAACAGCCTGACTTTTTTTTGTTGTTTTTTTTTTCCCCTGAAAGGAAACGGCTTCACCATTACTCCTGGTTGCCTTGCTAGACAGGTAACTGTTCCCTGTGCTTAACTCCAGTTTCCTCCTCTAAAGTTCCCATAGGAAACCAGTCAAGTAAAATGAGCACTTAAAGCTGGGCAGAGCTAGAACCTGCTATTACTCACAATACGAAGCATCTTAAGGCTGTTGAACACTTGAAATGCTCAGACTGTGAGCAGACCATCAGTTCTGTACCAAAGGATAACATATATATTCTTTCCTGAGTTAAAGAATAATTTCATCTGCACGAATCTATGGTGGAATCCATCTGATGGCCATCTTTAAAGAATTATGAAAGAGGTAACTATTTCTATAATTCACTGACTTCAAAAGTATGTTTGACATTATTGTCGGGAAAATTATGTTAACCATGGATTACTGTTACAATCAAAGTATGTAGTGAGAAGTCAAGAGGCTTAGTAGTAAATTTTCAAAGCGGTGCGTGGGGATTTACCCGTTTGACTCCCATTAACGTCAATAGGAGTCGCGCGGCTAAATCCCTGTACACTGCTTTGAAAACTGACCCCTTCGTGTTGATGGACCCCTCTCTAAGAAGTTCCAGATGACCATGTAAGAATAGTAAAGAACTGTTTCAGCATGTGCCCTTGTTCATTATTGTTGTTTGTACACATCTGAAAGTATTTTAATTCCTATACGCAGTGCTGTTTCCAGCATTTAGTTTATAAAATATGGATTAAGATGGGCAAGTACTCAGTAATCTGATGAAGCCATGCACACGCCCAGGTGTAGAAACGCATCAAAACCCTTAACATACACTGGCAGCATCCAGCGCACTTTACAGAGTTAATCTTTTATCCACCTCCTCTATATTATTTCACAAACAACAATTATGGCTGAAGAATGTAGCATGATTTACCACTGCTCCCATGCAATGATGCAGCACTTTTATGAAATGACATCTGCCCTGTTCCTATTTACCCCGATCAGTCCTACGCTCAGCCAGAAATTCAATTTGCTTCCCTTTACCACTTAATCCCGTTTCCTGTAGGGAGCAGGAAGTGCAGGTTACAGTTTTAGGGAAACTTAGTTTTCTCTTAAAAAAGACCATGAACTACAATTTCATTAGAAACATCTTTTCTGGAAGGGGAAGTGATGCAGATCAGCTTGCAATCTGTTATGCCTCCAAGTGTAAGAAACAAACCTGAAAATTCCATTTTCACTGTTTGTGACTACTGCCAGCAAACCTCAAATACACAAAACAATTTTATAAAAGAAATACATACTAGGAATTGGTTTCACTTGAATTTTTTTACCATAGTAATAAAATATTTATTTAATATATTTTATATATAAAAAATATACGTATTTATGATCTGCTGCAGTTTTAAACATAGTAAAAAATTACAAATATGAAATATTTTTTTACATTGCCTAAATTCTTCTACAGCATATTTCATTGGTATCCCTTACATTTTATATATGTGTGTGTATATATATACACATTCGTATTTTCATGTAATCTTTGGAGAGAGATATCTGAAGAGATCTCCAGAGGTCCGTTCCAACCCCACATCATTCTGTGATTCTGTGATCTGAGTCATGATAAACACTTAAGAATTAATTCTCTGAAATTCTGAAACTCAATTTTCTGTATAGAGAAGTCCTCCTCAACATTTCTCAGAATTCTAAATTATTCCCCAAGGATCTGGACTTTTAAAAGACACCTGCACAACTCCTTTGAAACTACTGATGTGGAGACTCAGGATGTTCTTTTAAAAAGGATGTGGCGTTCTTTTATTTTATGGCAATAACAAAGTAAAATTTCATTAAAATAATACACAAGCTAAAGACAATTTCAAGTAAAAAGAAAAATAATGGCAAACTGAGAATCTAGAAAATATTTTTAAAATTTCCCATCTGGATACTAAAGTTAACAATATGTACCCAAGTAGATGAAATCTCAGCTGTGGTTGTCCACAAAATACCAACATAAAGATGGAAAACTGTGTTGTGTTGTTAAGTGTATCGTGCTAACAGCTAACAAAGGGCCAGCTGCAATGCTCTTGCTGAGAATATGGGGAAAAACCTGTCAGAATCCTCGTAACGTAGCACAGCTTGTCATCAGGGACTCTCTCACTCTCCCAAGAGGCTGGCTTTCCACCCGCTCAGCAAAGACAAATCTGCCTCCCCCGTGTGCCTTCCTGCAGATCGCCCGGAGCTCTGCAAAGCCCGGCTCCATCACTCGACTCTTCATGAATGGTCTGTACTTTGCTGTGGTTTTAAGCCTGTAACACTCAACTGACACAATTCTGTGGAACTGCCCTCATCTCTGGTGCACGGGTACATCTGAAAGGCCAGTAGTTTTGGCAACATTCATGGGATCGGCACGTAAAAATGATGGCAGTTTAAAACATTCACCCACACACCATCGTTTGCTCCAGCTCCTCCCCAGGCTTCACGGCACAGCAGCTCATAGAAAATCAAGTGGCTTCACCCACTTGAGGGGAAGGTCAGGGAGCTTTGTTTAGGCAGCCTTCAGCACCGGGTTACATTAAACTGCCCACCTTCACTCTGAAGTGTCACCAGTGCCACTGCAGAACCAGTAAAGCCCAGCAGAGACACAGGAACGGGCAGCTGAGAGCACCAAACACTGAAACCACTCCAAACTCATGTCTGACTGTGGCCATGCAGAGATGTCACAGAAACAGAGCAAAAAGGCTTTGAACACCTCGTAACTACACGATAGCGTAATTGTTGTTACAGAACGGGCTCTGGTTTTGATCAGCTTTATTATTTGAAATCAAGCTCCGTTGTGATAGACATTGAACATACACATAGCAAGATACAGCTCTTGCCTCACACAACATTGTGCACACACACTATAGTTATGTATATCGTGGGGTACGTACCATAACACACATTCTTGCGTATTAGCGAGAAAGAATATGCTATTTAATAAGTGCGCACAAAAGACTGCAAGAAGAAAAATAGAGGTAGAAGGCTGAGAAGTGGTAGAACACTACATGTAATTATCAGTGCCAGTTCATTAGCCTATTACCAGACCACCACCACGCTCCGCTGAGCATGGAAAAGGGCTTGCAGACCAGAATGACGGGATTCCTTACTGCATCTGCTCAGCGCAACCCGTACGGCAGCAGCTCGGCTATGATTACATGCATCCGAGCTTGTTTTTCACAGTATCTGTCTTCACAGCACATATTCACAGAGTTATTTAATACACTCTCCACTCTTACCCTCAGCCCTGCTTTCCACTGCACAACAGTCACCAGCTCTATGTACGGAATTTTTATTTCCATCAATGGAATGTATGAAAGGAATATAAACTAGGCCATAAAGAACCACAACGTTGCTTAGAGACAAAAGTCTTGCTCAGGGTGCAGAGCTTTCATTAGAGGGAGCAGGAAGTGCAAACATGATGTCAGAGTTACAGAGATTATCTGTATAAATTGTGTTATCATTTAGCCCAAACAAACAGTGCGGAAAGGCTCACCCCCTCCCTTTGAAGACAATGAATAGTTACTAAGTTTGACTTCTAATGAAAGCCGTTTTCAGTAAAATGCAAGATATGAACAACAGTTGGTCCAGAAATGAAAATCTGTTGTAACAGCCAAAAGTCAAAGGCAGCTATAAATACAGACCTTAATCTTTTCAAGAGTCCCTTAACGAAGTCTATAAAACTGATTACATCTTCAGGCCTAACTCAAGTGCAAATTCTTACTCAGAAATAAGTAACAGCTCTGCAAGTATTACTTAGAGACCAGTATGGGAACAAAGAACGGGAATAAACAGTACTGGTTTGAAACCTACCATGGCGGAATAGGAATTACACTGCATTTAGAATAAACAATTAATGAGACAGCAGAAGCCTTCGCTACTTGTCCATTTTTCTGAGGGTGAAACAATTTCCAGAAGCGGTCAGAGCAGGATAAAGAAACACTGCATCATTCCTTTTAACACAACAGAAATGCTCTTTGATTATTTAAAAGCCAATTGCAAAGATCTGTCTTCAAAACCTCCTATTGGAGGTTTAATAGCAAAGAGGTGCAAGTACACTTACCAGCAACACTACAGTAAAGTAGAGACTTTTGTTTTAACAAAATCTATATTTATACGATTACATTTCCTATGGTTGAGGGCAGCTGTAATTAATGGATTTCCCTCCTTCCCCTAATGCAGTCATTTGTCAATTTAAACACAGAATGTCCAATCAATTTTGATGTATTTAGTAAGCAATTTGTCAAAGAGTACTGCATACCAGTTAATATATTAATTCTTGTCATTGGCCTGCTTCTGACAACTGCAGGTCTTCTCCAGAAAATTGGTCCTGATGAGCCAAAACTCTTGCCTGGAATGTGAAGGTGCCATTTCCAGAGCCATTTTATTCAATACCTTTTTGGGGCCATTTTTGGTCTGATTTCAAGTAGCTTTCATTAATTGTCCACGTTTCAGGTAACTCAACTACAGTCCATTCCTCCCGTGCAATGACAAAGTAAATTTGAAGAGGAGGGGTAAGGAAGAAAGGAAGAAGGAGGAACTGAGGAGGTAAGACTTTCTGCCGTTCTGCCAAGTTACCTGTTCTCATTGCGATTCCAATCTGTACCACGCACACGTCTGCATGAAACGGGCAAAAATGGAAAGTACGGAAGTCAAAGGAAACAAGGGTTAAGTCAGTCAAATATTTAAGACTTTGGGTTATGGCAACAGACAGAAAAAAATCCAAACACAAGCAGGTGATTGCCATGGACATAAAAAGCACGTTTTAACAGTGTGCCTCAAGAAGGCATGTTCATTCCTGAGTACTGAACAGCAGGAAGCGAGTAGCACTGCAAGAATATCTAATGATGAATCTTGGCAATTCTCTGAAGAAAGCCAAGTCCTTTACACTGCAAATTCCTGTGGACACAAGAAACCTGCCTGTGTCCACAGTGCCTCGCACAGCTCTCCTCCCTCCGCCAGGGCTGCCACAGCAGGTGATGGCATCTACGTTATAGGGAAAACAACTATGAAGAATAAAATGTGACTACATTTCCTTCCTCTGTTGTGATTAGATTTAAAAACTGCTCAGGAGACAGGGAAATAGAGGGAATACTAGAGACACAAATAAAATAAAATCTTACACATTAACCTGGGAAGGGTATGAGAGAAACTTCTAGCACTCAGCACTGAAGACCTGAGGACTGTAATACAACCAGGGCTTTGCAGGATGAAGTCTGATGAAAACCAGAGTAAGTCCGGCATCTCCTCCGTCAGAAGGTGAGGAGATTCTTGGGACTGGCTATTTCGACTCTGACCAGCCGCAAAAAGCCTGAAAGAGTTAGGAGCAGAACACGGACACTTCCTGCAGGACAGCAGGTTGTGGAATTTAACATGTAAGTTCACTTCCAAGCCATGAACTTACAGAAAGGTCCAAATCTCACACTCCCCACTGTCTCACCAGCAGCTGTGGCCGTGATAAAGCACTCAGGTAGATGTGAGCTGCAGACTCTGATCCAGGTTTCTGCAGCAGATGTCGCAGATGACCTCAAAGCAATGAAACATCTGTGCTAATCCACTTACAAATACCCTTGGGATAAAGGTCTTGGACACTTGTTGTACAAAATATTTCTTCAAACAATGGTTCCTTGTTACTTCCTTATTAGCTGTGACTATAACCAGGATCCTTTACAAATATTAAAAGCGGAACTACGCCCGAGTAACTAAATGCAGTATTTTTAGAATATTCTCTTTTTATCCCAAGAACTTGCTGGCCTACTTGATACTTTTCAGAGACTAAGGAAGATTTTGGTCCTATGTTTTGGCATCAAGCTGCATATTTATGAAAACCCGCAGAGTATAAGCCCTCTAACCAGACTGCCAGACGTTTCATTGTTCCGTCCGTCTGCTGACAGAGGTACTCTGTGCTAAAAAGCACACTGAGTATTTTTCAATGACCCAGGGGGCAAAGGTCACTTATTATAAATGGATAATGAGACCTAATGCAATGTTCTGAGTGTGGACAAAGAAAGGGTCTATCCATACCCCCTTGTGACTTGGTCATTCAGGCTTTTATTTCCCCTGCACACTTAATGGAGCCAAACAATTGGCAGAAATGCTATACAGAAACGGAGAGAAACTGCTGTATTCTACCTCTGATAGACAGATACAAATAGTGACCCTGAAACGGCGCCAGAACTCCTCTTACCACTAACGTGGCAGACAGATGTAACATTCACCCTAAACCCCTATTTAGCCATTTGCTGGCAATTAAACTTACTGACGGAAGCGATAGCACATCAAACCACAGGCTTCAGCTAATGTCAGCCCATTACAGGGCTGCAGGTAAGCGGGGACAGATAACTTTGTTTTAGCGTGGATTTAATAGGGGGAGAGCTAACAGGTGTCTTGGGCTCTTTTGTGTCAATCCTGGTTTGACTCCATTTTTTCTGAACCTTCATCGAGTAGCCTCCGATAGCATAAATCCAGAAGACAAATAAAACTTCAAGGAAGATCAGACATGCACAAATTTCTCTGCTAATGCCATTTTTACTGTGTTCTCTGGATTCCTTGTGTTTAATGTTTATTATTCTATTTTTCTTTACATTCCACACCCATCTTAATGAATACCTATTATGTGAATTAAAATCTGAATTAGAATTCTTCATTGTGACTCAAATAATACAAAGTCATTATTTTGTGGAATTTAGTTACCACTCAAAAACTCCCCTCTGAAACCATTTGAAATGCCTAATATTTGAGCTGTTTAAGAAATACAGAGAGTGAACCACATCCATCCCTGATTTCAGTATAAGGGATAAATGTGATCTGTGTATATAAGCATTGATGTTCAGAGAAAGGCTTTTGGTCAGACCATATCTCTGCAATACATTGCTTTTAATTTCAACAGAAAATAAAAAGCAACAAACTACTTTTACAAAGTGTCCAAAATTCTCCAGACAGCATTCTGTGCTCTTGGACTCACCATGCAACAACTGCACACTACGTCCATTAGTTTATATATTTATACACTTGATAGGATGCAGGGGAAATAGCTGAAAGCAATACGGATGATAAAGACATCTAGAACTAGAGCTGAGAATCTGGGGAGTCCGAGGAGGGAGGAAGAAACCTGGCCCAAAAAGGCAAGCTGTCAAGCTAAATGTAACTTCCTGAAATATTGCAGTTGCTGTGAATAAGCCTTTTCGCCTTTTTAACCTCCTTATTATAAAACTTATTTAATGTCATCATCAGCAACTGGTACATAAACAATGGATTGAAATAAAAATATCAAAATGAATTATCAGCAACATAAGCAGACTATGTGGCAGCAGTTACCTTAAACTACAACATGAAATTAGACCTATGCTCTATAGTCAATAGTGTCTATTAAAGGCTTTGATATAAATTACAAATGAATTTGTTGATCCGATTGTACTCGATGCTTCAAAATATTTATATGAAAATTTAAATATAGGCTTGTACACCTAATTCTAGAGATGATCCTCTGAAAATAGTGATCTGGATTCCTATAGTAATATATTATACAACCAAAATACATCCGTGCAATGACCTTTTACCACAAAGTACAAGACCCATACCTATAAGTGAAAGTAAAAAACCAGAGGAATCTAGCATAAGATTCTAGCTAAAAGGCACACCTAACACAGTGTTGTGTGCTAGTAATTACTTTTTCATATTCTTTTCTACCTTTTGAGTTTTCTTCCCTTTTCTATGCAGCGTGGAAAAAGGAAGACCCTAACCTTGTAGGTTCCCAGGACATTTTGAGCTCTGAGCCCAACCATAGATGGACAGGTAGAAGCAGCAAATGGAATCTGGCGCCGACGTCGCTTTTACCAGTGGCGTTCAGATACACTGCTTTTTGGCCCAGA
>JAOTQQ010000006.1:5771754-5796640 GCA_026546715.1 Gallinago undulata | reverse complement strand
TTCCCTTGTGAAACTTTGACTGCTTTATCACTTTGATCTTGACTACAGCCTAAATAAAAAAGAGAGACTTGCTACTCGGTGTTAATAATTCTTGTAATTCTTCTCTTTTTTGAACTTTAGAAGTAAAAAGTAATATAAATACTCAACAATATAAAATACATGGGTTTATGTATATGTAATATACATATACCATATAACTATAGATATAGAAATATTTTGGAATATACAATGCCAGGCATATTGGCTCCCTGTGAGCAACGTGGCTGGATGAGAGGCAGGACGAGGCAGGTGGGCAGCCATCCCTGAAGTGATGCCAAGGCTCCCACGGGAAGCAGCTGTCTGAGACTTTGGCTGGAAGTAGTCCAGCAATCAGGAGTTCCAGAGGAAAGGGAAAATGCAACGCACTCACTTGTCACTGAGTACTGAATTCACGAGAGGAAATAGCTAAAAAGCACGAGAAGAAATGAAGTGAAGAAACCCTGAAGACTTTAGGGGATCTAGTGGGTCACACTTGCAAGACCTGCCAAGCACTCGTGTTTTGGCTATGAGAGCCTCACAACTTTGATTCGTGTCAAAAAACTACTTTTTCTACTCTACCATTGCAAATATAGTTGGTTACATGAAGCCTTATTCTGGGGTAGAACGTGTATTGAAACAAACACAGGTTGAAAAAACAACTCAGAAAGGCACAGTCAGCTTTAAAAAAAAAAAAAAGCAAGACAAGACAAAAAGTTGTCAGCTACTTACAGCCAGCAAGAAGATACTGGTAGTACTGTACGGCGTCTGCAGCCAGGAGCAGTGGATGGTTTGCATTAAATGGTGGTTGGAGCTCATTCCACTGAGGAGTTCTGAGGTAAAACACAAGACTATTAATATTTAAACTAATACAGAGAATGTAAATCAGTGTTTCTGTCATCACATGTAATTATCTATACAAGCTCAGAAAATGTTTGTAATTATTTAAATTAGCTTGTTCAAACACTGCAGTACACCACAGGCAGTCGAGCAGCAGGACCAAATCGCGCAGATTGCGAGGCAAAGACAATACTTGTTTGTTGACTGCAGCGTGGATTGCGCAAAAAAAAAAAGAAGATGAAGGCGGTTTAGATTAAGTTGGTAAATTCGTTTAGGACCGTTGTATGTCATGCTGACGTTACATAAACACACAACAGAAACTGGGGAACTTTTTTGTTCTGTTAACTAGCATTGCTTCGATATTGTAAAGTCATTGAGCATTTACAAACTGTGAAAATAAAGCTGTGTAAAGTTATGGGCTATTGATCCAATTAGAATTTTCAATTCCATTACAACCTACTCATTTCAACAATAATGGTCTAGAAGTCTGCGTTGTAATTTTAATTAGGGTGGGCCATTCCTAAATAGCTTGGTAAATCAAGTATTGATCAATCTAGTCCAGCCATAAGCAGCACTAAGGAATATAGGAGACAAGAAAAATCGATAGAAAAGTATTTTAAAACGTCAAAAGCACTGACAACACTTTCTCATCAATTTTTGTTTACTTTCTTCCACATGTCAGGAATAATTTCTTCAACTGTCTTCAGAAATGCTACCTTCAGCTACTTACGGGATAACTTGTTTAATAGTTTGCAATGCTTCACTGTGGAAATCTTGCCCATGTCCCACGGCAGAATTCTGTACTTTAACACTATTAAAATAATTGTTTCTAGTCCTTATGTAAAAAGCTAAATTACAATCTGATAATTTAAAATCACTAATTGATAAGGATCTCTACTGATCCGTTGACATGTCCATGTAGCTCTATGCCTATAGAAGTATTTAAATGGTTTTCATACATGTTCTATTCAAACATACAAGAAGGCAGGCTTGAATGTGCTACCCAGAGTCCTCTCTTTCAATGAAAAACTTTAAGAGTCTTAAAGATAAACTTTAAGATAAAAATATGGGTGAAAATCATGATGCAGTTCATTCACCCCTTCCAAAAAAAAAAAAAAAAAAGCTCACAATGGTTTCCTGGACAAAAAGAAGAAGAAAAAGGAATAAGGTACCTAACCAACGTCCAGCTGGCTCTCGGGCATGTCAGCATTTCCAAAGGTGTGTCATCACTTATCTTTGGAGCCGTGCTGAGCGGCCGTGGTTCCAGTACGTGCTCCACCAGGCTACCGTAACAACTGATAATATACAACGACTCCACCACAAACTGTTTTGATTGATCTGTTTGCAAGAAGAAAGAAAAACTTATTGCAGTAGCACAGCAGAAACGGAAAAAATGCTTACAGAAACAGCAGACTCCGTATACTCGTAAGTCTCTTGCTTTTATGCGCTTGCAGTCAAAAATACAAATTAGAAGTGGAAAGGCTGGAGAGACAAAAGAAAATAGTACAAAGCACACAATTTTCCCCTTGTTTCCAAAAAATACAAATATCTCACCTAAGAGAAGGTGGAACAGAGTTTCCCACCACGCTGTGTTCAGGTAATTACACACAACACAAAGCATCTCACCTCTACTCACAGCTTTTTCAATGACACTTCACACACTATCTTTGGACTGAACTATCAACATTTGCTTTCTGGCATTACAACATAATAAAAGATCAATTATTTATTTCACTAATTTAAATTTCTTGTAAATTGTCCTAAAAGCATCTGAATCATGTTCCCAAAAATCTCTGTTGTCACTGTGTTTAAGGAACAAAATCTACAGATAAGCACCATCTGCTCAGAAGTTTTCACAAAGTGAGAAAATAAACCAGAGAATTTAATTAAAAAAAAAAAAATTAAAAACCCAGATAATTAAATTCAAATAAATTTAAATTTATTTTTGTAATATACCAACCTTTTTCTCTTTTCAGACCAGGATTGTTTGCAAACCATGACCTTGATGATCCAAAGACTGCAGCAACACAGAACTCTCCTCCCACAGACTTACTGGGTGAAATCTGTGGAGCGGGTTTGGATTTGCTTAAAGAAAGAACGAAATAAAATTATGAAAGTTAATTCTCAAAAATTAAGATGTCCCTTGCTTAATAGCCATTCTAAGATATTAATTCAGAAGTGGTGAATATCTGCAGTTCCTGTAAGATTTAGCAGGATTTACAGATGCTTAGTGTTTCTTCATAATAGGTCCCAAATTCCCCTTGATCACTGAACTCATTAACTTGAAGAACACACTGGTTCATAATGGAGAATTAGTTGGACTGTTTAAAAGACCCAATATTGGATATTTGCATTCAGTAGAAACAACTTCCGAAGTGAATACAAACATTTATAATCGTAAGTCCTTTGGGAATGAAAATACAGATTCAGGGTCAGTCATTCTCTGGTATTTTCTTGTGTTTTCAAAAGAAAGTGACAAACAAACTCAGACTGTTACAGTGATAACTCAGCACAGCCCTGAAGCCTTTGCAACCAGGAGGACGTATGTGACATGGCCAAAGGGTAAGAGGGAAGAACATGCGGAGGATACAAGGAAAGGGAAACAACGCATACATTCATGAGCTACGGGTTAAAACAAATCAGTAATTATATCATGTAAAAAGAGATTGAGATACATTCTCCTCTGAAACACCCCAATGTGCATGTAGCAGATACAGTGGTTGATGATTACGTTTCATGGAAACACCATTTAGTGTTCCTCCTTACAGGAATCTGACGATACGTAACATTATGCTTTGTATAAACTCATAACTATTCACAGCATTGCCCATTTCCTCAATTCTTTAAAGCAGGATTTCACCCTTTCCTTATGAGGAAAGCCGTTTGAGAAGTTCATGCAAGATCTCTCCTTCTCCACGTTGCTTTTTTTTTTTCAGTCTTTTTAATTAGCAATTGGATTATTTTATATTATTTTGTATTTCCCTCTCTACTATATTTTACTGCTCCCTTCTCTTGCTACTCTCCCTCCTTCCTTTTTTTCTTCCACTAATTTCTTGTTCCACATTAAACCAGCCTATGATTACACCATCACATGAATTTGGTCAGTTTTAAGTAATGATCTTCTAGTTCTGAGAAGATTGTGTGCAAACAAATTATTGTGAGTATTATGATGGAATTAAGCAGCAGAAAAAATATTTTAAAACAGCAGAAAGCAATCCAAACACTATGCATAATTATAATGGCACTTAATTCATACTACTTTTTTGTTGTTGTTGTTAATGGAAAATTACTTGTATAGAGGTGAAGTAGTTCAACAGAATGAACCAATAGGGATATTAAAGCAAGAAGAGATTATGGATCAACATAATAAAATAAGTAAAAATAAACTAAGAAAAGCAAGTTAAACTAAAATTATTCTACAAACTGGTCTTCTCTAAAGCTCCTGCACCTGGCTGCAGAGGCTGCACCTCTCCAAAGACCTGTGTCTTGGTCCCTTACAGCTCAGTCCTGATCTTGCTGAAATACATGGCAAAACTCGCACTGATCTCACTTAATTTCCTTCCAATGACAAGGAACCTGTAGGAAGTGACGTGGAAAATACAACATACAGTTAAAAACATATAGCCTCCATCATTACTGTCATGCAACTTGAAACATTTAAAATTGCCTTCAACTTGAAGTCACCTAAAGCAGCAAATACTTTTTGTGTAGCGTTACCAGAAATGAGGTCACTTATGAAAATGGACGAAAAAACATTGACACTGTATTTTCAGTCACATTTCTGAAAGGGATTTACAGAAAGTACATCTGAGCTTCCCAACACCTCGTGCAGTATTACTGCACCAGGTCTACAGCTGGACTCACTAAAGCACAGAGGCGCTGGGGTACCTGCCATAAATCCCACACATGGCAAGCCTGTGGGCATACATTTCATTTTGAAGAAAAAAAAAAAAAAAAAAAAAGAAAAAAGGAATAAGACCTTTCAAAAGGAATTCCATCACACTGACCAGAGTCAATGGAAAGATTCAGACAAACTTTCATGGACTTAGATGAGTCCTGAAGCTCTCATGCATACAGGACAATCTAAAACGTCCCAAAAGAGCAATTGCAATTTATAGTCAGTAACTGATATCGAACAACCACAAAGCAATTAATATGCAACTGTTAGAACTGGGTCAGAAATCTGTGTTCCAAAAAGTTCCTGACTATAAATATATTACCTTGTTCACAGTGGCAATGGCACTTCACAATCTTAGAATATTTAAAGTGATATTAACATATTAAGTATTTATTATTTGCTCAGAAAAATTCAGAAATATTTCTTTCACTTTGAAATAGTCATCTGTCACAGAATCAGTATTTTTAACCATTTCTGTAACAAACTGTGTATCGGTAACTACTTTCAGCTCACACCTTCCAAATATTCATATGCTAATATTCCTTCAAAAATGAAAATATAAATCTATATATTAGTCTTGTTACTTATTGATCTACATTTCAATCAAAAAATGATTGTTTTTAATATAAAACAAGACTGATCAGAAGGAGAGTGTTACCCATCAATCTGTACAAAGCAAACTACGAGTCCAGATATGACTCAGCCATATCCACATCCTCTTATATACTCTTGAGAAGAACATCTTTCTACACTATCTTAATATTCTGAATTTTTACTCAATGTAATCTGGGGTTATTAAAGTAATTTAAAATGGAAAAAGAATTGGTAACAAATATTCTCAACTACAAGCTGGAGTAAACATCTACAGAGACATAATTGATTTCAATTTCTTTGAGTCTCTAAGCAGAAGGGACTCTGGTACTCAAACAGCACATTTTTGCAGGGTTCTCCACACTCTTACGCTCAACCAAATACAGTTATAAACAACCTTAGAGGCAACGTTCTAAGCTACATTCTATTTACAACAAGTCTTTAAGATGTGCATCTTTCAAGACATGCATTTAAGTGTTGGTTTCAGTGCCAAAACATTTTCCCTTCAAGAACAATGTTTTGTAGACAGAGAGAGCAGACCTTGTAAAACACGATTACTCTTGTAGTTAAACCCAGTCCTGCTAAAAAATAAAGAAAAAAAAAAAAGACTAGTGCATGTATTCCTGAAAAAAACTGATGTCATCGAGTCTATTCTGAAAACTATTGTAACTAAGGAATCTTTCATTTTACCACCATTTTACTTTAACCCTGAGTTTTCATCAATACATTCCAACTCAAACTTCTTTCCTTCAGTAAACCTCAAAAGCCCAGTTATTTTCAGTAACAGTAATGCCATTAGAAAAATATATTTTCATGTCATTTTGATATTTTAGCAACTTGGAAACTATAAATCCTCATTATTATGTAGATGCAAACACCCTCTCAGCTTTATAAATGATAACAAAACAATAATGTTGAAGGAAGGTGGTGAATGACTTGTTTCTGCTCTGAACTCTTGCTCTTTACTTGCTCTTGGCCTGTCAGCACTTCGTAAATTATTCCAAGAACTGAAATTAAGGCACATTTGGCCTCACTTTTAAAAACATTCAATTTAAAAGAATCTTCACAATGTACTAACTTTCAAAAGATTGTACCATATTTTTACTGAAAGGGGTTGCGATGAAGGTAGAAGTCCAGGCTGTTGGAAATCAACACTAGAAAGAAGAAAGTGAAGCTAATGGGACCCAAACGTTCAGCCTTATAATTTCCATTTTCCGCATTAGAAACAACAGCACTATATTTAAGACATAAGGAGGATAAAAAGGGAGTGTATTTTTTCCTGTCTGGGTCTACCCGACTGTGTAACTACACTGAGAATTCAGTGAGACACAGCAGTATTTTTATCCCACTTGTATCTGTGCAGAAACCTACAGCAGGAGTACAAGAGTAATAAAAAAACCTTTCAGTGACACAGTTCTTGTTCTGCTATAAATTTAACAAGAGCTGTGCCTTGACTGAAGACCATGTTCATGCCACCTCAGTTACCAACAGCTGACATTCACCTACCCCAGCTGACGTCAATGACTGCCACCTACTAAAAGTGAAGTTAATCCCAAACTCCAGCTAAACACCACACTATTTGGGGATATTTGTGTTTCTGATAATAATTAACTTCTTCAACATGATATTGTAGGATTATTTGCATTTTAGATGCAGAAGCTCTGAGACGTAGATGTACACACGTCCAATGGAAAACATACATGAGCATTTTCTACTGATATAGCACAAAAAGCGATGACAGCAAACTAAGGAAAAAAAAAATTAAGACATCACTTTGTCAGATCTTAACAAGAAATGAAGGGAACTCATCAAGAGCATGCAAGTTCTTTCATGGTGACAGCACTGTGAGAAAAGATGAAGAGTTACTGAAACCACTCAGTGCCACCACTTGTTGACTTTCGTAACAACTTTAACTCTGCCATAATCTCTGGAAATATATTGTTAGCTCTTTCAAAAAGCATAACTAACAACAATATCTTAACTTGTTATTATTATTTATTTTTCTACTTTATGTAAGAAAAAAGTAATAAGCATTAATACCATTAAAATATTTTGAAAACCACAAGCAACTATGACAACCAGGGGCTAAGCAGTGCAGTGATAGAGTGTTCCTCAAAGGGCTTTATCTTCATACTCAAACAAGTGACATGACTTGAAAAAAATACAGAAATTGCATCTATATGATATGAAGGAACTGCTTTACAAATTCTAATATTATCAATCAAATAGATAAGAGTCTGCAAAGATTGAGAATCACATTGGTTTTATATTCCTAACGTATAGGCTTCAAATACACCAGATTCATAAAACTGAAAAGCACTTATCCACAACCCCATGGCTAAACTCACTGAGATGGCAACATATATGATTCCTGAGGTAAAAGTTCTATCTATACTACATAACAGCAACAAGAGTATCAGGAGAAAAATGCATGAAATTTACAATTATACAAAAGCGCATCCATCTCAAAATACGTACATTTTAATTAATTTATCATTGTGCCTAAAACAAGAAAACAAAAACATATTTCCAGTTGTCAAATCATGAATAAAGCAAGAAAAAGCAAGAAAAGAAATGGTAGGTTCCTTTATTCACCAGGCAGTAAGCTGTCAAATCGCCATTCATTTTGTTTACATAATTTTAGGTCTCATTAAGACCTTAATGGAAACAACATGATTTCTTCCCCCACCCAAAGCATGTTTTTTATCCTAATTTCTCTGTAGGCTAGTAAAGACCATATTTTTTTGAGCTAGCACTGGCATTAAACTAACCACAAAAGAGTCTTGTGAAAGACAGGCAACAATTTTTGAGTCTATTTCATATATTCCCCTCTTTAATCTAGGCCTTTTAATCTTGCCTCAATCTAAAATCATTTCTGGCTGACAAGCGTCTCTGCCGCTTCATGCAGGGGGTGACTGAAACAGCCATTTCCTAAGACAATCCACTCTCAAAACTCTTCTTCCAGAGCCTTTTCAGTTCTTAGATCACCATTAGACGGACTATTTCGGTGCAATGGAAACTGCACTTAGGAATAGTTCTTAGGAACAGGAGTACTTCAGTGACCCGGTATCCTCTAGGAATAAGGAAATGTCACCTTTCCTTTAGTGTCATATTTAGTGCCTTTGCTTTTCCTGTCTTTGGTGCCATCATCTGCTGTCCTCGGCCACTCTCGTCAGAGCTGGGTATCCTAATGAAGCTCTTAGGAAGCTCTTTCTGCTGCAGAGAGTATTTTGACAGAGACATGGAGGGGTGATGCATGTGGAAAGCACACCTAGTAGTAGAAACAAGAGCCACGTACAAATATTCTAACACACTGATCGAGATAGCTAACAAGTATCCTTAGCTAAACTCAAAAAAAAACCCCAAACCAACCAAGCCCCTTAAAAAATTCCCAACCTGAAAACAGAAACTTTTAAAATTTTCTAAGGAGGTTGTAAAATGCTCAAGCTTCTTCTGTTCTTGTTGCCTAAAACTTCAACCACCTAACAACCCCCATCTCATATTAAAAAGGAGGCTGGAAGTTCGGTAGCACTGTTTGAATCCCAAACCAAGCTCCAACACAGGGAAACTTGGTAAAACTTGTTTTTCCTTTTCTCTCTATTTCTCTAATATGCCACAATTTTACATATTGAAACCAAACCCCTTATTGTTTCAAATATCCTGACTTTAATGGATCTGTGGTTTTTGCAGTGCCCATTTTGCTTCGTCTCTCTCACTGCAGTACTTTGCTCTCTACTCACTGCTAATCTGACTTATTTTGGAGAGGTCATCATTGATGTTTTCTGTCCGTAAGGACCTCAGTGCTACAGTAATAAAGGAAGCTATAGAGAAAAATAGTAAGAGGATTGTTTTGGGAAGATATTGAAATAATTTTTGCCCATTGGGAAATAATTTATTTTTTCAACTTCTCTGCTACTTAAAAATTAAATGCCCACTCACAGGTTAAAAAAAAAAAGAAAAAAAAAAAGGAATGCATTTCTTTGACAATGCTTGATGGTGAACACACATCCATAGTTTAAAAGTGAAATTATGCAGTGCTTCCACCTATGGATCAGCCATGCAAGTAAACAAATTAAGAAAAAAATTAATCCAAAATTAAAAAGTTTAAGCACAGAGTTATTTTCAGTGAGGACAGCAAATGAATTATAGGCATGCTGGGTTTGAAGTGGGAACTCACCATGGAGCTTTTATGGAAAAACATCCTGCTCCAAACAGGTAAGGTCTTCACGTAAAGGGGAAAAATGCACAGAAATTAGATGAAAAACTCAATTACCAACAAGTACACTGTATATCGTGCTATTAAGATTTATGCAGAAGGTAAACAAAATAATTTTTTATAACTGTTCATGATGCCCTGAAAGAGATGTAGACCTGTAATGTACCCGGCATGCGGACGCTCGCAGCCGGAGCTGCTCGGGTGCCAGGTCCCACTGCCAGCACAAGTCCCCCTGGCAGCAGGAGGTGACAGGACAGGCGCTTGGAACAGGACTGAGGTGACAAACGTAACGCCTCCGCTGCAAGCAGGCTTTAGTCAGACACAGTTTAGGCCTCCTACCTGAAATCTCCCGACAAATCTGAGGCAAAAGCAGTCCAGTGCCTTAAACAGACATTGAAGTCAAAATGTATAGAAAAATTAGTATCAACAAATATGTGGGTGTTCTCCATGAAACACTGAAGGTCTGAGTGGGGCAGTTTGGCAAATTTACCGAAAGGAGGCGAGTCTTAAGGAAAAGCAACGACAGGTACAAGCACCACCTTCTAGAGAAAATTACTCAGCCCTTTTCCTAGGACAGAAACACACTATTAAATGAAAAATCTTCAGCAACTGTAGGACCCAGCAATCTGATTCCGCCTCTTCCAAGATTGCACGGAATGCAGGAAAGAGAACCCTAATTTATTCCAAATGAATTTGATGTTAAAAATCACCTGGTTTCGAGCTTAATGATTTTGGCCACTCAAAATTTATCTACACTATCGTTTCCTTTTCTTGTTGCTGTTCAAGTATTTCGCCTAGAGTTTTTAAAGGGGCATCACATAATATTAATTTTAGTGCATTTTTAATGGGTAACTCCCTTATTCTTTACATCCCCCCTGAAAAAGCCATTGCCATACTGGTATTTGCATGAAATCTGAAAAGGAGGAACAGGAGTTAAATTCAGAGCTACTCAAGGCTTCTTTGATTCTCATTTGGGATGTAATATCATCCACAAAATTGCTGAATAATTGATTTTGTAAATGCCAATGTGTCATTTTTCTTTTTATATTCTTAGTCAGCGGTAAACTCTGCCTAGTAAGTGAAATATTCTCAGGTGATGAACCAACAGAAAAGGTCTATCAGAGAAATATGTATAAAGCACTCAGCCATACGCCTACATAATTAAATGCGTACCAGCTGGATTAAAAAGAATTCTGTGAACTAAATTTGACACGAGCACAACATCAAAGAACGAAGACAAAAACTTTTAGGCAAAAGTGCAACTTAAGACACACATTCTTTGACATGCAAAAATATAAAAATGTCATAAAGAATAAAATATTGCAGGAAAAAAACCCTATTTTTTTGTTATTAATACAGGCCAAAACACATATTGAAGATTTTTGGAACTCTGTATAACAGACTAGCCTTAACTGTTTGTATTTAAATAAATAAATGGTTAACACTTTAGGGGAGAGAACTCATTTGGTAGAACCAGCTGCCTTTCTAAAGACATATCATCTTGGAATAGTGATAAAGCCCAATTAAATTGTATGAAGGGTATGAATTTTATAATATTCTATACAGACAACACATTCAGTCTCTCAGTCGAAGACCATTCTAATAGCACGAGAGATTACCCAAGAGCTATTGCACTGTTTAAATATTCCATGGAAAGCTAACTCTTCTGCATACCCCATAGCCAATATAATGTAAAGCCTAGAACATCACTGGAGAGTGGTCAAATCTGACTGGGAGCTCAGAATTTCTAAATTATGTGTATTTTTTTTTTCCCCTTCCCTGCCTCAGTTTCTCTCTCTGCAAAAAGCAGGCAACTGACATTTACCTGAACACAGCCATTTACCTGACAACATAGGCTTTTTTTTTTCCCCACAACCTACTTTGTACTTGCAAATTAACAAATTCTATTTTAATTACAAATTGGCCTAGGTAGGTAACATGCTTCAAAGGAAGGTTTTGTTTGTTTTTAACATGGATACAAAATCTTGTATCATGAAGAAATGTAATTTCACTTTCAAAGACTAGAGTTGCATCTTAATAAAAAGCCTTCAGTGTGAGAGAGACAATTTATAGCAGTTCTTTTACAATGACCATTTTTTCCCCTATGATATTTATATAAGCAATTGTTTTTCACTCTTTCTTCACATAATATGGATGGTATGCTAATTGAGAGAGAATGTACATATTACAGGATAACCCAACCTTGAAAAGACAGCACCAGATGGCCCCGCTCGGTGACAGTACCGCAGCAATGCCAAGGCAAAAAACTCACTGAGGTTCCCTCTTCTCATCGCTAGTGAGAAATTCCAAAGGAAAATTATGGAATAAACATGTTTTATGATTCAAAATTCCAACCGAATTTTCTTAATTTCTTAGCTGATTTTGAGTTTTGGCAAATTGAAAACTGAAACATTCTTTGATTTTGTGATATTGTATTTAAGAAAAACTATTTAAATTTTTAATAAGTGTGCAATACCCACTTATTCTCATCTTCATCACTACATGCTGCCATAGCGAGAATCCTTTCATAAATAGTGACAACTGAACAAAATTTAGTGCAAATAACTGTATTTCACATCAATTACAAATCATTACAGTAGTTGCTCTACTACCAAAATGTATTTTAAAAGCTAAAGGTGACATAAAACAGATCTGAGAAATCTCTGACTTCAGGAAAGCTGACCTATCATACTGAAATCTTTAGCTGTACTTTCATTTCTTTCTTTACTTTCTTAGTTACTTTTCCTACTGTGACATCATGACTTTGCACTCCTTATTTCTGTTTGTGTCAGTAGTAGAACCTGGAATAAATGAAGCTCTCTGAGTCAAAGTAAACCAAACAGCAGTGATTTTCAGTCCACATAAGCAATGAGAAACACTAAAATGATACAATTGCATCAGACACTTTACCTACTTTTCCCCTTCCTTACTGGGGGTGGAATGAGGGATGGGATGAAGAATGGAGAGTTTCATGTTTAAAAACATATTATCGAAATCTTCTGGATGGAAAATAAAGTAAGGTTTATTTCTTTTCTTATAAGGTACATGGGATGTCTGTGTTTTGACAAGACCCAACTAATGCAGGTTACATCCTGGTGTTTCTCTAAAGCTATAATGAATTTGAGAATGAAGCATAATATAAATATAATGACCATATCCCTTGAGAAAGTTAAAACAAATGCTCCTGTCAGAGAATCCAACTTTTACAACAGTTTTTCTTTTGGGGAAGTTACTGCATCTTTTATTTCCCTCTTTCCTATTACAGCTCATCTGTCCCCCCACATTCTTACAAACTGGAAACTAACTACAACTATTTCCACAAACACAAGGAGCGCTTATAAAGCTATTGCAAAGCACAAAGCTGTCCTCTAACATATTCTGATTCACTGCCTTTTATAGACGGGCATGAGATGGATCATACAGTTCTTCCCATTTCAAATCTATAAGCTCTTTGTAAATGAGCAATGAATTAACCCATTCACCAGACTTGAGAAGGAATTCAGCATTAGTATTAAAATTTTGAGAGGGAAACTGAGGCACAGATATAGAAAGACTTATTAAATCTAGCTCTTTTACTGACTTACGTACCCCTAAATCTTTAAAACATAAGATGCTTCCTTCCTCATTAGTGTTAGAGCTCCTTTGGGAAAGCCTGTCTGCTCCTCAGAATGTGCTGACAGTACAAACTACAGGAAAGCAAGTCCATGGGATGACAAAATATAGGGATAAAAAAACCTTCATGAAGGTGCGGAAATTAATGAGATACTTAAAAAAGGAAGGGAAGAAACAGAGGGCAGGGAACAAGGAGATGATAGTGATGGCAAGAAGGGAGGTAATGCTCTGAGATACTTAGTGCTGAGAACGTAAATCGTATTCGGAATAAGAGAGTTTAATGACTGATCAGAAAACGTTCCAAAATACACAAGTTTGTATGAAAAAAAAGCAGCTGTGATGAACAGCGCAGAAACAAGACAACTCCAGATTCTGGTCTTTCATTCCCATAGGGCTACAGCAAACACTTTTAAAAAATTTACTGCCATTCCACCTGTCAAGTAAAATGACATGCTTTGCAGCTCTGCTGGAGACAAATGATATTAAGAGCACTGATCAGTCCTTTCAGTACCTGAAAAATATTTTGCTGTCTTGGATACTAGCAGAAAAAAAAACCCCAACTTGACTTTTTGGTTGATGAAACCTGCAAAACTTAATTAAGTTGTCTAGTATTAAAGAAGCTTCTCATACGTTAAAAGCAAATAAAACAGACAAAGCCAGAGCTGCTAATTATATGGTATTCTTTTGGTCTTGCTTTTTACTTTTAGAAACGCACTGCAGCAGATTAAATTTTTAATTCTTTAAAAGTAGCAACAACAGAAAAGGAATCTGCTTTGAGGGCCACTGAACAGCGACTGTAAAATCCAACCCATAGTGAGTTTGTCTCCTTTTCTGATCACTGCACAATCACAAGGTTAAGCAGCTGCTCCCGAAGAAGAGCCTTGTTTCCTCGGAGCAGTGCTTAAAGGTGCTGACCATGTAGGTGTAAATACATCTGTCTTTTGCCATTTGCAGTAATACACGCCTCCTACACTTCTCCGAGTGAGGCAGATGGTCCCTGTCCTGTCTAAATATTACACTGCACAGACTTACATTGCTATGTGTTTCTAGAAATATGAGGGCAGATGTTAAATATGTTAAACACACGCTTTGCCCCCTGGAGGTTTAAGTTAAGGCTGCTGTCTCAATTTGGTCATTTTAGGCATGCCAGGCTTCTTGGATCCTAGGCATTCCTCTGAAATCCCTGCTTTATAAATACAGCTTTTCATGTTAATTTTGTGTACTTTCATCAAATATTTTGGATGCAGAAGAAATGAAGGAAGCTCTCGGTTTCTCATTACACATCTACATGGGCTTGGTTGAGAATTATGATCCTCATTCATGAAAACTCTATTTACACAGCAGGGTATTTCCCATGACCATTGTTTTCCCCCCTTACATAAGCCTGACCAAATACTTTAAATTTAATTATTTTTTTAATTACACAAAATAATAGGACAAAGACAGTTTGTTAATAGTAAAAATTACTTAAGAAAACTATTAATATGAACACTGTGAATATGTTTAATATATTTAAGACTAAAACATTAAATAAACAATGCAGATTTATTACACTTGCAATAGTTGTAGAAAAGTTTGCTGTCACCACAGCATTAAGGAAACAGCCTTTGTAAAGGCCACTGCGTCAGCTACTGTTGTAAATCAAGTGCTTTTCTAAAAATTATCATCCTCACCATTGCTCCCATCACCATACTTCCCCTCGGCAGACCCTCAGCTTTTTTTTTTCCTTTCTATGGCTTGTCCCACCTAGTTCTAAGTGTCTATTCCATTTCTAGGAGTCTACCAACTCAGAATTACATTTCTGTCCTTCTCTGACTGTACTCTTTGAGTCACCTTTTTGATGGTTTCCCTCTTTCTGTGATTTCCTGCTCATCTCTATACACATTCACCTTGCTCTGATCCTTCCTACCTTCCTGTCCTCATCCAAGATCACACCTTCCTGTACTTTCAGATTTCACTCCATTGCTAGCACGATCTTTTCTCCTCACCTGTGTTTAAATTGTAAGCAGAAAAAAACCCTGCAAAAATAAGCAACGGAAATGTACGTGTGGAAGAAGTTAAACCACAACATCACCCTCAAACTGTTTCTTTACTCCCGTTTACAATTATCTATGAAGCTCAGGAACTTATCTGCAGCCAGTCTCTGTGCTCAGGACAATTATGTGTTTGCAGTTCATGACTTGGCTCAACAAGCCTAATGAAATTCCTGTTTACAGCTATGAGAGCAGGACTGGATTGTTAGACAGACATAGAGAAAGATACACATGTATACATGTGCATACATATGTAAGCTTTAAAACATCATCATGCATACTTAATGCGCTAAACAAAACAGTAGCAGATTTTGCAGGATGTCCTGAACACTCAAGCACAGAACATGGGAATTACTCGGGGAGAGAGGGAATATCTGTGACCTCTCACCTGAAAAATAATTCCTGGTTCACAAAGCACAAGGTAAAATTCCCCTCACTACTGGGGTGTGAGCAAGAAACCACTGAAGCAAGACAGTGCCTGCACCCACTTGCCAAAAAGCAGGAAAATGTTATGAACCTGTAGGACTCTCACTTGTTTTGTCCAACCCCAAACTTGATCTATTTTTCTTAATAATCTAAAAGCCATCTGTAAATTATTGCATAAATCAGACTTTTCGTTAGAAAATATTCAGGGAGTTGAACAACCAAAAAGTGAGAGGGGAAAAAATATAATAATCACCCACAAGCTTTATGTATTAATTGTGAAACCTGAAGATCTCCAATTTATCAAGAGAAAAATATCAACCATTGAATGGTATCAATTAACTTAAATTTGTTACAGTTTATGAAGCTCACAAAATCTTTTTAGTAATTATAACATATATATATTTAGTAGAGCTTTCCAGAGTAACTATTTTGAAGTGCTTTATCATGGCACAGTGAGAAGTACCAGAGTGCAGCTGGCTCCGGAATGAAAGTCCACACGTGAATTTCATAGTACAGAACAGTCACTTCAGATGAAAAATAAGGTCAAGAAAACAGCAGGATTAAGTTCTCTCTTTATGCTCCCCTGCCTCACTGTCTTTCCATTTCTGATAGTCAAAAACCATTTCTGCTTGAAAAGTGTGGAAATCAAAATAAACAAACTTTAAAAAAAAAAAAAAAAGTAAAACCAGAACTTATTCTGATTGAATACAGCCCCGCTTATGTTTCATACCGATTCCTGGCGTGAACCTCTCCTGCTGTCAGGGTGCAGGATTGCCCATGTGGCAGACTGCAAGAAAATGACCCACCCAAATGAAAAGTCCTGAATTTTCACAGATTTGTTTTCAGGTTTTCTTTACTTATCTGATGCTGGTGTTCTTTCCTTGTCTCCTTTTACCCCCACCCCCTTTCTGTTGCCATTAAATTACATACACTGAAATGAAAATAAAACTAAATATCACTAGTAACACAAATTATTTCCATATTAATTATAAATAACATCGTTAAGAAAGGTTTGTGCAGGCACACTTACCCTGTGCGTTTGGTGATGGTCCCTAATGTCATTGGCTGTTTGATCTGAGCAAGAGGCAACACCACGGTCAAACTTGGAAGAGGCAGGAGTCGAGGGTTCCCAGGATTATTGTTTGTGAAGTTGTTGTAAGTGTCTTGGCTGTTCAATTTACCTTGAGATAGGAACGTAATAAAACACATTATTGGAATTTTTTCTTCATTTATTGGTTCTCACAACTGCCTGAAATAAGCCATTGCAAAAAAAAGGAAAAAAAAAAAAAAAGAAATAACAAGCTCCTATTGTAAGCAAAAATATGTATCTAAAAAAAGTCATCTTCATTTCAGGTAAAAAATAATGGCTAATGGAAGCTGCAAATTTTTATTTTTATATGGGGATAAGGTCCCCTTCCATGGAAAGGAAATTATCCCTGCTGCTTGCCTCAGAGTTTTGTTCACCAAAATGTTTTTGAGTTCGGTTTGAAGAACAAACTCTGGAGGCCAATTCTCTATGAAGAAAAAAAAAAAAAAAGGAAGAAAAAAAAGAAAAAAAAAAAGAAGAATATTCTGGAAGGGCACTATTTTCCTAAAGTACCACATACAGTGTTGGTAATTGAAAGTCCTGAAAAGGTCGCTTTTGTTGTCCCTACGGATAAAGGCACACATAATAGTAACCTGCTGAACTAAGAGAGGAGGAAAGTAATAAGTAACTATACAAGATAAAGCCATGCAAACTACAGGTAAAAATCAAGCAAGTATCAAAAAAGTAACTAATTTTATATTCCTTAAAAAAAAAAAAAAAAAAGACGAAGGAAACAAAGTGTAGGTACTCAAAAAAAGGAAGGGGAAAACATAACAAAAAAATCCCAAGAACCCTAAACTTAGCTTGTTTCAAAGCGGTCTGTGCTGGATATATGCCCGGTTTAGATACGCTTTCTTACTTTCTGTATCATTCTGTAGTCACAACCTTTCATTCTTCAGTTAGAAAAGGAAACTAGCTACAAATTTCATGGACAGTAAAGAAAGAAATGTGAAGCAACCAAAGAAAGAAGTTAAACAAAAAAGGGGCCAGTCTGTTTATAACAGAATCAAAAGTACTTTAAATAGACAAGCAACCATGAATTAAAAGGTTTAGATCATTAACTTGTTTTTCTGTGTTCCTATAATGCTGTGAAACGCTGGCTTTGTTCTTAATCAAAAGGGAGCCATATTGGGAATTAGGTTCCTAAACAACCGCTGCATTCTACACAGATATTATACAAATCCCAGGCCAAATCCATACAATCTGACTGAAGAGCAGCCACCTTTTTTCAAGGAAGAAAAACAGCACAGAAAAGGGTTTCTCACAGGAAGCTGCCTGAAAAGCTTTAATGGTACTTCAGATGGATTGAAAATAGGAAAAGGAAGGCGGAAAAATCTTAATGAATGTCTCATCATCCTAAAGACACTCAATGCTTCCTTTACCCTTCTTTTAATACTATATAACTGTAAGCTTAGGGGTTTTATTTGTTTTTTCTACAAAGTCCATAGACCTCTGCATCTTAGAAAAGCACAATAACAAAAATGATGAAATTACAAAGTGTATTTTGTGTTAAGTATCTGGCCTGAACATTGGTCAATACATTTTAAGAGAAATAGCAAGGCTTTAATGAATAACAAGCCTATTGAAGTCTCAGAGAGCAGATTTCATTAATAGCAATTTTCCTGCACCAACTTGGAATAAAAAGGAACAGGAAAGGGAAAAAAAAACCCAGCTCAGTTTTAAATTAAGACCGAGATGCAATTAATTTTTTTTAAGATTAGTTTCATAATGCATTCTTGGTTCTCATAGAAAGGAGTATAAATAGTTTTATGCACTATTGTCTAATTAGTTACTGTTACATGTAATAAAGGCCTCTCTGAAAGTGTTTCTCTCTCCGATATTCACCATGAGCAACTGCGTGCTACACAGCAAACAGCGACGGTATCTATGGAGGGGGCTCCAAATGTCTGTAATTTGTTTTCTTTTACTTGTTAGGAATATAATGATTAACTATGAACTACTGAACCAAACGACTGTGTCGTAACAGTCCCTTCTCTCTCTCTCTCAAGGCACATTTAATTACTCGGTGCCCTCTGCTCCCAACATCATGTAGTTTTCCATATGCAAAACCGTCAGCCGATTGAATGGAATATTTGCATGCAGAGAAGTGAGGCATTTACAGATGCCCGTCCTACACAAGGATGAGCTGCTTGATTTTCACACAAGTTGAGGAATCCCAAGGCAGTTCAGGAGATTTGGAAAACTGCAAGATTAAGTCACCACTTAGGAGTTTTTTTTATCAGTTGCAACAACAACATCCTACAAATTTTTAGGCTCATATACAAAAAAACACAAAGTAAACAACAAAAAAACCCCTTGAACTATGCACAGAGACCTGAAAAATCTGTACAAGAGATGCTGAATGGGCCCAAAATGCATGATAATGATTCTTTGAAAAAAACATTTAGAGGTCAAGCATTTAATTTCTAAATGTATAGCTTAATCTGATGTACACAAACTTCAATAAAAAAATTTACTAAACCAGAGACCTTAGCAGCACAAACATGATAAAAAAATTCAGATACGACCAATGGAAAAGCTGTAAATACCTAAGGTAAATCCCAGTAACTATTGCCTGCCAATCTGTATTTTCTACAGCAACATTTAGTTGCTTAACTGCAAATAAATGCCATTAAAAGTGACAAAAGTCAAAAATTAAAAGTTGGAATGCTAAAAAAAGGAGACAAATTATTTTTGACGGTGAAGATTTTCTTGAAAATCTGACTACAATAATATTAAGATGGTGCAGATGAGTAAGGTTAAAGAAACTTATGCCTAAAAGAAAAAGTAAAAATTTTTACTTCCATTTTCACTGAATTATTTGTGGCTATTTTTATGACGGAAATGTTTTATACTGTTCTATCTTCATTGTACTTTGCCTTAGATGTATCAGAGAGGTACATGCAGGGCATCATAACTGCACAGCCCTGGGGACACAGGAAATGCACTCTACAACTAGGGCTGCTCCTTTCCTAAGCATTCAGCAAAAGCTGAATATACTGTCCATTCTGAATTGCATCACAACAAAATAGCGTCACACGTTATGTTTAATAAGTAAGTTTAAAACTCTGTAATTTTATGGTGTGCTGTTACACCCATCCAGAAATTTGACCAAGTCACCCTCTGTCCCTCCAGCCCTTGGGAGAAGGAAACTCTTCCTGCAGCAAACGGGAGCTGCGTGTGCCGTGGCAGGCCAAGAGAGCACAAAGAATGCAGTCAAGCATCAACATTATTTCTACAGCTCGAGCAGTTGTTGATTCACTGTCAAAGGACAAGCAACAAATAAGCCAAAGTTTAAGTCTGCTAGAAATAGCAAGTATTTTTCACACAGCAGAATCCTGTACTCAAGTTACCTTGCCACATGCAGTCAGTATATATTCATTCTTGTAAGGAAATGTGTATATTAATAACAAATAAACCCCTAGAATTACAGCTTCAATAGAGTAGCTTCACTTAGCACTGACAATTTAAGTTGAAAAACTGACTTGGTTGTATATTGACAGCTACACACAAATCACATCCAATTGACTATTCAAGGAATACTGTATATTGCAATTAATTTAGTAAAAATTAATCATCATCATCACAGTTTCATGGTAAATGTGCCCTCTCAAGAATCAGTCAGAACATTTTCAGCAGAGCATTCTGAGAGATGGGACACCTTCCCTTGGTAATGGCCCAGAGCAGGAGCTTAACAGCCCTCAGGACCCCATGCAAAGCCAGTCCTTTGGGTTGAGTATTTGCCTTTCCATGGGCTGCCACGGAAGAGGTTTTCAGACAACAGTTCAAGAGCTGTGCACGGAACACATTACAGCCAGTACAGGCTAAGGTTTATTTTCCTTGTGTACATCCTGCCATACATGCACTCCCTCGCCAGCTCGGGCCACACAAAAAGAAGCACTTCCATTATTTTGACTCAAAAATTACAGATTCAAGGTCCAAATTCCCAATCACAACTAAACTCAAGTCAAGAAAACTCCTACAGTTAATCCTAACTCAGCCTTTTAGAGTTCCACTGGAGAAAATGAACAGAAATTACGAAGTCCTAGGTCTCAATCTCAGCTGTTAATAAATCCTTATTAATTTTACTAAAGGAACTGCAAAAAGCTGAGGATGTCATGGTTCTGGTACTCTGACAGGAGAAATTTATTTACAAGTGCTGAGACAGTGAAACCATCATCAAGTCAGTTTTCATACCTCTGCAACAAAACCTCCATCACACACCCAGCCACCCAAAGCCTCAGCCACACTTTTCCAGACGTTTTATTCCACAAATACTCAAAGGAAAAATGGACTAAGCCGAGGATAAAAGTGAAGAAAGAAAACAACAATGGGCTTTGTTGTCAGGCGGAGGGAGCGGCTGCCGTGCCGGCCTGCCTGGGGTGTATTCCCGAGGCAGCCATCATTAACGGACTCACTTCCACCGAGGAAAAAAGGGAGGCCTGAAAGTGCCGGACAAAAGAAATCCCAGCAGACAAAGAAAAAACAAATTAAAAGCACCATTATAAAACACAGATGCTATAAGGAAAATAAACTTTCACAAGATTTACTGTTTTTTGACAAAGCTGGGACATCTGTGGAAAAGACATCAGGAGCAGCTCCCGGTCCGGCCCGGCCGGGCTCGTGGCCCCGCTGCCTCACCACAGCCATGGCCGCCTCAGGGCCCGCTCCGCGGCCCACGCACCTCCGCCAGCCTGGGGGGAAGCTATCGATGGCCACAATTTTTATTCAAAATCATTGCTAAACCCATAGAATACTCTCAAGGCCTGACTATAAGATTTAAACTTTCGATCAAAACAAACATTTGTAATTTTTTGAAGTATATTTTTGGGTTAGGAAAGCTACAGTTAGGGGGAAAGTTGCTAGACTTGCGAGCTTGTAACACTGCACAGAAAGGATTCAATCGACTGAAAGCAATTAATACAGTAAACTTGTCCTCTTCTGATCAACTAAGGGCCTTGATGAATTCAGGCCGGATTTCAAGTTGGTCAGCATTTGAACAGAGTGCTTCAGGGCGCTTCTGTCAGAGACCATCTTGGAGGAGAGAGGAAGAAAAACATCCTGATTTTTGCAGCTACTAATGACATAAATATACATCAAAATGCAACACGGCAGCTATATTCCCCCCAGCCACAGGGAGCTCATCTGTGAATACAACACAGTGGGGCCAGTGTTAGCCAAACAGACTTTGCTGGATCCTGAAGGAATTCCTCTGATGCAGCTCCACTGACCACCCCACTGTGACTTTGCCTTTTTTCTTTAGTCCACACATAGCACCACATTATTGCAACTAAATCACCTCTTACCTACGCTCCAAATCGCTTCTCACCTGGCCTAAACCCAGCTCTAATACATTAGTACCACACGCCGGCAACAGCCTCACCCCATCAGATGGAAAGGGAACCCAGTAATTTCCAACCCAGCTTAAAACAAAAACTACACCCTAACACCTAAGCTTATTGCCAAACTGAAATGAAATTATTTGAACTTGTAAGTTTCCCTGGCAGCTTCAATTGCACACAACACGTCTCCTCAGTCAAGGGTTGTGGGATCCTCTTTTGCACAGAGGAATCCCACCCTGTTAGTGAGCAAGATAAGAGGATTTGGGCCAGACTGTTTTTCTGGTAGAAACATAATGATCATAAAGATTTTTGTTTCTCTATACATTTTACATGAAAAACTGAAGTGACACTGAGCACCTCTAAGCCTCATAATAAAATGTTTCTCTGTTGATATTTTTCATTTTCCTTCCATTACTCCAATACAAAAAGCTTAGTAATGCAGCGGTATTAAAATTCAGATCCCACTCGATTAGCTTTTATATCTTACAGTATTTAACAGACTACACTTCAAAGTGCACCACGTAGTCTACTGACATTAACACTACATATAAACATCTTTAATTTGGTAAATAAAACCGCAGTAACTCGAGGCAATGCAATCACGTGGAGGCTGAGCTGTAAGAAAATGAACTGTGTTTAGCCATTATTTCTGTTTAGTTTAACACTGAAGATTCCTCAAGTAAACATTCAGTAATAATATAATGCAAGGGAAATAAAATCCTTTCTAACTGGCAGAGAGAAAATGGCAGGAAAACCAGAAGTGTCGTGGATGTGGGGGTTTATTTTGCTTTGCTTTTTCTTCAACACAAAAAGTTTCACGGATGAGAATGGAAAGCTTCCCAGCTTCAGTTCCAAGACTTTCACCCTTGTTTCTGACCTTTTCTCAGACATGTTCCAGTATAATCTGTAATCTACTGCAGTCGGAAGAGGAAACAGCAGCGCCCTGGTGAGAAACGCTGCCTTGTGACCCGAACAGAGAACCCTGCGGAAGCAATGCTGGCTCGAGAATGCGTTTGGAAGAGCTTGACAGACAAACTCAGTAGCATCCTGAGAAACACACTCAACGACACCAGCACTAATTACTCCCCAAATGGGCTTTTTCTTTCATGTTTTGTTTTATTCAGTCAAATGTGTTTGTATCTTGCTTTGTAAAATGTAACACACCTTTCTCAAAAAAGTCAGGAAACTAATTATTTTAAGTTAAAGTTACACTGCAATTTCCCTGAATTGTATCCTACCAAATTCAGCCTCATTTCACACCCTAACCCTCAATATTTCCGATACAATTAGACCCATTAAAGGAAGAATATTCTGTATGAGCTACAGCATGTATATGCACACGATCTAGCTACTTAGAGCAAATTTTTCTCTCAGCTAAACTGGTGCAAGTCCAAAACCTATCACTAACTTAATTCCATTGAAATGGATGGGAGAAAATAATGCAGCCGGTTGTTTTCATAATGTTTAAAACCACTTGATATTGAACTTTTTGAGACACAGCTGCACTAAATCTCACGATTACCCTAAGAAAGCAGAATTTTCCATTTGCATCCAGGAAAAGGCATGTGATGGTGACAGGCGAGCTCGGAAGTCAGAATGCACTGCTGAGACACGCAAGCGCCAGTCCAAGTGTCTCAGCCACCGATGAGACAGAGTCCTCTGCCCTCTCACCCGAGCTCCTTGAACTTCAGCTCTTCCAACTGCTCAGCAGCATCATCCACTCAAAATCTGAACGTGGCCTCATTTTCCTTTCCTCCTTCTGAAGTTTCTAAGTGTCCCACTGATACCCAAAAATCTCCTCTTGTCCTTCCTCCAAAGGTTGAAAGAGAGAAGGAAGTGCTATCACCCCTCTTTGTGGCCAAAAACGGATTATGAAAGAACAGTTCAAACCTCAAGCTCTACCTGGGATTTGAACCTGTCGTTTACTTCTACAATTAGCGACATGTGGCTGACTATTTCCCCTACCTCCATGTGTATTCTTTTCCTGTGTGGAAAAGAAATTTCACTGACAGTCCAGAGGAATCGAAAAGGAAAAGAAGCCACTTCTACCGGGACAGTGACAGCATCCCAGGCCCCACGGCACCTCTCAGCAGCAGCTGGGAGAACATCCATAGTGCTGACTGCCTTGTGTAAAAAATATCTCCTTCAAAATCCGAAACCAATGTCTGCTTCTTCCCATACCGTTTCCCCTGTTCATTTTGTACAGATACCACTTTGCTGTGCTGAAACTCCTCAAAGAGCTGTACAGTAAAGGTACCTTGAAGCATTTCCTTAGAAAACAGCCCCTCAGCCACCGCACATACAAGTCTGGCATAATAATCATCTTTCAGGACTTATTTAACTAAAAATATTGTTGGTGCAAAGCTCAAGTCCATTTATGGGCAAAACTCTTCCTTGAAGTAAAAACAACAACACAACTTGTTTGCCAGCTGTTGGCTCCAGGGTTTCCGCAGCCATAAAGCCGGCAGCAGCAGCAACAGTTCAGCTGGTTCTCTCCAGATGGTGGTTACCAGGAAAATCAGCTAAACTGGCCTCTCTGCTGGTTGGTCACCTCCAGTAAAGGCCAGTCACAGGCAGGGAGGGGTCCAGACTTTGCCATCCTATTTGTACCTCGCACCTTCAACTTCTCACATATTAAACGGCTGAGGGATTTGGGCCTTTTTAATCTGGAGAAGAAAAGGCTGAGAAGGAAGTTGATTAATGCTTATAAATTCTTAAAGGGTGGGTGTCAGGAGGATGGGGCCAGTCTTTTTTTCAGTGGTGCCCAGGGACAGGACAAGAGGGAACGGGCACAAACTTGAACATAAGAAGTTCCACCTAAACATG
>JAOTQQ010000006.1:5738690-5763969 GCA_026546715.1 Gallinago undulata | reverse complement strand
AAACCAGAATTGGCTGGATGAAAGCTACACAAATTGATAGTTCCTTCCTCTGCTCTAGGTGATGTCAGCAGTTAAAAGGGATTGGATGTGCCACAGGAAAGCTTTCCAGCGCTCCCCAGCTTCAGGCCTGACGTGCTGAGCCCCCGGACAACGAGGAGAGAGAAAGTAAAATGGTAGATACAGAAATGTCTCCAAGGAGGAGGAAACTAGAGATCACGTTTTGGGTGCCTTCCAGTGGCTCCAAGCAGAAGAGCGTGGCTCCAGAGAGCGATGCAGAAACTTTGTTTAGAAAGGTCCAAAGAAAGAAGAAAATACAGAGGCTGCTTCTGAGACGAGTCTGGTTCCCTTAATAATCAGCAAGTCATTAAAATGTTCCTTTGATTCAGAAATCCCACAAAGGTTCTCTCTATAGCAGCAAAGACGTTGGCTACGACAGCACATAGTTGGGCTTTCACCAGCACTTCTAAGCCTACTCCTAATGAGGGAAGAGGGACTGTTCCGTGCCATTTTTAATACTCTCAGCCTGGAAACAGGCAGCTACACACCCCAAACTGCTCTTTAAACTTGCACTTTAACGGAAGCTGGGACTTAGTCTTCCCAGAAAGGAGGGGAAAGGATGCAGCAAATCCGGAATCAAAATAAAGCAGCTTCTAATATAGACCTCGTGAAAGAGAAGGACAAAAAGAACAGTAAAGATGAAACCAAAGAACCTGGGACAACGATGATTTTTGAATCTTTTTTAGAGGCTCCCCTTCCACGTCCTTTTAGCTTCTCCAAAGCACGTCCACCACAGCAGTAGGATGTACAGATCAATCCCTACAGATTTTTCTTCCTTTGTGCATTATTTGTCACATTGCTCACACACAAACACAAAAAAAAGTGGATAAAAATCTATGCCATCAACTTCACATTGTCTAGTTTCCACATTTCTCCTCAATCAGTATTTATTGAGGACAATCACAGGTGCTTCGTGATCCTCAAGGCAGAAGAGCAAGGAGAATTTTAGGGAACTGCATTTGAGTATAGACCAGATTATTGACCTTGTGCTAGATGGAAACAAAACTTGAAACCCAAAGATCCCAAAACTTTCCAGTTTAGAGTGGAAATTATTAACACATCTGTGATAGCACAGTTTACTTAAGCAAGTTGCAAAACTAGAACCATCTTTCTGAAGTATTTATACCTGGGTTCATTCCTATAATATCTGCATACATTACATATTTTTGCACAGTACCAGCAGCACCATATTTTATGAAACTCATTTTTTAGTGGCACAAACTATGTGGGCAAACAGAATGAACCAAATCAATTCTTGCAATCTCCAGTAAAATCAACATTTCTGTTGTTCAGGCCATTAGCAAATACTACTGAAACATGAAGCTGGAAGACTACGGAGACCTTCAGGCCAGCAGTTCCAAAGGTATTCAGGAACTAAATCTTTTTGAGAGAGGCAGCTACGAAGCAGTTACTGAGGACGTGGGCATTAATAACTCAAGGGGAAAGGTTTCCTGATGGTGTAAATTGGAGGGAAATAAGAAAAAAAGGGATTTACCATGGAGGGGTGAGCCAGACGGGCTGCTCGAGAGGCCTGGAACAGGGCTACAACGTCCTCCTTGTTTTGATGTCAGCTCTTGCTCGATCTCTTCCAGCCCCGCGCTCTTTTGGAATCGGCTCATGCGATTTACCACCCGGGGAGACATGTGTGTCCTTACACAGGGCTGGCCTCCGTAAGGATTGATAGGGAAAACATGGGAAGTGCCCCGAAGCGTGCTGACCACCACCCAGCGACAGTCGTGGCTGAAGGAGATGTCCTGTACCTGGAAAACAGAGGAGGGACACGGGAGTGGGGTCACCCATGTGCACACAGCTAACAAGGGAAATGGACTATCATGTTTGAAACAAGCACAAATCCTAATTGGAAATATGATTTTAAACCTCTAAATTTAGGCCATAACTTGAATTTTTGTGCATATACCGATGAACGTAGCATTCAGTGTATATTCCAAGTTGCAGTGTAATACCCAGTTCCAAAAGTCTGTGTACTTTTCAAAATATTCTGAGATATTTTTTTTTCAAAAGGCCTGAACTTACAAAACCAAACCATGCTGCAAAGTGCTGCAGGAAGCCACAAGGGTTTGGTGTAATTTTCAAATAGAATTTAGTTCTAAAAAGAGCTGGGAAATCATTTCAATTACATGTTTTGTTATCTGCTTGTTTACTTTAATTTTTAGAGATTACCCAAAAAGGGGAAAAGGGAGGGATGAGAACAAGAGAGAGATCTCACCGCTGGGCCTGATTTTGACAAATACCAGCACTCAATATTTTAAGTCAACAGAAATACCGTGTCTTATATAACTTCACAAACCAAAAATCAACAACCAGTATTTTCAAAAGCTGTCTGTAATGGTCTCTACTCCTGTTACTATCAGTTTGTCCCTCAGTGGAACTACCATTCACCCAGCTATTCCTGCACCTATTGCTCTTTTTTGGTTTTAAAATTTGTTAAGAAAAAACTGAACAACTTGGGCCATTTTCCTATATAAAACCACTCTATTTTACGTAAAACAGTCTCTATTAATCAGCTGTTAAAGTCCCAAGGAAGACCCCAGTGAGATTTCTTCTTAAGCATATGGGTACTTATCCACCACTTGGGAAATGCAATCTTATTTTAGCTTTAAATGGTCAGTCTTGAAACAAATATAAAAATACAGTTAAATATTTTCTACTACAGTTACTCCTTGCACAGATCTCAGATACAAAGTCCAGAAGGATTTAATTCTCTTTTAAGTGTGCTTTACACAAGGCTTTGATGGAAAGCAAATTCTTGTTCTTGAAGGAATGCTTTAAAAGAGAGATTAAAGTTTGTTTCCAGCCCGGTACTGGCAGACAACTCAAGAAAACAAGTAGTCTAGCTTAAAATGATTTATCACAGAAAAAAAATCCTAAAACAATTCTTTCCAAAATGTTTTTAAAGGTAAAAGCTGACTAAAAAGGGCCACGTACGCAAGTGGGATTTAACACAGCAAACAAGCATATAGACGAAGGATTAGTTTTCATTATATTATTAATGGCATAAACTAAATAAAATTCTTTCAGATTTCACTGAAGCCAGTTTTACAATACACTAGGTACTCAAATTGGAGTAAACACTGATAAAATCTTGACAAATATTCCAGAAATGCACTCCAGCTATTCCAGACAAAAGCAGCAAGTATTCATCAAAGTGCAAGTTTCCAACTGAGCCCTGAAGCCTTCAAGATAAAAAAAGGATTTAAGTCTTGTGACTTGTGACAAGATATTTGGCTGACAGACTGTCACGACACGAAATGCTCCATCAACATTACATAGATAAACTAAAAAACAGTGCTACACACCTGCTCTTTTCAATTAGGGTGACATACCCAAATGATCTGCTAATGATACAGCTAAACAACTGCCCCAAAATCTGACAGGTTTAGCACTTTCAGTGATTCTGGTCTTACTGACATAAAGCCACAGCACTTAGAGCTCCTGGCTTGCCTACAAAGTGTTTCACCTTAATAGATTGCTCAAAAAGGATTAGAGACCCCACAGGGATTAACCAGAGCCAAAAAAAGAAACCCCAAAGCTGTGGAGTCAGAGAAAAACTATGGCACCAGGAGTATCTCAGTACTGGCTGTTTAAAGAGGCAATTTGTACTGGGCAAAATCAAACATTAGATCTGTATCCAGAAAGACCGCTAATATAATAAAAATTCAAAAAGAAATAAAGGTAAAATCATTAAGGCTGTTGGAATATAATCCAAATCCTATCAAAGGGTCTGTTTTTTAATTTCTAATAACATGAAGTATCACCATGTTGGTCTTCATATGAGGCCCCTCTGATCACATCGCAGGTTTCCAAATATTTGGTATTCACTTTAGATCCAGCTTTTGCTTCCCCTCCTGATCTCTAACACCACCTCTGTCCCAGCCTCAAGAAAACAGCTTTTCTCTTCCTTCCTCTTTGCTGTTCCGTTCCCTCGCTCCATGGCTCCAACACCAGCTATTTCTGTCCTGCTCTACGGTTTCATGCTCCTCGCAGAATCGTTCTCTCCCCTCAAACCACAGCCATCGGGAGGGAATTCACAAAGCTCCGTGGAACAGGCACCTCGGAGCTGCATTTACAGGGCACTGCAATCCCTTCCCTCCCGCACTTCACCTGACCACAGCCAAACTCCCTGAATCACTGCTTTCACTCACAGCTACCACGTACCCTCCCTCATCTCATGTTATTTGGAACAGTGATTTTAGATGACATTTCTAAGAGATGATAGAGGGGGGAAAAATCGTATCTCACTGTACTGCATAACAGAAATTAAATATTTCTATATTAATACTCCGTTTTCAGCACACATCCTTAGAAGTAGGTTGTTTTAAAAACAGATACAACATCCCTGGCACATGACAACACCACCAGCCAAGAAACTGGGAAACAATCATTACAGGATGTTTTTTTCTCGATGTAAACATTACACAGAAAAAAAAAAAAAAAAAGTATTCCCGATCTTCAGGAAGAAAGTTTGGAAGAACGTAATCCAAAATGTTCTCTTGAAAATAACGCTGAGAAACTCTGGCTGCAGTGGGAGAGTGGGTACTGCGGTCATGACTACTTTAAATATGGCTGCAACCACAGAGCCAGAGAACAAACAGGTTTTTAAGACTCAGTAATAACAAGGAAAAAAAAAGCGTTGACAGATGAGTGTGAAATTAATTAAGATTTATAGGACACAGCTATGAAACCCTCCTCAGCAGTGACAAAAAGCGTTCTGGAAGCTACTGTCACCCGTGCAGTAATTCTACCCATCTCTTCCCAGTCTCGAAAATGGCCTCGTTGGTCTCTCACAGATAAGTGATGAGCAGCAGCACAACAGACAGTCCAAGGAGGTAATTCAAAGAATATTCCCAATTTCATACATGGCACAAATTAAATACATGTATAACAAAAAAGCACAAATCCATCTCTACAATGCAAAGGAGTCCGGAACTTTCCAGCAGACTTGGAAGAGAGGACTGGACCAAGCTGGAGGAAAAACACTCAGCACGGCAGCCTCAGAAGTGACTTTAAAAAAATCAGCTGTGTGTGTCCATGGAAAAAAAAAAATATAAATTATCACATCAGGCTTGCTGTTCTCCACCACAGTTACTGTACATTACATGGAGTTCTTGACTGCTTATAGTATAAACAAACTGCACAGTGGCCCATTAGTGGTTTTCAAGTTTATGCTAAGCGTTGCAATTTATTGCTGTCCTTTAGGTTAATGTACTATTATTTCACGTATTTAGAATATATTTCTGGATTTGTTGTTAATTATGATGTAATGTTTAGATACCAAAGATCAATCAAGACCCCATAGTGTTTACGGATATATGTTAATAAAGTACAAAGTACACTAGATCTCTCACGATGCAAAGTTTATTCTATAGCTCAAGGTCAACATCAGAATTAACACTCATGTCTGTATTTCAAAATTTTATTTATCCTCTTCTATCTGGGCCAGTAAAGGGAAGTATAGACCCGAGAACCCAAAAGCTTCAAGCTGCGTTTCTTGCTTATCCAAAAGCCTGGGTGAAATCCCTGGATGCTTCCAGGTCCTCATGAGCCTTCTCTGGCCCAAAGGACCACACTCAGACAACTACAGAATGTTACAGGGATAACGGCACGTACCCTCCATTCGCCCATGGCCAAAGCCATGTGTGAATGGTTAATACTGTGACTCCTGGTATAGAGGGGAGCTGCACAAATTTTGTCCATATTTTATGGAGTTTTATATATTTTATAGAGTATTCAGCTTGCTCCACAAACCCTAATCAGCACTTGTACTTCTAGGGAAAGGAAATAAGTCTGAGGAAGTTTTACTTAACAGGTGCTAGGAAAGAAATCTTTCAATTGTTTGTATTTTTTCATATATGATGTTTTCAATATTATTCAATGAGTCCATCCTGTAGCTTCCTTCAGCTTTGGCATTTCTCTTACCTTCACCACTTGTTTCTCCCGACTCTTCCCATCAAAGCAGTCACTTTGAACTCCCATAACTTCTTCTCAGTCTCACACTGTCTTCTCCCATTTTCCTTCAACTACTAGCCTATTTTCCTGTGTTTCGAACACTAAGGTGGAAAATCCTCAAGAAAATGGAATGAAAATTTAGCTGACAGGAGTCTGAGAGTTCAGAGTCTGACAGGAGCGAGACAGTAGCATAATTTCATTTATGGATTCCTACAAGTACATGCCACGTGTCAACAGCTCCACTGAGGATCTGCTTTCATGACTATACAGATCAAAAACTCGTTTTTGATATTCTGAAAAATCAGAACCTCTGAACTGAGGGCTTCGAAGCTGACATGCATTTGCTTATTTTATAGAAGGGAAATCTAGATAAGTTTTTGCTATCATTCTCTCCTTATTCCCACAGCTTCTCCAAACTGAAACACTGCATTAAGTAGAACATATTCACAAATTAAAGTTAAAAATTCAAGCCATAACTGAAAGAAAACAAAACAGAAGGCAGCACACAGAAACCTTACTGTAAAAGCAGTTGATCAAAAAGGGACAGTGAGAGGAAGGGCTGATGCCACAGGCCACGCAGGGGACAGGCAGTGACCCTGTTTCCCACCACTCCTGGGGATGAGGGACCGTCCCTCCCTGGGCTCTCCATTGCAGGGCTCCTACAAGTTAATATTGCACTAACTTGCTGCACAATCCATAAATGTGTCCTAGCACTGATTTCCTTAGAAAGGAGAAGGCTCTTTACCCGGCTTATCCCAGTACCTCCCCAGGCAAACCCCCTCCTGATGCGTGTGCCTAATGCAATAGTTAGAAAACAAAGCTCCCAACACCAAACATGTATTTTCATAGTGATTTCGAGAAACAACTATTAAAATGTCATTTGAGCTTCCTGGGGCTTTTTTTTTTTTTTTTTTTTTTATCCCTAGTGCTCTGTTTTCAGTTGTGGTGAGTTACACCAGGAACAAGGTGTATATTCCAGTGCATTCACTGCATTAAATTAAACTTCAATTGTGAAGTGAAACAACAATAAAGCCTGAGCAGCATTTACTGCAACAGGAACTCAACCCAGTTTCATGCACACTATGCAATGAGAAAACATACCATTACTTGAAGGACACGACTTAAGCATTTAATTATGCTATGCAGGGAGATGGCATAAATAAAAAATAATCATTAAACAAGAAAGAACAGCAGTACTGAGGAGACAAGGGTCAAAATAAATTACAAAACTGGTCTGTATTTGAATTTTTTTGGTTGAGAAAATTAAGGAAATGATGTAGCAACAAACACAAATGAAAAAATAATAAAATCACGGACTACACAAGATGATTTATCAGACCCACGCAGACCCAACTCTGTCTCCCTGAGTCGTCAAAAGTGATTTCAGTTCATAAAACCAATGGCAGAATCTGGGCACAGGGAGAGGTTCGAGCAGGGTCCTTCAGCCAGAGGAGCTGCTCCCCATTAATAACTGAAACGGCAAACGCCACTGTGCTCAGAGTTCCTCCCTCCCACAAGGCAGTTAAGCTACTCCTAATGGCACCAGTTTCTTACTGTCTGCTTTCATCAACGACTGATCAACTTCCCTAAATCAATCTTCATTGTTTCAAGACTGTTCCTTTTTCCTAGAAATAAGAAAGCCTCTTTTCCAGAGACTATTTCAATAATTGCAACCACATATGTATGACAAAAGATAGGAAGAAATTTCTATTAAAACCACGAAGGTTTACACCAAGCATTTCTAAATTATTCTGATGTTTCACTGCCTGGACACCGTACGTGACCCAACCTTGAACAGCCTCTATGGAATTGCGTCACAAAAACATTCACGCATTCCCTAGAAAAGCGCAGAATTGGAGGTGTTCTGTGGCAGCCCACGCTGGAATGTTTTTATCATTCCCTGTGTTTACCTGCGCCGGCTGAAGGCAGCTCTAACAGCGGTTTGAGAGGCAGAATAACAAAAAGTCTGACAGCGTAAAAGATGAGAGAGGACCCTGGCCACCAGCCCACTGATGCTATCATTGCGTTTATTTGTTCTAGGTTGAGATAATACTGTTTTCAGGGATTTTTTTTTTTTTTTTCTGTTTACAATTTCAGATCAAAGAGAAAAGATCATCAGGTGACAGTCTAACTTTCATCTGCAAGTAAATGAGCTTCCTCAGTTCAGAACATGCTATACTTTTATTATAAACCTTCCAAAATGCTCTTGGATAAAAATATGAGTGCAATAAGTGTTGACTTACAATGCAAGAGCTGTAGGACAGGAGAATGTACCCTTGACCAAACCGGGCACCACAAACACATGCACATTTTTTTTCCCCTTTTTGGCTGGATTGTGCAAGCAGGGATCCTCTGAGAGCTCCAGTGCTCTCTCTGCTCTGGTTAATCCCAGCCAGCGCTCGCAATGAACCCTCATGGTGTAACACAGTGCATCAAGCATACTGGGGTTTGGTCTTTTAAGTAAAAAAAAAAAATAAAAAAAAAAATTCTAAAGCATGAGTAGTACTTAAAGACTAAAAGATATTAATGCAATGTAGCCAAACCAGCGACTTGTGGCTATGTTTGCAGAAAAGTAACTTTGAATGTCGTGACCTTGGGACTCGCATCACTCAAACCAATAAAGTATCTGAGCACTTCACGTTCTTCTGCGGCTGTCGTCCTCACAGTCCCCTTACCAGGCAGAGCTCCACTTGCCATCTTAACCCACCCCCAACTGAGGCACCCAGAAAAGTCAGTGGCTTTGTGAGGAGCTGACTGATCTTCGCAGCCCCAACTCAATGTTTAATTCAGCAGACAAGGCTGCTTCCTATATTTGCTGCTCAAAGTCAGCAAATACAACATAGATTTGCAATGACAACACTTTTAAAACTCAATAGCATTCTGTTTCATTGCCCATAGGAGACAAAACCCCTATGGATCTCTTTCCAGCCAGCCTCTGTATATTTCAGAAATGGCCAGGAAAAGGTAAAAAAGGTCTTTCAGACTGAAATTTCTCAACCAGAATTTGCCCGGAATTTCAAAAAATTAATGCAGGATGGAGCATATATTCTTTTATTAAGTTGAAGTAACAGCATAGCTCATACATCTGACTCAGGAGAAAGACAAGGGGGTGACTTAGAGACACTGCTTGATTGCAATAAATCGATCAGAAAACACCATTATTAAATCACAACACTTGCTTCTTTTTCTTTAATATACATTAAGCATGCAACTTAATCCACTTAAGATGCTTCTGTATACAAATGACAGAGGGGACTTCCTGCCACCTTCTCTTAGGAGACAGATGAGAAATGCTGAGCTATCGGTCTGCCCTCCAACCACTAAAGACATGGAAAAACTGAGAGGAGGAATTCCACAGCCCTGCAAACGGGGATACTCCAGGGCTGATACTCTAAACTGGGTGAAATTAAAATTCAAACGTCGTTACAACATCAGATATATCTGACAATATTTGGAACACTAATTTGGTTCCCAAATTTCAGCTCTCAGAGCAAAACTGGTTATTCCATGTGTTACACAAAGCGTACGTTGCAGATTCAATAATTCTTGGAAAAATCCGTCTTACCATGTACTCTTACCATGACCTGCACAGGCTGGAGAGGCGAGCCTATGCTAACCTCATGAAGTTCAACAAAGCCAAGTGCAGGGTCCTGCTTGTGGGGTATGGCAATCCCAGGCACAAATGCAGGTTGGGTAGAGAATGGCTGGAAAGCAGCCCTGAGGAGAAGGACTTGGGAGTGCTCTTGGATGAGAAGCTCAACATGAGCCAGCACTGTGCGCTGGCAGCCCAGAAAGCCAAACACATCCTGGGCTGCATCAAAAGAACATGGCCAGCAGGGAGAGGGAGGTGATTCTCCCCCTCTGCTCTCGTGAGACCCCACCTGGAGTATTGTGTCCAGCTCCGGAGTCCTCAACAACAGGAAGGACATGGATCTGTTGGAATGGGTCCAGTGGAGGGCGATGAAAATGATCAGAGGGGATGGAGCACCTCTACTATGAAGACAGGCTGAGAGAGTTGGGGGTGTTCAGCCTGGAGAAGAGAAGGTTCCAGGGAGACCTTATAATGGCCTTCCAGTACCTGAAGAGAGCCTACAGGAGAGCTGGGGAGGGACTCTGTGTCAGGGAATGGAGCGATAGGACAAGGAGTAATGGTTTTAAATTGAAAGAAGGCAGCTTGAGATCAGATAGCAAAAAGAAATTCTTTGCTGTGAGGGTGGTGAGACCCTGGAACAGGTTGCCCAGAGAAGCTGTGGCTGCCCCATCCCTGGAGGGGTTAAAGACCAGGCTGGATGGGGCTTGGAGCAACCTGGTGTGGTGGGAGGTGTCCCTGCCCAGGGCTGGGGGGTTGGAACAAGATGATCTTTAAGGTCCCTTCCAACTCTAACCATTCTATGATTCTACTCCATGCTCAGTCAATCAGTGCATAAACAGTGATGCCGTACAGGGGACTTCTCTGTGTCCAGCAGCTCAGACACAGCCATGGACAAGTACATGAGACTTTTATAAACATGTACTAAATGGTCTTACAGGATCAGTATCTAAGTATTTGCAAGAAACACACTAATGGATCACAAAGCAAGAGAAGAAAAATCATGGATCAGACTATGAAAGAAGGGTATTTTGGGAAATGTGTGGCAAAGCTGTATCAGCCAGAATCTCACATACAAAAGCAGATGATTTCAGTATGGACATTAAAATACCACATATAACAAGGGCATAATGATGATGTTTAAACACTTTATAACAGGCATTAGCTAAACAAATTTTGACACTGATAATCGCTCATGTCCATCAACGCAAATTAGAACTTTTTATAGCTCCAGTACAGAAGGTGATCTTTAAGACCATTGGCCTTGATTCACCATTAGCTTTAAACCGGGGGTGAAAAAAAGAGGAAAAAGTCTGGTTGCAAATGTATAAATACTAGTCTAACCAAGAAAGGAGGTACAGAGGCTTCCAGTGTGTGCCTCAGACTATCTGCATTGAGAATTTTAAATTGAACAGTCTCCAAAATTCTTGCCTAATGCTACTGATACCTAAAATTTGGGAACAAAAGAACGCCAACACATACTACCCTTGTCATGAAACAAGTACTGTTATTCCAACAGGAAAAGGAAACCCATCCATCATATTATGTAAATATTTTCAATGACAGATGCGTATTGAGAATCACAGGTACCATTGAGATATTGTTGCTGGATAGTTTAATTATCAAGGGAGTTGTGAAATCCAGCAATATGCCTCAAACCGGTTACAATTTTCTCTATTTTATACCATTCCAAAGGCTACACTGTTCACATACTAAATGAAAACTATGTGGCAAAGTAGGAAAAAACTTTACTATGTTGATTCTGAGAGTTTTAATGCAATGCCTTCACAGAGATGCTAATACCCCAAAAACCACCTATCAATAAAGGTTTATTCTCTAAAACATGTTATGTTTGGTTCCCAATGTATGCCTAAAAAACAAACTTATCAGCTGTAAAAAACAGAAGAACATCTTTGTTCTTAGTGATTGCAGTCCTATGCTTTGGTTTTCAATATTGATTATAGGTCATTTCCCATTTTTTGTATGAAAGCAGAACAAGAATAATTCTAAACCACTGAACACATTATAGTACATGCTCAAATAGATGACAGTAGAGGTGTACACACAGATCTCAATGCCCTTTATGTTATCTATAAAAAGGACATGTAAGTACTATATAGATTATCCTATATGGACAGCTTTTCCTAACCTCCTCTCACTTTCCAGATTGGTTATTCCTTTCTATACTAAACCAGTGCCTATAACAGTAATTAGACTTTGCCAGAACAGTAGCAGCAAAGCTGTAGAGTATTTAAACTACTAAGAATTTCAGCTCACACAGACTGAAACATTATCAACCACTAGTCCATTAAATAAAGCTCTCAGATTGTACTTGTTACAGAGGTAAGGCAAAAAAAAAAAAAAAAAACACTAAGGGAAATGGCACAACCCATAGAAAAAAAAAGGGTTTGGAGGAACTATAATCCAAATACCACAATAATCCAAGCTTCCAGTGTCAGAGGTGCAGTCACGGTGCCCGAGGCTTCACTCTGTCACACCGAGTTACCTCTGCCAGCCTGTCACAAGTCTGCACTTTCAGTGTGTAATTGCATCAGCAAGTGCAATACTCATTTCTTACCCTGTGGTGACATTTTTATTTATGTATTTAAAACAGGTTCTTCAACAGTTACTCAATGCTACCAAGGTGAGGCTCTCTTGATGCCTGAAAGCATTGCAGCGAAGGATTCCAGCATTATACACCGTGCTGCCTCTATCACAGCCATGCCAGCAAAACTCCTCTCTCACACTTTTCTTCCACTTTAGCAGAGTAAAGCAGTTTACTGGGCATTTTTTAAAATATAATTTCAGACTTTTTCACCTAATTTAGTCTTCCATCTTTTAGAGTGGCACTTTTAAACTGGGAAGGTAAATCTGTATCACTCCGGTCTCCAACAGCTTCCCCACACTTTGTGTAGATAAAAGTTAATCACAGTCTTTTGATTAACCCTTTCTTTCAGCTCTTTAATTGTCTGCCTTGGGCTTTTACCACCAAAGTCAAGCAAACCCTGACAGTTGCTTCACGGGCACTAGACAAATGTTTAACGTGTTACATGAGAAAAGGTTAAGTACAAACACAGCTAATAATCTGGGCTCTTTGGAGGTAGTGTCATATCTGAATAAATCTGACAGCACCTCATTGGAAAGGGCAAGAATTTATTATTGTCCAGGTTAAACGCTGTGCTCTTATCCTTTCCGTGGCTATAACATAAGAAAGGCTCTTTGTGTGCTGAAACAAACATTAAAGTGCCAACATACACAAAATGTATAAGGTGTCTGGGGATTATTCTTCAGCAAATAGTTTAACTTACTTTGGCTTCAGTCTCTCCCCTGTGAAGTGTATACAAATGATGGACGGCACTTTGTGATGATGACCAAGGATGTGTCAGTATTTGAAAAACATGGAAATCATGGCCTAATGTGTCAGTAGTGACCAGCAACATCCCTGGGTAAACAAAAAGAAAAAGAAAAAAAGAAACACAAAAGCACAAGAGATTAATCAATGCAACAGAAGAGGCTTATGAACGTCTACCTAAAAAGATCTAGCGTTGCTTACATTTAGTTTTCTGGAAACAAAAGAAAACAGTTGCAGAAAATGACTGAATTGAAAGGGATTCAGTTCATTAAAATGAGTCAGAACTTCAACTGAAATCATATTAACAGCATCACTACTTAATTATTATAATACAATAAAGAATCTGGGAATATTCTAACTACAGTTGAGAACTTGTATGACCAATACGAAGCACTGAAGTGATGAATGTTAGAGTGAAACCCCAAAATGCTCTTCAGTGGGAAAAAGTCCGTATAAAAAAGATTGATGTTTCCACATTAATAATTTTTAGAAGAAACATTATCAAAACCCAGCCAAAATAACCCATACCAAAAATAATCCTGAAGAAGCATCTTTCTTATAAATGTATATGAAAGAAACTGTCTGATTTATTGCTTGAAAGGCAGCAAATCAGAGTTGAGAGCTTTCAAGTGAAATATTAAATTAGGTACTAACTTCATTGAAAACAGGTCACTGATGGATGTACTGAAATGATTAAATTAGAGGATCAGCAGAATCCCGGTAACTTATATATGCTATTTACTTTTTTTCTCCCACTACATGTCAGTCCATAACCCGGTTTACAAACATTTACAAACATATTTGAAGTCAATTTGCCATAAAAGTTTAAGTTTGTATAACAAAAAAGAACAACTTTTGTACATATAAGAAAAGTACAACAACATGGCAGAATTTAGGACTACAGTGAACAAACTTCAGATTTATTTTTCTGTATACAAAGGTCCATATTACCATGCTTATTAATGAAATTTAAGTAGTTATGACTCAAAATAATTCTCCAACTTTTAATGAATGTCAAGTAAGTAGAAATTTTAGTAGTTTAACAGCTACGTTGAAGTATCTTCTACATAATTTTCAAGGTACCCATGTATTCAAGAAAACCAGGAATTGCCACATAGCTCTGTTGTGTTGACAAACACAAAGCACAGTTGAAATCTTTCACCCTTCAGGAAAAGAAGGCCTCCACATTTTACACCACACCTACTCAAAGGATAAACAATTATCTTATTGCTGTCCTAAAAGAGTGTTCGCTTTCTCCGTTTATTTACACACGGCTCCGCAATTCATCTTTCCCTCTTCTGCTCACGGCTGCTACACAGATAAATGCAGCATGAGCTTGGAAGCCCTCACACCTCACCATGAAAGTCCTAGCATGTGCCATTTGTACATTTTGGAATTGAACTGGGAAAATAAAATCCTGTTGCGTTCTGAGCAGCGGAGAAACATTCTCTTAGGAAAGATTAAGTTTAATTAACTTCTCTACTGAACGCCTATTACAACATCACTCCATGGTTATCCCGTGTTTTCCTTCCTTGGCAATCCTGGAATCCCCCTTCCCTTGAGCTCTAATAGAAAAAATTCAGCAGCCAAAGCCTTGATCTTCTGGGCCCAGCATCACTCCCCAATGCCTCCTCCTCCTCCTCCTCGGAGGCTGAAGCAGGTTTGTGTGCAGGTCTCAGCTGACGGGAGGAACGGCACCGTCCTGACGCCTCCCACGGAGATAACACAGCATCCACGCAAACAGGCGCACGCCTCGGGTCCTCCAGACCATGACTCTTAGGAAATAAGGATCTTATGAAGACTGATAAACAAATACTTTCCAGACTATGAGGCCCAGCAGCAGCAAGGTACAGGATCAGAGAGAAATCCAAACTGCGTTTAGAGACAAAATTGCCTACAAGTTTCCTTCTCGGCTTGACCACTGATGCTGGTCGGGCTCGGCCACCCACGCTGCACACATCCATTTCCTCAAAATCACAGAAAGGCGAAATCTTAACTCTGACCTCAGCAAGATTCCCTCCAGCAGACATACTTTTACTGTTACAGGCTGTTACTGCGATTGGGAGTGTTAGAAATGAAAAGAGAGTTTGTTATGGAGCTAAGAAATCCGTGAGTGCATTTGGGTATTATGTTTGGGCGGTAAGGCATGTGAGCTGAGGTTGGTCTGGATGTTAATGTTGGCTTAACTGGCAATTTCCTTGATTCGTAGTGACTGTGTTGATAGGAAATACAGCTAAAGTTGCTCAAGTGCAAGCCAGCCAAGTCTTTAGTGTGGGATTATGCACACAATTTGCATTAATTCTGCTCTGAAACATCACAAAATACACTTCCCTTCTAGTGAAGTGTGCGGTCCTCAGTAATATATAGCATTTCCAGTGGAGAGAGCTGGAAGCAAACAGGGGTTTGTGTGCTGGAATTAGGCTCCTGCTATTACTGCAGTGAGGATATTCCAAATGATCTAATTCAAGTCAGCAAGGATTTATTTTCTGTATTCCCATGTTTGCCTCCCCTCACGCTTTAGATAGCTTTATATAGAAGCTGAGTGTGCTTTTGGTCCTTTCGAGCTCTCTCTTACTCCAGATGGAAAGGACCTTTGGAGAAAGAGAAGCTGGAAGAGATGAACACATAAGGCTTCTCTCAACAGAGAACAGACAGCCTCAGCAAACCGAGATGTTTCTTTTTTTCTTCCTCCAAAGTGCTAGAAATCTTTTATAAATGCATAGGCAGAGCTGAGTGCACCCAGAGATGTGAGCTCAGCATTCTTCATGTGTATCCCATCACATGGCACAGTGCAATGAAGATCGTAAAAAAGAAAGAAAAAAAGAAAGAAAAAAACAACCAAAAAGAAAAAATCCCTACTTTAAACGAGCCAAAAATCTGTCTGGAAACTGGAGACAGAAAGCTGCGTAATAGTTGTGAGCCAGTGAAAACACAGGAATTACCATAGTGCCTTGTCCATCAAGCCCAGCCGTTGTTTAGCTAACCGGTATCTCCTTTCCAACATTGGCTTGAAACGCAGGTGTCTGCGGACGGTGCAATAAACCCCAGAGTACGCAGACGTGAGATAATTTCACCCTCCTCCTCCCTAAGGCTTTTTTTCCCTGAATTTGCAATCTCTGTTACCCTGAGCAGGGCATGGCTAGAGAGGTCACGCTGGGACCGGGCACTACGACGTGTGTCACGCCAAGTCGTGCAGCAGAGGGGTGACCTGCTCCTGCTGTTAGGGACACACGACGTCTCTGAACAACCCAAACCCCTTATCTGCCCTCTGATCAGTTCCATACCGTGTACATACTTCTTGCTTCCATATTAATGCACGTCGCCTTCGGGGTTTTTGGGTTTCGTGGTTTTTTTTGGTTTGGGTTAGTGTTTTTTTGTCTGTTTTTGCTCACTTGAAGGAGTACAGAGGTGAAAGACAATACAGTTGTGGGTGGAAAGGAATTGGCTTAAAAATAGAAAGATGGGTGGTATCTGATTTGGCAATTTCGCATGCCTAATCTAAACTCCTGCTGTCTGTCACTGTTTGAAATAAATGCATTTTGTTAGATGAAAGCCAAGGGAAAACAGGCCCTTCGCTTATATTAGCGACTATTTTTCAGTAAGTTGAAGGAGGACCTTTCGTGCTCCCATTTGCATTTGAAACACAAACATCTCCTCGCACAACTTGTATCAACACAGAGCTCCCAAGCACAATACCACAGATGTGAAAGAGCGAGTATTTATAAAACAGCGTTTTGAAATATCTTACTTACTACTGTTATTCAAACAATAAATCACTGCTGGTTTAGAACATTTGACTTGGGGTTTTGGTACGGTATTTTCCAGCTCTCATTACTTCGCACTGAAGAATCACAGTTTGCAATTATTATGGCTCAACCGTTCCCTTTCTCTCTCCCATCTCCCCGCGACACCCTGGCAGGAAAACCGAGTCCCAGCAGAAAGACCTGAACCCGAATCCTGGTCCTTCCCTCTCACTTTCACTTTCAAGTGCAGGAAACTTCAACTCGGCTTTCTAAAAGACCTTGTGACAGTTTTCCCAAAAAGTTGTTTAGACGGAAATATGGGTTAAAGCTGTCACAAGTTCAGTCCAAAAAATGTTTTCTCTTATGATGTACTTTATGTATGAATAATCACAGATGAAAAGTGAATAATTCTCAAGGATTTCCTGCTTATTTTTCAAACTGGCATTAATCCCTGTTTAACAGATAACATCTGAAATCAATTGAAAGTCTTGCATACGCAGAGCCCGGTGGAAATTAATGTGTAAAGCAGATATTAGTCCCTATGTATCTCACTGCAAAAATTCTGATTTTGCTTATCCATGATGTGAGGGGCGCAGTTAGTTTAAATTAATGACTCTTTTACTGCGTGGTTTTTCAAATCCACAGAGATGATTAAAATCCAGTGTAGAAGGAACAGATATCCCAGACGGAAAAAAATAAAAAAATAAGAATCGCCAAAGCTTTGTTTTACCTGACATATACATTTGCCCTAATTTACAGCTTCCTACTTTCCCTGCATTCTGTTTGGGAAACAATAAGCTTCTTTGAGGATAGAAATGTTAAAAAATACAGCGAATTTATGCATAAAAGGAAAAACCAGTACAGATGTAGACTGTGGGTTAAGAGCTATTTATGCAGTATCAGAAGACTAAACCAGACTCTGGCCTGGCCATAAACTAAGCCCACACCCTAAATGAGGTGCCAAGCCACAAAAAGCATTTGCGTCAACTGGGAATACAAGGAAAAGAAGGACTTCTAATTATAGGGCCTGGAAGCGGAAGCCCAGAGTGATTAGGAGTTTAGGCGCTGCTGTATGTTTATCTGGGAGCTTCCTCTCGCTCGCTCGCGGCCCGGCTTTGATAGATGAGGGTTGGCCGAAAGGGTGGGATGGAAGTTGCTGATGGTACACGGAGTTCTCCGCAATCCGAAGGAGACGGAGACGGAATACTAAGGCTTCTGTGGCCTTGTAGGAACATAACTCTCTTCAACCAGGCGTCAGCTGGTTAGCCCAAACGGCAAAATTAGAGGGCAGCAAATCTCGGTTGGGTACTTGCTATAAAATCTAGGAAACCCAAGTAGCCTAAGCATCCCCACCACATCCTATTTATAACACCTATCTAATTGCACAGTTGTTTGGTATATGCATACAAATGAGGTACGCGCCTTTTCACCTTGGGTTTGAGTTTCACGAATAACTCCGCTTTAAATAATGCCATCTTTCAGAGGAACAGAAGGGTTTTTCCGCCTTCCAAAACAATGTCATTCTGTAATTACACCCTGAAGAACTCAACACGTTCAAGCTGTGTTGGATTTGTTTTAAAAACACCAAGGGCACAAATGTTAGGGAAACAGGCCTACATCTGCATGAAGGAAGCATATATTTATGGATATATTTCACTTCAGAATGCAACTTTTACATTTCCATGCATGCAAAGCCATAGAGAGACCTGTACAGCCATGGCACAAATATAGAATCACAAAAATCACAGAACAATATGGGAGTGGAAGGGACCCCTGCAGATCATCTAGTCCAACCCTCCCACCAAAGCAGGTCCACCCAGAGCAGGTCCTACAGGGATGTGTCCAGGTGGAGTTTGAATGTCTCCAGAGAAGGAGACTCCACCAGCCTCTTCCAGGGCTCTGCCCTCACAGGAAAGAAGTTCCTCCTCGTGTTGAGATGGAACTTCTTATGTTCAAATTTGTGCCCATTCCGTCTTGTCCTGTCACTGGCCACCACTGAAAAAAGACTGGCCCCATCCTCCTGACAGCCACCCTTTAAGTATTAATAAGCATTGATCAGATCTCCCCTCAGCCTTCTCTTCTCCAGACTAAAAAGGCCCAAGTCCCTCAGCCTTTCTTCATCAGAGAGATGCTCCAGGCCCCTCAGCATCTTTGTAGCCCTCTGCTGTACCCCCTCCAGCAGTTCCCTGTCCTTCTGGAACTGGGGAATCCAGAACTGGACACAGTTGTCTACTTACACAGTATCAAAAGAATAGGAACAATTATTCAGATTTTGTTGTAGGTTTTTTGTTTTCATTTTTTGGTTTTGGGTTTTTTTTTGTAAATATGAACACAGACATCATGCAACATTAATATTATCCTTTTCAGGTTTTCAAATGACAGGATGAGAGGGCTCGGTGAGTTGCAGTGGCCCCCGATTCAGCCCATGGCCTTTCCCTGGGCATTCCCACCCTCTGCACGTTGACTCCACGGATTCCAGCTCCACCGCAGCTCTCCTCCGAAAGCACTCACGTACGTGTCTGCTTAAGATGTGACAAAGTTTGTATGGTCCATGGTTTTATGAAACATATGACCTGACCTATGAACAGTAGCTTTATTTATACTCACTTAACTCCTCTCCGAGGCTGATGCAAGTCAAAATATAGCCAAATATTAGTGCTACTAAGCCTGTGTATACTTCCAAGTGTAACACATATGTCAGTTACAAAATTTGGTCTCAAAAAAACTTAACTAAATAAGGAAAATCCGATTTCAACAACAAAAATCATCAAAAAAATAAACATGAGTACATAAAGATATCCAAAACATTTAAAAATAAATATTACAAGAAACCCCAGTAAGTCAAAAGAAAGAGAAGAATAATAAAAAATTATTTTGTGAATAAATAATTACCTATGGAGGTTTCTATACACTCTAACACACTAAGGACAATTATATATTTAATCTGAATACTCGGAGCTTGGGGTAGATGTATGGAAACTGTCAGACATTTCCCATGCCCAACAGATGGCTCAACGATACGCTTGATGTACTAAAAAACTATTCCCCGCTTTCAAACACTAACTGGCTACAGCTGATGGCCCAATAAATACTAAAACTTTATCAGGATGGGTTTCTCCCTCCAGAAACTAGAGGACGCACGCTGAGGGCAGCTGAGTAAGGGGGGGGCAAAAGATCAAAGGGAACAGACTCCCTTTTCTTTTAACCCTCCTTGGAATTCCTCCAAACGGAACACAAACCCGCAGCCTCCACCGTTACCTCAGTGTTTGGGGCTTTGTGAGAAGCAGAGATTGCAATAAACATTTTTACCGCTGAAACATATTATCGTGGGTTTCCTTTTCATTGGAATAACAAGAAAGTAAATGTTACAGAGAGGGTAAAATCCTGACAAACCCCCCCCCCCCCCAAAGTTTACAAAGCTTTTGCCACCAATGTCAAGATGGCAAATAGCATTACCCTTTCTATACAAAAGGGTTTTATAGTTGTGCATCTTGAATCCAAAAGGATGTTAACAACTCAATAACAATGCCTGCTGTGCTAAATGAGTGTTCTGATAATTTTAATATATTTTAGAATTAGTTATAAAACTATCATGTATCAAACCAGTCTATTCAGCAATAGCAATACCCAAACAAATCAACCTTCACAAGTGTGCCCACATGATTCTTCAATATATTCAGCATTATATTAAAAGTAACTTTATTTACCTACAAATTTGGCAAGTTTTCACAGAATGTAAAATTTCTATAAAAAGATGATCACAAAAAGGTGACTAAAGAACCATCCTTCAGTAAACTGTGAAATTTTCTGCAGGAGCATAGAAAGCAACAGCAGATAATATCAGATTAGGACAACTGGTCATTTTTAATGCTTAAAGAAGCTAAGACGCTGATTTTTCCTTTCACTTAAAAGTGAGGAAGAGGAGATTATAAAAATTACCGAAACAATCCTCCTCGAGGCTTCAAATCAAAGCAAGACTTTTTTTTGTAATAATGAAAAAAGCTTATAAATGGTACATAGACGAAAAACAATTATTTGTTTATGACTTGCGTTTGCAGCAAAAGGTAGGTGATGAAGCACAAGGATTGAATCACACTTCTGGAGAGGTAAAGTATCTTATCAGCACCAAGATATCAATTTGACAATGACAGGGAAATGATTCCTACCTTCTCCCCCCTCCTCAAAGATCACACCTTTAAAATTGCAAACAGGCACCATTCAAACCTGCACTAACTACTACTTCATCCTGGCTCAGGCATAAATTTCTTCGGAGATAACAGGTTAAACACTTAAATTAGAAAAAATCTCAATCTAGTTTTCAACAAAGTTAAGTAGCAATGGATTGAAGCTATTGATAAACATATATTTCTGAAATTTAAAAATAGGAAGGTTAACGCACTGCAAATCACCACACTGGCTCTCTTTTAAATACGTTTCTTCCACACAAATAACATAATGCTGTATAGCACTGATTACAGGATTTCATACGCATTTCTCCTCAGTTTTAAGATCCCTTCAGAGTACTTTCAGGGTTAAACTCACAGAAAACAAAGAGTGATTTTACCTAAGACTGCTTTTAAACAATACTTTCATTTATATCGTAGCTATCTGAAACGTAGTGGTTGTTTAACAGAGAATTTAAATGATAAAGAATTTCCTAAATTTTCAGTACCTCCTAAAGTATTCCACCTTCAGGTAAGAAATGCTCTAGAATTAGGTGAACATTTCTATAAAATGAAAATCCTCCTGTGGGGAGGGTATTTAAGAAAAAATGTGTTCCATCACAAACAAACTGTAAAGCTAATGCTACCAAGCTACACATTATGAAATACTTCACACCTTCTGGCCCAGCATATATGGCACAGAGACACAAGCTTTGGAGCCACAATTCATCAAATATGATGTCATTGCAGTACTTTTAATACATTTGTCTTCAAAGGCAACAATTTCCATTGAAAAACAAAAGTCAAAATAAAAAGAGAAAAAGCAACTAACTATTCTGTCATTAAATAATGGCAGTTCATTTTACTCCAGATGACACATCCAGGAGGGTGATGTTACAGAGCAAGATTGATCTGCCAAACTCCTGAAGTTTCAGTCACTAGAAAAGTCCAAGCAGAGACGAGGTGCTGGCTGCGGCTGCAATAAATTACCTTATACAGCACTTGCCATTATAAAAGATATCTTCAAACCTCAACTAATCTATATGCTTAATAAAAGACTGACTGTACATCTTAGGAAAAAGAGAAAACAACCCATTTCTGTTAATCTGTGAGGCACTATGATGCTGCCCAACAATCAAATATGGTATTTTTCTGCCTACTTGCTCTGATCAATGGGAAAAACTTCTGCAGAGACATTCCAATTTAAACCTCTTTAACTATTAACTCAAGGCCACCATCACATTTCAATATAGAACATTTAAATAATCAGAGGAATTTCAGGTCCGTTAAAGGTGCAGTCAGGCATCCAAAGGGGTATACAGTTTAATCTGTTTTACTGCTGGTCCAACATTAATTTTCTCATTATTAATGGATGGAAAAGCTCTTTTGTAGCCAAGGAAGCGTAATTATTTAAAATTTTAGATGTGTTGCACTTCACAGCTCTCAGCCGCTAAGCTGGCAGGAGCAACACTTCTGGAAAGCAGATCATTTATTTACCACATTTAAAAAAAAACACCAAACAACAGATATTCATAAAACACCAGTAATTTTTAGCTATTTACTAATTGAGTGTCTTATTTGAAATGTTTGTCTCTTTCACAATAAAATTAAGATATTGAACTACAACAGCAAAAATCAAAGTACAAAAATGAACTGAACTTGACACGTCATTTACTGGCTTCAGCAATGGATTAAGAATCGGGGATCCCGGGTAATATCCTTCTTGGGCGCTGAGTTACTGCGTGACCTTGAGTGAGCAACAGCTTCTTGATCCTTCAATTTTCCTAAAATTAAGTTTCAGTCCCCTAATATTACGAGTTTGAAGTTCTTGCAGTTCATTTTCAACATGCCCTTCTTTTTAACCTGTGCTCTTCTACTAAACTGGTTTGAAGCTATACCCCCAGCTTTGATTTCTACTCTTTGTTTTCTATACTATTTGCAAACTTCTTTTCCATCCCCTCTCCCTCGCACTGCTGGAAATTTGCCACTATTCATTCAGTCAACCACCACAGCTTGAAAAGTCTCCCACTTCTCATTTGCTGAGAGCTCCTTTCTTGCCCTCTCTCTAAACCTACTTATTTGTGATCCTTCTTACCACCTTGCCCTTAACTCCATAAGGATCAAGTCTCACATCCTACCTCTTTCCTGTCTTAGGTACAAGCTATCTCGGTCCAAGAACGCATCCCATTCTGACCTCGCGAGGGCAGCTGTAGAAATTTACACTTTTCAACTTGAATTCCGTATGTAATAGATATAACTTATGTAGATCAGAATGCACCTTCCCCATTCCACCAATTTAAAAGTTGGTGCTATTGCCAAATTGAAGGTGTGCTTAGCTAGAGCTGCTGCTCCCCCTAAAATGGTAAGAAGCCACCACAGAATTCTGTAGCTGGCAAACACTTCTACGGATACATTTTAAGAACTGCAAAGAAAAGCTTTTATTGAAAAGAGAAGACCACCACTGAGCTTTTGTAACAAAATGTCCTTTTCAGAGTCTAGTTACTTGCCTTAACAAACCAGCAATTGAAGCACAACCTCTAAAAAAATTCAAATACAGGTTAATTCTCATCTTTCCTGGCTTCCCACAGCCACCTACTGGATTCTTTGTAGATACAGTTCTTGGCAATGAAGCCCTCCCCCTCTCCAGTGTAACTGAGAAACAAGGCACAAACCTTACAGTAGCAGTAGTGAATGAATAAGAATTAAACAAATTTCAAATAGATGCACAAGCTTCTACTCTAAACCAGATCCCCCCCCAAAATATGTATAATATAGATACATTAATAAGTATGCTCCCAGCGCAAAGGAACAGAAGCAAAGAAAGGAGATCTCTGGGGCTCGTCAGCAGTGTCTGAAACTATAGACCAAGTCCAAATCTGCCAGTCCCAGATCAACAGCAAAAGTCCAAATGTGAGACTGGGAGGTCTTGCAGGCTTGGAAGAAGCTCCTAGGACTTTTTGAGGGAATTCCTGTCCAAGGCTGTGCCAAATGCACCATAGGAGAGAGCAAGGAGACGGCACATGGATCTCAACGGCCGCCTGCTACACCCCTGCTACCTCCTTTGAGAGGTCAGACCTTAAAAACCCCTCTGGAGGAGAAGAGCCTTCCAGCAGCTCAGATCTCACCAGATATCACAGGAGAAAGGAATTAAAACCCAAATACAATTTCCCGTTCTGCCTGTCTCAGTAGCTCAGTCGAAATTCCAAAATCATTCCCTACATTTGTCTGCATACCTTGAGTCTTCTCTAGCCAGAGGAACTGCAGAGACAGAGGAGTGCTGCAGTCCCCACTGAAGATGGGCAGAACAGTAACAGATAACCCAGCATCCTCTAAAATCAAACTCAGCATTTGAATATTGAGACAGAATTAGCAGACGTATCTAAAATTTAGGGGTAATTTCTCTACGCTTTACTTTCTCTATGCATTATGGAAGTGATGTATATACGTGTTTTCACCTTCCACTTACACAAATGCACCCTTAAGACCTTGTGACCAAGTATGTTAGTCCTGCTGAAGGTTTGATTTACATAGTTCATCTGCAGCAAAGGACAGCCTGGTTCCGTTCCTCAGGACAAGGCTGAGGACCAGTTCTCCCAGTCCAACGGCACAGAAGAACCCATAAAATGAAAGGAAACAGAGCCGGGTGCTCAGCGGCTGCAGTGGATGGCTGGCACCCCTCGAACCGCTCGTAAGGCACGGTGCCAGATCGAGGAACAAAAATTAACTGTCTCAAGTTTCTCTAAGGGCTGCGAAATCGGTATCTCAGCAGCCTGGCAGCAACACAGCGTACTGCCTGGAAAAATGCTACCAGAGCTCAGCTGGAGGCGGGGGATTTCACTCCAGGCAGCCTCACACAGCACAGGCTCCTCTTGCCTCGACACCACCGGCACCACCACGGTCCCGACAGACACAACTAATGCCACTGAAACGGACACGTCAACTGCCACGGGCAACACAGGGCGTTTTCTACCTAATCCTCATGTGAAATTCTCCTTCCGCAGCGTATGCCAAGGCATAGAGCAGTGTGAAGTACAGGCAGGCTGTTATTTCCCTTCTGTCTTGTGAAGAGGAAAACAAGAAAAGAGGGGAAAGAAAGAGGGGAAAGAGGGGAAAGAAAAAGAGAAAAAAAGAGGAAAAAAAGAGGAAAAAAAGAGAAAAAAAAGAGAAAAAAAAGAGAGAAAAAGAAAAAAAGAGAAAAAAAGAGAAAAAAAGAGAAAACAGAGAAAAAAGAGAAAAAAAGAGAAAAAAAGAGAAAAAAAGAGAAAAAAGAGAAAAAAGAGAAAAAAAGAGAAAAAAAGAGAAAAAAGAGAAAAAAAGAGAAAAAAAGAGGAAAAAAAGAGAAAAAAGAGAAAAAAGAGAAAAAAGAGAAAAAAGAGAAAAAAGAGAAAAAAGAGAAAAAAGAGAAAAA
>JAOTQQ010000006.1:5638073-5738590 GCA_026546715.1 Gallinago undulata | reverse complement strand
AAAAAGAGAAAAAAGAGAAAAAAGAGAAAAAAGAGAAAAAAGAGAAAAAAGAGAAAAAAGAGAAAAAAGAGAAAAAAGAGAAAAAAAGGACAAAAAAGAGAGAAAAAAGAGAGAAAAAAGAGAGAAAGAAGAGAGAAGAAAGAGAGAAGAAAGAGAAAAAAAAAGAGGAAAAGGAGAGAAAAAAAGAGGAAAAAATTTAAAATAGAAAAAATTTAAAAAAAAAAAAAAGAAAAAAAAGAAAAATAAAAAAGAAGCCAGTGTTGCCAGGAGAGAAGGCAGCACACATACATCAGTGCCAGCAGCACCCCACATTTGTGGGGCTGCTGTTCCCCCAGGATCCCACAGGGTGTATGTCGGGGAGAGCCAGTGCCACAAATTGTCCCTTTCTTGCCAGGCTGCAGAGGATCGGGCCCTTCCTCCCCTCTACAGGGAGGGGGGAAAGAAACTTATTGACCCGTGCAGTAGATAAATGAAGAGACTATCCATTAACTGGGAAATTGCACAGAATGAAATTATGTTAGAGACAATAAAATGAATATGGCTTTAAAGCGTTCATTAGAACTGTCACCAACCACCTAAAATTTAACCTATAAACCACAGCTATCATTCATGTACGATACAAAAAGCTTGCCAAAAAGCATGACTAACCTGTGCAATGATCATTTTTTTTGGCATAATTTTTGGTTTTAATTGGAATACCTACAATTGATTTTAAAGTATTCTTGTAGCCAGGAAAAGAAACCAAGCCAGGTAAGTTTGGTCACACATTTGTTAGGTGAAAAAGTCAGCGCAGAAGAACATCTAGGTACGAGTGACAAGAATCTTCTGAACTAGAAAGCACTCAGGCAGACAGAAAGAAGTTCTACCATCACAAAATACATTATTTCCATTTAAAAGCTTGATAGTATCAATATCTTCACTGTTTTTACTGGAATCAAAATCACAAACACGGAAAGTAAAACCTGTGATTTATTAGTTACGCCTTGAGACACAAGTCAACTTCCTCTTCTCTCTCGGTGTCTCTGGGAAAAGGCAGCCTTTGGGTAAAACACACATTGATTTGTTGTGTCAAATCTAGTCCAATCAATAACTCAAGTTAACCTAAAAAGGAATATTCCTCCTTGTGCTTCATATTTCTATAAATCCTAGAAAATCCCAATTTTATGACCCTAAATCATACCAAATAAACACAATCCATGTGTCAGCTACGACACTGACTCCAAATACCAAGAAGTTCCTTTTTCAGCTGATCTTCTCAAAAATTGTCCCACATGAGCCGCGCTCTGTAGACAAAAGATATTACTATTGGTAATATATTTTTGCCTAAAAAAAAAGATAAATAAATAGAGGTACAGGCAGATTTAAAAACTAGGAGGTTTGGTTCTTTCCAGGCTGGCTGATACATTTGCTGCAGCAAGATGAGCAGCTGCTCTTGATTCGAAGCCGAACCAACTGCTCCCTGTCACAGCAAAAAGCACAGCATCAGTCACAGCCTCCGCAGCCCGAGGAAGGGGAAAAGAAATTCTGTAACTTCTCTGTCCCTGTGTAACGTGCATTATACCTTTGAGCTATGTAACTTTCAAAATGAAAATCATTTACTTTTTAGCTTCTTTGAAGTACTGGTAAGAAATGGCTATATATTAAAAATATAAACATTCCACACTTAAATAACAAGTTAAAATTTAAAAAAAAAAAGGACACTTTTAGCTTCACTGTTTATAAAACTTAATCAAGCTTGGCATTTCTATACAATTTTCTGGTTTCCTAAGGAGTGGAGAGGAAACTTACAGCTTATCATGAAATTTGGTGAATAGAAATGGTAACTATAAGGTAAAAACCTATCTGTCTGGAAGTGATTTCTGAAACACTGATCTTATTTCCTTCCTTACAGGTTCTATTTTTAATGTATTATCAATGGCTGTACAGAGCTTGCACAATTGTGGATGACAATTAAGCAACTAATACTCAGTTTTAGCACAAATAAAATGTCTATAATTCGCTTTTAAATGTGGTGAAGTAAAAGACAATTTACTAAAATTAAACTACAGCCCCACAGTCTCTAAAAGGACTCTTAAAAGCGTATACAGCAATTTCTAAAGTAGGAATAGATGTGTATAATTTACACACAGGTTGGTTTTAATTATCACAGTTCATAAAGGCCTTTATACCTTAGATCTGTCAGAATGAGGAGAGGAATTCTGTTAGTTTTAACCATGTTAAAATCTATAAAAGGATCCTCCCTTCTGGCCTCCTAAAAACAAGACCTTTTAAGTGTGTCCAGTTTGCTCCAAGAACTCAAAAGCAGATTCCGGGATGTTTATCGGGGGTGTGATTTATAGCCCTTATACTTTGGGAATTGTCACCCCTCGCGCCGGCGTTCGGAGGCTGCCGGGGCCACCTCCTGCCACCCAGAGCGGGGCCGAGCCCCGCCGCTCCCTGCCAACATCATAAATGCTGCCATTAAAATATTTGTTTTAATTCTGACCTCAGAGTCACAGCTAATAAACAAGAAAGGCAATGAGAAATTGAAAAACAAACTCAATGCAGCTGTTGGACTGGACGTTTCACAACTGCGTTTAACGGCATCCTTTAATTTCACGTCTATGAATAGAAGCCATAGACCACAGCTCGCACGCCAGCCACGCAGCCAGGCAGGATTTGCTTTTGAGTTCATTTTGCAGTCTTAGTCCATCATGTAAATGTTACTGTATTTTTAACTTTTCCTTTGAGATGCGATCTGCAAACAATGGCTGACTATTTGCCGGCGGTTTCTCATTAGAGCCCGTCCCAGCAACGGACAGCGTTGGTACAGTTTTGTCCATGATCTTCCTCACACACACGAGGAACAGAATTTTTGTGTGTCTGTATAATCCATGTTTGTATGTGTGTCAGCTCAGAGCCCGTTTAAATCCACCCAGTGAGCAGATGATTAATGTTCTAGAAACTGTGCATTACAAAAATCACTCAAAAAAATTAGATACAGAGGAGTGAAGCATAAAGTTAATGCTGTTCTATGGACTTCCCAAAACTAACTCATATATAAAACCAAAAGTGTTTTCTTTTATTATATCTTTGTAAGAACCAATGAAAATACTTTTCCAGGGTGCATGGGATTACGAATGCTAATTAGGTACAGAGTTAGGAACCTGAGCATACTTGAAAGAAATACATTTGGAAAAGAGAAAAAGAGGCCACATCCTTATAAAATTGTAGATACAAATAAAGAATCAGATTATTAAAAATTAGGGCAAGAAAGCAAGCCAGAATTTCCAATTTATTTTGGAATACATTCCTTGGGTATAGAGGAAAATACAGATAATTATATTTTGCAAAAAATTATAGCACTTTGGTGTGGTTTTCAAATATGGAATGATCCTCCTCTTCTCACTTTCCAGGTTTGGTGTGTGAACAGATAAGAAATATCACCCCACAGCCCTCTAAAACTCAACACTTCATTTCCTATAGGGGATGGGGGGGTATATTTTCATTAAAAAATAATAACAAAGACGAATAATAATTTCTTTTAAACATGTGGAAATCCAGCTTCCAAATAATATATACCTTTTATATTGAGCTTTATATTTAAGTGTCTTATAAAAAGAAAAGAAAAATAGGAGAAAAAAGGGAGCAGACCCACTGCCTCCCAACCGCCCCGAAGCCTCGCTCCTCGCTGCCGTCGCAGCTCAGGGTTATCTGCATCTACAACTTTGCTCGAGTCCTAAGACCTTACATGAAAGTAAAGCAGTGAATACTTTGGACCGATATGAAAAGGCACAGCAATAAACCAAAGCACTTGAATGAAGCGCGGAGAGAGATCTGCAGAGCAGCCCACGCCAGAGCCCAGTGCAGCGACTGCCTGGAAGGAGCGGGAGCCGCGATCGTCCCTGTGTCTGCCATGGCGCAGGGAACAAAGGGAATTAGTTTTAATGGACCACGGCTGACATCAGAATTGGTGAGGTTTTCTCCTCCTTTCTCAATCACAGCTTCTAATAATACAACTTAATGAAAAATGAGGATGTCTGTACGGTTCCTTCAGTCCCCAGTCTAGACACTCGCCAGTTTAGACTAATCCAGTTCACCATTGAGCAACGGATTCTAATTGGTAACATTTAATCCTTTCCCTTCCCTCTCCCCGTTTCAGACCCTGCGTACACTGACAATTCCTGGCAGACTATCACCAACACGTTAAAAGCCTGGAGGATTTTCTGTAAACGTCTTAAATGAAGTAACCCCCTACGGTGTATCCCTTCCTTTTGTGAATTTCCAAAATTTCATCCAGGGCACCGTCATCCAGAGTTTACATAATAAGTTCTTGTTGATTTACAGTATGTACCAGACAGGATCCTTCTGCAATGCTGTAATGGCTATGGCATTCTGAAATAAATAGGTTTCTACCTATTTATATATATGGATGTATATGTGTATATATATGTAAAAAATATATAGATATATCTAAAAATAAAAAATACAAATATATATAAATATCATATACATATAAAAGTATTTTAGATGTACAAATACTTGCGTAATGTTGCACTGACAGAAAAACATCTTAATAACCAAGAAAATATTCCCAATTAATTTTTCTTTTATCCTGGCTACATTTTCATTATGGTAAAAATTCAACCATAATAAATACAGACCTTAGTGTCAATACTGCTGTTTACATTATAGAATTGTTGCTGGTCGTACAGAACTGACAGTTCTAAATACCTTATATTTATAGCCTGGAAAAGGCCAAATCACCAAGAAATGGTGGAAGGCTATCTTGTCCTCTAAACCACAGTAACAGAATACATATGTTCATCCAAAAAAAAAAAAAGAAGGAAATCAGGCAGGGGGCATTATCTGCAACTCAGTGTAGCTAACAACAACCTAGATTATTTTTGTGTGGCCACAGTGTATTGTGTAATCCTCTGAAGACGGTCCTTGTTCCTGGCCCCAATCTAAAGGCATCAAAATGTTCTTTAAAAAAAAAAAATCCAAAAAATGAATTTAAATTACCTAATATGAATTAGTAAACAGCACTAAATTTTTGTCTGGCCACTCTGTCCACAGTAAATTGGCCCATGATTCATCCAAAACTGAATATTCAAGCTAAAATAAATCAAGCCATTGTTAACACTAAGTAAAAGGATCCACACAAAAGCTTAATGTGATTTTCATTTAGTAAGTGAATTAAAGTAACTGTTGTTGGAGTCTCCTTGCAAGTATAAGCCTCTTGTTTCCACTACATCAACATTCATGCCAGAGGTACATTAATAAAGTCCCCAGTCTATTAATATTACTTCACTTCCTTGTATTATTTATTCTCCTCTTGAAAAGTTTTAATAAAAGGCTTAAAGTCTTCCTAAAAGTCAGAGGCTGCCTGCCTTTGTTCAGAAAGGAGAGACTGGCCACGGTGCTCCTCACTCCGCTGCAGCAGCTGCTTCCCAGAGACCACAGACGGGTGTTCAAATACCAGCTAAACATCCTCAGAAAACAACCCGTTTCCCTCGCGATGCTTTCTGTATGTCCAAGAGATGGAACTTGCTTCTTAGAAGATCCTTCTCCACTAAACTGAAGAAATATTATTCTCCCAATCAACTACGAAATGGTGTTTTAATCAAAAGACATTCAGTAATTGCCATTCAGAGATTCTGCGCAAAATTCACCCGGCTTGTTGGCCATTCCCAAACTCCTGCAAAATTCACCCATTTTGTTGGCCATGGCCAAGCCGCATGAATGGTCCCCACTGGCAGGAGCCCATTTCTGGCCATCACCTGCACTGGGGCCCTGCAGTGCCTTCCTTCAACTCACCAGCATCCTCACCGCACGCTGCGGTGCAAGCAGCACTTCATGGGAACGGGTTGTGGTAAAAACTGTAAATAAAGACCACATGTATGCAATGCTTCTTAAATAAATATACTGCAAAATCAGATCCTTTTTTGCTGTTCATACACAATGTCTCTTCCACGGCACTTGGCAAAGCTAAATTATTACTACAACATTTATTTAATTTATTCAATAGTGGATGGATGTCTAAAAAAAATATTAATTAAAACACGAGTACTTCAAAAAAGGGACTTGATCTTCATTTAAGTCACAAAACCAACCACTGGCATATATGGCATTATGTAAATAAAACCTGATTTTGACATATAATAAAGCCTACAGAAAAACTGTGTCAGTTTCCTCCGGAGAAAAGGATACGTGAAATACTCATATTCTAGCAATTAAATCAGAAAAAAAGAAAACAAGTAACAGTGCCAAGTCACCTGAACTTGAAACTTGGAATCAGATTTACTAAGTGCGCTTCCAAAAAGAGAACAAGGTTGTATAGGAAGTGGGCCCACCCGCCAGGAGAAACACTCGCACCAAAGCTGACAACACGACTGGCAAAGGGAATGGATTAAGGAGGCTCACATCGTAATTTTTATTTTTACCACTAGAATAAGGACCAAGTTTGCATTTCATGTCTGTTTCCCAAAGATTCAATGAGCAACAAATGGCAAAGGAAGACCAGTTCTTTTTCACTTTTATTGGACTACTACGTATCTTACCTATTAAAATGAAAAATGGTAAGCAGAGAGGGCAATAACAATGTACGCAGGGACCCGGCTTTTAGAAATTCCATAGGACTAAGGGATTTTGTGGATGAGACGCCTGGCTGCAAATTTTCAGCTGTAGAACAAACCCTCCCTTTCCCTCCCCTCCACCCTCTAAAAAACTCCCCAGCAGCCCACTCCCCATAGGAAACCATCATAATTTTTTTTGAAAACTAAAATTTGATGTACACAGGAAAAAACACAGAGAAAACCTAAACTACCAGGAACTGCAGGTTTTCTCCTTTATGGTTTTTGGGGTTTTTTTCCTTCCTAATGTTAAACATGATTTGCTATATGTCTTAGACTGAGACTTTTACAGTCTCCCTAAAATCAACTGACTCAGAAGCAAGTTTTATTAACATAAGGGTCTGGAAGAGGTATACAGGGACACGCAAGGCAGCACTAAAAAACCTGGTGCCCCCTAAGTATAGTCAGAAATGATATTTCAAGTTTGTTATTTTATTATTCAACCAGATTTGCAGAGTTGCCATAGACATAATACAAAAAAAAAAAAGCTAACTACATGCCAAGTTTCTTTTTCTTCAAATAACTCAAAAACGGAAAGGAAAAAAAAAATCAATAGATTTGCCTTAAATTTAAACAAAAGGTAGACCTGATGCCAGCAAAAGTCACTACAGAAATGTCTACACAGCAGAGTGAAATGCTATGCAGAACCCTCCTGCTTGTTTGTTCATGAGTTAGTCTCTCCCCTTCGATTGTTTTCTGATAATCCTACAATGAATCCCACAATATATGACCCCTTCCCAGGAGCAATTCTCACAATGATACCTGTAAATTCCATACCACTTTTTTGCCCACAGTTAGCTTCTCCCTGGCAAGCTCCTTGATCAGTATGAAAACAGAAACAGCAGAAACCCAAAGGATGTATCTTACTGGGAAGTGATACCTCCAAAACACAGCTGAAAGTGGCTGTGCCATGTTCTACTGGTTTCCTACACAAAAAAATCAAATACATCCTTCCTCCATATCCACCGACCGTCAGTAGTTTCCAGTGTCAGTGGTGGCTTTGTTTTAGGGTTTGTTTTTTGTTTTTTAACACAATCCTGTAAGTTTTTCCAGAGCTGAATACCTGTGGAGCTGCTGGGCCCTTGGGACGAGAAATTATTAAATTAATCTATTTGATCAGTTATAGGGAATAAAATCCTTAACTGAAACAGACCAGTGTTCCCTGTTTGCCTCTACAGCAAAAGTTTGCAGTTGCTGTGTTCTAGCATCACAGACACTGCTGGAAATGATGAGTAAAAGTGGTTTTTCACCACAACCAGCCAACCGATGAAGACAGTATCAAAAGCTACCTCTTGTTTTTATTCTGCTTTGTAATGAGATTGACTTGATTGGCAATACAGCACTAGATAATGGATTAAGATGTTACTTACAACACTGGCTTCAAACAAAATCCTGCCTTGATGTTAAATAAAGCAAGCAGAACCCTGTGTGAAGTGCTGCTTTCATACTGGCGCAGCTGGGCTAAGAGTTTTCAACTGGTTTGTACCCAGAACAGGGGGTACCGTTCAATACCCTCCCATGAATCACCCCCTCCTGCAGGTCTCTCAGAACATACGTAATTTGCAATCAGTCCAAAATAACACCAATTAGAAAAAGCGCTTTGCCATTAAGGGTCTTATTGCAGCGTTAGATCCAAGGCAAGAGTCTGCTGTATCATATAGAAAGGATTGTAATTTTAGTATCTGAGCAAACCAAAACAAACTTGGTAATACAAGTAATTCAACAATATGCAAATATCCTTCAATTTAAAAAAATAACAAGTTAATTTGCTTTTGCATAAACGTTGTGTTTTCCTTAAATTTATACAATCATAAAAGTTTCTTAAGGAGGCATTCAATTAATATCTACAAAGCATTCTAATTTAAGCAGCTGTATTTATTTTACTTCATCAGCTTTGCTCAACTCCAGGTATCACCTTTCTACCAAAGTCCAAAGCAAAAATATTATTGTTGTGGAACTGGCAGAGTTCATTCTCAGTTAAATGCAGACAGCTCCACAAAAAATTCTTTTTAAGTATCAGAAGCAAATTCAGGCAGATGAGAACACAGTTTTCATGTCAAAAGCTGACAGTGAAAATGCTGTGACCCACACACCACTATTAAAGTGTTCTGACATAACAGATGGGGTGTCTGAATGAGACCAACTGGTCACTAAAAGTGAAAACGTAAGTGACAGACACTTAGTTTTATTCTTTCAAATGTGACTTTGTCCTCAAGATCCTGGTGGCATTTGCTACGTTTTAGAAACCATGTGTTTTGGCACGTGGGACTGTTGATTTGCTGGCCATTTCACCTATTACTGCAATCAACAAAACCATATTTTTTTGCTGCCTATAGGTAGGATAATAAACATGTTAATTGTCAAACTAGTAAGATTTATTAACAGACAAGATTTGTAGTAATCTCTGCTGCCCAGAGTCATTGTTCATTCAAAAGGAGGAAGGACAGAAATAGGTACTTCTGAGGAGTTTCTTAAAAGTATTTTCAGATTATAGTTGATTTCACTCAGGAGAGAGGGTAGAATCGGAAACTCCTCATCAGCAAAACTGGCAATTGCAGTTTAAGTTACTTTAAAAAATAGCACCAATGAAATAACTCATTTTATTTTCATATTTATGGAGGAGTACAATTCAATACATGTGCTGATCCTCTGGAGACCTGCGTATCAGAACATCTGGATACCCAAAAGAAAAGGATTCCTTCGGACTTCTGCTCCATCTAAACTCGTAAACTGATTCTTTTCACCTACACTATAGTGTAACAGTCACTTAAGTTTGAAATTTCCAGAAAAGACAAATTCACCAGCCTATGACCTATTGAACACCCCCCAGAGCAGGCCAAAAGCCCTCACAGCTGTGAGGAGATACTTGCACGCATCACAACGGTATTTGCAATTCCTTCAAAGCAATGGAACACACAGCTTTGATATCTTACTGTCTTCACCTTATTTACAGCTATCACATAAAAACAGTAAAAGAACTTACCGCTAGGGTTAAAAGCCATGCAGCAAATCGGCTTCTCGTGGGCAGGGAAGTGGGCCACAATACCGTCGCTATCAGAGTCCTCGCTGACCAGCACCTGAGGAATGTTAATAGAGACAATGGAAGGTGAGGAAATAAAAATACACCTAAGAGAAAATAGGAACTTACTTACAATAGGAATTGTTTTAGAAGCTGTACACAGTGGTATGAAATAGATATACAACTGCATGTGAACTAAACACAATCTACCGTAATTTTTTCAGATAAAGAGACACGAGACACACTCAAAAAACCTACTATTAACTAGAAAGAATTATCCACTTTGGACATGGGTTCTCTATTTATCCTATTCAAATAAGGCAAAATGGAAAAATATTACTACTTCGCCACGTAAAGTATTAATGGCTACACAGCAGGTTATTACAAAAGAAGTCTGTACACAGAGAGCCAGGAAGCTCCATTGCAGGTTTCCATTGCCACTGGCTGGAGCGAGGGCTGGGACCCCCCCGGAGGCTACGATCGAGAGGGGCCATTACTCATAAATTCTTGCCAGGAGCTCTCATTCCACCAGAGCCAGCAGCCGCCTGCAGATGGACTAACGTGAGGAGTATCGGTGTAATTACACTGAAGAGCACACACTTTAACTGTAAACAACAAATTATTTTCTCTAAGCAATAACAGCAAAAAACCTAATCACATAACGGGAAGAAAAACTAGAGGTAGCGCAGAGTTTTTCAAAGAAAAGGGAATGTCTAACCATTACATAAATCAGTATTTTCTTTGGGAGAATTCAAAGTATACATGGCAAAGGAGTGGAAAAATGGACCAAAAACCCCAGTCAAAGACAGTGAAAGCCTTCCCAGTTCAGTAGGTAGAACACTGCAGCTTGTGTCCTGCTAATTAGTGGTGATGGACTTGAGGCACCCGATCTCCAAACAACACCAGAAGTGCTAAGGACTGGGAGAGTGTGTGAAAGTACCTGCTTGACGAAATCTGCAGCCAACAAGAATTTTCTCCATCTTGAAATTGTCTCAAATGACATTAAATAACAGTATTACAAAGGCTGTTAACCAAAATTCCTTAAAAAAAAAAAGTCACGCTGTGGTAAAATACCTTCGTATGAACAAAAGAGCAATTCAAAGGTAGGAGAGAGTTTTGACAACAGAGGGAAATAAAGAGGAAAAGGAAGTATCTGGACCAAGATCTGTGTTGCGCAACGTCTTCTGGAGAAAGGGACAAAGGATGAACTTCTGGTTTTCAAACAAAAGGTTATTTGAAGTTAATAAAATTATTTGGGCCAGTCAAAACTAAAGCCAAGTGTGAAGACATCTGAAAGGACCTCCAGAAGGACACAGCATTACCAAAGTCTAATTGTATGAAAAGGGAAAGATATTCTTAGATTTATAAAAAAGAACCAAAAGATTTTTGGCCAAAACATATGCAAGAGCTGAAAAAGTATGTAACTCCTTGGTTACATCATGTTAAAGACTAAATTAAGTAAAACGATGAGAAAGATCTGTCAGAAAAGCACTTAATAAAAGCGTTTCTGTGGTAAGCAAAAACCACCTTCTTAATGAGATAGTGCAAAATTTCCCATTTCAAGTTCAGAATAATTTGTCTGTTGCTTCCAAAATAATCTGAAAGGTTTTTAATACTTCCTACTTCTAAGAGATATCAGAATAATCTGAAGATATTTTTATGCTTCAAAAAGAGAAATCATCTTTAAATGTTTAAAAAAGTCACGTAATATGGATGAAGAGGCCTGCGCCTGCCTGACTTTACATGTTCAAATTACTTGGCACTGTCATATAAGCACAATTATGGTTTTGCTTTCCGTTGTCAGCATTTCGTGCTTATTCCAGAACCACTAACCAGAGGGTCTGGAGATCTTCCTAAGAGCTTTTCAAAGAAACAGTGTTCTTTGCTCAGCCTATATAAGCTGCACTAAATAACTCCTATACATCATCTTTACACAGCTTCCGCTTTTAGGTAACTTGGTTTTACCTAAACATTTCACTCTAATTAAGGATACATGATAATGATAAAGTAACATCATAAAGCAGCTTTACTAAAGAAATTGAAGGGGTTATATTTAATCTAGAAACGTGTAGGTATCAACAGTATCTAAATCATTGCTTAAAACCCGCTCTATAGCATATTTCAGATGCATCAGCTCCTACAGACTGTAGGCTGGATTAATTCAGCATGTGCTTGCTTTTTTTTTGTTCATTTTTTTTAAACTAATGATAAACGCAGCACTGTTATCATCCCTGCAACATAAACCCCCTATTCAACAGCCAAGGATGGTAAAACGACCTTCAAACATCTTTGCTCTGGAAATACTACACAAAGTAAAAATTTCACAACATTACAAATTGTGAAACCCCTCAGTCATATTGATTTGAGAATACAGCAATGCCCAAATCTACTCTTTGTATGCTATGCTGTTTCCACATGTTTCTTTAATGTGTTTTTTTTATCACTGCTTAAAATTATCTTCCTGGAAAAACAACCTTTGTGTTTAATCTAAAAGGAGTTTTTCAAAATCTCCGCTTTTGACTCTGAAAGCTGATTTTCTGATAGAGCCAACCAGTCTTTATTTTTGGCTGTTATACAAGTCTATTGTTTGTGGTAGAAATACAAGGAAGAAGAACTTATCACTATAACATCCAAACGAGAAAGAAAAGCCACTGTGAGCTTGTGGGTCTTGAAACCTGTCACCAAGCCTGGCTCACACGGAGCTCTCAGACTCAAACTAAAATACATCAGTCTCCCGCATTAGCCAAGGAAAAACAATAGTTAAAAAAAAACCACCCACAAAACCACCTTCATTACTCAAAAATCTGGAAATCCTTGAATAGGGAAGAATCTGAACCTCAGGTTGTGACGCTGCCACACCACCTCCTGACAGCCAGTAGCTGTCACTTCCCACCCACGGCAGCCAGAAACACACACGTGGAAACCAAAAGTGCTTGTGCAAGGTAAGATGAAGTTGAAAAGCATTCTTAATCTTCTTGAAGTCAACATGAAAAAAGAAATTATTGTGGAACAGAGAAGAAAAGAAGTATTTATTTTTTTTTAATTATTAACTTGTATTGAAATCTTCAGGCTTAACTGCAAGATTTGCCATGTCCTTCCCCTGCACGTTTGCAGTGGGCAGCTGAGGAAAACATACATCACTTTTTACAATTTCAACATGACAAAGAAAAGGGGGAGGAATAAAATTGAAAGGAATTACAGGAGTTGACTTAACTACATCATCAACTAAAGAGGAGCCTCTTTGGTAACATCCCTTCCAAACCTGCCATGAAACAGGAGCCTGGTTCACATGCCAATCTAGAGCTTGCAGAGCTCCAAAAACCACAGTATGATTTTCGCCACTGTATATAACTTAAGGAAAACAAAATTATGCTGATACAACAACAAGGTGCTTTACAATGGAATACATTATTTTCTGTATTGGAGATCCTTAAGTGATTATAACTGCCTCAGCCAAGCAGCGTTTATATAAATTTGGATGGATGAAATAGGATGGATTTCGTGCAGATGAGGATGAAAACCGGAGCTGCGCGGTCATGAAGAATAACTCAAAGCCTCCGCCACACAAGCTTCACAAGATTTAGAAACCACTTCTCGTAAAGGCCAACGTGGAAGATGCTCTCTGCAAAGGTGCTGGAGAGAACGCTGCCCGTGGGCTAACAAATGGCACATGAAATCAACACTGACATCGCACAACTGGCTCCTCTCAGCCAGCTCGTGGTTTCTTGCCACTGGAAAGAGCAGAGTTGGAAATCTTTTTCTTGGAAGTGAAAACAGTGGTACAAATTGCCTAATAACGCGTGCAAGTGCTGTCAAGAAGCTGGAAGGAAGCAGCTGGTTCAGCTTCCCAAGGCACGGGGCACGTGGAGCCCACAGGAATCCCAAGGCTGCAGCTGTTTCCATCCCAAAGGGGCTCCGTTCTCCAACGTAGTGGCCTCCAGCCACTGAGAGCAAAAGACCTTACAAAGGCTCTCATTGAAAAAGGCTCATAAATCTCAGCATTACTCTTATAAGTACACAGTCACTGAGGTTCGTGAGGATGCTCAAGTACCTTCCTTGCAGAGGTCCCTCCCGTCCTCTTTATCTCACTCTACAAGAGGAGCAGACAGAACACCTAAGGCATCATTACATTACATTTACTACCAGAAAAGAGGGTTTTTCTTTGAGGGCAAGAGATAGCTGAAGCCAAAGCTTTTTTTCTCCTATGCCATATTTTTCTTCATTCATTGTACTTTCCATACTGCTGAACAGAAGCCACTAGTAATTATGACTTCAATTATTTTAATCTTTAAAGGCAAATTACACCACTTATCCCAGTAGAGACATGTTTTTAAATAAAACATGAAAGTAACACAAATAAAAATGGACACAAATCTAATCACGCAGGTCCTACTCTTAATAAAATTAAGAAAGAATAATCCCATCATCATAAAAACAAATAGGTTTGGCAATATTTATAAATATGAATATTATATAGTATAGAGATTTTTGCGTGTGTACTTATTAAGATCTCCATTGATTTAAACAGCTGAAGTTAGTGCAGTGTCCGCACAAAACCCAGCCCCCTCCATACCAACCCCCCCAATTAGCCTCCCCCAAACTTATAGCTAAGGTCAAACATCAGTGGAAAAGGGCTAAAAGTGATAAATCTGTGGCATTAACTACTGCACTCCTTTTAATAGAATCCAGCATAAACTCGAAACAGCCTCGCGCTCAGCCTGAACCATTTATCTGAGACAAAAATGTCTTCTTGACAAAAAACAGATCTCCTTTAATAAAAGTAAGGCAGACAGTATTATGCTCTGAGGGAATCCTGTTGCTCTTTTTATATTTATATATAAAAAGAATTCTTCTGTAATACACGTAGTTATAAAAAGGGAAGAAAACTGATGCCAAATACATGAGCATTAGAACATCAAATTAGCCTTTGTGAAAGTTGTTCTTATAAATAAAAGCACTGGTGTTAATAACCAGTGGAATTACGTGTGTAGTTAAAGTTTTATTATGGAATATGCTTTATTCTTTCAGCTTCTTTTTGCTTTAGACTGAAGTTTCACAACAATTCTCATCCCCAATAAGCATCTTTATTTGGTTCAATTGTTATCAACTCCTTACCAAATGAAAATGAACTTTTGAAACTGCAGCAGTCTGCAGGTTTTTTTCTGAAAATTCCTCTTTAATGCAATAAAAAGTTAATAGGGAACAGAAAAAAGCACCAATCACATTTTAAAACATAAAAAGATCAACATGTTATCTTATTTTGCTAAGTTATTTTTAAAGTATTTCCTCAAATATTTTCATGTGTTTTGGATGATCTGTGAAAGCAACACAATGATATCTCATCAATCACATTGCTCTATCAAAAGCATTAAGAATCGAGTTTTGTATTCTTAAATGACCACATATTTCTCTGTCAACTAAATGTTAGATGTTTAACAGATTTACACGCAGTCACAAAACTGGCAACTTTTGAGAAAGGTCATTATTGCAGCCTATATGTGGGTGGCCTCGTTGATGAATTAATTAAGAATACAGAAACAAAGGTCGAAAGAAAATAATTTTTCTTTAAAACTCAAGCCACTAAAGTCTTACACATTTCATTCCAATTACTGAAAAAGAGGACATCTGTACAGCTTTAGCTTTATCCATTTCAACTAATTAACAGATTCAAATAAATAGTCATTACATCTAACTGAAAAGTTTGCTAACACTTCATTAGAAGGAAGTTTAAACAAGCACACAACCTTGTTAACATATTTTGGTTTACCACAAAGTTACTTGGGCATCTCGATAATTATTTTTACTCCCTTTACAAATATATCATGACAGCCAACTTCAATAATTCTACATTCCTTTGCATTTATTTAATTACTGCATAATTCAAATTTTCTTTAAGTACCACCAATTTTGCAAGTAGGAGCTATCATATAAACAGCTGCTGGGTAGGAGAATTTACTACAACATCTACATTCATAAGGTTTATTAAAAATATTTTCCCCACAGATTTAATCCTGCAAGATTACATTAGAAGATTTCTTCGGTCTTTAATTGTGTATTTTTTGTGGTAAGCTAGCATTTCACCCTCTGCCATGGCAGCAGTATATTTCATGAAATGCACTGATTTTCATGTCGTGTTCTTTATACTGGGTATCTTTGAAATGGTAGATATAATAAAAAAATTAGTGGAAACTTAAAGCTGTAGTTACTCCTGCTGGCTTATGTCCAAACATGTTCCTTAATCATCCAACTGGCAAATAAAGCTGTACGTTTGCATGCAGCTCACTCCGTCTTTAAAACCTGTGTTGCTCTGCTCAGAGTACATGGACAAGCACATGCATCATTACTTTAGTACCCTTTATATTTTTACTTTATTTAATATTAAAAAAGCCAAAACATCCTTACTCCCCAACTGAAAAACGTGCTTATTTCTCCTTCAAGCTTGCTTTAGATTTCCTATCACCTTCTTCCACTTTCTTTTTAAAACAGGTTTCTTCCTTTTTTTTTTACTGTATGTTACCTTAAAGATATATTTTATTACTTGGAAATTGTTTTACTTCATTGTAACACCCAAACTCTTAGGTAGGCTGTGCAAGTAGATAGAAATCTTTAGTGGCCCGAAGGAGGTGAGCAATTCCTTTTACATTAGGAATCTGCTAATGATAAGAAAATCACTCCTTTCTGCTTCTGAAATTCCCCTCATTTACAATTAAGCTGACAACCCCTGAAAACCACACACAAATATATTCATGTTGCCAGACAAATCTGATGAAAGGGATGCAAAGCTTCCAAACTGTTAATTCAGCTCAGCAAACCCTTGGTAGACATTAATTCCTGGGTTTCCCAGGCAGTTTAGGAGACCAGCTCCTGCAAAGGGTATTGCTGCCCAGCAGCATCCTGCCCAGCAGAACTGAAATTCTCCAAATCAGGGGCTTCATCGTGGGAAGAAGCAGAAATGCCACTAGATATTTCTTTGTGTCCACCCAGACCTCTTCATTCCCACCTGGAATCCAAAAACTGTGATGATAAACCAATAATTTTAGAAATATCCCTGCCACTCAGCACAAAGGACTACTCACTGTAGTCCTCTATGGCCACCATGTCCTCGGCAACACGGCTGAGTCCCGGCTCAACCGCTCTGCTATTGCAGCCAAAGTGTTGGTAATAACGTAGTTTGGATGACTACTACCCGCAAACCAGTTTTCCACAAAAGAGCAAAATAATTTCAGAAATTAATAGAGTGAGAAAGAATCAATGTAGCCCCAAACCGGCACGTGGATTTCAAACCAGCACCATGCTGATCTACAAGTTTACGTTGACATAGATGAGCAAATCACTGTTAGTTCAGTGCAATTACTCACTGAATAAAAGGTCGGATTTGCTGAAATGCTGAAGCTTCAACCAATTATGCTATAAAAACTGGACAGGACGCCCCAGCTCGCCCAGAGCCATGCCATGGAGACACCAGCGTGCCGTTTCCCACAGCTGGGCCTGCTCCAGCACCCAGCACAGGATGTCCCCCTCAAGCTCTGGGGGACTAGGTCCAGGCCAAAACCAGAACTGGCCCCATTCAGGTGATCTGGCCCCAGAAGAACTCTACATTTCCAGCTGGTGATGGACATCCAGCCGTAGCAAAGGACAAAACTCAGCGGGGACTGACAAGCAAGCACGCATGACACCCCTTCCATTAGATGGTTCCTTGCTGGGGCAGTGTTGGATGACAGTCTTTATTTAGACAATGTACAAAGTGGATTTATTTTTAATCAACTTTCTTTTTGCTAGATGCACATTTCAGTAAGATTGTTAAAAAGTCTTATATGCCTCGAAAATCTAACAATCCAAAAGAAAGATTATTTTTCCTGGGAAAAAAAAAATCATATTAATTCTGAAAGCGAGTCTCAGCACTGAGAATAAATTATTAATTTAATAACATTTTCAAACTTCTCATCACAAAAATATGAATGGAAGACATACAATTAGGACATCTAACTTAGAACCCCCTTCCCTAGAGATTCAAGACAAAAATTATTTTACCAGAACTGATGGCTTATTTATGTTACAGCAGCAGTATTTGGACAAGGCAAGCGTTATCATTTTTACAACTACTTTGCCATAGTGCCCTTTAGGCTTGATAGCTCCCTACTATTGTTAAGGTCAGAGGACAAGTTCATAAAACCTCTAAATCATACATAACAAGGCTTAAAAACCAAAGATATATCATTTTTTTTCCCCTAAGCCTATGCAGAAGAATCAAAGCACAGACAATGACCACCAGAAATAATGACCGCATTAAACAAGGCTTCATGAGAAATTTATGAAGCAAAATTTTTCTTCTTTTTTTTTTTTTTTCCTGGCAGTACATGAAGAGTCAAAAGACCTTTTTTCCCAGGAAACAAAAGCAAACCCCAACGGTCAGACTTATTTTAAGACCTGACTCTGTAAGATCTTAAGAAGAATATATACTTTTTTCCATTATCCTCCTCTGATTTTTCTTTTGTTTTCATTTTGCAAGAAAAGGCCTATATTGATATATGAACAACGCCCTTTCAGTGTAACATTACTTGGCTAAATACTTTCAAAACAAATTCTCAGGAACAAGCACAGCTCAAAGAGTACACTGGGATTTTTGTTTATTTGTTTTCAACTAAAACATTTTATTTTACTCTCAGGTAAGAAAAGAAAATAGCTTAAGTACTGATTTGTCATTAATACCTTATTAACTTACCTGCTAAAAGTATCATAAAGACAGGGGAAAACAAGAAACAGCTTTTTATTTTTTAAATCAAATAAATGTGAACGATATGTAAAAAATTTTACAAAAGTTATAGACTAATGAAGTGCACGGGAGTCCTGCATAAACACTAATTCCAGCACCAGACACTTAAAAAATTAAATGATTGACAGAAACAAACAAAACCAATATGGATCTCTTCTGTCATGAGCAGTACAAACCACCCATTTCAAGTTTGTGTGATAACGGCATGGATTTTTTAGCACATGATTTTGCCTGACGTGCTGCACTGTATATTATCAGTAAAAGAGTACATATGCCTCACAAACCAACATCATGCTTGGGTTTGAAAGTTATGTAAAACTATAAGCTTTTATACTTATTATCCAACTTCACTCATCATCTTTTATTTAAATTGGAATTCAGCAATTCAAGTATTTCTAGACACTCACATCTTCCAGACACATTATATATTAATAAATATAATCAGACTACATATACATTTCAGCTGATCAGCGTAAATCAATGTCAATTATGAACAAGTGTTAGAGAGACAAAATGTGACACTTCACACGTGACGTTGTCAAAGTGTCACATAAATACATTCTAAGGACAATATATATTTTGGCTTAATTTCAGTCCCAAATTGGACTCTATCACAGCTGTGTGCGTCTGTAAAATGTTTTGACCCAGCAAAGATCTCGTTTATTTTTAATTTTCAAAAGCATAAAGTACATTTTCCTGAGATTTTTGTGAGAATGAATGCATATTCTGTGCGCACTGTATTACCTGTCCTTCCGCGACTGTCTCCGTGTCAATGATGGTGATGATTCCAGGCACCAGAGGACTTCGACGAATGTTGCTGTGAGCTAAAATTTCTTCTTCAGTTGCTCCTGAGGGCAGCGTCCCCGTCAGCTGCGTAACGACTTTCCCCACCATTGTAAGTCCAGTCTTTATCGTCTGAAAAAAAGAAAGAGAACCAATAAATAATGTTTAGGACTGGTTTGTGGCTCTATCTTGATTTTTTTTTTTTCTGAACACAATTAATATAACTAGGTTGTGCACACTAGAAGAACATAAACCAGATGTTTTTATAAGTGATATATAAGTGGCAAAGGCTGTAGGTTAACAAATATCTTGGAAAATATTTAGCATCCTATCAATTTCAAGTATTCACCTTTAGTTTGGAATTAAATGCTTCTAAAAAAATTATTGGAAAAAAAAACCCAAGAAGTATTTTCATGTTGTCTAAATGTTACAGCTTTTTTCTTTCTTTCTTTCACTTTGTTATTTACTTATTCCCGGGGGGACAGAGAATGGATAGTTAGAAGAATGAAACGATGAAGCCAAGATGGGTGCACATGGAGGGCAGTGCCACATGCAGACATACCTACAGCCCATAATGGTTATTGCTGCAATAGTTATGTCTTCTGCACAAGTGCAAGAGACAAGGAATTCAGCCTTTGATAGACATGACAGACACATTCATTAGTTTCTCAGCAATTATGCCTTTTGGAGCATTAAAACTGAATATGGGACTCAAACCCAGCAAAATTAAAACCACCATCCTTAAGGTAGCGGGCGGGACAGCTCTGTACAAAGTCCACACACATCCCATAAAAATAATGTGACTTTCCACAGTCTGCATCTCTTCCAGACGTGGCTTTGAAAACATACTAATCGCACCAACTTTTATTATCTAAAGAAGCTGAAGACTGTTTTTATGTTCTTTTATTTGGAGAAAGTGGGAGAGCACATACAGTAGGAAAGATACAGGTTTTTTTAAAAAAACCCAAACAATCCAAACTACAACTTTAAATACTTTCTCCTTGATTCAAGGACTGTGCCTTACCTGCCCATAAAGAATTGAGCAGATTTATTATGCAATATAAATAAGAAATAGCAAAAGAGATCAGAACGGAATGACACTATAACAAGCCAATTCTTAACTAAAAAGACAAGCTAAGCTGCCTGCTAAATTGAAAAGGAAAAAAAAAAAAAAGTACAGATCACAGGCTGAAACCAAGAAGCAGCCACAAATCAATTGCAACTGCTTTGTTTAGTGCTAAAATCTCAAACTGCAGTGATTAGAAAACACATTAGTGTTCATCAATTAGCAGCCAAACGTTTGTTTTAATAATTCATAGGAAATGACTTACACAAAGTCTGTTAGTGTGTTGTCAGGAAAACCTCTGAAGGGCCAACAGAATTAGGCGCCACACGGTATTGATGGCAATATCTAGCCAGGAAGCCTGATTAACCTCTGAGATGCCTCAGCTGATGGACTCGCTCCATTAATGCTAATGGAGATACTACCACTTAAAATCGAGCCATGCCTTTATCATAGGAATGTCTTTGGGGTTTAAAGTCTTTAGTAATATCCTGCCATTTGTTTCTTATGATTTCTTTTTATACTCTGATAGAACAAATGAGAATAAAACAAATCTTAACAGCGGCAAATGCAGAAGGCTGAAAAAAGGTGACATAAAGCAGATAATGGTATCTGAGGAACAGATGTAAAATAGACCTGATGCCATCACAAAAATGCATTTTAACAGAGTCTTTCCTTACAAAAACTGACAAGGCAGTTTTCTGGCCCATAGTTAAAATCGTATAAAATGCACTGGTAGTTTACACAGCAGGAAAGAGAAATCAGTCCAGAAGTACTAGATGGCAAAATACCTATGCAAGGTAAAAGGCCAAGAATTGCAACTGACCTATTTTAGAAAATAACTTTCATGCTCTATCTAGAGAAATTGCCTGACAAAGTGCCAAGTGTAAATTTATAGCTCTCTAGAAAAAAATTAACATGCTTATCTAATAAAATGAATTACTGCTACACGTTAGAGCAGAGTGTGACTGCAGGACTACGGAGAAGTAATAGGTGTACAAAGACGTGGCCGAGGCCATTAGCTCTGAAATATCAGCGCAAAACCATTACAGCACTTACTTCTTTGTGCTATGTGTATATTTGCAAAAACTTCTCTGGTAATCTTTAACCTTTCCCATGCCATATCAGCTGTCCCCTCTATCCATTAGAGCTAATGACCTTGCTCTCACATAAGCTGTTAGTACTCATTAAGAAGTTATCAGGTAACAAGAGAAAACAGATGCAGCCTTTGCTAAATCACTTTACCACTATAGGATTAAAAGATACGGAGAAAGAATCAACTAAAGAAGTTATGAGGTGAGAAGAACTTGGTTTATAATTTGATGCTAGACATTCGACAGACCAAATACATTTTAAATGAAAGAGGGTAAAGTTTGCACTGTCCCAGTTCCTTTGTCATCGATGGGAACTGCCAGTGCCTACTCAGGGCGATTTTCTTATAAATAAAATTAAAATACTTGGTTGGAATCCTTTTGTAAGCAATGATGCACATTGTGCAAACACAGACATTATTTGTATGCTCACGTGTACCCAGTCTACTGAAAAATAAGCCTGTTCACATTCATTCAAATATAAAGAAACACATATATTTAATTAAAATAAGTGTATGCACTCATACCTCATTTAATTGAAAAATAAGTACAACTTTAATTAGATGGGAAAATTAAAATGCATCATTCGGTGCCTGTTAGGCTGTTTTGTTCAAAGGTCTTACATCCTTTTAGTGACAAAACAATATATTGTTCCTGTTTCTCATAATAAATACATTTTACATAATTTATTTGTTTACAAATGAAACCTATAGAAAAAAGAAAGAGATATCAAAAAGAGATGTTTTGGTAATCAAGAATATGAAAGCCTCACGGTTAGTTTGAACAAAATGTACAATCAATTATGGATTTAAGTTCAAACTAAATGCTTGTTGAAATGCCCATGTTTCACAAAAATGTTTCCCTTTCCTGCTCTTGCCCATAATGCTAGAAGAGGTTGGACAGGAAAGAAAACCCATCAGGAATTTCATCTGACACAGTGTGGCCACTGAGATGGGGAAGGTCTGCGTGAGCACCCCCTGAGCAGAGGGAGCTGAAACAAGTCTCACCCAGGGTTATGTTGGCACCAAACCTCTCTTCAACAAGACATACAAACAAACCAAGCATGGAGACATAAAGATGCCTTTTCCTGTGTCCCCTTCTTTGCTGCATCCAAAATGGATAAATATGGATAATTTTAACAAGCAAATTCACATCTGGATGCTTATCTCAAACCTAGTACCTGAATATCCTCCCATCACCTATCCTGTTAAGCAGTAATGGGGTTTCTTCTGAAACATATTGTATGTCCACTTTACTCTGTTTGTTAAAAGATTCTTTATCCCATAAGGAACAATGTTTTGATTTTTCCAAACACATCGATTTTTATCTTTGCTAAACGTTAACCTAAATTGAAATCTTTGACACATTTTCTATTTCCAGAAATTTTCTGCTTGGCCAAGTTACTGAAATTATCAGAGCTTTTCAGAACATAAACAGACAGAAAGCCACCAAACAAATGTGAGAAAAAGAAAATGAAGAGATTGAGCTGGAAACAAATGCATGTGGTTTTTTTCAGCAACAACAGAAAGCAATGCTCTTGCAAGATGCAACTAAAGAGAAACACAAAAAAGTTCAATGTTCAAAATAAAATCCATCTAGGAATCATAAAATCAAATGGGAAGATGATGTAAAGGAATTCTGCATCATGTTACCACAATAACAAGAGTTTTGACACCAGTAAACAACACGCTCCAACATGTTGGACCTCAACATTCTTGGCTTCTGACTCCCAAGTTACTTGATTAAGGAAGAAATGTATTTGTTTCACCAAGTCCAGTACTCAGCGGTACATCGCCCTGAGGACAAACCCACCACTCACTACCAGGACGTTCAGAAACATTTCTCAAAGGGAGTATCATTGAAGTAAATACTCTGCACTTCCATTGAGACCTTCTACAGAGGATCTGAAAGGTAATTTGCAAAATTGACCCTGTTGAAATTACTCTTTGCTCTCAGCTTTATCTTTCTCCTTTATACGAAGGTTCTTTCACTTCCTTCAGTAAGAAATTGGAACCCAAACAGAGAAAAGGCTGTAACCCAAGATAATCTGACAAAACAAGAACTTTTATGGAGCCACTTCTGAACCAAAAAGCAGCAGCACAGGGAACAGAAAAGGACATCCACTGTCAAAAGAGCTAATACCTCTGCCCATCAAAGGAAATGAATTACAAACCATTACAAGCTGATAAGATGTAACAGCAGCAAAGATTTATAAATTAAGACTTACTTAAACAGGAGTAAAGTTAACAGTGAGGTAATGAGGACAGAGCAACAGATACTTGCAGTGTGTTTCTGCCAACAAGAAAGTCAGCGTTTCTGTTATCAGAGATAAAAACTTGCTAGATAGCAAGCCAAGATTCAGTGAAATTGGTAATAAACATTTCAGATTAAGTCTTGCTCACTCAGACATACATAACAAAGTAATAGAGTAAGGCTGAGATATACTCAAGAGCCAAATCATGCAAATATTTAAAACTATATTAGTATTAATCTTGTCTATTACAGTGACGTTAACAGCCAGAGGAGCACAAAAGCAATGTGCTAGGGCGAAGACAAAGCAGTGTAGAGACTGTGCCCTCAGGATTATCCATTTTCCTAACTTTCACTGTTACTTTCTCTCTGCACAGAGACTAGCAATCTTTCCTTTCCTATGATAATAAACACATCTTTTCTTCAGTAGCTATTCACATGATGCAGCATCACCACTCCAGTGTCTGCATACATCCAATGTACTGTGGGAGTTTCTGGATTCTGACCCTTGGCCAGCACTGCTCAGGAGGCAAAGTCATCGCCTTGGTCGTCACTACTTTAAAACCTCCTTATCCATGGCCTTTGGGGGCAAGAGCTATAAAAGGATGTCCTCCTTTTTTAGATTTTTTTAGTCTCTTGAAAAAAATTACGGAGAACAGTATCTTCCATGCCTACTGGAATGCTTTGACAATCATTGTATGATTTAAGAAAGCTTTGGCCTGTTCTCCTCCAGCCATGACTAGGCTTGGCTTTGGCAGCACAGGGATCCCTTTGTGACATTTTACCACATCTGATCGTAACTGTGGCTGATCACGCTAAGCTAGTTGTTTTTTCAAACTTATCTCTGCTATAAAAAAACAGGCTAATGATGCTGAGATTGAATGAGTATAGGGAGATTTTCCCCCAGTTTTATTTTTTTTCTTTGCTGATGGTGAAAGTATGCAAAGATATAGCAAATTTCAGATGTCTCCAGGATGAAGGCAATTCAAGCTCTCCTCAACAATGTAAAAAACTGTGATTTTTCTCCTACTCCAGCCACAGTGAGATTGTGTCCAAAGCCGTGCTGATGGAATATGTTTTTATGTTTTGTTTTTACACGAGATGGAATGCCCTGTGTCTCTCTTTGTGGGTTCCTGTAACCGTTGTTTTCTTCAGTGACGCTGAGCCTTCTGCCCTGTGCTGTCATTTAATTCCTATTATTAGATTTGTTTTGTTGTGCATATCAGAAATGAAAAGGCTAGTGGTTACAATGAAAGCTTGTAATCAGCACGAAGTTTGCCAGACAATGCCAAAACTCACTTTATATGTGTGTGTGTGAGAGAGAGAGAGAAAAAGAAATTACTTGGCAAAATGCTGCCAGCGAGTCCTCAAAGAAAGGACCAGGGTGGGGAGGGGGAATAGTAAAACAGCAGCTTTGCATACACTTTGGCTCATTTAAGATTTTTCCAAGCCATGGTCTTCTTTTGATACTATGAAAACCCAGACATTTGTCTGCAAACAGAGGGATATTATAATGTCATCTGAACTAAGAAAACCAGGCAATGGAAGCTATATGTAAACAGTCATTAATAAACTCTAACCTTCAAAGAAAGCTGCCAGGTAATTAATTAGCTCCAGTACTGCGCTGTCATCCTTCAGAGAGATTAAAACTCATAAGGCTCATGTGACTGAGCCAAAAAAGCACCAAGTACTTGTGAAGTCAGTTTTCACGATGCTAAAACAGTAATAATTCATAATGTTGATTTCTAATCACATAAACTTCTAATAATATGAATAGCCATTATACAAATCCTTTTTACTATGATTTTGCTATAAGAGGGGTCACTAATGTGAATAGCTGTTTGTAATAAATACAATATTTTAAAAAATCAGTTCGTAAGGACAAGAATACTTTGTGAGATACTCAGAGATTTGCAGGACCAGGACCACATAGATGGTGCTAATGCGAGCGTGTTTCTCACTGTGCTCCCCTTGTTTGCGAATGTAAGGGGTGGGGGGCGATGACACACAGTACAATTCAGCAGGGAAACCTAATAATTATCTTACACGATAACCTCTCCCAGCAGCAGATGATGTACTCACTTTGGCAGCACTAATGACTGTGGCAGTGTAAGACTGAATGTTGTCTCCACAGGCTCCACCACGGGATTGATGGCATCGGATCAGCTACAAGAAGAAAGACAGCAACCAAGTAACTACTATTAAACTACACAAACCCATAACCCATTACCATAGCTCTTATTTATCATGTACAGTGGTGTGTTTTTCCCTACAAATAGCAAAAAGCCCTGCTGAGACACTTAACCCCTTTTTATAATCTTCTGGGTGCCACCCAGACTGTCGCGAACTCAACTCCAGTTTTCAATTACAAGATGAGTAGTCACTAAGAATTCATAAACTTTGAAACGGTGGGATTTTTGGTCTGGCAGCAATACCACAAATAAATTTAAATAAATATAATCAAAAGCTTTAGCCATGTATATGTAACATTAAATATCTGACATTCTAAGAATCTGAGTGTGGCTTTCCCCTCCTTTTTATGACTAGCAAGCAAAGAAATGACAAAGGAAAAGAGCTACTTTAAACTTTACATTGAATAGACTAAAGGAATGTACATGGGATTTACTCTGTATCGCCTTCCTTCAAAATTAATAAATCAAATCAAGATTCTTCTACCTGCCATCAACCTACAAAAGCATTTCTTGCATTTGAACCCTGACTAACAATACAGCATGTGCTTCTGACTAAATAAAATGGCAAAAAGCATAGATATCCGGGTGCTTGTATACAGAACATGTTGCCTGTTTAAACGTTTACTTAAAAGAAAATTAAAAATCACTGTAAGATGTGTTTGTTTCTCCCGGCTTTCCTTTCCTGCTTGAATTTAAGTGTCTAAATAGCGAATAGCTAAACTAGGGAGAGAGGGGAAATCCTCAGTGAATGAACCTGGGAACACACGAGCCATTTAAATTCCTTTTGTGATATAATTCTTTAGCTGATCAGTGGGTTATATTTTTGGCAGTAGGACTTTTTATACCCCAGGCCGAGTGGTTAAGTTTTACAAAACCCCACAGGCGTGGCATTAAAGGAAAGGCAGGCCTGAACGTGGACAGAAATCAGTTCTGCCTGAAGAGGTGTAACAAATAATACATCTCTAAAGTCTGGCCCTCTGATAATTCCTGGTTCAGCTCTAGAAACAGCTATTGCAGTCACAGGTGGAAGGGAGAAAAACCATCTGCTTTGAAATAAAAATAAGGCATTAGAAGCTGAATTTAAAGTTTTCAAACACTTCAAGCTTTAAATACACAACCACTCCTCCTGCCTAGGGCTGGGTAAGAACAGTGATAATTGCTTTGCTTGGGATCTATTTTCTTCTTTTGTCTCTACAAAGAAAAAAAATTAATTCAACATTTTCTTCCCCTCCCCCCCTGAGCCTAACTATTTCAGTAAAGATGTTAAAAAGTGGTCATTTTAATGCTATTTCCTAATTTACAAAGTGCATTACTGTGTTGTTTCATATAAACTCACTGGCTCTGTCCAGACCCAGTTTTCCCAAGCAGCATTTAGGAATCCTGTTTCCTGCCTTTCAGAAGCGTCTATAATTTTATGCTTTAAACTTTTTAAATGCAAAAAGGGTTGATTGTTGAGCGACCTCACTGAAAACACATGTTGATAACTGTCCTCTGCCTACGCCACTGGCATATTTATGCCCCCCCCCGAGTTCATGAGCTTAAATGAAAGGTGCAGAGTAAAGATATGCCATCTCTGAATCCAAAGCACAACTACTCTGGGTCAAAGATTAGGTCTCTCATCACTATGCAAGTCCTCTTACAGACCACCTTTTTTCACATAATCTTTTTCTGAGACTTTTTCTCGCCCCCACCCCCACATATATACAAAAGCCAGAATGGAATCTAGAAAGAGAAGTATTTTTTAAAACTAAACCTTTCCTTACCTTATTTTCCGCATAAGCAAGCCAACGGCTTCCAAGAGCAATAGGATTCATGTTTGGCCCTGGGCAAGGATAGCAGCCTGAAAAGTTTTAAAAGACAACATTAAGAAATATCTTAATGACTTCTTACAAAGAATTTTATTTATTGCCAAGAAAACAAGAAGTCTAAACAAAAACCTTTCAATTGCTAATATCACTCAGTAAATGCTTGCATTTTTGTTCCTCAAGATAAGACTGTGGTCAGATGAGCTATTTTGAACAGTTAATTATGTGTAAATACTCATTTCGCCTTATGTTTGCATTTTTTTAATGCCATTTTGGTACAGTGGGGTGAGGGGGATATTTAAAAGTTTGGATTGGTTCTGTATCTTCACATTTTAACTAATTTTACTTAAATGATGTTTTTCCTCTTGGTCAATAGTTTTAGTTAGCTTCATTCTATTCCACATTGTTGTGGCATGAAACTGTAAATGTACAGTACTTTTGGTTTTGTTTTTAATAATTCTATATACAGAATCCCAGGGATGAATGCACAAGACTGTTGATTGATTAGGGCTCTGATAACAAGATTTGAGCTTGAGAGTTCAAATTCAAGCCAGTAAACTAAGGCTTTCAGCCATGTGCATAACACCATTTACTAGCCCTAAATCCACTCTGGTCCTCTAAAACATACATACATACATACATACATATATATATATATATATAAAGAAATACTGCATAAGCAGGGAGAAAATGGAGGGAAGGATGGAACTATCAAGCAAATGGTTAATCTCCATTTTCATCAGTTCTTAGGCTAACATAGGAAATTTAGTAATTCATATTCTCTCACTGGTTGGCCAAGAAACAAAACATTTAAAAACTTACAGACATATGTGTCTGATTTAAAGGGCCCAGGTTAGCTGATCCTCTCTCACAGGCACAAAGAGCACTGAGATTGGGCAAACAGCATTTTAGAAGAACACATATAACCAACAACTGCAATCTGTTGCATAAAATCCTACACTACATTCTGAGAAGAAGCATATATATAAAAAAAATACAGCTCGCTAAGCTTCGATTTCCCTGAAGTCTCTTGTGTCAGACTCTTGATATTGAAATACCAACCCCAGAGAGGAAAAGCAAACCAATTTGCTGCCTTCTTTTTGCAAGCATCAGGGTCATTCCAGGCTCCCAAATTGTCCAGAACATTTAGCAATAACAACAGACTTTAAATTACATGGCCTTATTTTCAATGCCTGAAAAATGAAACTCAAGGTCATCAACTATAGCACGTAGGTGTGAGCTTAAACTGATATTTGACAACTCTTAAGGACATGTTTGATGGCATTTTGTTGGGCACACACAGAAACAGCTGCTACACTGTTCATCCCTCTGAGACAAACAGCTCCGTATTTCATTTTTTAGAGAAGAGCAGCGAGAGTATTGCAAAATTTGAAAGCAAGCTATTTCAAAGGTCATAAAGCAATGGAAGGAGAAAAGCAGCAATTCATCCAATTAAATCCATCTCAGGCCAGGAAAGCAAAACCAAGTGAATATTTTGTAAGGCCTTATCACTGCCTTGATCTCAGGAAGGAAAACGAATTCTGAAGAGATGATGGCCACAATTGTTATTGCATTCCAGAAGTGCATAAAATGTGGGTAGCCAGAGCCTCTTAAGGAACAAAGCAAGCAAAAAAAGGTTGTAAATACAACCCCAGGTTGTAAATACAAACATGTTCTTCCGATGACATTATAGATCAGGACCAGTAAGGTTTTAATGCTGACTTCTGCTTCAGCAGTTCTTATCTGGGTCAGCAAAGACATGCAGGTCCCCCAAACTTATTTTTCTTCCCTTTTATGTATAAAATACAGCATTAGAAGCTGTCAGATGATAGCCCTCATCATACACATCTCTCCAGTGGCTTTAGAATCAGTCAGTCACATTTCCCAAACTGTGCAAGCACCTCATAACACGCTCACGGCAGAAACCCAAAGCAGCAGCAGCCAACAGATGGGCTGCAATGACAAAACCTGAGCAATTCAACAATTCCTGACAAAAAGAAACATCTTGCTTGGAAAGGGAGCTTGGAAAGGGGAAAATGTTCTCAACCACTTCAGTGAACAGAAGTAAATGAAGAACTGCAAAAACCATTATTGTTCAAATAATAATAATAAAAAAAACCTCTAATCAAATAATTTTAAAAAGTTATCTTAGAAAAACTGCAACTGCCTTCAACAAACCCACTGTAGGCAGTTTGTTCCATGAACTGGACCCAGTCAGACAGACACAGCTCCACACACAAATCAGCCAATTCTAATAATAACCTCTGCAGAGGTCAACAATTCAACTCGGTACTAAACTCCACTCTCCGCTACGAAAAACAGCGTAAAAAAAGAGCTATTTCCTCCCTTTCTTTTTCTTTGCAAGTCTCTGCATTTTGGAAACTTGCAGCGGCACAAGGATAAACAAAGGGTTATACTTTATGGGAAGGAAAAGCAAATTGTTTTTCTGCTTTCCAAAAAAACAGCTGGAGTCAGCAGAACATCATCTACTGGGCAAATGAAGAGACAGACACAGCGTGACCTATCAAGCTCGGCCATCCAATCGCCACCAGCCCAACTCTCTTAAAGATTAACTTCTATTTCTACCAAACTTCAAAACAACTGAGGAAAAATCCATTCTAAGCAACAACAGCAGCAATTTTAGCATGTTTACAATAGGAATGAACATAATGAGGACGCAGAACTAACTGTCAAGAAGACCAAAGTTTCCAAGTTTTAATGACGGTATGGAGAGGTCATCCAAGAACAGATCGCTCAGGGAAAGGCCTTCCAAAAGTACAGCAAATCAAGCAGTACTAAAAAACATCTGATCATAGAATAAGCTTTACTGGGACTATCAACCACAAAAATATAGGTGAGAACCCACTGGAAACTATTTAAAATGTTTTTAAGTACACAGTAACTCTCTCCCTCTGTGTTTATAAAGACACACAGAGGAAACGCGCTACTTTAAAGCTGTGAAAAAGTAAAAATAGGAAAAAAAACTATTCTGAAAGTCTGGATTGAAATGCAAGTTTTTCTGCTAATTTGATGAAGTTCCTACACCCGAGAGCTCCGGTGCCTGCTGGCCCGAGCAGCGCTGATAAATAAGAAAGGGGCTCTGGGCTCCCTCCGTGCAGGGACTTGGCCAAAAGTCCAGGGTTCCAGGGACACCACCCAGGACCTCACATTCCCTGCCTTGGTTTCCCATTTCCCACATGCAAATTTTACCTAATCATAATGGTCCCATAGGTAAAGTCTTCTTCCTGACTTTTTCTTTTTAATAACTAAGTTATAAAATTATAATCTGAAATAAGCATGCAGTTTGTGATTATTTGGATTCAAAGATGGTTTTAGCGTTCTTGCTGCTGTGCTGACTTTATATATTAGGTTTTACTGAGAGTGCAGGAATCCTAGAAGTTACTTCATGTTCTCCAAAGAGCTATACAAATGTTTACTTAATGAGTGAGTAAAGAGAAGGCATGTTTGTTTTACATTATTTTTCAATTACTTTTATGAAAATCTCTACCACCCTTTGGAGATTCGTATCCATATGCCCATAATAAACAAAATCACCTCCTTTTTACTCATTCTGAAAACTAGCACAAATATGCACTTTTCTGACTCTGGATCTCTCCGTTGATCCATCCTCCTTCAGAAAAATAAGACTGCAGTCCTTTCCTTAGATTGTTTTTAAAAAGCTCATCCTCTGGGTTCAGCAATGGCAGCGTGAATACACAAGCAGCAGCCAAGAAGAGAAAAGCAACACATTCCTCTCCTCCCACTTTGCTTTTAAACAAACAGCGCATTGGGAAAATACTGTTAAGAGCAACAGGGCCATTAAAAGTCACGTCAGCTGTAACAGAGATTAAGCCAATAAATCACAAAACTTGAGCCATTTGTATTGGGACAGCTCTTCATCAAGCTCCACAGATTTTTCATAAGAAAAGGAGCTTAAAAAAGATATATATATATATGTGTATATACATAAACTGAAAAGCCTAAAGCATGGAAGAAATGGCATTTCTTTCGAGTATGATGAATATGAGTTTGGGACAGGATACAGTCAGCAAACAGAAGGGACCTGGTCAAGGCAGGAGATCACAGAATCACAGACTGGTATGAGTTGGAAGGGACCATGAAGACCCCCAAGGCCAATCTACATACTAAAGCAGAATTAAGTGAAATCTCACTGAGAAAGCAGATTACGGGATAAACAAAGATTTTCCTGTTTCGGTTTGTGAAGACGTTCATTAAAGATGAGATATGCCATCTTAAGTGTATAAAGTTTTTAAATACAGTTTTCTGAGAAAATTCCAAAATAAGTAACCCTTTTCAACGCAAATTATTTGCCTTTAATCATTTGAGGTATTTGCCAAATATCCCTTTAAAAATTGGTGAAGCAGCAGTATTGTATATTTTAAGGTAAATAGCTACAATAACTACATAAAGCTCTGCTACTTTTCAGTTGCTGAACGTAGCATAACCAATTAATCACTTTTTCTAGATCTTATGAAATAGACAGCATGCTATGGTAATGAAATTACAAAACTACATTCTTAAGTCTTGCAATCCAAAGCAGCTAGAAAACAGATCCATAGCAGAGGATCACAGAAAGGGAATACAGAATAAATAATGGGTAGAGTGATACTGTTATGCAAAAGCCTTGTTTATTCCAAGGAAAACAAATCATAAAAGTTGTTTTATCTAACATTTTTTGTTTGTTTGGGGTTTTTTTAAAGCATCACCAAGCAAACCCAATTTATTTGTTTATAAACTGTATAAAGTAATATTGTTTATAAATTCCTCTGGGTTCCTTCTAGATGAAAGGCCCTATGTAAATGTTATTACTCTCACACTGTCACATACTTTCCAAAACTCTTCTATTGTTCTTGTACTTCCTTCTGTTTAAGTATCACCCATAAAAACGGAGCAAAAGAGCAAACCAGCAGGATGCACCCTACCGTGAAATCATGTTTGCCAGCCAGGGCCGCTGCCTTTTTTCTTTTAAATTATAGAGACACTATCACTACTAACACACTACCAAAAAAAAAATTCCCTAGAAATAAAGTCAAAAAGTAAAGCCACAAATATACTGTCATCATCCGCCCCATGGAGGGGATATACTCGTAACACAAGTCACGTTGACAACAGACCCAGCCCTGCAGTGAGTTGCATTTTGGGCTCTCCCGGATCGGAAGAACAGAATTCCCTCACACAAGCTTGGGGAAGGACCAGAGATTTACTTTTTTATTATTGTAATAATAATTATCATCATCATCATTACTATTGTTGCTATTATTATTATTACTACTGCTATTATTATTTTATTATTACTATAGAGACCTCCTTTCCCTGTCAATTCTATTACTGCAGTTTTAAATTACACTATAGGTCTAAGAGCAATAGCAAAGCTAAAAATATCTGTGGCCTTTCATGTTCATTAGGCTGGGTTGTTTAATTTAGCAAAAATTTGACTGATTTCACGACAAACTACGTATTACTCTCGGATTTACTTTCTGTTTTTGTTCAGAGAACTGGACAGTGATAAATAATAAAGTGACTATAGAGGTTGCAGTTCCTGTGCAGGACAATGTGAGTAAGATGGCTTTGGTCTGGCCTTTAACATTAAGGATTTGGGTGCTTTAGATAAAAATAACTTACACAGAAACAAACAGCACTTCCTGTTCTACATATAATTTTTTAAACTGTCAAACCCAGAAGATACAATAGATATGCATCTTGGGTACCAATGCCTCGTTTCTATCTTTATGCAATTTTCTCGTTGCATTTACACTTCCCTGCAGTACAGCGAAACACCCTGTAAGCAACGAACACATTCGTTTCCATAAATCTACCAGCTTGCCCTAAAGACTTTTTTGAAAAGTATTTTGAACCTTAGCCAGTAATAGATATACACTAATTCAAACATTCAGGAAAAAACGCTCTTATAAACAATGTTGTTAAAAAGTAAAGGCAAGATCAAATCAATATTTCTCAGGGAAGGCAGTTACAAATAAAATGAAGGGGGGTGTGTTTATATATATTTACGTGTGTGTGTATAAAAATAGAACCTACTTATACCCAATTCACAGGAAGATACTTGGCTTCTCTTCACCAATCAAGAAAATATTGAGAATCGGGAGCTTGCTTCTCACCTGCCTTAAGGAATTCTGATCTAAACTGAAGAGTCACCCTCCGCAGGCAGAGGAATCCTATCAATTATTACACCGTGTGGGATCTACAGGATAAATCACAGCTGAGAAGGGAAATGGACCTTCTTCCAGAACTTCTGTTTGAAACTCTTCAGGCATTAAACCTTTTCACAAGACATCCAGTGTTTTCTTACTTCAAAGCAAAGAGATCAAACTGCTCCCTGTGCGCTGATCAGGGAGAAGGAATTTAACAAAGCTAACAAAAAAGTACCAAAAAAACCTAGATGATTTCCAGATCAGACCTGTGACAAACTGAAACAACCCTATTAGATCTTGCACAGGAATATCAGTGAAAATAGGAATACCACAGCCAAACTGCAGATTAGAGTGTCAAGCGCCATGTGGGGTTTGTTGCTTTTTTTTTGTTTTCTTATTTTGAGAGGTACAGGTGGGGTGCATTCAACCATATACTGAACAATTTTTGGCTTGTGGTTAGTCAAGTCTTTTGAGACTTTCTATACAATAAAGTACTCTGACTAAAATCTGGAAAATTACCTCTTAAGGCTCTAGCTGTACAGCATCAATAGAAATGTGGTGCCAGCTAATGGCTGCAATAACTGTCTCCATCCCTAGAGAATAACGGATGGAGAATATATCAATATGAGGAGTGGAAGGGCCAGAGAAACTGAGCAGGCACTAGTTATCGGACACAAAGATGATGCCACATGCATGATGTTATCTGTGATAATCTTTACTCAGGGCCCAGGGGGTGGGAAGGATATTCTTTACAGAGAAGAAACTATCCATCAGGCTATATTCATAATCATCAACGTTCCACTAAGTAAGCATTTTTGGAGAAAGGTTGAGGGAGCACTGATGTAATAGAAATCAATGAAATTCAGCTTTTCTGCATCTATTGTTCAGAGCAAAGTAGGGGGGGGAAAAGCCTGTACATCACTTCCGTTTCTGACCGTTCAGTCATATGCAGTATTCAAAAAAAGGCTCTGAAGGAAATCTTTAGTGAACTACAATAAAACTCTTAACTATTTAAAAATCTACTTAAAATCCACACCTTGACCACCAAAGGAACTACCAAAGGAAACACATTCTTATTAGAAGCATCAAATTAATTTTTTTAAGTTTGGCCACGTGAGCACTTCTAACAGAGCAGGATGCGAAATTACTGTTGGGCTTTATTATCCCCTTGATGCACGTCCTTTTTTAACGACGCGCAGTTAGCTCCAAGCACAGCAGAGAATGGAATGTTGTATGAAAGTTACTGCCCTGAGTTCTTCGCAGCCTGATGCTGAGCCTTTCCTTAGCAGACATTTAAAAATAAGAATACCACACAGGGTAGATTATAGGATATCCTGGTAATTTTTCCACAATATCTACAGTATGTTTTCCCTTCAAGTTTAAGCACCTGTCTTAAATTCCCACACCAAGAGCAGAGCACCTGTACACCGAGTTCTTGTTACAAAAGGCACAAATAAAATGTGCTGGCTCCCTGCCATTCGAGTCAAATGATCCACATTTCCATCTAATCACATGCAGGGGAAAACAAAAAAAAAAAAAGAAAAAGATTAGTACTATGTCAAATTTGCTCAAGAAAAATCAGGAAATGCAGGAGTTAAACATTCCAACAGCAGCACGAACTTGACCATGTTCTACATCCTGAATATTTTATGGTATATTTATTACAACAATATATTAAGCTACACATTCAACCACAAAAACAAAAACAGAAAGACAAATACTACTCATGTGCAACACAGCTGCATTAGCACTGCTGAGGAACACCAAACTTCAGAATTCCTGACACTGCTTTTAAGTGTACATTCTGCATTTAATTTCTGTGTATAAAGGGTGAACAAAATGGACAAGAGCTTTTGCTTAATTATGTTTGCTCTGTAGCTGGCTCAGTGAGGTTCTACGGCTCCCACGCCACTTAGTCGATACAGACAGAAGATGCGATTTCCACATCATCACCAAATCTTCTCGAGAAAGAAATACTTTCTTTTTCAACACAGTGGTTTACAAAGTAACAGGAACGTCTTCAAAGAGCGAGTGATCTTCATTTAGTATTTTTGACCTTTTATGCCATCACTTCTGACCAAAAGCCGTCAGATAACACAGCTGAGAATCTTCTTCATGATGAAGAATTCTCTGGGCAGCCAGTGACGTTCTTACAGTCTAGCTGAGGTGTGTCAGGATGGAGCCAGACAGGACCTGTGAGATCTTTTGCTGAGCTTCCTTTTCGGGGATTTCTACTTTTCCAATTTGAACTGACTCTGTCCTTTCGTATGTTTTAAAAAAAAAAGAAAAAGGCAGCAAAAGAGCCCCGTTGCTGGCCAGCTGGCTGACTATCAAAAATCTCTGCAGCTAACTAGGTAGCTCATTTACCTCAAATTTCAAACACATCAGAGTAACTTAAGCCTTTAAAGATATACTCTTACATCGGAGAGATTTCAGCACATATGAAATCTGAAAGCTTAGACAAAAGCTTTACTGCAGCCTTCAACATGCCAGAGCACAACACCCGCCTGACAGCACGAGCTATTAAATGAAACAACTAAGCTTCAAAATCCCCAGGACAACCATTCCGCAGCCCAGGTCCAAGAAACCCATTCTCCCAGGAAAAAAGCACATGTCTTTTTGCCCAGTCACACACTGTCACTGTCCACAGGCAAGTCAGGGTGGCGACAGGGGACGGGCTGCGGTGGCCGCAGCTCCAGCTCTTTGCTGGGTCCCGTGCCTTTCCAAACTACCCAGTACAAAACAAGGGGTGTCTTTAGCTTTAGAATCCCAGAACAAAGTTTGAGAATATCTTGAGTCTTTTGTATTAAAAACACAGCTGGAGGAACGTACTGTGAATAGTGACATTTCAGGATTTTGGATTTTCAAATAATTTGGGAACTATTTCCAAAAGCTTTATTTTATCCTCTTTAAATTCTATGTTTGGTCCATAAAAATGCACTGCAAATCAGAAGTTATGGTTAGGAATAGGATACCCCTGTTCTTCAAAATACAGTTCAGTGGATTAATTCTTAAAAACAAATTGCAGTATCTTTTAAAAAAGATACTGTTTGTTTTTAAAAAAAAACAAACAATAACTGGAATTAGAAAAACAAACAATAACTGGAATTAGAAAAGCACAAGTATTGTCAAAACACACACTAAAGTGAGGTCTTTTTTACTTTTAATCTAAAATAAAGGAAGGCTTGTAGCCTAATTCTCTTTGGTGGAGGAAAAAGGAGGAATGAGGAATAGAAGGACACAAACAAGCCCTTTCCCATTCGGGTCTCTCTCCACTGAACCCCAGCGGGTTCCTGGTCTCTCACAACCATGTACAGGAAGAAACTGACACCTATTGGCAACTTTAATATTACTGCAGAAAGCTGCTTTTCTTCCAACTATTACAAGAAACAGCTTTTCCCAACTAGTTTTCTTCTTTAAATATACATGTAATATAAAAAGATGATTTAGAACTTTTCCAACTGTCAATGAAAATACATCCTGAAAATTTCAGTCTCTCCTTTTTAACAATAAAACTGACCCCTCCAAAGCAAAACATGATCCCTCACTAATGTACAGAGAAGAGGGTATTCTAATTGGTAAACAGTCACACTAGTCACTAACTGCTTGAAGAAGTAAATTTTGATTATTTTTCAGGGGTGAACACTTTTTTGGTAAACGACAACCCAACCACATCACCTGCAGAGCAGAGCACAAGCAGTAAAAAGCACATTGTTTTTCTCTACAAACTTATAATTACTGTGTTACAGCTGCTGAGGCACAAAGGGATAGGTAGAGCAGGAGAACAGCTCTTGGGGAGCACCTTACCCATCACAAACCATTGCCTCCTACTGAGAGGCAAGTGTAGGGTAGAGAGGGGTAACGGGGAGCCTGAGCAAACATCTTTGTGCTCAGGATAGATGGGATAACACCTGCAGGCAAATACCTGCCCATAGTTTTACTCTTTTACTGACCTGTCTGAGCTTTGAGGCCAGCTAAATTAAGGACACATTAAAAAGAAAACCCCACAATTCAAGGTACCTGGGCCTAAAGAACAACAAAAACCGAAAAGCAGGCAGATAGCTGTCGATGTGTTTTCAAACCGCTGCTTATGGGGAAAACCAGAAACTTAAAACCTGAAACTTTTGCACATATTTGTGCAAAATGAACAAAAGAATTTTTCAGCTCCCAATGGATGTTGGTGTGAGTGTTTCTCATAACAGTGAAGTTATAGCAACAATAAATATGCAAAAGAGCCAAAGATTCACAGACTAACACTTGGATTATTGGTTTTTTTTTTTGAAGGAACAGATTTCCTGAAACTCCCAATGAAGTCATGGAGAGCTGCTTTGAGGATTTAGAAATGAAAACAAAACAAAACAAATGTGTTTTATCTCACTCCACCACCAGAGGAAAAAGACTGAACCCAATTATTATACATACTTGTAACGAAGAATTTTTTGGTGAAAGTACAGCTGTCAAAGGCGGCGATTTTCTCTTGCAGGACTACGACAAGTATCCTGAAAACACAGAAATGGAACGTGTACTTTAAACATTAAATGCATTGGTTTAAAGATTCAATATCTAAATGTAATTATTTCAAAAGCATCAATATAAATTCTACAGTGATAAACTGCCAGGTTACCAATACATGGCAGTTATTGAGGATTCTCTCTTATCCCAACCACATAACCTTCACTGCAGGAAGTACACAGATCTGATACAGAACAACACAGCATATTTATGATATACCTCCTGCAGTAAAAGCTCCATTAAAAAGAAAGAATGGAATTGCAAGGATCCTGAATTACTTTCAATGACTCAAATAACAATCAAATCAACAACTGGTAGAACACAAGCTAAATTTGAAATAATCCCATTGTCCATCGCATTGCAAATTTATTAAACCATCTTATTTACTAAAAGCTGTGGGTTTTTTCATACCACGAACATCAGCACCCAAACACAGTTGAGAAGCAGGATTTGTGTCAACTAGCAAAATTACAGGTGTGTGTTTATGGATTCACTTGTCCACGTATACACTTCTGTTGTAAAATACCTGTTCATTACTTGAAACAAAGGAAAAGAACAAAAGCCACATGACAGTTATGCATGAAACATTGCACTGCCTAAACAAATAGAGGCCAAATTTGGAAAATAAAGCATCTTAAAAGCTTTATAACCAGGATATGTCTTCTCATACACTGATGACTTCCCAAAACCAAGTTCTTAAACTCTTTAAAGGAAAGAACCATCTGGGAAGCCAATAAACAAACAGATGAAGTCTACTGGAACATTCAGCAACGTGACATAATTAAGAATCTCATTATTTTCTCATTAGGAAGAGTATGAGACAGTATTTTTTTAATTAGTTGACAATATGGAGCATTATTAAATGCAGTTCTAATAGTTTTAATTGTAAGGATATGATGTGGCAGAAAATTAATCTCATCTCACAATGACTAAAATACACACCTAATGCTTTATCCAAAAATTACAATTGCATATTACAGTGTAATGTTTAAAAAGATGAATCGCATCAGTCTCGACACATATCCTTGGGTAAAAGTTTTCAGTATGAAAACCAGCCATTAACTCCTCTTTTTTTACTCCTGTTTTTAACTGTTTAGTCAGGAGAAAACCTCCTTCTTATTCCCTGAGAGCTCAATACCTGTAAGACTCTTTCACGAAGGACTACACTAAAATGCTGCTGTTTTCAGATATATAAGTAAGTTTTGAGTCACAATTTCCACCTACGGAACTGTACTACCAGTTCCCAAGATGATTCCTGAAGCCTTGTCAGGCTGGTGGCACACTAACTACTTTCTATTTCTCTCATACAGAAACTGATTAAAGCAATAAACACTGGTTTGTATCTCAAATTCTTTCTGGACTCTCCAGTTTCTGACATCTCATCCTGGGACATGTTTATTAATATGCCTCTCCCTCAAAACAAGGAGAAGCACAAACCCTTGGAAAGAAGGTAGAAATTAAGGGACATTTTGGGACAGAAGTCTTTTATATTCACAGATTTGCAGACCTCAACATGAACACTTCCAGAGTGAGCAGCTTACTTGCCAAGAGAAGGCGGCAGAACATGTAACACAAGGTGGATTCCAATGTATTAAGTCATACAAGAAATTAATGTCAGATTTCTTATTTGCTTGTAGCTCTCATGAAAAAGATGCTTCCCTGCGCCCTTCTGATTTATAAATCTCAATTTTTAAAAGTTATAAATTCTGCATATATAAATTAATATTGGTTTTGGACAAAATGGTATTACTTAAATGACTTATCTTCCAATTGCTTCAACTGCAGGAGAGAAAAACAAAAGAAAATGGATCCAATCTAACCTCTTCCACAAGTTAACCAATGAATAATGGAAAGACACTGAATGCATGTACAAATGTAATGTATATCTAGAAAACCTACATATATTTGATTGCAATATTTCCTTATCCTGTAGACTTTTGTTTTCTGCTATTTGAAGTTGTACTGTCTTTCTGCATAAATGAAACCTACCAGATGGATGATTCTAGAGTATAAATACATAAATAATAAACAGTTTTCCCTTCTTCTGCAACCCAAGTTTTATTTTAAATTCAAATTTTGGACTCCATTGGTCTATAGTACGGTTAACGCACCATTAGCGCTGCTCTTGGCCACATTTAATGCATTTTCAATATGAAATAGTGAACTTTCCTTGGATAATAACAGAATCTGATATGTTCCAGAAAAGCAGCTACCCTGGATACAGCCATACCGCTTTGAAGTAGCTTTTCCATTTTTACCACTTAGGAAAAGAAACATTAGCACCTGGAAAGACTTTTTAGTTGGGAGAGACTTTGAATGATGATTTGCCTTTTGACTGTTTTTACAATTGGATTTTTCTTCTGCTAGGAGGCCAGACTGGAAAGATTTATTATCATCACACTGTACACAAGGGAACTTTAAATTTTTCAAGGGACAGTTGCACAGATAAGTACTGAACTCCTTCTGACAGCTTTTAAAGGAGCAGTGAGCTCTTCATGGTACATAACTCTCTCCAACTCAGCAAAACTCTTTTCTGATGTAACAATCATACCCACATCCTACAGTAAGAAGATTGTCAGGGATTAAGAAAAACCACTACCACCCTGTACTGCTTTAAACATTTACACCATCAAAATATCCTCCTCATTAGTAGACAAACTGTGGTGCTAAAGGTGTTTGTTCAGTAGTTCTACCTTTCTTCTGCAATTTATACTTGACCTATTGTAGTCATTAATGTTGGGAGTTTGATGGCACAATGATAGAGAAATACCTACTTAAAAAAATCTTTGTGGCTTCTAGGGTTGGGGGTTTTTTTTTATATCCTTTTTCCCCCTCCAATCTCCAACACTGCTACCTTCCCTTTGTTGCATGAGTTCAGTACATGCCCGTATTCTTTTAGGGTCTGTAGCATGCTGGCTACTGCCATATAGAACAGGCACATAAAATGCATCATTCTGATGCTTTGTTTTGTTCTTATTGTTTTGTGTTATTATAGCACCTTCCTTACTGAAGGACAAACATTTCCAGCAAGGAAATTGTCAAAGAAATGGAGCAAATTCTCCGTTCAGGAATGATATGCTGGTGAGGGGTCTAGGGAATATGTCTTATGAGGAGTGGCTGAGGGAGCTGGGGTTGTTCAGCCTGGAGAAAATGAGGCTGAGGGGAGACCTCACTCTCTACAACTCCCCGAAAGGAGGGTGTAGAGAGGTAGGGGTCAGTCTCTTCTCCAAAGTCACAGGTGATAGGACAAGAGGAAACAGCCTCAAGTTGCACCAGGGGAGGTTCAGATTGGATATTAGGAAAAAGTTTTACACTGAAAGGGTTCCTAAGCATTGGAATGGGCTGCCCAGGGAAGTGGTTGAGGCACCATCCCTGGAGGTATTCAAAAGACAAGTTGACATAGTGCTGAGGGACATGGTTTAGTGATGGTTTTTTATCAGTTAGGTTGATGGTTGGACTCGATGATCTTAAAGGTCCCTTCCAACCCAGAAAATTCCATGATTCTATGATATTCCACAACTTCCATAAGGTACCTCAAAACGCACAACTAATAACACGATTAGATGGGTGGAAGGAAGCATCAAAGTAATGGGCACAATCGTGGACTCTGACCAACATCACAGCATTAGATGTTCTCATCAGGAGTGCCAAGGGATCATCAATATCCACACACAGGGATCCTGCGGTTTCCCTTCTGCCTTAAAAAAATGCAATAAACTACAAGGGTGTTCAGTTTTGTGTGTCTTGGAGAGATGAAGATCAGAAGTTAATTCAGAAAAATTAGAACTCACAATTCTACAGAAGCAAGTTATTTTCAAGTTGATGCTCAGCCTTCTGAGCTGAGCAGATTTTCTCTCAGAAATTAGGTGACATTATCCTGACTAAGAGATGCTGCTTCATTATTTGACTCACAGGAACATCATTTCCTGTAAACCATAGAGTGCACACTAGGAATTTGGATGTTCAGAAAAGCAATATATCTGACAAAACAACAGAACACAAAGAAGAGACATAAACTCTTTAGTGTTCAGTACTGTTTAAACTCTCAGTGATCCCATTTTTCCATCCGTAGGTAGATGATAGAGGATTCCAATGATTCCTGCTCTCCCTCATCACAGATGAAAGAAGCTTAAATGATTTCAGATGCAAAACTTTTTGAGCTTCTTAACTGAAAGCCACTGGAGAAGCACATTGTCATACACACACTGAAGTATTACTCGAGAAACAGAGAACCAACGCTATACTTACAGCAAAGTCAAAATAATAACATTAGGGAGCTCATTCATTAGCAAAATTTTACATGCCCTGACACAGAAAGAACATACAGTAACTATCCTTACCTTTTATTGCAATGCAGATCATAAATAGGAGTTTTGAACTGTATGGACTTGACCATCTCTCCTGTTCGCAAAGAATAAAGGTCTACGCAGCAGTAAGGTGGGCTTGTGCTGAAATGAATACAAAGATATTTTAATGTAAAGAAGGATTTTTTTGTAAAACAATTTTAAAATTATTTCTGCCTTCCTATATTCTTTAGCATGCTGAATGAAAAACCCAGCAATAGGAGCAGAATACTGGAGAACAAAAGGGTCAATATAAGCCTTCTACATTAAGGGAAGGTGTGATTAAAATTGAATTACGATACCCACAATGGTCAAAGACTTGTACTGTGCAACTAATTATCAAGCACTTAATTTCCTTTGCCACAAATAAGACTTTGGAACAGGAGATCAGATCTGACTAGCAAAGCACATGCCTGTTGATGCAGTTTTATACTACACTCTGATTATTTAAAAAGCATTCTGCAGGGTAACACTTTCGTAAAGGGAGCACTCCCTGAGCTCCAGCACCAGCTGAATCATTTGACTTGATTCGATAGAGACACATTACACAGAATTTACATTACATCTCTGATGGACTTTTGTTTGAACTATATAGATCTTTTCAACTGCTCTGTGTCACTTTTATCATTTTAATATAAATAAAACTCTAAGACCATTCCTTAATAAAAAGGCTTGCTTTCTTTTGAGAGGGAGAAAGTGCTGAGTGTTCCGATAGGGCTGAGGAAGGTAGTGGTGGAAACCATTTTACAAGCTGAGGAGAGGCTTTGATGTGGCAGTTCTTTTCCATAACACCTTTTTTCCCCTCCAAGAACACATTAAAATGTTGGCTACTTCTAGGTCAAGGAATATGAAGCAGCACAAATTGCCAGCTGTACAAACATATACTAAGTATTGGTAAAGGAGGGTGTTTCCCCTTGCCCATATCTGTTTTATTTTACATAGTTTAACACAATTCCTGACACAACACTTGCTTGTCTTTTGGATCTGCTCAAGCTGCTCAAGAATTTTCTGGAGAACTGGAAGACAAATCCCAACTGTTTGCCTCAAAATAATAAAAAGGTACATACAACAGAAAAACACTGTGCAATAATATATGCACAGAAAGACAACTGTCAAAGAAATAATAGAAAAAATAAATTTTGACATTTTGCCTACTGAAATTCTTCCCAAAACATACGTTTTTCTAGGCATATACCAAGGCTAATAACTAGAGGGTGCTATTTATTACTTTTAAGCACTTCAAAGGCCCTTCAAAAACACTTTTAAAACAGTGAGCCCCAAGTCTAGTTACTTTACATTAGAAGCTCATTGCTGCTAGGAAAGGCAGAAACCACAGCAAGGTCGACATACACGCTTTTTTTGATTTAAGTACATTTATTACCTACAGGAAATGATTGTTTTGATAAAAGGGTACACAGTTTCCCATTTCAAAACAGAAATCACACAAGTTGGCATAGCTAATATTATATTAGCATAATTGTACCAATTACTATTTCCATATAAGCTTGTGTTGAAGAGTTCCATTTTGACTTGACATATAGCGAACTACATGACTATACCTCAGAAGAAGGTACCTTCAAACACATATTGCGCCAACAAAATTATGGGTAATAACCCTATCACTCAAACAAATAATTAGTGTTATGTCATACCTTTCTTTTGGCTGATGGTGGTAAAACCATTCTACCAATGCTTTTTTAAACTGCACTGGCTAAAAACCAATCACTTGAGTTCAACAGCTAATGATCAAGCAGTAGCATGGTCAGATCTCCGAAATTCTACCTACCCATTTCAACCACTAGAAAAGACTTCTCTCATTACCATTTCCTTCTGGATACTTTAGTTCCTCTCCTTGTTCAAAGTAATAACTGTTACGAACCTCATTTGCTACTGAGCACTCTCAATTTATGAGACAACATTTAGTAAAATAGCGTGATATAAATTTATAAATTCTACTCCAAAAGCTGTGTACCTAAATGAGGAATAATACAATGTTGAGATCCATAATGTCAAGTACTTTTTTGATCAGGTCTCAGTAACAACTCAATAACACGTTTTCAACTTGCTGAGAAAAAAAAATAATCAAGGATTTTAATTTAATTCTTCAACAAAACTCCATGCAGAAAGGATTCTCCAACATGGCAAAATTTCATTTCTTTTCCAAAGACATTATTTCTCAACCATTCTAAAAGTATAAGCCTTTTGAATGGTCTTTCTTTACCCTCTTCAATATCTCCTCAGCTAGCAGCAAGATCAATTCTTCTCGAACAGGAGAATGAGGATTACAGACACAGATCTAAGGATTCATTTCTGTCATAGCACTTAAGGAATAATATGAGTGCCTTGATTAGTCTACACTACTCACAAGCAGCAATAAGAACAATCCTTCCCTCCTCATTTCAGTGATATCAGAATGTCAGGTTCAGTGGTTCTGCACACTTTCCCAGTCTCTGATACACGATGGATTCTATATTGACCCATTGCAGCATATTAAATCAACAGAAAAATACCACTTTGTCCTTTCTTTCTCCTCTAGAGGGAATTCTCACCCAGGTTAATCCACCAAAAGGGCTCAGTAAAAGCATGGAAGCAAGGAAGGAAGTAGAAGCACAACTATTGAGCAACAGAAGCTGTACAATAAGGCTGTAAATAAAGCGAGGACTGAGCTGCCACCACAGAGCTGCAGCACAAGGCAGCTTTTTTGTGTCCCTTTATGACCTTCGCTGAACTAGTCCTAATTCCCAATCTTCTTCAAACAGGGAATTCAGGGATTTCTACGGCCCACGTTGCAGAGGAAGTCAGACTGAATTACAGTGTTGCTTTTATGTTCTGAAAGTTAAAAATCTAGACTAGATATGCTTTTAAAAGTTACCACAAAGCAGGAAGATTTACACTAACCAAGATACTTCATTTAAATATTCAAAAAATTACTGTGTGCAGTAAGACAAAGGATCATTATTAATCAACACCCTGGAGTCCTTTGCAGGGTCTCTAGAAAATTTACTTAGGCATAATGCTTTCTTCTAACAATTTTCTTCACTAAATTTTCAAACAAATATACAATCAAATATTAAATATTCAAAATGACACCACCTATGGCAACAAAAAGTAACACTTAGTGTAACCAACATAAGTATATTTAAATTTCAGCTACAAAACTAGAAGTATCCAAACTACAACGGAACACCACCAAAACCACCGCAGATTGCAAGATGGAGCCCCACAAACTTGCAAAAGCATCTCTTGACAGTTGCAAGTTCTCGAAACCTTAGAATTGTATGAAACAAATGACCGCATCGTGTGCTGTTTCAGGAATAGAGTAATAAACGTTCATTTCATCAGAGGATCATATACACACTACAAGCAAATGTGCCTAAAATATACTACTTGATGGCCTGCCCTAGGCTCTGCTAACAAACCACCATCCTTTGGGAGAAACTAAAGCAAGGAGAATTCTAGCTAAAAAGCTTTTCTTCTGATAAACTGAAGGTTCACGCAAGGCTCTGATGAGAAGGGCTCCGATCAGATTTCCGTGTAACAGCCATGGTTATGTAAAAGGAAAAGATTCAAATAGGAATGTGAAAACACTGGGTTTTGCAATTTGGTAGTAATATTTAAGTCTGTCACAAATAAAATTCTTGCAAATTACTCCCATGGATTTTTGTTACGCATCTTGATTGTTAAAATAGTTGCTTAATGGAGAGATATCAACAACTTCATTAAAGGTAATGGGCACAAATTCACCAATGACTTCCAAATGTTGGCATTAATAAATATACAAATACAGTCAGTCTCTTGCATCGTCTTCTATTTGACTGTTGCAGTACAGGGACAGAAGAAAAATAACAGATGCCTTGTACAGCTGGCACTTGCCTACATCTGTGCTTCTGCAGCACGACATTACTATCACCTCTTCACAGATTTGCTAGCAATGACTCACACCATTTATAAAAACTCTGCGTAAAATGTTTGCATACAAGGACAAACATACTGTACAAAACACACACAGTTTTTATACAGGGGAAAAAAATATAAAAATGAGAAGACTGATGGAAGCAACATGAGGCCCAAGTTTTCTGTGCCTCGAAAGGTTTTCCTCTGCCTCCTCACAAGTGTTTACTTTCCTCCCTGCGGCCTCTCCCTGCTCTGCCACGTCGACAGCAACATCCCACTCAAAGGGAGAACGGACATTGATTACGGAACAGCCTCGTGAGTCCACAGAAATTTAAAAAAAAAAACTATATTTGAGAGGCATAAAACTGAAAGAGAGCTTTTGCTGCAAAAGCTGACCTCCAGGCCTTTCTAAGGCATTTTATACATGAGGCATTTTCCAGTTAATTGTGACATTTTAAAAAATCATCTCAGGATGGAAGCTGTTAGGCCAACAAAGCGTACTGCACATTTTGTACCATCTTCACAGAAGATATGGCTAGCACCTTTAGAAAAATAGATCAAGGGAAGCATCTCCATCTACCTCCTTTTTTTACCCTACAACAGAAGGTTGATGAGATACACAGTGATGTCACCTAGGAACAATGACAGAAGTTATGGCATCGTAACACATTTTAGGTAGTAATAAAATTGCTAAAATAATAATTACAACCTTCATTAGGGAAAAGTATAGAGGTATATAGGACATTGCTACAGCAAAAATATCTTCTATCACCTATACTCCTTTACACAGGCCCTGCAAATTTCTTTTGGAAAACAGTCAATTCATTACTATTAATAGCCGACGTGTTCATGTATTAAAATGACAAAATGAATTAAAACTTTAGAAAAAAGGTGAAATTCTATCAAATTATCAATGAGATCGCCTGAAGAGATCACGTGGATTGATCTAAAAAATATAGAAGGAATTCTAAGCAATATCAGTATATTGCTAATACCAGATAGGCTACCAAAGCTTGCCACAAAAAGCTGTTCTAAAAATTTATTAACCTCAGCATTTGTTGATTGAGTCATTATGCCTTGATGTCCTTTAATAAAGACGACGTAGCTGTTCACAGACAATCGCTGCAGCATTCTCTACCCCGAGTCTCTTTTTGGTAACTTGACTTTACGGGAGGGAAGAAGGGAAATGGATTCTTTCCAGCTGCTGTGTATAAATGGATCCTCGTCTCAGGTGCCATTTGCAATGTGCTGCATGTCCCTCTTGCCTGTTGAAACTGCATTACAGTGAGCTCCATCTTTCTCTAATTACACAAAGAATTACATTACATCTGCCTTGTACCCTAGCCTTACAAGGCAGTTTCTTTCTATATTTACCCAGGACAAACACTGCACATATTAGCAGCAGGTTTTCTGAGTAATGATCTCTTTCATTCTCTTTTATAGATTCCACATTAAGAAAAAAAAAACAGTAAGATTTTTTTTTCCATCATATATTGGCCTTCCTAATGGGCATGACAAAATAAAGAGCTTTCTATAATAGTAAAAAAAAAAAGCATATAAACCTTTCAGTGATCAGCATCTAAGATATAACAAAAAAGCTAATAATACAAAAATGTCTTACAAGGTTCAGTTTACAATCTGTGGGATTTAACATTTACAGAAATATTTAATTTTATTTTTTTTTTGTAAAATTTTCGAGTGCCTTAAATACAATACAAATTCTAAACTTATTTTACAAAAGACAGTTTATTTCATTGTCGGGTCAGAAGGGACCATTACATCACCCAGACTTCCTGTCTCATGCAGGCCATTAAGTTTCCCCCAGGTATCTGTTCTTATATCTACCTCAAATGCTTTAAAATTCATTTTCAGTTCAGCCCTGGCACTGAACCACACGTCACATGTCAAAAACGGGAGAGAAGAGAGACAGCAAGTCCAAGGAACTGCCTGGACAAGGTGTGCCCAAATGATCTGTACAGCCACCTACTCGGGAAAGAGGTTTTAAAATTACTAATCTATAAAGTATCAGATCCACCAAGAAGTTACTGGTAAAGAAAAAGCTGTTTCCTTATAGGAATGAGGAGGACCCTGACAGTGATATAAATCAGCAGCATGGTGTTAAGATTATCCAGTACCTGCTTGAGCTGCAGCCACTTGCTGATACTTCATGGAAGTGGAAGAAAAGCAAAGCAAAAGAAAACCAGAGTACCCGGCACAGAGTTAATTAATTGGATATTGGAAAAATTCCTTCCTGAGCCTTTACACTGGAAAGTTGAAGCATGAGATTTGATTATGATCTTTGTAGTAATATTATTAACATGTTGAGACCACAAAGGCAATTCTGTTCTCCTCAAGGCCTCTGAAGAAGGTTTGCTCAGATTAACAGATTTCAATACTAGAAGGATCATCTTCTCTTTCCAGGCCATGCACAAAGTGTCCCAGAAGCTCAGAGAAGTTATTTTTTTACCAAGCAACCTAATCTTGTCTTAAAAGACTTCGAGTAACAATGAGTCCTCTATTTTTATGGTAAGTTGTTCCAACATTTAGATCATTATATTTTTATGAAATTACTTGTTATTGTGAGATAGACTTTGTATATATTCTGCTTTTCAGCTTTTATGTCTGTCAACACCACAAAAGAGCTCAGTGCACTCTTTTAGATAAGTCAGTAAGGATGCAAAGCAATCCAGTCACTAACTGAGCTGCAGGAAAGCAAAAAAGACTTTTAAGCCTTAAGGTGCAAGGTTTGTTTTCCAGCCCTAGTGCATATTTGCAGTCTTCCTATGAGCCCTCTTCAGTATTGCAGTAATCTCGCCTTCTGAAGGATGCCCACCAGAATAAAAGGTTTAAAAAAAAATTTTAAAATACTGAAGAAGTTCAGTATTTATTCCTTAAATACCACTGCAGAAAAAGGTTTCATTAAAACTTTTCATCATCTAGTCTCCTGCAACTCCCTGGCTCTCTACATCAAAACTTTCCACAATAAAAGCTTAAAAACTCAACTCTAAGTAATTTTCCTACTTTCATTCACGGTACTTAACAGATTCACTCAAAATTGGGCAGAGTAAGATTTCTGAGAAAGTGGCACTTCCCCAAAACGTGTGTGTAGCAGTAAAAGACAAAGCAGCAGAGACATTTCAAGTGTCCCACAAATTGCAAAAAACATGGAAGCATTTAAGTTTTAAATAAGAAAAACCTGCACTGATCTTAGACACATGTTACTAAATCTAATCCTTTAAATACAAGGGAAGAAATTATTTGACATGGCACCAAAATATTTGTATTACAAACCAAGAGATACAAATTTCACTCTTGTATCTTCCTCAGCTATTTTGACCAAGTCTGGTAAAAAAAACTTCCATCCAATCCTCATAACTCACCATCCTCACATTCCCACTGGCAAAAATAGTTTCAAAAAGTCATCAATTTGGCAGAAACCATTTTGTTACAGGTAAAACTAACAAAGTTACAAGCCTCAGCCTGAAAAACAAAAAAGACATAGCAGAAGAAAATCACATTGCTTGCTCATGTGTGGAAAGAAAAAAAGATTGGAATTGTGTGATTGTGCCAAAAGAACCACTAGACAAAAAGTAGTACAGCCATCTCTGTGTACAATGTACAAGTAAACAACTAACATTTTGGACAAATGCAATAGATAAAAGGTGAATTAACACAGACCAGTTCTTGTCCAGTGTTGGTCACTGGTCCTGGAGGCTGGAAACCACCACAGGAAAACCATCAGTATCTTGTTTTTCCTTCTCTGCAATGACAAAATCCCTGTCCTCAGGAAAAAATATCTGCTACTGCAAGGTGTGGTACGGTATGAACCTTTCCTGCTTACAGGCAAATTTATATGATCACCACTAGCTGCCCAGGTATAAATTAATTCTATAAATTATAGAAAACAAATGCGTTGAGCAACCATGTTATGTGCTATCTATTTAAGCCAAAGTTACGTCCATTTTGTCTTTAGCAAATGATTCTTAAAGAAGCTAAACTTCATTAAAAGGCAAAACTTGTAACTAAATTAATTACATTGCATGTGATTACAAGCTTTGTAACACTGTTCAAGGAATACTTAATGGTAATAGATCATTAAAAAAAATCTTACTGCAAAGCAATCAAATTCTTTGCCTTATTCTTCATGTTTAGCCTCATGTATACATTACCATTTTTAAGTGTTTTTACAATGTTCTGCCTAGTCCTGTACACATTGTCCTTTCCATGGGCAATCACATATATTTTTATAATCTATTAACTTTTAATCCATTTAATTAAAGAGCTATGGTAAAAGATACCTAGCTTTAGCAAAACATTTGCAACAGTGTACCTTTGGAACTCTTAATAAAAAGCTAATTTCATGCCAGAGAACTGCTGTGCTGTTTACTTCTATGCTCTCTGTATGGCTAGCTGAGGTAATGAATTAACTTAATATCTGGAATTCACTGATTTCGAGGAGAAAAAATAAGTTGTTCTCTGTCTACACATATTTCAGTCTCTGTTCTATTACAGAAGATTACAAGCCTCAGTTTCTTCCATCAGATCCCTTTTTTAATTAAAAAAAAAATATATATAAATTACTCTATTTTCTTGTGGCTCCCAAGCCAGTTTCTTCTCCACTGTTTTATCTTATTTATTGGTTCTCCAGCCGATACTTGCTGTCGAGGGTGTTAGATACACAGGCTCCTGTGAAGCTGCTCTAATTACCATCCCGTGAATCAGTTGTCAAGTGCTGGTTGTAAGTGGCAAGGCCAGCGCTCCCCTCCAGGAGATCAAGTGCAGCCACTTATCGTAACAAGGGAGCAGGACGCACATACTACACGTGTGCACCACAAATAGCATCTACCACAGCAGCACGAATATACAAGACACTCCACAAAAACACACGGCAAGAAAGGACCTAACTCAAAAGGTTTATTATGCAGAAGCACTAGAGGAAGAACACAGGTCGGGGGGGGGGGGAAGAGATGGTGTTGCATTAATAATGCAGCAAGTAAAATGTTGGAACGCAGTATTTAATACTGACTCATCACCAGACAGGACATCCTAACTTCAGCAGACAATACAGAAGTCTCATACCTCTGGAAAACAGCTGCCAGCCCATTTTTAAAGTTCAGATCCAAGAATTTCAGACACATTTCAAACGCTTAAAGTACTGCAGGCCCAATCCACAGCTTTGAACTGTATCATTATAGACTCTGCTATTTTTTTTAAGAAGGTGTCAAAAAGAAGCCCTTAGTTACAAGCAATATGCACATTTTCCCTTAAATATATTTAAGAATGTTCCATCTTGTTGATAAGTGCCAAACGATCACAATAGAAGCAGCTCAATCAGAAAAAAAACCTTAATTCTATTATTGGCAAATTCATCTCAAAATTAATATAGCTTTCTGTATTAAATAAATGAAGATCAAACCACTCATTTCTCTAGAGTAGAAGCCATCCTACCAAAGGGCAATGCAGATAAACATCTCCTCACCAGTTCTGCACATTGCTATCGCCTGTAACTTGGGGTGAACACTGAGAGTAACCTCATTGTACCAGCAGTCACGTACCACAGCTCATATGACAGGCAAAACCCCTGACCCAACACAGCATGAACTGTTGTTTCCACTCTTGGGGCTGTCTGGGGGGAAGAATCTGAAATTACACATTTTCTTGGCAATCCTGGAACAGATGTTTCGAACTGATGGAGGTCACAGATTTTTCCAGCTCTGAGTACTTTTGACAACTGTTATGTTCACTTTTGTTCAATCAAATCAATAGCTCCTTTGCTTCCTACCTGTAGTCAAGGTTTCAAAAAGACTGTGTTGTGCATCAACAAGAGGAAGAAAATTTAAGACTAGGTTTTATCAATATATTGGTATTATCCTAATAGACACAACAAGAACAGTACCATCAGTTCAAGGAGAAAAGTGAAAGGGAAGGGGAACCCTTCAAAATATTAAAATGCTTAGCAACCTCCACATTACACTCATTTTGGCAGCAGATGGCTCTTCCCCCATCCTGCATTACTAGTGGTAGGTAACATGCTTCTACTATTGTGTTTTCTGCCCATAACAAGATTACTCATTCTCGTCATCAGAAGGGGCTTTCTAGATTTGTTTGTTGTGGGTTGTTTGTTTTTTTTTTAATTTCAAAATGCATGAAGCTTAACAAAGCCAGACAACCGCCTTCGACCTACCTCCGCGTACAGCGGCCTGTTGTATCACACTGTTTTGTTCCGTGGCGTGTGGCAGGCCTGTCGCTGAAGTGTAAAATATGGCACAAGCTGGCTTTTCAGCTGTGGCACGCTTTTGCGGAGAGAGCGGAGCGCGACACGCTTTCCACTTCACTGAGACTTACCACATGTTACAAAACATAGCTGTCCCATCACATTTCGGGTTAGTTAATACAGGAAGATTAGCGGCATCTCAAGAGATTTGTTTCTTTGCAAGGCTTACTTGAGCGCAGCTATCACTGAGGAAAAGTACAGCTGGAGCTCCACTTTTCAGATCAGAATAATTTTTTTTTTCTGGTATATTCTGAACTAGATTTTGTTCTTGTGGCTGACTAAACATTCCTTTTATACAGAACTTATGAACCTGCACCAGCTATCCATGATCATACGAACATATGCTTAACTGGAAAAGTTTCTATAAATCTTGGAGAGCACGAGCCAAGATTAACTTCTGAGCAGAACACAACCGCGCTTCTGTCATACCTCTATCAAAGATTAGTATCTCCACAGTCAGCTGATTAAGCTTACAACCTGCTACATATATTTCCCCCAAAAATATAGAATGAAATAAATTTACAAGTTGTCTTGTCCTCCTTCTTACTGTAAAATGAAGCAGAAGTCACCACTGAAATACATACATGCAATTCGTATTGTAATAAACGTTATACTGATCTTCAGGATCATACAAGGTGGATCAAAATAAAAAATATATAAACTTTTTGTATATCAAGAGACAGACACGTCACAGCTTAACAGAAAATATTATAGTTCTGGGAGGACAACACTGAGAATAAATTCATACTGAAATATCTCAACTCCAGCCAAACCTCACCAAGCACATGCAGGACCTTGAGAGAGCATTTTGCGGAGTCACTTAAAGCCTTATCGCCACAGCTGGCCCTAGGTTCTATAAACCACTAATATGTATAAAACTCCACCAATACCAAAGTTTTTTCTTCATTCAAGGCATTATTTATTGACAGCACTTTCTGATCAACAGTGTATCAGAAGATAGTACAGTTAATACAGATGGCAGTTGACGATTCCAGCATATGTAAGCTAATTCTATATGTGTGAGGCAAATTTATTAAAGCCAGAATTCTACCAAAAGCTAAAAACAATTTGAACTGAGAGTCAACAGAACTCGTTCTTCTGAAGTGCACTACAAAGCTTCCAAGAACACAGACCAAATCTTTGCTGAGATACTGTGTCCTGTTCCTCTGTACGTTAAAGATCCCAGCCTGCGTGCGGCTGAATACTCAATAATCAATATTTAAACGGTGGTTTTACCTGCAACTGCCAACATGGCAAAAGTATTATGAAGGACCAAATATTTTATCCTGTTGATTCTTGTAACAAATCTCTTTGGATTTCAGGTTTTTCTTTTCTTTTCTGTGCTTTGCCTTATGATTCACAGCTCTGACAGGCCTGCTGGCACCTTCTCATCTCGCCTGTAATCGCCTCCAACAAAGGCCAAATTAAGCCCACAGCTCCACGCCTGCCTGCCCTGTCATCCCAGCCCCCACGGAAACCCACTCCTTGGATTCCACATGAAAGACAAAACCCTGCACCAACCTGTTTTATCTGAAAAAGGTTTGCCACTGGTGTTTCTAACAACATCAGCAGAAACTACCAGGATTGTGCAACACTTCATCACCTCTGCATTAAGCGGCCTCCCTGCCTCGAATTGCACGACAGCAAGTCATCTTGCAGTTGTTTCCAAGTCTACTAAAACCTAATTGTTTATACGCAAGTACATGGCTCGAATTACAATTTTTGAGAAGCTTGAAAACAATTCCAAGGAAGAATTAGAGGGTTTTCGAGGGCAGATGAGCAGAGATAAACTCAAAAAGTGCTGTGAGCAGCAAAGCCTCTCTCTGAGAGGCTCTGGCCACGTCAGGTAGGCCCAAACGTTCACCAGTGCCCATTAATTTTATAATCTTATGTCTTACTTGATTTAATTTTTGACTTGACGTGCAGAATATTCACTGTAACTGCACTGACTGAAAGGGGGTTGGAAAATATTAAATAGTACCTGAAAATAACTGCTCTGAAGAAGGACCCCCATGAAAGGCGAACCCAGTAAGTCTGATCTTCTTCAACCCGGCCTGAAGGCCGAGACCCTGCATGGATTGCATAACGTCAAAAAAAAGCATTAGGTTATATTATAGCATTTCTCCTATGCAGTTAATTCACCAATACAGCCACCTACTGGACCTCTTTTCACAAAAATTGGAGGAATTTTCATAGTTAAAGGCAGCCATTATTTCCAACAGGAATTAGAATTGCCAAGGAAAAACACACAAAAATCCTGCATCCTCCCCACAGCGACGGTCACCGAGTGCAGCCAATGCTGGAATGGGAGATACGGTCCCTCAAATCATGCAGGCAAAATTGATAAAAACTTTGAGATAATTATACTGTACAAATATCCTATTAATACCTTAAATCACAATTAGTTTTATAAAGAAGTCAGTGAGCAACCATCCAAAAATGTGGTAAGGGATCTCCTCAGGTGATATTCTAAATATATTACCTGGTCAGAATTTAAAGGAAGATAGCATTAAGCAAGATCTTTTTTTAAAAACATGTCTTAGAGCTCTTTCACAAAGAAGGAGCCTTCTAAATCTCTATTCTGAATTACTGAAGAAAAAAATCTACTGTATTACGCATTTTAAATTATTGGTAAATTTAAAATTTTAAAGCTACCCAAATATATTCACTCTGCTTCAAAAAACAGATCAGAGATAAAGAAAAAGCATAATTAAATCAGATTTTTTAAATGGGTTCCACTTATTGTGTTTTAATTGTCTTTTTCCGCACTCCAGAGATGCAAAAGAACCTATTTCACGCATGAACGCTTGAGCTCAGCAAAATCCCTTGACTTTTCCCCTGTATATTAAATATCATTGAAGGAAAGAAAAAAGACAAGGACTCCAGAGAGACCAGCATAAGACAGAAACCGGCATTTAGCAACAGATGCAAAGTTCAAATAACGTCAAGTTGTAGTGAATTACTCAAGTGGCAGCAATTGTGTAACAATATAGATATGGGGGCTGTAAGTTAATGCGGTTTGCAATTAGCTGCTCAAACTTACGAGCACAGTGACAACCGTTATTTAGGAGAAAACATAATAAATAGCATCGTCTTTAATGGATTGGGAACTCAACATCTGATGGTGTTAGTACCCTCAGAAAAAGAGAACGACTTAAATCATCCTGAAATTTCTAACTATTTTGCAATGTACTTTAAATCCTTCTTACAGTATATAACATAGAAATTACCCTAAAACATATAAGAAAAGAAAATATAATCCTCAACTGTTCTCTGAGTCTATGTCACACTGATTTATAACAGTTATTTCTAAGACAGACAAAAACACACAGATGCAAACAATTACTCTATTTTTGTAGGCAACAAGTGAGGTGGGTGGTAACTGAGAAATTTTGAAAAATCCTGTCACAATATTCCGTTTTTTCTTAAGTAACCCTCATCACACAACAAACGCTCGCCACATCAGAGACTTTCCAGGGCCTGAAGGGCCGCTTTGATTCCAGACCGCTGCAGGCATTAACGGGGACGTAATTAGGGTAAAAAGTTCAACCACAGTTCCATGTCTAGAGTGCTGCCAGAAATAAATTTCCTCTCATTCACTGGTTTCTACTGTACCCTCCCTGAGAAACATATTGAAAACACATTTATCTTTGTAGAGTTTGTTCCTCTTCTAATTAACTTTATAGCGTTTACAGTATTTAATAATTTAAAGTGGAATTTAAAGTGGCCCTGGAACCAGCAGCTTTGCCTGTAATGGTGCTGTGCATTATCTTTTCCCTGTGGTGCTTCTTCTGACAAGTTCCTGGGGAAGGTACGTGCTCCAGCTGGGTTTATCTGCATTTAGTGAACAGCTACTTCCTTCCCTCCATCTCCTCCCCAGCTCCTTCCACATATTGGGGGCTGGAACAGCCGTAAAATGGAACTACGCCTCCGCTTGGAAATGTGCTCTCCCAAACCTCCACACTGGCCCAAAGACCGCCCAGAGAAGAGTTTATCTTTTCACAGCTTAATAAATCAAAGCTTTAGAAGGTCAAAACTACCCTGAGTTCTCACCAACTGGTCAAAGTTTCACCCCAAATATTCATTTTCTTCCGTCCAGTTTTGATCCAAGATTAACAGTTTATTATAGTTCAAAGGTTATTTCTTACTCTGGTTCACTCAGACAAACATTTGTTATGTTAGGAGAACGGCAGATCTTTCCTACCCTCACTATTTACAAATGGAAACACTACCTTCATTAAGGCTGTATCTTAATCTGTTCAAAAATTCACAGATTTACCAGTAAACATGACTCCAACATTGCAAAAATAGCTGAAGTGCATTAATGTAATTATAGAAACAAGTTACAAGAAAAAATTCTAGGATCCAAAGAGCTCTTTTCAAAATGAAGGATGTTGCTATCTTTAGGCTGTAACATAACAACCAAATCCAACACCACGGAAAGGAATTTAAACTGCTTTCTTCAGGGGTTGCATCTCTCTGGATCTTAAAAGCTACCACAGAACCTGTTAAGACTAAACTGATTTTTTTCCTGCAATCACCAGAGATGATAATGTTTTTCATCTGCTAAAACAGAAGAAAATCTTTGCAAGGCAGTTGACAGGACGGCACATACTGCAGTTAATGGTGCTTTACAGTTTTTCAACAGTACAAGGGACTCAATCCCTCATGGATAACAGAAACGAGAGCGCTTCCCCCAACTTGAAAGGTTCTACTATGCTTTTACAACAAAAAGAATTAATATAAGTTTGTTCTCTAGAAATTTAGACGTATAAATCCTTGTCAGTCTGCAAAAAAATAAGGCTTGGGAGAAAAAAATACGACCAAATTTTGCAGAGTCTTCAATAAAAGACCACAAATATTTAATGAACTTCATGAAATCTACTTCACGGTGTCCAATACAATTGAAAATCATAACCATCTGTCCAACCCATTTTCATGTGTGATTTGAAAAAAACATGCTGTGTTTTATCTTGAGCGGCTACACCCTTTACACACTCAATGGCATGATTCAGGCCCTGGCACGGCCGGGTGAGTCCACGGCAAAAACCACCACATTGGCAACGGCATTCCAGGAAAAATATTCTGGGGAGAGTTCCTCCGAGCAGTGTGAGAACTGGGAACAAGAACTTCATTCATCATGGCTAATTTCCTTCTCTTGGGTGATCCTTCCAGAAAGCTTTGCTGTTTGTCTCTGACAAATCATTTCACAGCTAGCTAATTTTAAACATGAAAAGCCACAGACACTTAGGACTCGACACTGGATTTTAGCATTAACCAGTTACTTTGCCAGATAAGGAACAGGGTCACATGATTTGGAAATATTAATGTGAGAAAATATTAACGCTTTAATTGCATTGCTTCTATTCTTCCTTGTGTAAAGCTGCTTTCTGCCTAAACCCTAGCACTCCCATAAACACATTCCGGAGTTAAACTTGTGCTAAGGTTAGTAGGTTTTCATCTACAGTAGCCACGTTAATAAAGCACGCTTCCTGAAAATCTGCTGCCAATTGATTTCCCTTGTAAACCGATCAGCAGGGGAAAAAAACACTGGCTACCCAAAGCGGTACATTCTGTTTGCTCCATCTACTCCTCCTCCTTTAACTTGCCCTTATTTCCTTTCTCCTCCCATGATTAAAAAAGATTACCTCTTGTTTCTCATGCCCTCAAGTGACCTCCACCCAATTCAAGTCATCCAAAATTTTCCATCACTCAACGTCATTAAATTAATATGTCTTTCTAAAAATATATGCTAGAAACCTAACACATGCTTCAGGCTGGCTGCGTAGGTTACTCAGTGACATCCTGCCCTCTCCATGATGTAGGATGGAAAACTCTACTGGCCTCAAACTCTTACTTTTTAATCTTCTGCGACTGATCTTTCAATTAGCTATACTCGTACTATTATCTGATTATGGTACATGCCTCCATAAGACTTTGGCATAAATTCCTAATCTTTTATCCTGCTGCATTTGGCTATTTGGACAAAGGGCAAGTGCAACAAAGCGACAGACACTTTCTGTAAGGATGCTTAGGAATCCAGGTTGCGTTTCAAGGAGATCTTCAGGATCTCCTCTCCACCTCCCACCTCGTGCTGAATGATCCCTGAACAGCAGATGAAATATTGTTATCCAGAGACACGGCTGTTGGGACAAATCACTTACAGCATTTCTACCTTCTTTGTTAAAAGAGGGGCAGGACCAGAATAAAGCATTACAGCAAGCGAGGGAGTGCGGAGTTTATGGCTGAGCAGCTTCAGCAGCAAAGATAACCTAAGAAATCCCATCCTCTGTGCTTGTTCCCACCTTTGTGCTACAATGGATGCTACAATGCTGTCTTCTCAGTTGCACCTTGCCATTTTGCATGCAATTGTTCCTGAACCAGGTGACTGAAATAATCAGTATCATAGCAAAATAATATTGGAGCATTATTTTTTACTCGGATTATTTCTGTCATCTCCTTTCCTGTCTGGTTCTGTAACCAGCTGAAGGGCCCAGCCCAGGGAGGCAGGGAGCAGCAGGCAAAGGCAGCAGATGACGAGGCAAGGAGGATTTAAATTCTCTTTGCTGCTGCTCACAGTGTCACGAAACTACGGCCCCAAGCCCACCCTGCTGTAAGGCCACAGCTGCACCGACACAATCCTTTAGCCAGACCGGGATGCACTTCAGCACAAGAAATTTGTCCCTTATGTGTGACAAACTGCTTAGCTAATAAGGAAAACAAAGAAGAGAAGAAAAAATCTTTAGAGTAGAAACAAAGTTTGGTAACTCATAATTAAGCCCAATGGGGTAAACACCTGAGTCATCAGAACACTTGGCATTTGAGGAAAGGCAGATGCTAGGGTTTCAAGTACTTGAAGTGTTCTGTACTCGGGAGAGGTGGTTTCAGATGTGAGACACTGCAGTTACTCATCTCTGCCGCCCCCGTCCCCATCTCCCTTTCTCTGCACCTACACACACTGTGGATCTTCCCCCTGCCATGGTCACTGCTGCTTGTTCGCTCTCGTTACCTCTATCATCTACCAAAGGGCAGGTTTCCAGTCCCTCTCAAAACCACGACTTCTTTCTCAATAATCTAAACCAAAACAAAATTATACTGCTCAATTTCCCCTTTAAATAACTCCATTAACTAAAATGAAGCATTTACTTAAAGATAGCGGCGGGACATTTACATTTGACCCGACAAGAAAAAGCATGTCTAATCCATTTTGGACCTCTCACACATTTGAAGGTGTTCTACAGACCCAGAATGTTCCAAACTATGGTTTCACCAACTCCTATGAGGAAAACAGGAATATATTTCCATTTAACATAGTTGGTCTTATCTATTTTTAAACTGAATAGCTCCAAACAGCACAAATTGACTACTTCTGCCGTGCAGTTTTACAGCCACCACTACTGCTTTTTTGAGGGGGGCAAAACCATCTGTTCAATTTACAGATTACTAATCTTGATGTCTCACCACCTAGAAAATCCATTAATATGTACTGAAAACCATACATTCTATTTGTGTGTGTATAAAGATTCGTTTATCTCATCACCAAGAACAAAGTAAGTGTGCTTCTACAAAACTCCACTAAAACACAATTTATGCAGATGTTCTCTCCTTTTTGGTTTTACTTTAATTTGCAAATCTTGTAATCTAAGACCGAAGTTGACTGAACCAACCTGCACAGCAGTATCAGCCAAAAAACACAGTCTGTTTCCCATTTATGTATCAAGACTGCATCCTTCCTGGGGGCTGAGAAAACTATTGTTTTGAAAAGATTATACAGTAAAACCATGCTAGACATTTCAGTCATTTTACTAGATGGAAAAATGGGCTTTTAAAATATACAAAAATCTGTGTTCTGAAAAGTAGTCAGAATAAGCCAGATATAAGGCAAAAGTTTAGAAAATACAAATTTCATCTTCCCTGGTAAAATGCTCATTGCGGAGAATAAAAGGATTGAGATTAGTGGCAAATCTCTCTCTAGTATTTTTACATAAAGCAGGTGCCATAAATTTATTTCAAAGTTTAAAGTTTAAAAATTTTATATACACTGGAATAAATTTTTTAAAGGAGGTTCTCAACCATGACTCTCAAAAAGCAATTACGATTTAAAATTAATAAATATTAAACTGAAGGTTAATAACGCTGATATTAAAAGGAATATAAGTTTTATCAACATGTTATATCAATGGCTACTGTATTAGGTTACATTACAAAAGAAATGCAATCCACACACCAAGCTACCCAGAAGTTGATTTCTGTTATTATGTTGTTAAAGCTGTGGAAGACATACCAGAATTTAACAAGATACTTTTAGACTCATCAAAAATCTGTAATTTGGTAAAACATAAACAAATCTCTGGGGTAAACTATTGCATCTCTAAATCACCAAAGAGATCTTTCACTGTGTAAACAGCAAAATTAATTCAGGAATGGAACATAAATATAAACATTGATTTTTGGCAAACATTATTTTGCATAAAGTACTTTTATAGCTATCTTTGTTTCATAATGAAGGAAAGAAGTCTTAGCATATTATGACAGACAAAAGTGTTCATTAATTTCTTTTCGTTAAAGTACACGGTACATTAGAGCGATAGCAAAAAGTACTGAAGTTACTTAAGTTATATTTTTGTAGTTATTAATTCATCACTATTTGACAATTCTTTGGATTCCAGATTTGCAACTGTTCTACGTTAAAAAGAATACTTTTTTATCGTATATCCCTCATTATGGTGTATTTACTTTACAGCTGAAGGAAAAGAGAAGAATTTCCTGACGGTAACCACTAATGCAGACTAGTGGTCAGAACCAGGAAATCCCAGCTCCTAACTTCAACATGTCAATATCTCATTGATATAGTCCTAAAAGATAAAATACTATTAAAGGACAGTGTAGTAGATCTAGATAAAAACTATATTCTATCAGATTTGTATTATTTTAATGCTTTACTGTATTTCACATTTAAAACTTGCTCATGTAGTTTTCATCTATGCTTAATTCAAATTTCTCAAAGATTTTTATGCATTTGAATATACACAGTGGTCCAGAAAAATCACAAAACATAACACATTTGTAAGTATAATCACTCATTTATCATGCAGAACTGTTTGCACACAGTGTTAATAGCTCTTTTAACACATTTTCTTCAAGTCAAAATGAGCATGTAATTTACAGCAACTCCTAAACTGTAACAAAGAGTTAATAACCTACTGAGGGTTTATCACATCGTGTGTAAAATTCTTCACCTTCCATCCACAAAATTAACAGCTTCAAATCAATTTCAAGAAGAGCTACTGAAAATGGATTCTATATAAGGGATTGCCACAGAAAAAAATTTAAATTACAGTATTGCCACCAGATACAGCAGGGTCCAAAAATATTCTTCCATCATAAGTCATGGTGCCAGCCACCAACTCTTTCAAAATGTTAACCATGTCCCTTATTTATTAACAACAAATAGCAACAAAAACATATTTGGAAATGTCAAAATTACCAGGGATATTCCAAGAAAAGAGCAACAATAGCTGCAAATTTGAGCTGAGCAACCAGAGGTCTGAAATTCTGAAGTACTGCCAGGGAAAATCCAGATGACGATCAAGGCTGAAGAAGTCAAACTTTTTTTCCCACCCCCCAGAATCACTCTCCTTGGGAAATAATTCTGACAGATTTTAGACAATAACCTGGGTAAAATTTGAATAGGAGCAAGCCAGAGGACTGTTCAAAGTAGCCACTTCAGGAAGCCACAGGTTTCTCCTTGAAAAAAGTGACAACTTGGTGTCCTAGTGAGGAGGAGGATAAGGGCAGGGGGGCTGGGCTGGCAGAATTGTTTTAGACATTGGCCCCGTTGTCATAACCACATCCAATCTCATTCAATTTATATTAAAGAAGGACAATGTAGATTAATGTATCAGCATCACAGATTGTGTGCTGGAAGATTTGGATTTCATTTCTGGATCTTCTTCGGACCAGTTGCCTTTGAGAAAATCATTCAATCTTTTAGACACTCCGTTTACCTTGCTGTTAAACGGGAAATATTTTAGTGTCAGTGCTACATCATTGCACTGAATATTTTACCTGCCATTGCAGCAGACAGGACTGGCCTCCCATTCCCTGCAGTTTCAGCAACGTGCTGACAGCTGCAGTATTTCATGCCATTGCCAGCATAATCTCCAAAGTAGGTGAGGAGACGACTGTAGTGAAAATATCAAGTGCTTCAGAATAAATCCTCTGGAATAAATGTTGTATTTTCTTCAGATATGTGATTAAACAAGGTGTTTTATCTGTCTACAACCATTAAGATACTAAGGGAATTATGTTAAGCACAAAACCTCAAGAACAGGACTAAAATTGTGATGCAGGTTCAGCAGAGTTTCGCGATACAGCTGTTTTAATGTTCTACACAAAGTCTTCTTTATGCGTAACAATCATTACAGAAATGCAATCAAGTGATCTATGAATGTAACAGAAGAAAAAACTAGTGCGACACTTGAGCCAATTAAAAGAAGTGTGACTCCAGTTGAGGTCAAACTATTACAGAACTCTTAATCTGACAGCTATTGACAAAATAGGTAATTTGCAAGGAATCGTTCAAAAATAACTTGCAACAAACCGTAAATGTAGAAAAGCATTTTCAGGATTTTCTGTTGAAGGTTTATCACCATGAGTGTCTTTATTAAAAGGGTAAAACAAGAGCCTGTAGTAGTGTCTCCTTTTCTTAAAGATGCACTCATCTTCTGGGCACAGTGGAAAGCCTGATTGAAAATCTTCTACTTGCAGATATTTAACGACTGGTAAGTACTAACACAAACTGATCCATTCATTTTGAAAACATATGAACATTCTAATCTTTTTTTTTTTTGGTAGAAAAGCAGAAACTACCAATAATCTTTGAAGTATTGCCCATTAACTGAGGAACACAATCACACAGTGAAAATAACAACCCTTACAGTCTGATCATTTCTCAGATATCTCAGCTTCTAAAGCAAAGGTATGAAGGAAAGTTTTTTCAATCCAGCACATTCTTTATGTATATAAATACCCTGCTTGGATTTCGATATAGTCCTACAAGAGCAGTACTTACACCACCGGTTATGTGCACTCTTATTTAGAAAAAGTTATTCAGGAGATTACACACACTTGTGGGAGAGGGGAGGAGAAAACGCGCTGCTATAAACAGCTTTGCAAGTTGTAAACACACCAACAGAAACACATTTCACTTCTCTACCATACATGGGTTTCGTTTTAAACATTTAAGACAGATAACATTAATATTGTCGTTTAACACAGTAATGATACATACAGAGACATTTACAGAGACTTGACAGTCTTCCTCCACACCCAGAGTGATTAAATTCTTAATTGAAAAAGGTGTGGCACAGAATTAGTCTTACTACTGTAAGAGGCTTTACTTCAACTCTTTAGCCTTTCAATCTCTGTGTAGAGGATTACTCTTGAAAAGCAAATATTTTCCTGTAGGTATAGATATAAATCCCTCGCATCATCTGAATCAACGTATCTAACACAAACATAAAATAACTTCAGACCTTCTTTTGTGAGAGGAGTGATACAACAATACTGTCCAGGGAGCACAAGACAAGTCTGTTAATTTATTTTTCTAACTCAAAGAAGGAGATTTACCATGTATTTTGCTAATAAACAGTGAGTGACTGTAACAATGAAATTGCTTGGCACTTGTCATTCATTTGATACAACTGCTGCTTGAAAGCATCTTTTAATCACGTTTTAAGACACAGATACTACTGTAGACACTTTTCAATAATAATTCTGACCAGGATTAGTATCAGAAAAGGCTAAACATAAAATTGCGATTCCAATGAGAACAAATGAACTCAAAATAACCTCTTCCTTTATTTTATATCAAGAGTCTCTATTTTTCATTCCTTCTGAAAAGGCTAACTCATAGGCAAATGTGTGCTGACACACTGAAGAAAACCTTTAAGAGCCCTTCACAGTGTTATCCCATTAGTAACAAAGGAAAAGAGATTTAAAAATGTAATCTACTGGGTTTTCTTAGACAGCATTACAATCTATATACAAGACTTTATGCATGAAAAATATGCTTACCCAGAAGATCCAATGCTTTTGCACACACCAAGAAGAGGCCGCTTCTCGGAAAAATTATCACATTTCTGAGCACCTAATAAAAGGGAATGCAAAAGAGAAAAAAAGCAAATCACTGTTTACTGTTTGTGTTACCTTTTAAGGTACAGGTGTGCATGTGGTGGGGGCCCAATACATTGGAAAGGTATTGAATATATAACACCAGAAAACTCACAGCCTGGAGAAGATGAGAAATACAAAAATCAGGCAGAGTCATGGAAGAACAGTTGTTGAAAAAGACAGCAATGAGTAACAAAACAAGTAGCAAAATCTGGCCGGGAATCTGGAGTTATTTTCTATTCATTTCAGTTGGGGTTAAGGACTCTGTAACAAGTAACACTTGCTCACTTTTCATTGTTTTATAAAAGTTGTCTGTAATAAGGCTGTCACCAAGTCTGCATGGGTTTCCCACATTGGTTTCCAATTTATTCTGCTGAGGTATGAGAGGAATATAAGAGCGTTAACTATAAGAGCAGCCACTCTGTTTAGCAGGGGACAAGCCGGGCTGCCAGCGTTTTCCTGCAGCACAGCCGTGCTTCAGCCCATGCCCTGCGCCTAAGAAAATACAAGATTAAATTCAAAACAGCCTTCAGTAAGTCCCGCCAGCCCTGCCTGCCTGGGGGTCCGTGCATCCCGCCCCCACTGGCACCAGTGCCGGGCATTTAAATCCAGCCCAAACTGCAGTCACACCGTCACCCCAGAACCATCCAATTGTTAAATACTCTACGCTTCTTAAAATGGGATTTTAAAAGTTTTGAAAAAGTTGCCTTATTGCTACGTAACCAGAAATAACATTAAAATTGAGGAAAAAAAAAAAAAAAAGAGATCTCTCTTCTACTTATGATCAACATTTACTGAATTCCGGGATACATTTCTACCCGACTTAAATAGTAGAATAACAGCCACCAATAACAACACTACTAAATTTCCTCCATTTTCTTTCAACCCTTGCCTTTTTAATTATCTATCTATAGGTATCCATGTGTGTAGTGAATAATGGAAAAACTTTTTTCTTCTTTATACACTAAACCCTTTGATCTATAAAGAATATTAGTGATATAGTCTGTTCAACATTTAATTCACAAATACTGGTGTACTGCACTAAATCCATTATTCAGAAAGGCACAACAATTAACAATATACATTTTGACATAACAGTCTCTGTTAATTATTAATAACTCGGGTACATGCAATTAATTTGTAACAAAAACTGTTCAGTACTCTCATCTGTACAAGGGTAAGTCTTCCCTCCTACACATTTGGGTATTTATAAAGTCAAATGGGTCACATCAATAATTTCACCATCAACAATAGCTTTACAAGTAACCTAAACCAGCCCAATATATTTTGCTTTTATTCCTATTATTTCAAGGGCTTTTATGAGTCAGACCTGTACTGTATGTACTGACCTGTAAATTGATAAATGAAACATATAGTCTTCTTAAGAATCTGGCAACCAATTTGTTTTCTTCGAAACAAGTAACAGATGAACACCGTTTGTTTCTGTTCACTTGCCAGTCCCTGGGCATTAAGGGTGAAATGCTGACTCTACCAGCACTTCTGACATTGATTTAAGTGGAGCCAGGATTTTACCTTAAGTGTTTAACTATACTTTTTTTCTTTTCTTTTCTTTTCTTTTTTTTTTAACTAGGATGTATTAAAGACATGAATTCACATGTTTCTTTATGGGGTAGTTCTAAGTTTAAAGACAACGAAGGAGGAATAAGGGAAAGAAAGGTGGTGGGAAACAACCACACAATCAAAAGGAATCAGGTTTTAATACCCACAACACAGATTTGCAAAATTTGTACAACAGGTACTTAAACTTCTGATTTCAGTCTGTAATGACCGAGGCTCTCATTTAAAATAAAAATCCATTTTCTACTTCAAATATATACTTTCCAAATGTAAATATTAATACTGTAGAAAAGGATCATTATTTTGAGGACTCTGCAGGGCATTAAATCAGGTTAATAGCAGTCCCATTCATGAGATTGCAAAAAGCGACATGTGTTGTTCTCCGCAATGCTTAATGGAGTCAGCAACCCTTTCTAGTTCAGCGGTGGGATTTAATCTTCCAAGTTATGGTGGATTAATTTTTATTTGTAAAATTGTGTTTATTTGCATGTGCGATGCACTGACGTTGTACACACCTGCTCCAGGCACAGTGTTTAACAAAATGCAGCCGGATGATTGAAATGAAAAACAGCCAGCTAAATCCCTCAAATACAAAAAGTATTGAAATCCTGTTGCAAAGTCTTTTTCTTAAACTCCTTTTATTCTAAATCCTTTTAATTCTGTCATATAACACTACAGCATTTATAAAAAGCTGTAAATCCCGACAAATCACACAATTAAAGTAATGAAAACTGTCCTTCCTGCCAACCAGGCACCACCTTATCTACAGCTCCATTTAGCTAAATGATACATGTTTGTTTTTTTTTTTAAAATAAAATATCTAGCTTCAGTTAGTATACTTAAAAAAAAATATCTCTGGCCAAATGAAATCTCATACAAATCAACATTTAGAATGTTATGAAGTCAAAAGGTTATCCACACATAAGCTCAAAGCAGCTTATGTGCTGTGCCTCTGATGAAACTGTGAATAGATGGCTCCTGCAGAGGCCTCTCGGTAACGCCAATAACAGCAGCAGCAGCAGCACACCTTTGTGAAGAATAAAAATGAAACCTCACACAGGAATTCAAAAGCTACTCAAAACTACAAAAAGTACCCTCGTTCCCTCAAGTATGAAATCCACTGTATAAATATCAATTTCTGACCTATTTAGCAACAGCATATATTTTTCTGGTTTGTCATTCCACCGACAAGTTCCATCCCGGCCGTTTATCAATGCAGTGCATCTCCTGTTCTAAAAAACCCTCTTATTTCTACCCATGACTTGAAAATGAGGTTGCATTTGCCCCAGGTCAGTGCAGCAGCCGACCAGTATCTGGAAATGCCTTCAGCCACGTGGCTGGCATTCACTACAAATGGTTTTCACTTCCTATTTTGCTTCTTCCTTTCAGGGGAGAAAAAAAAATAAATAAATTTTTCTTAAAATTTCTTAATCCCTACTATTTTGCATCTGTTTTCTTATTGAGCACAAATGCCAAAAAACCGACGTGCTGCTTGAAACAGAAGTGAAGAGGTTCATGTCAGTCCTACAAACAGGAGTGAATTCCTCCCTCAGCTTCAGGGTAGGATCTCTAGGGCAGCATCCATAAACACCCCGTTTCATGCACAGATAAGCTCTATCTGCATTACTCAATATCGTGCCTGACAAACGGCGCTGTGACTGCTGTCCTCACCCCAGACCTTCTGGGGCTCCTTCAGGATTTTACGTTCTACACCACAAGCATCATATTATTCTGTTTCCCTTAACTTCCAACATCACCCAGGCATTTCCCTCTCCAATACCTGCATCATCATCAACGCTTGGTTCTTAACATTCCTCAAAAGTTATCTCAGAACCTCATCAACTCCAGTCGATTTCCATGTCTGCTGCCTCCTCAACCCATCCCACCCCACCATTTCTGAGATGACAGTAATGGTGCAAGAACCAGTGGTGGCTGGAGAACATTTTCTTGGCAGTTCTGTCAAAGACACAGAGCTATGCATGCTTGGAGAAAGTTGTTTTTTCTTCTGCACAGTTTTATTCTCTGCTAATTATGTAGCTTCGAGATGAAAAAAAAAACAACCAAAACCGAAAAGATGGCCTTGAAACATTTGCTAGAGATCAATGTATCTAGAGTCACACTTTAGTTGAAGACAAACAGAAGTATTTTATTTTGATCAAATCTTGTTCAAAACATTTAAAAGACATTATCAGTATAACATGGCAAAAGTTTAAGGTCCAATTGTCTAAAGCATTGACTTGATGTGGCCAGAACTGAAATGGTGGGACACAGGTCAGTCCACACAGCTTCAAAGAAATTAGTATTTTAAGATGTTACGTCCCAAAACTCTTCCCTATAGTATCTATAAAAGGCTTACTCGCAATGCTTGAAAATTCTGTTCTGTAATTTCTCTAATCCACCCCCATTAACCTTCATTATACCCTAACAACCCACACAACAGTTACAAAACACCAAAACCTAAACGCACACCTGCACGACCCACTTACACCAGCCCAAGTGCTTGTTCAGCTCCTGGGGCTGGTTCCTCTGCTCCACACCAGGCAATTATTCTGGCCTTCAGGGACCCAAAACCACTAAAGCCACCCAAGTGGTTGAATACACACAGACCTCACATCTGCCTTCCTTTAGAAAGCAACCTAAATATTATAGTTCTTTTAAGTATACCTGCACGTAAAGCTGAGTTAGCTTTTGAGGTTCAAGTTTTATTTTACTGAAATCAAAGCTGTAAGCAGTAGAGCACAGAGATAAATCTGCTGCAAAATTTCAACTTTTAACAGCTTTAGATTTGCAAATGAAAAACTACTGTGTCCTGATTAATTCCGGCTTTTCAAGTTAATTCTAGTTTTCAACCCTTCATCCATAAGGCTCCCTTTGTCCGCGGTTGTTTTAAACACAGTACCTCCAATTTCTTTCTTTTATTTCCTTTCTTATTTGCTTTTTTTTCCCACCTTATCCATCCATTTGACCTAGCAGTCAAATTCCTTGAGAGATGCAGGACTATTATATCATCTTTTGCGCAAGCAGCATAATCTAAGAAATGGCAATAAATTAATTCAGATCACTGGAGGAATTTATTTTCATAATGCTGAGACATGGCAATAGATTTTACAGATAATGACTGATCTAAACTTCAACACACCAAACTGCCATCACGTACCCTTTAACCAAGAATTACCACGCACACAAGGCTATTCCTGCAGCTTTTCCCCCTTTCTTGATTGCCTTTAACCTACACCAACCTACCTTAATAAATGCCATAGCAAGGCAGAAAGCAGGTATTTGGCTGGGGTTTTGTAAAATGACCTGGGATAAGTAATGTAAAATGGGAGACTAGCTCTAACTCACTTCAAAAAGCTGCAATACTCTCATTTTTTAGGAAAAAGAATAGCAGCAAAGCAACCTGAAGTAAATGTATTCTTTCCATAGCACTGATTTCAGAAGTATATATGCAATGGGCCTCAAAATGAAGTCAAAACACAACATTTTTTTCAAAATACTAGAAGAGTTCTCAAACTGTTTTATTAGTGACTTCATACATCAAAGAACATACAACTACTGCAGAAAACTTGAGTAATTTTCTTGATGTTTCTATAAATATCACAGAAATGCTAATCAAAAGAGGAGAAGCCCAAAATGAATGTAGGAATATCCTGGACAGAATACTTAATAACGTGCAGAAGTCAAACTCACTACCATTTCAGCTGTGCAAGTATGTATTCATGCAGTCAGGCCCCTCAGAGAAATGAAAAAGGCATCATCTAGAGGAAGTGGTGAAAAATTAGAAAACATGTTGAAAAAAGAATAAGAATAATTAGGTTATTGTGGCTAAATAGAGCCATTAGGCACTGTGTGAGAGGAAGCCCAGTGCAGAGTAACCTGAGTAGCAATGAGGACATCACAAATCTGAATCACAGAAATTGGAGGAGGGAGTTAATACATCCCTGATTTTCACTTGGTTCTCTCACCATCATTAACTACAATCACGTTTCCTCTTCACAGAGAACGGGGGCTAAATTTCAGTGGCAGAGTTCCAGCTTTTATTTCTACCTAGCACTTAAGATTTTCTCCTTTCTAATAACCACGAAGTCGCATCAATTTGGCTTCCAACACATCTCAGTGTGCTTCTTTTATCTGAAGAGATAGAGAAATCCAGAGGCCAGCAAGTCAGACACCTGTACACATATAAATAAGTACCAAACTCAATCAGAGCACAAAGACTTGAAAGTGAAGAAGAGAGAGGCAAGTGAGAAAGCCTGGCCAAATCAGATGGCTCAGCAGATAATGCAGCGTGTGGCACAAAATGTGCCAGGACTTAATATTCTTATTTCTAAGAGGGACAGCATCCAGAGAGAGACATTCTCATATTCTAAATATTATTTATGCAACTTTATCTCTTCTCTTAAGCCCAAAATTCAGTCACGGTGTAAACCTTCAGTCTCCAAAAAGGCCCTTTGTATGGCTTTGACTATATCCTACAGCATGCAATGTCTGCTGTTGAAGGCAACAGCAGATACTCTCTGTCCACAGAGAAGAGTTAGAATCTCCATTTTCCAGTGTTATTTACAGAAATCTCTCAGTTCTTTATGGACTTCCCATCCAGGCTGCAGACCGACCACGCCACGGGCACAGAGACATCAAAGTGCTGCAGCGCTGGGCCAGGTCAGGTCTCCCTGGGTTTGTTGGCTCAGACCGAAGCCTGACCGAACGCTGCAGTGGAGCTGCCAGGTCAACCCGGTTCCAGGAGCCATGTCACCGCTCCGGCGTGGCACGGAGCCTGAGCTAATAAACCCCACCGGATCCCAGCTGGCAGCACACGGGACCAGCTCCAGATACCACCCCATGCTCCTGCTACTCACACCGCTTAAAACCCGCTAAATCAGATCGGAGGAGGCCGCCTTTGCAATAAGCCTGCGTGAAATAAAGCTGTATGAAATAACTCTCTTGAAACAATGCTGTATTATGCTATGAAGCACATGATGCAGCCGAGGACCTAACATCAAAGGACTGTAGTATTTTAACAAAATAGTTGACAAACTATTAAGTTCTGCTGCTGTAAAGTCACCAAGCTAAAACCATGAGCTTTCCTTTCACACCTGGGAATGAGCCTCTTATCACAAACTAAGATCTGTTTCTCGGAACGTGCCAAATCCATCCACCAAGAGAGTCCTATTTTCAATAATTCCCTTTTTACAGCTTTACAGTAAAATAGTGTTTGAGCCTACTGATGGTAATCAGCTTCTCCTTTACAAATTCCTTTTATTTGGTTCAGAATCATTAGAGCTCATGTGTTAGTTATCTAAGGCCTCTTATTACAGCTTTACTTTTATCTGATTCCAGATACCGGTCAATGATACATTCATGTACTTTTAATCAAAGATTTATTTAAACCAAGCCATGTAAAAGGAGACCAAAACATGTTTTTAAAAGCTTTGACTTAATTTAATATGAGCTAATTTGAATAGTTTTCTAACATAACAAATATCATTGTCAGATGCTAAATATATGCAGTTTAGAGACAGTGAGTAAGCACCTGCAAGTTTTCATAAGCAAATGAAAAATCAGAAAGCACCATTTTACTATCAGAAAAAAAAAATCAGAACTCACAGGTCCTTCAATTAATTTACTTCATTTTCATTTACGTTTTTTTCTCTTCTTTTTTCCTTTGAGAGAGGAAGGGGCACTGACATCCATTACTTAATGACACACAACAGCAAAAAAACATAGCTCATCAGGAATTACACAGTGTTCCCATAAACAGAATAAAATGCTTGTGAAGTATTTTGCTTTATATGACTTTAACCTATATAGAGCTACAGAACTGCACATACTCAGACTTTACATATTCCTCTGCTCAGGAAATCACTCAGACAATATAAAACGCATCCATTAAACCTTTAACTTTCTTGATTTTCTTTTTTGAGACACTCAGAAGTATTGTAATTTACTATTTTTGTAATTAAAATGTAAACAATTAGGGCTTAGGCTATATTTTTTTAATTCACTGTTTCATTCATAATATACTAGTACAATTTGTAATCTGGCAGAATCCCAAAAAGCCTTTTGGTACGCTCTTTTCATCCTTGAAGTAAAACACGGCAACCAATTTAAACCAGAACTGGTAGTAGCAGCTGTACAGAATCCCTTGCCCAGCTGAAGTTACAGGGAGAACAGATAAGCAAAATGTTGCCTAAACCAAAAGTGAGCAGGACACCAACAGATCTTCAGCTTTTAAGAAGTCTACAATCAGATTCCGTGTTTAGAATGAACAGTGTCTTTTTTATTTAAAGGGATTTGCTTGTTTACACATAGTTCCTTAAATTTCGCAACAAGCTCTTCCAGAGGGTTAACTCAGAATTTCTCAAACAATCCTGTTAAACAAAGTAAGCAGCTTGTCTCCAAACTTGATAAAACAGGATTTAAGCAGTAGAAGAGAGGAGGTGCCTATCAGCACTCGAGGGATCATGATAAAAGTTCAACTACTAAAAAGGTCAAGCTGTTTGAATAAAGTTTACATAAAATAAGCGGAACGGAAACAAATTAGAAGCTAAAACCACCCCAAAACCAAATTCCATTGGTTCGTTACTTTTACTGGAGTAGGAACGCAGCCTTCTTTAAAAACCTCATAAAAAGCTGCAATTGCTAAACTTAATGTACAAGTAGGCTATTTAGATCATTTCACAGTTCAGAAAGTACTTGTTATTTTCTTCATAAATAATATTATTTAAATAATCAGAGAAGGACATTTTGTCTTTGTACAAACTGTATTACCGAGATCAACTACTTCTTGCATTATCTCACTTACATTGTTTCAGTTTCAGCTCCTAATGGGTAATAGAAAAAAGAAGACATACTGTCCTTCTTGTGAAGAGTTTAGGAGTACAGACGGGCATCACATTATGAATAGACACTACAATGTACTCTAACAGGAGCTTTTAATAAATGTTAATAATTTCTAGATCTATTCCTATCAGCCACTCCCTTGCTATACAAAAATAATTTTAGTATTATTTTAAAGCAATAAAATATTCATAATAAATGTTTCCAAATAGATTCATTCACATCCCTGGGGTGATCCTTGGGCACAGATAAACCTAGAAATCCTCTAAACTACAGAAGAAGCAGCATGAAAGCTAAAATGTGAAGATGACACTGGAAAAAGCACTGGATTACAGCGTAAGAGGAAAAAAGAAGTAAATAATATTTGTAGAAAGCTATTCCAAAGGTGACAGTTTAAAACTGACAGAAAAATCTGTATATCCTGTTATAGCAATGATTTGGACAAAGATCTGTAAAAAAAGTTACGCTTAACTATGAACCATATAAATAGCTACTTACTGATTTGTGGAGCTGGTAAAATCCGTGCAGCTCGAACTGGACCATGGCGGACAGAAAAGAGTTCCTGAGCTTCACCACTGATCTGCAAAACATATGGATTATGACCACACGATGTAAAAACATATATGCACTTATAAAAAAATATTTAGTAGGTAAGAAAGACGTTGTACAAAAGGTAGGTAAGAAAGTAAGTTGGTAAGACATTGCCTTTCCAACCAACCATATGCAATTTTGCTAAATGAGAGTATTTTAGAAGTCTTGAATAGCGAATTATAGCAACAAAGATGGCCTGTGCATAAAAACGTGTGCCTCAGATTGCGTGAATGAGATACTAGCACTATCTACTATTAATGACTCTATGTGTTTTAAAAGAAAGAAGACTTGTAAGTTGATTGCCTGACTGAATTAACAAAAAAAATTCAAGGAATCTGGAACGTAAGCATTTATTCTACTCAGCGCATGTTCCAAAGAAAAATGCTAACTAACCAATGACAGAGAGTGGCAAACACCAGTGCTAAAAAAGTCAGAATATCTGATTTTTTTAGTACATTCCATATTCTCCAGGTGTGAAAATTACTGATCCCCTTAAAAATAGGGAGTCAAACTAATTAAGTTTGTCACTTACAGCAATCTTGAAAAGATTAAACCAGAAGCAGCTAAGAAGAATTTCCAGACTTCCTGTAACTGGTCAGTCAGAATGCATTTTCAGAACTGCTGGTAATGGATCCGATATGGAATGTCAAAACTTCAGGAAAATGGCAAACATCCTGAAGCTCATTTCTAAATAACCAACAACTTAAAACAGATGTAATGAGACTAAGAACGTAGCCAAAGTGCTGGCATCAAGTTTTGCCAAACAAGCAGTTTACCATATCAGAAGTGAATACAATTTGGAACAAAGTTCTTATGAATCAATAAACTATATAACCAAGTGAGCTTTTGGAAATGACACTTTATAGCTGTTCCCATTCATTCTGCGCTTCAAATCACATGCTCAAAAAGTTAAAATACTACTACTGTTTAACCAACAAACGATAAGTATAGAACTGCAGACTCTCAGCTTACTTCCAGTCTGAACCCCGAGAGTCGGTATTTTCATTGCTTTAGATAAATTGGGCAGAATGAAACCTGCCTTCCTGAAGCACAAACCTTTCCTAAGATTACTTTGAAAACATTATTTACTACATGGGTAGCCCATCATTCTGTAAACAGTAAACACAGACTGGAGCAAACTACTGTATTACATCTGGAATAACACTCAAACTACACAGATCTGGGGAAATACCATCCTTAGCCATTCAGCTTTGCAGCCAGCCAGCAGTGCCACATCACTATGGATCAACACGATGATGCAATCAGAATTACTCCTGATAGACACAACGGTTTTAAAACTGTAATCAATAGGAGAATTAATCACTTAGTCCACCCCGCTTTTATTTTATTAGGCAGATGTTTCAGTCATAGCGGATTCTTCTCCTCCATCATCTGAACAAAGTACAACCCCGTGGTGCTCCAGCTTTTGCAAAGCAAGTTCAATTCTCCCTCTGGGACAGCAAGGAGCTTCTGCTCCCAAGAGCTTCCTGACCAGATTCCATACAGGACAGAAGAATGATGATCAGAAATCAACTCATTAAAGGTTTGCTGATTTTTTTTAACAGATCATGAGTTTGGAAGATGTTGGGGGGGGAAAAGAAAAATAAAGCACATAGATAACATGTGCATCCAGAAAAAACAGCTTGGAAAAAAAAGTACGGCGCAGCTCAGCAGAAAATTAGAAAAATTAAAGAGACAGAGAGTTAATAAAAAGATGAAAAGAAATGAAGACAGCAGCATGTTTTCTATCCATCAGAACACACCAGCTCTATGAAAAGGGAAAGGAGGAAATGAAGAAGAAGAAAAATATAAGGCTTTGGAACTATTATTATTGGCAATTAAGGATTTTTTCCCCCAAATCATGAAAATGCTGTTTCCCGTGTGTATACACACCAATGGCTATGAATGAAAACAAGAAGGAAAAGAACTAGCATAACAGAAGTACGGAAGAAGTGATTCACATAAAATAATTCAACCCAATTCAGTCACCTCCTCCTACTTTTAACTACGCCAACACATCAGCTCTAACTCCAATCTACTTCAAATAAAGTTATAGTCCCAGAAGTAAGATACACTAAGAAGGCCAAACCTTCTTAACTCAGTTTCTGCTCCTAAATATACTGAACTCCAGAGAGCGTGCTTATTCAGCCTGTGATGCCAAGACCTGGTGGAGCTCCAAGTTGAGATTTTCAAAGAAAAGCCTAGAATGTACAAATACAAATGAAGTTTATTTGTACTTCATCACCTAACGTGAAAATCCCAGCCCAGCTCTTTCCATGCACATAATGCTTTTAATTTTTAATGATTAATATTAATTACTTGCAAGAGAACTATTTTATCATTTTATACCAGGGGGGAAATTACAGAAGGAAAGGTTAAGAGGATGAACCAAGGCCACAGGATCAGACGGTGACAAAGATAAGATTATTAAAGGTAGGTAGCTCCTGTTTCGAGACTACTGTGATGTTTAATACTGTCCTTTCCTCTTAGTCCACGTAGGATTATTTTTTTTCCCAGGAAAGGGGAAACTTCAGAACTAAGGAAAAAGGCTAGTAAACATTCAGATAACTTTAGCCATCTGTACAGCTCATGGACTTAGCAGGTTATGTGCTGCTGACTGAGGAGCCAGAGAGGAGAAAATTCTAACATACACCCCCCCACTGTAGATTTTGTAATGAAAATACAAGATACCATCCAACCACTGGCATCTTATTTGTAAATAAACAGCCAAATTCTCTAAAAAGCACCCCAAAGTTTACAAAAAAGCTGGACGTGATGCTACAACTTGGCTCAAATCAAAACACCAATACTTAACCTACCATAGCTCCATAAAATAAAGTTCTGTGTCCTTAATTGTTCTGTAGAAACAGGAAATCACAGAAGGCATTGGACCTTGCTTACTAAGAGCCTGGTTGTTCCTCTGATTTGTTTGGCATTGAAAAATGCATTAGGGCTTTAGAGTTCAAGATTTTCTTTGACTTATAATTAACTTCTTTAAACGCTACCACCAGTAGAAGCTCCTGCTATTTGCAGTCTTATAAACTTCTGAATTAACTGTGGTTTGCCCTTCATTTATCTATATAAAACATAAAACTTTATTACCATTGCTGAGGCCACACGTATCTATTTTGACTGAAAGCACCATCTTCAGGGCAGAGAGATTATATTGCCTGATCTTCATGCCAGGTCAGGCCTTATCTCACTCCTGAGACAGCCAAGACAGACGGCCAATCTTTGCTGTGAATGGGACACTTATTCCACCAGGAGCTGAAGTGGGACAAGGAGCTACATTTAACATGAGCCCAGTCCCATCGCTAAATGGCGAACAACTCTGTCACTGCCAGTTTGGGCGAGATGTGGGCTAGCACGTCTATGGTAAAAGGCTCCACATCCCATTACCAGTCCCTTGAGGTACACAGTCGCATAAGCATAGACAAAATATAAATAGACTTCACGAACTGAAAACAGAGCTTTAAATTCTTCAAAAAGCACCTGTGAAGAAACTAGGCTGTGGCTGCCATTTTGGATTTGATCCAGCCAAGTAGTGAGTCCCTGTGGCAGCTTTCAAAGCTCTTAAAAGTTTTTCTTTCCCATTCCGAAAGCCAAGAATATTTCCAAACAGGTTTCAAGAATTGAATATTAAGCTCTAAAAGCAGCTCCAGGTACTCGTTCTGTGAAAGAGTGAATCCAAAATGATGGCTCCGGGCTGGTCTGATAGAACATTTCGGCTTTCCCAGCGCCTGGTATCAGACCACAAATCCCAGACCTACATGGATGGCAGCAAGGGAAGAACACACCGATTCAAAGCCCAGCCCCCAGTGAAGTCTTCGTCACTCTCTTCCCATAATGACAGCCTGGAAGAGGTAGAAGAAATCTTTCTCCTCCACTCAGATGTCTTGAGCTACTTCTTAAAAGATGACAGACCAGAAATCTGGAGCACTGGTTAATTTTTGATGACAGAGCTTTATTGTTCGGAGCATACCAGTTTGCACCCATAAGAAAACAGAACAAAGGAAGTTTTGTTCACACTAAGGATAACTAATAGTTTCTAACCATAGAAAATGGTTTTCACATGGTGAAAAAAAAAAAAGTCAAATGTACACCAAACTAAAACAAAAATGAGTCCAAAACCCAATGCTTAAACTACCATCCATCTATATAAAAGGAAACTACTTGTATATTAAAAAACTGCCACAAAGCACAGCGAAGATATCAGGAGAAGGCTTTTTAATATTCTGATACATGTTTTAAATACGATATAGATATCACGATATAATATGACAATAAGCAACTGACAGATAGCGCCACAAAATACTGTTTGACATAATCCTATTGGGCTAAAGACTACCCAGCAGTGGGACCAGTCATCTTACTACTGGGAGAGTAAGGAAGGACTGCAAGTAAAAGGACAAATTTTATCACTTTAGTTTAGAAATTCAAACAGTCTGCTTTTTCATTCAAAATCAACCTCTGTAATTACCTAGAGATTATAAGAATTTAGATTTGGAACTTTAGGTTGGGGTTGAAAAACCAAAGCCTCAGAAAATTATTTGCAAAGATGTTTTGTAAAGTCCTTAGACATTTCTGAGGGTTACTAGGTCAGATCACAAACTCATTTTCCAAGTGACTAATACAAGCCGTAACAGCAATGCCCTCTACCTGGTGCCCTCTACCAGGAGGAGGTCTGAGAGAGGAAGGATTGCAGTTTGCTATGTGGTAAGTGACTAGTCCTTTTCCGGCTTTAGAAGCTGACAAAGAAACTAAGGTAACCACATCGAAACCCCAGCAGAAAGAGCTTTTGATGAACAGTTCAGAAAACAAAATGGAACTGGCATGTTTGACTTGCCATATACATCCATCTATACATCCTCACACACCCCATCTGCTGTACGACTGCAGTCTTAACAACGTAAAAAATCATAGTGTCGTTGACAGCAGCATTTAAAGAAATGTGAGGTCTGGCTGTTGAGAAATGGCAGTGTATGATGCCATCCTTGTCCAATGAGTCCTCCGCATTCCAGAGGTCTCCACACGGAAGTCACCTACCACATGGGCTGACACATCCCAGCAGTGTCATTATACCACAACCTTCAAGTATTTTTTGCTAAATATATAGTTGTGCTTGTTATTCAAAGGTCTCTTTGGTAGTTCCTACTTTACTCAACTCAAACTCGGTCTTTCTTTTTTAATTGTAATATGAGCCATTAACTTAAGGTGATTTTTCTTCTTCTGAAGCTTCCAGTGTACAATGTAAAAAAAAAAAAAAATAGTTATCTGCAACAAAACCAGCCAACATGCATTTCCCTGAACAGGAACATCCAGAACAGATACTTGGAAACCGCATGAAGCACAAACCAATTCCAACTGTATTTGAAACATTAAAATGGGAGCAAGGGAAAAACAAATTCCAAATAAAACACAAAACTCCAGTGCACAATTATCAAATAGGAACTCCTAGTCATACTTTTGTACGTTCCCAGATTTCTCCCCACTTAGCGAGGCGTATTTTAAGAACACTTTTAACCTTCCCACCCTCATTTCCAAACAAAGATCAAAGCAGAGTCGTTTGGATGGACACCTTCCTCTTCTTATGCAATACAGATTTAGACCCCGCACTTCAAAACCCCAGCGTCCCCCCAGCACTCGGCCGCCCCAACAGCATCTCAGCCCTTTGAAGCAGCCCTAATGGTATCACCCGTTTGCAAGTAACACTTCTCTAGTCAAAGATCTTACTCCAAGGAGATGTTAATGGGAAACCACTCAGACTGCAGAGAGACACACACTCCTGGAGGCCGACTGGGAAGGTGTTTAGAAGTCAATGTAACACCATTACGGAGAGTGTCAGCTTAGAAGCTGTCATAAACACTTCATAATCACTCAGACACAAACCCCGCTGCCTGCAACACATTACTTTATTAAGTGCTGAATAGAGGTTCGATTGTATGAATAAAAAGCACAATGCCACAGATAATAGCCTTACTGAGAAGATTTTCACATAAACGTCAAATTGGTGCTTTGTCAGATTGAAAGGTTTTTAAACTAGCGAGACCCCTGTTTTTCTTAACTGGAATAATGTTGCTTAATTACAAGCTAAATACTCAGCAAGATCAAGGAAGGTTTGTGTAATGCCAAAGGACACAAAAGAGTGGTGCCAAATAAACTCTAAATATTTAAAGTCAGTCACTAACTGCCAGATTTTATTTTACTCAGACTAAATAGGAAAAAAAAAAAAAAAAGACATCGAGAAAAAACAACGTGGAAAAAGAGCAGGTTATGTTACTTCCATATTCATGGGATATACAAATCCTGCTCTGAAAAGATATTGAAAATTGATGTTTAAGACTATCGAGCTGAGAAACCCTCCAAAACCTTCTTAGTAACAAAGGAACCATTCCAACACTGACATTATACTAAGACATACAAATTACACAGGTTGAAGCTTTACTTCTCTGGGTACGGTCTCAGACCTGCACAGAATATACACATGAAGGGCTGACAAAGCAATGCAGTATCTCTACAGTTAACATTCTGAAGATGGACAGTAAAAAAATTCCACATTTGGCATTTTTTCCACTTCACTGGACTTTCCCCTCCCCCCTTTAAAAATACCTCTGCAAAAAGGAAGACTAAGAGAAACTGTTTTGCAATTTCATTTTTCTTATTTTTTCCAAAATATTAAATGCTATCAAAGTCTCGGAATTATGAAGAAGTGAAAAATGCTGGGGGGAAAAAAAAGACAACCTGGCTGTATTGCCCTACTAAAAAAAAGAAGGTAACATCAGGTATTCTGTGGTCTGACTTGTGGCTAATTCAGACACAAGAAAGGAAAGAAAAGAAAAAAAAAGAAGAAAAAAAGAGAAACGAACCCACCCACAAACCCAAAGAAACCCCCTCTTTCCCACTAGGAGACACGGATAATGGATAAGCTACCTTGCACTACCTGCCTGACGGCACCAGTAAGCACACTTACTCCATGTAAACCCAGATAAACAAAGTAGTTTAACTCGTCATTCGTTAGTAATCTCCATCAAATTATCTCATGTTTACTGTAGAGTACCACGGGGTTAGAGTTTAAATGCAGCCAGTTAATGCAGAACAGGTTACACCGAGCTAATCTGTTCAAGTACCAAAGAACTGAGGCTCTCCTCTTTCATTCTTGCTTTCCTTATAGGTGTAAAGATCCCATCCCACCTGGAATTTCTCAAGGGCATTGATACAGTTAGTTCTGATGGAGACACTCTCTCATTCAGACAGAGAAAGTCACTTAGGAGGGATGCATAGAACTCTCCCCTCACCACAGAGCAAGGGCATGTTACACACACACACAGAGAAGGGAAAAAACCCAACAATATCTGCTAAACACAAAGCTCTGCTCATCTAGAGTGGCCACAAGTCCCAACACAACCTACTTCAGAAATATTTTTCAGAAGACACGTGTTTATTTGGTAAGAACATTTCAGCAGGATCAAATAAGCTGTTTTATAAAAATTCTTCGGCTTAAGTCTACGTGACTACTCACAGAATCTCAACTAATTCATCAATTTGTGCTCTAACTCCTGGCACTGCTGCAGTTGTGTCTCCTCTCATTGCTCGGTGTCTTACTGACACCTAATGTTTGTTTTCTGTAATACACTTCGCAGAACAAAGCCCTTCTGAACCATTTTAATAAGCTCATTTGTACATGAATATAAAACTGATTAGTCTTCAAAAATAGTGTGCAAAACTAATTATATGCTATAAACCCATTCTTACTATTCAAAGTCATTCTAGTCTAAGGTCCATTTAAAAAAACAAAACAAAAAAAAACAAATCCAAAACACACCCACAGTCCAAAGATCTGGTTTGCTCCATTAAAAATAAAGCCATGAAAATTAGAATTGGACATAGTTTCTCAGGACATACAAGCAGATAAAATTTCCTATAAAATTTTGGTAGAAGTTCCCAAATTTTAATAAAAAGTTCCTAAATACTGAAAGTTAATAAAGTATACTAGGTCTTTCTCTGTTTCTACTGAACTGTCCTTCAAATGCTCAGTATTTTTTTTCCTTCTTCATTTCCAGATTACAATACACAATCAAGACAGGGAAATCCAGCTCTCCCACACTACAGCATAACTCAATTTAACTTAACTTTTGCTGTACATATTAGCATTATTTTCAATAAGCTAAGCTACTGGTATATAAACACACATGCTACGTAACTAACCAAACAGTTATAATAAAAATATACACGCTTCTAAAAAAAACCTCAATATGTTTTACAAAGAGAAAGAACTCCCAACGTCTCGATATTATTTTGAAGGACAAGGTGTTATGAGCAATTTTTTTTTCTTAAGTTAAGAATTTTATGACCTACTGTATTAAACTTTATCCTGTAGTTTCAAGAAATTTGGGGAAATTCCCCAAATTAAGACCATGTGCTCATAAACCACGCTGAAACACAAACTGAAGGGTGTGTGTATGACAGGATGAAATGAAACCCATATGCACACATAGACTTTAATAAAATTAAAATTGCAAATCATGTACATGACAAACATGTGATTGTAAAATACAATTAATACTGTCATAGTGGCATTCCTGGGACAAACAAATTCTTTTCGTATTTTTCCACCCTTATTCCTTTCTGTAGATTAAAAAGATTTCTGTCCTTTCTGGGATACAAGCTATTCCATAATGTCAAATGCCACTCCCAATTCGACTCCGAAAATTTACTTAACAGAAATCATTTGTAAAAAGCCCTCAAATCTGAAGGTATATGAATTCAAGTGTTTGATCTACACTCAGGATTAATCTTAAGATAAGCGTATTACATATAAACCATATGACATTGATGGTAAACATTGGCTCTTTCCATTCCAATAGGAAAAATTAAAGTAAAATAATAAAGTAATAACACAACATTACAAACTAAAAAGCCTCGGGCACAGAAGGCACCTCAGTACTTACAGGTATGCTCCAGACTTGCATTCCATCGCTGTACCCGATCATGAGCAGTAATGGGGGTTCATTCCCGGTGCTATGGATTTCATGAAACTCCATATTCCGTGATGTATCTAAATTGGGTTTAAATATCAAAGCCATTATTAACAGGTTAGGATCAACTACGCCTGGTGTCAGTTATATTAAATGGCGTTTTCTCAAGGAATGTTTCTAAAAGCAAGAAAAGTGGTTTAAATTTTTATGCTGGAACAATACTGAAATATTATTTTAGGCAAACGTAAAAGATTTGTTAAAAGTTCCACAAAGAGGTCAGAAAGCATTCTAATTTAAAATGTTGGAGAAAAAATTTGGGGATTAGAATGTGGGTTGTCGATAAATACCACCAACACTTCTGTAATTCTTTCTCCAATGATTAATAAAACATGGCAAACTTTTCAAATAGAGAAAAATTTGCAAAGGATCAACAAAATAAACATTAACAAATACAGAAATTACAAATGCACAGATTCATTGAAACTATTTCCAGATACTATGTAATTACTCTTTAAATCAACCTTACCAAAAGAAGAAAATCCCCAGGAAGAACAGAGCTACAGGACAAAAATACTCAGCTTTTCTTGAGTAAAGCCCTCTAAAACTACCTTTTCAACCACGACAGAATGAACAAGAATTCACTACAAGCATGGAAGCATCCAAGAAAGAGAGGAAATATCTAGGATGGTGAAAGAGGATGTATGAATGCCCCATCACATTAGGCTGCATAAAACTAAATTTAAACAGAACATGAAGGATTTTGAAGAATATTCCAAAGAGGTTTTGTTATACTGTAGAAAACAGGAGGGAATGCCTGAGATTTTTTTTTTAATAAATATTTAAGGAAAACAAACGCACAAGCAAACAAGCCTTAACTAGCCTAAAGCTGGACGTAACGCCATGTCCAGGTTGATAGGTCTTTTCTAGTTCTAATAACCATGAATTTATGAACTGCCAACCTCTGAGCCATTTCAACAGCTGGAAAACATATACTCTTCCCTATTAACCTCTTGGAAAGGCTGAAAATTCCCCATCACAGCTCTGGCTGTGGTTGCTTACTTCAGCTGAGACCAGAATGAGCCTTCACCATAGAGCTCTAGACAGGAAAATAAGAGGGCAGACAAGGAACAGCAATTTGCTGAAAGACTTCAGTCCCGTGTTCTCTGTCCAGAAAGTCCTTCAGTTGCCCAGCTACAACAAGGACACACCTTGTACAGGTACTACACACCACAAGCGACCCCAAGATGTCCAATTAATTCAGGAAGTAACTACCTAAGAGCAGCATTCAACCATCTCTCATTCAGCCCCCAACCTTTCTAATTCAAAAAAAAGGTAACTGGGATAGACAGGTAAAACAGCTCAGACCTTAAGTGAGTATCTACCTGATACTCTTAGACAAAGCTTGTAACAGTCATTATTTTCTCTTAAAAAGGTTTGAGATCTGTTTTCTGCACTAAGTCATTGCTGATGATTTATTAAGATACACTGGAAGTTATAAACAAATTACATTTTAAGGATATTTTGTGGCTTTGCTGTATTGTTCCCCTGAAAGACATCATGGAAACTCCTGCTCTTCCTTTTTACCTTACTCTGAATTATCATTCCACTGAAAATATATCTGTGACCTGGACTGGATTCACAGGAAGAGAACCTGGTTTTGAAATCAAACTGCAGATGAAATAAATTCACTTGTATGCTTCATTTTCAACTACCTTAAGGAAAAGAAATGGAATTTATTTTTTGTTACTCTTCCTAAGCAAGAGCTAGTTTGCCTTTAGCTGAAGACACAAAGCCTATTTTGCTATTTGGTAGATACTGAATATAAATGCAGTTATTCACCTCGAATTTAGCCCACCTAGAATAGGGAAATGAAATACTTAATTTTGAGTCAACAATGCTTAGTGATAAAGCTGAGGGAAATTATTGTATGTAGACCCCAAAAATCAGAAAAATAAGTGAGAGAAAATGAAGCCATACCATTTAAATCTGCATTTTCAAATCTGACCCAAATGATCTTCTCCTTTTCTTCTGCCGGTGGGGTACCGCTGTAGGCCTGGACAAAAAGAAAAAGGGTTGAAATAAGAAAGTTTAATACCATTTTTTTTCCCTCTATAGGTGATAGGTTGAATGCAAGTCAAAAAAGAAAACCAGAGATACATGTATCTTTTTGTCCCTAGTATCCTTGGGAGGTTTTGTTTCAAAAATTAATGGTTCCACGATCAACATATACCACACTAAATAGAACTCAACAACCCAACATCACTTACTAATATAGAGATGACATGACACATCACAATAAGTCTTCTAGAGCAGGTCAGAAATGCCCCATGACTTACAGCACTTTAGTCAAGCTAAAATACAGCGGTGTCTGCGATCGTCAGCTTTTGCAGCTGTGCACTACATCTGAAAGCAATGCTGCAGGTTCTCACGCGAGGCATTTTTACTTTTAAAATTCTCTTTAATTTGCTTAAAAGCTTTGTAAGCAGGACTGAGGAAAGAAAGAGGCCTTTACTACATAGTTTATTTTACTGACATGTTTTAGTTATATTTGTGACATCTTTAATATAGCCATTTAAAAGAGAATAAACTGTAACTCCAGTAAAAGAGATCCCTGTTTCAGTTCTGTGTTCTACAGATTTCCACTAAAAGATGAGATACAAAAAGAGACTGCGAAGGAGACTTGTCGTGCTTCCAAACTGCAAGTTTTACAGTTCTCGGGAGAAACTGTGGTAGTAAGAACGTGAGCTGCAGTAGAAATACCATCACTTCCAAATGAATTATAACAAAATACTGTGCAGTATTTTGAATTAAATATGAAAAGAGCTTGTATAACCACTTTATACTTGCCAGAAACATGAACTAAAAATACAGATTTAAAAAGTAAGTGTGGGTATTGCTTTTCAAAACAAATCACATTCCATGCTCCCAAGGCACACTGATTTGTAAAATAAAACACAGATTGTACCCTTCAACTGCAGAGGGGAAAAAATGGAGGCGTGTGTGGAATGTAGCAGTCCTTTAAATGAAAGTTTGACTATTTTTAGTTTTGACCATGAAGCCAAAATGCATTTCACAAATCGATATCGGTGAGGGAAATTCTTCAATTTCTATGTAGCTAAGATTTTCATTTCAATTATTCCTCATCAGAGGAAACCTGTAGGCCCAGTCTTCAGCTGGTACGCAGTCTACTCTTTCAAAAACCTGCTCTCAAGATCCAAATTCAAAAAACAAAAAAAAATGGCTTACTGTTTTTCAGTATTTTGGTCACCTGACACACACTTAAACTGCTCTGTACACCAAAAAAATAGTTTTAAAGATCTACACGTACCTGTGGCACAACATCTTGAAGAAAGGTAACAACGCTTTCCATATACGACTGTTCCCTTGAAAACAGAAGGAGAATTTTTAACTACCACAGAAGTTCAGAAAAAATCGTGAATATATTAAATAAGATTTAATCAGCAGAGAAAACATGTACAGACTTTAGCCCAAAGAAAAATACTTAGTATGCAATGCAGTTATTTAATATTCTGCCAAACATTCTGATAATATAAATAGTGGCTTAAAAGTCTGTAAAAAGCTCAGTGATACTTGGTTATAAAATAATTGCTTGGGGGGAAAGTACAAAAAGTAACAGTCAAGAAATAAATCACATTCTTCACATCAGAGTGGCCGACTGAAGTAGAATGGGCATTTGGAAGTTACTCCTCAGTATTTTTCTACTTGATTTGGCTATTACATCATGAGGATGAGGACTTGAGCTAAGGGCTACAGCTCTCCTCGTGGGGCAAGCAAATGTTAAGAGCTCACATGCACAATGATGAAGTAAGTGGTGGTGCTCAGTGGGAGAAGATGGAACAAAACCCTATCTCAGGAGAGTAAGGGGGTATTTTCAGAGATTTTATAGCTTGGGAAGCTTATTCCTTCTTGGAAGTTCATTAGCAGCAACGATTTAGAATAGTATATAGTGGAAGACGTTTATTCTGGTAGATTTAAACTAATGCTTTTATTAGCTTATCCCTGCATGAGCGGCGAGTCTCTTGTGTAACTGCTGAAGCAACCGACTCTGTGGGGTGACCAGCTCAGACAGCCGGTGGTGAAACTACGCAGAGAGTTTGTGTTTGCTGTAATGAGTAACCCTGAAACACACTGGCAACAAGAACTATCATCATAAAGACTAAAATATTTTTTTAAAACTTGAACTCTTTAGGTAACAACTTTGGCAGCCCCCAAATCAATTCTTATATTGGTAGTCATTTTCCCTATGCTAACTCAAGATTTCTAACAGTAACAAAGAAAAATTGAAATCCTGGAAATCTAGACTCATGGCGTCCAAAAGTACACAGGCTTTCTTCATGCTTTCTGAAATTGTGCTTCGTAAGATTCGTTATTAGACATTGGAGTGGTTAGTATTTAAGAATTAAGTACTCTGCCCTGTACACAGCAATACAGAAGACACTCAAGTCAATTGCTACAACACCTGGATGAGGTTAACGGGTTGACTCCTCTCTGAAAACAGAGATAAATCTAAACCATAAAGTTTTAGCTTTTAGAAAGCTTATTCCATCCCATAACAAAACTAGATTTTGTTCAGCAAGCCCAGGATTACCGCATCAAAGTTCATCTTACTGCTTTAAGGTGAGGGCTCACAAATGAGCTGTGTTTTCTGATGCTGATTCTTCTTTGATTTATGTAGGTCACCAAAACTGCCTTTGTATACCTTCAGAGCCCTTTATTACCTAGCAATAATACTTGTCTACAGGTATGGTATTAAACACAGTGTTTGAACTTCTCACGTGAATGCCTACCAGCAAGAGTCATACTGTCTTTATTTTCCAGCTCATGAAATGAATACTTCCCCCCCCCCCCCCCCCCCAAGTACATCTTGAAACAAAGTTGATGTTTAGGAAATGCTTTATTGGGTGTATGTACTCTAAATCTCTTCTGAAGTTGAAAAACTTTTCAAGAAGAGATCTTCGCAGTGCTTAAAGACAAGCAAAACAACAAAACTTACCAAAAAACCCCCCAAGACTTTCCACTGGTAAAAATCTAGGAGCGTAACACAAGCAGCAGAACACTGCCACAGGCTGCTCAACATACACAAACTCTCAAAAAGACTGACATTTTTGAGGTGAAAAGATATAGCTCAAGAACAAGCCACCACATTTAATGAAACAAAAGAACAGACAATCTTATTCCTACAGTGGTTTTCTATTATGAAGTTTTTAAGCATACTTTGAAGAAAGGGCCTTTGTAAATAGAAATGCATTTGTTGAGAAATTCTGCAATGTAAAAAAATGCCTATTGTATCAGACGGCTGTAAGACAAACCTCTAACACAACTTTTTGTGTTACAACAATAGGTTTCTTGTGCTCCCTGGTAAAAATAAAGTGAATTTTGATGTTGAAAAATACAGCAATTTCCAGCAGCAAACCAACAGCCGCTGAAAAGGACAGTACAAGTGAAAACTTCAATTCGGTGCCATTTTGCGGGAACAATTCAGCAGTGTAACATCCTCAGGAAAAAAGAAAAGTGCTACAGATTTTAACAAAGACGAGACCATAAATCTTCTACACTGTTTTGTGAAGCTCTTTTGCCATGAAGGTATCTTCACGTGAACACAATGAAAATAAGGATACCCAATTAAAAAAAAATGGCCTCTTATGCATTCTGACTGGAGAGAGGTAGCTTCTTCCTTTGTTCTTGGTTTTGTTCTCTTCAGCAAAAGAAATTAGAATCCACAATTCTACTTACTGAAGGAATTTAATGACAGGCTTGTATCTGTTAATATATCCTAATTAATACATGTCTATTGAAAAGACAGCAAGAAAGGAACATGCTACACATTTTCCCTCTAGGCTAAGGAAGAAGTTTGCAACCATAGATGTACAGCTGGTGTAGTGTTTGCACAGCAAACACAACTCTGTAAACAAACAATAAAACATCACTTTAAAAAAAAAAAACAAACACACACACAAACATTATGCCTTTAAAACATACACATTCAAGGTTCTGTATATTAAGCTAAAAACATCACATTTAGGGAGACAGTTTGACCTGCACAGTCCTAGGAGACAGGAATACAACATCTGTTTATTTTATTGGAAAATACTCCATGCAACAAAACCGTACTGTCAACGCAAGCCCTCACAGCTGGCTCTGAAAGAGAACTCAGGCTAGGTTCTTCTTCTACAAGAAAATTAAAAAAACATTTCAAATAAGGGCTACTCTTCTAGAAGGCGCTTACGTGACAGCTTGTGGGCGAACCACCACTCCTCCAGTACATCGACTAGGGCGGCGCGGAGATTCTGTCGCCATCGTTTCTGTACAGATACCTGTAAGAAACACATTTCTTTTTAATAATCATTTGTATCAGGATTAGTTAAGGCACTAGTGTTTGACGCATTCTTCAGGATGATACAACCCTCTTGAAGAAGGAAACTTTGAGTTATACAAACCTGTGAGGCACCATGACTCTATGCAGAACTCTTAAAAAAACATAAACAAACAAACTTCTATTTTCAGTACCTCAATCACTACAGCTCCTGCAACGTATGTGAAAGCAAAAAAGAACAACAAACCTATAGAATCACAGAATGATATGGGGTTGGAAGGGACCTCTGGAGATCATCTAGTCCAACCCCTATGTGATAGAGTATTTTCTTCAAACTGCACATTAAAGACCAAGCTGCAGGTACACAGTTATCAACAGCATTATTTAAGACTATTATTTACTAACGAGCTGTTGTCTTTGAAAATAATTACAAAGAAATCACCTGCAATCACAATTGCAGCACATTGTACCCTTGGAAAATCTGTAACGGGTTACACTGAAGCTAACACAAAAAGCGTGACAGAACACAGCCTCCTGGGTTTTTTTATGTCAGGTTTTTGTGTCGCCTTCAAGTTTTTCTTCACACCTCTGTTCTTCCACAAGAAAAAACTCAGCATTACATTCCTAAAGGCAGAAAACCACTTGAGGAACACCACAGATCCCAGTCACCTCTTGGCTCCACCATCTGCCCCCTCTGCCCCAAACCAAGAACTGGGGCATAAAGTGAGAAGAAAATCCAACCCCCCAAGTGGTGGGTATCGATTATCAGCACCATTTCACCTTTGGGCAGCCTCTGTACGGGCCATGTCACGAGGGGAGGCACGAACCAACGCTCATCCCCTCACAAATCAACAAGAAAACGCCCAGCAAAACAACCGAAGTTTGACACACACGGCGAGCAACCTCTGAAGGGAAAATACCACATAAAAGATTTAAAAAAAAAAAAAAATCTCCTCACGTTATGCAGGCGGACACCCAGGCCAGAAAGGGCTCGCTGCCCGCCCCAGAGCCCCGCGGCCCTGAGGGGCTCCCACAGCGGGACCCCCCCGCCGGCCGCGGGCGGGAAGCGGCCGGGAACCGCCGGGCACCTCAATCACCCGTTATTGAGCAACCCCACAGCGAAACGGGCTCTACCCCCGCCGCGGATCAGGCCGCAGCCGGCCGGGGGAAGCGCCTCGACCCGCCGGACGCGGCTCTCCGCCCGCCCAGCACCCTCCCGGGCCGGCGGCTCCCTCAGGCCTCCGCCCGCCCTCCCTCCCTCAGCGCCTCGGTCCCTGCCCGGCCTCGGACCCCCTCGGAGCTGGCCAGAGCCCGGGCCCGCCCCACAGCACCGACCCAGCGCCGTCCCCTCCGGTGGCCGCCCCGTCACCCCTCACCTGCCGCCTCCGCCCGGCGCCGCACTGACAGTGTTTGGGACCCCCACGGGGAATGACACCCAGCGCACCGCGCGCGGCCAGCCAATCAGACGCCTCCGAAGGCGGGCCGCTTCCCGCCGCCGTCCAATCCCCGGCCGGGTTCTCCAGCGGTGGGCGGGGCGCGGAGGAGCGGCTGCGCTCCAAGCTGGGTTGAGGCAGCGAACGGCGGTCGCCCCCCCCCACCTCCCCCTCCCGCTGCTTTGTTTACATCGCGATCTCGCGAGAGCGGCTGCGCCAGTCCCGCGCACGTGGGCGGGAGGCGGGGCCGCTGGGCGGTGCGTCACGCGGGGCGTTGGCGGAATGTTTACCTTCCGCGCGGCCGTGCGTCGTGACGTTGGGGAGGGCGGGGCGAAGGGCGGGTAGACATGGCCGCCGGCCGGGAGCGATGTCCTTTCAGGGTTTGGGGGTTCGAGCACCGGTGGGTCTGCGGCGCTCTGGGTGCTCGACGTGATGCGTTTCTGCGTCACCGCCTTCGTAGGCAGGACGTCACAGCCGGTCAGCGTTCGGAGGATCACGGAGCGGCGCGGGAGGGAAGGGACCGCCGGACATCACCCGGCCCAGCGAGTGAGGGGGGATTGTCCCCCTCTGCTCCGCTCTGGGGAGACACCCCCCCCCCCCGGGTGCTGTCTCTGGGGCCACCAACACCAGAAGGACATGGAGCTGTTGGAGTGACTCCAGAGGAGGCCCCAGAGACGCTGGGAGCCCCTCTGGTGGGAGGGGGCGCTGAGAGAGCTGGGCGGGTTCAGCCTGGAGAAGAGGCGGCTCCGGGGAGACCTTAAAGCCCCTTCCAGTCCTTCAAAGGGCTCCAGCAGAGATGGGGAGGGACTCTGGATGAGGGAGGGGAGCCGTAGGAGGAGGGAGAAGGGTTTGACACTACGAGAGAGGGGGGGCTCTCGGGTCCCTCCTTTCCCTCAGGAAGGGGCTGGGGATGTCCAAGTTTAGAACGGCCACAGGGGGAGGAGGAGGCACACCTTCCTGTCCGCAGCAGAATTTGATCAGAGTTTAAATTTTTGCTTCCATAGAGAGTGAAGAAAATGGGAACACTGCTGTGTTTTCTTCTGCACGCTTAGATTCCAAGTGGCACCACAGATACTCATCCAACCACCGCGCATCTTAGTTGTGCCCAGCCATTTTTAAAAGGCTGAACGCCATGAGGTGAGAGTGAAAACCTTCTCAGCCTGGAGAAGAGAAGGCTCCAGGGAGACCTCATAGCAGCCTTCCAGTACCTGAAGGGGCTACAGGAGAGCTGGGGAGGGACTTTCTGTCAGGGAGTGCAGTGACAGGACAAGGGACAATGGTTTTAAATTGGAAGAGGAGAGATTTAGATTAGACACCAGAACGAAATTCTTTGCTGTGAGGGTGGTGGAACAGGTTGCCCAGAGGAGCTGTGGCTGCCCCATCCCTGGAGGGGTTCAAGGCCAGGCTGGATGGGGCTTGGAGCAACCTGCTCTGGTGGGAGGTGCCCCTGCCCAGGCCAGGGGGGTTGGAACAAGATGATCTTTAAGGTCCTTTCCAATTCTAACCATTTCATGAAAACAGACAATTACTATCATAATTGTTGCCAGGGTTATCTGTGGGTAAGCACACTTGGCTGCTGTCAGCCCCTCTCCACTTCTCCCTGTGGACGGTGCATTAATTTCAGCAGCACTTACCCCAAAACTTCCTTAGGAACCGTGATTTCCATCCTTTATATGCAGGAAAGAAATTCTTGAAGGATCTGTTTTGGATGGAGCATTATTTCATCTCCTGCGACGGCGCTGCCCTCACAGGCCGGATGAAAGAGAATTAGACATTTCCAGAAAGCGTTGGATTCCCCCCCAGGATCTCTGTAACCATGGTAACACAGAGAGAGAGAGCAGGCCTGATTTCAACCCCTGTTTTATTGTTCCAGCAGTAAAGAATTAAATTCTATAAATAACCACACCCTGGCCATTAGAATAAAACACCAGCCTTTTACTTCCCCATTAAATAAAAAAAACACAGGTTATTTATTGCTAAACATTCAGCCTAAAATGACAAGATCATTTCAATACTAAAACTGTGTGGGGGATGTCTCATCTCCCAAGCCATGAAGCCACAGTGAAGAAGGGGAAAGAGATGTTTTAACGACTAAAAAAATATATAAATAAATAGGAATGCACTCAACAAAACTGAAGCTTGAAATTAAAAAAAATAATAATAATTTTTTAAAAAAAAGGCACCCCCATCCAATTTTCATGTGTTTTATTTAGGTGAACATACACATGGTCCACATACGCAACAAAAATAAGTCATAAAATAATTTAAGAACTTGTGTTGAAAGGTATTAGCAGCACCATCGGTAGTGGAATAGCAGGAAATTCACGCCTCCGAAGGGCAGACATTTATGCCTGGATAAAAATGCCATCGTTTCTAAGAGGGGATGGGAATGGCTTTATAGGATGCTTCTGGGAGTTGGGAGTTTTAAAACACACTTTTTTTTGCTAAATACTGTTGACGATTAATGTTACAAAAGATACAACTAAGTTAGATACTGCATAGTATTTTAATTAACGTAAAGAAATCGACATTGAGCTGTGTAAAGCAAGACTCAACATCTCGGCTTCCAAGTACATTTCATTTCTGAGTAGAGAAATCTAAAATTTAAAAACAAGATATAGACCTAGTGTATTCTCTAAAAGACACACTTTAGGTGGAACGTATAGTACTACGAAAATACATATCTTCCATTCTGTTTAATAATTTACTTTAGTTAAAAAGTTGTGAAATTCTCGTCACAAGAAGCGTATACAAATTCATGACTTTAGTAAATTAACAAAAAGGATTATTTGTTGGGTTTTTTTTTTAAACAAGGTTTAGCCCCGCTGTAACAATTATACAAGGAAGAAAAGAGACTACATTTATATGAAGGAATACAAATTTACACACATTTTACAGTGACTTATACCCTACACATCTACAAAATTCACAGTTATAATACAAGCAAGTACAAGGCTGGGATAAAGCTGTTTGATACCAAAAAAAGTTTCTACTTTTAAAAAAAAAATATTAAACGGGAAGAGTTTCAGACTTTTGCACCAACTTTAAAATTCTAAACCAGACCCAAAATAACACTTCTTTGCACAAGGGCCCCTCAGCAGACGCAGACGGCTTTCCGGGGGGGGTGGAAGAGCGAGGTGCTGAGCTTCTTCTGGCCCCGCAGGCTGCGGCGCATGGTCAGCTTGGCTGAGTTTTTGCGCTGGGGAGTCGGGGACATGCCTTCGGGTGGGACGCTCATGTTTCGACTCAAGCCACGTCTCGGCTTCTTCACAGCTGGGCCGGAGTTGGATTCTTCCAATGTCCTTTTAAAGTTTGCCGTGGGCATCCTCTCTGCGTCTTGGGCTTTTGTTTGGCTGTTAGGAGACCCCTTCAAGCCTTTTTGGTCCGTGCCTGAATTTGCGGAGTTGGAAGGGGAGAGATTGACCGACAAACCATTGCTGTAGGATTCGTGTATCCTCAAAGCCAAGGCTTTGCTGCACTTCTCCTCCTGCGGGCCTGAATCCTTCAGGGTTGCTCCTGACGAAGGTGAATTGCTTTTGGCAATCTCGTTTGGCAGCTCTAAATATTTTTCTGAGATCATGTTGCTATGCATGAGGGGAGGAACAGGCTCAGAAGAATTCGATCGTGGCCATGGATCATCTTCCAAAAGCTGTGGAAAAAGAAACAAATATTTAGGGATAAATATAATTGTTTCACCCCCATTATCCTTTGAGGGTAGACAGTGTGTGATGGAACTTCCCAAAACCTTATCAGAGACAGAAAAATCCTACTCCCAAACACAGCTGTCTTTTTTCCAGGTTGAGAGGTGGAAAGAGATTCAGACTGGGATCTGAACTCAGGACTTTGTCCAAACCAACTTCATAAAACCATTTATTTCCATCATCCAATTTGCAAGTGTCTCAATGGCAGACGTACGCGTTTCATTCAGAGGGCTGTTCGGCCTCCCTCTGCCCTTGTACCTTTCTTTTTGCTGCTACCAAATGCTGATGGATCTGTTGTTAATTTAGGAAGCCACGTAGAAAGTGCTGCCTGCAACCTCTGTCCTGTGATTTCCATCTGTTTTCATATGCACCTGTGCTGCCATCTCAACACTTCACCCCTCATCAGACAGCCAAGAACTATTAGGGCCAAGAGCTGAAAAAGTCTCCCGACCTTTGTTACATTTACCATTCTTCGTTAGTGCATAACCAGATTAGCAGGGAGACTGACAAGCTCTGGGTGCCCTGATCGCATACAGGAAGGTGGAGCATCAGACAAAGCTATTCTAAAAATAGTTACTGTTTGCTATGCAAAGAAACGCGTTTTATTGCCTAGTTTTATGCTCTACAATTTGGAAAGCAAACAACTCCACTCCTCACAGCACCATCTCTCCACTCTCTACGAAGCCCAGTTGTTCTGTACATCGTGGAGAAGGTGCTTATCGTGATGTCCTGAGAGCCAGGGACTTTTTAAGCCTTAACCCACCTTCAGGTGCTCGGCCCCTCTGCAGCCTTTGATGAGTGTTTTTTGTCTCATCCTCAGCTTTACCAACACTCAAACGGGGACAATTCTTGCTTTCGCTATCCACAGGGGGATTAGGAAAATGAGTATTTATGCAGTGCCCTGAAGATATGAATTATGACCTTATTAAAGATTTAATTGTGAAGAAATCCCTAGTTACTAAGCAAGTCCTTCAAAAATAAATTTCAAGGCCACGTTACTTTACATTCCATCCAGGGAAGGCAAGTGACAATGACTGTTTAAAGAAAAGAATGTGTTGAAAACACAAACACACCCACAGCTGACTCAGAGTAAGGCAATGTAACATCTCAGATGAATAAATAGATACTTTTGAAGTCACAACCCAGAACAACTTCAGTTCACCTTCAAGAAGATGATCCAGCACTTCTCAGCACTTGTGAAAAATCTAATACTAGGGTTTAATAAAAATGCACTCCAAAAGGGAAAATAATCAGAATTGTTTCTAGCATCTAGACTTGGTTCTCCGCTGTCCTCAGCTCCCCTCCTGCTCCCCGTGGTTAGTGATGGAACAAAACAAAGAATACAACACAAATCAACAATTTCATTTCTCAACAGTCTAATCAATCAAATTTTATCCCTGGCCACAGGAATACTTGAATTAATTTGAGATTAGTAGTTGTTGCCAGAAGGATATGCAATCAACACACACTTCTGTTTAACTGAGAAACTTTGATTTAGTCTCTATCTATTTCCAAATGAATTGTTTTGGAAGGTAGCAGCTGTTAGAGTCAAGGCTATTCGTGCTTCTTTCAGTTCTCTGAAGACACCTTTCCCATTGCCACCTCTTTTCACTGACCTGTCCTCACTGGGCTAAAATCCTACCACAGCCTCCAGGAGATCAGACTGATCCAGGGAACCACTTCTCCTTTCTTTACAGAAACGTGCTGTACTTTCTCTCATGTAATCAACAAAAGGGGGCTTTTGCCTCCTATGTGGCTGATGTTATCACTAGGATCACAAAGAACCATGAAATAAGGGCATTTCCTGAATCTCTGTCCCGTCATGGCCGTTAGAAAAATATTCCAAAATGCGTATTCTGAAACACTTGTGTGGCTACACTTTGTAAAAAGAACTGGCACCTTATGATAAGGCTCCCATTTAATTTCTACAATTCCTGTATTCAACCCTTTTTGGGGAGAGTCCCAACTGCCTCGACTATATTTCACATCATTTCAGTTGTAAAGAAAGTGTTGAGCCCCCAAGCCGTCCTGCCTGCACGGACTGTTGCCCTGAAGGCTGTGGAAATGGAAAGCCTCCAGCCCAGCCACTGCACAACCAAAGCTCATGGAAATATGTTTTCCCTTCCATTATAGCTCTTGCCTAATTGATAAAGCTCTTTGTACTATGAAAAAGATACTATCACTCAGGATGGCGTAGTTACCAAATATACTTACAGATAACTACAACTATTCTTGGTTTACAAAAAACATACGTGGAGACACAACCGCTAAGACATTTCATTTATTACCATCTGTCTGGAGATATTTGCTTTTTTTCTGAAGTATTTCAATATTATTCTGAGAGTACAGTGGTCTTTTTCTGTCTCTCTTCTTTTCAACTTCCTTCTCACATTTCTTCTGCTATTTACAGGTACTCCATGAGGAGAGTCGGATGCTTGTAATTAAAGCAAAAACCTGTATTAGATTAGTACTTTTAATTAAAAAAAAAAAAAACCAAGTGCCGAGGAAATAGGATCAATGTTTTTAAATTGGCAACACCAGTTCTGTTTTAATCCAGGAGGAGAAAACCTTTTGCATTTAAATAGAACTGATTTATACTTATATTATCCACTCAGACTGTAACCAGGCAAGATTTTCTTTTGGGTTTTGCACATTAAGCCAAAAAAATAACATACGGCCTTATCTACACGATGAGCACCAAAATTGTTAGTCATCTCAAGTTTTGATCTATTCACTGAATCTAGTTAGATGGCGAAGGGGAATCTTAGAAAAAAAAAACCCAAAACATTTTCACTAAGTCCTTATCCAGAAATGTGTCTTCCTGGATATTTTGCAGTCAACACCTCAACATTTATTCAAGGAGTACTGATAACAGATTACACACAGAACATATGGCCCAACTTAAAAGCTTAGGAGTATTTACAATTCAAATAATTTTTCTGCACTCAAGATTTTGCTAGATTTGAAGCTCTTTTCATGTAATTTGCTACACTGGCTGGAAAGGAAGGAGACAGAAAGGTTGAGCTTGCCATTTTATTAGCATCTTGTTTCTACCAAGGGAATGTTAATGACTCCCTTCCTAATTTTTGCTTTCTTTTTACTTTGCCCAAAGGATAGTTATCCAAAGATACTGCAGAACATCAAAGGACAGTTACTTAAATCAGGAGCAGCTCATAATTACTGAAACAAACATCCACTCATAACCGAACTCCAGTTCTTAGAGGAAAAAATAAAAAAAGCTTCTGAACAGCTCTGCTTTATATCCACGATTAGAACTCCTAACTGGAGGACAGACCTTGTATTATAATGGATTTTCCTCTAACAAAGAATATTAAATCTACCAGAGGGACATAATAAGATCTCCCAATCCAGAAAGAAAGCATTCTTTACAATGGTGTCTGTTTGAATACATTAACCATGGGCTACCTTAAAAAAAACCAAACACCACTACAACCAAACCGAACCACCCCAAGATTAAGAACTCCTTCTCAAGCAGCCTGGAATTCATCAGCTGAGAAGCTGCACCAGTATCTGGCAAGGCAGGAAAAGAAACTGCAGCCCAATTTATTCTAAGGAGATGGGGGTTGGGTTGTTTTTCCTTTTTTTCAACTCCTGATCTCCACAGTCTGATTCCTCTCTTTCACAGCCAACTTCTGATTTTGCGGGGGATCTCGGAAAGCTGACTTTTAAGAAACAGTACATTGAAAGTTGCGTGAACTATGCACGAAGTTACAGTAATCTTTTCTTCTGCATTAAGGAGGGAATGCTGATCAACAACTACTAAGAAGGATTTTAAGAGTTAAAATAAAGATTGTATCCCTAAATTCAGCAATTCTGAGGAGTTCATACTTTAATACTCTGCCTTCAGTGTTCCAAAGTCTTTTAAGAAATATAATTAGAAGTTCACCTGTTTCTCTAGAACTTTGTACATCGAAACATTGACAATATGGCCAGGCAATTACTGTCAAGTTATTGTCCTACACCTGAAATCTATTCACTGCCTACTCCACTGCAGTTAAATCAATCAAACAAAAAAAAAAAAAGCAATACTAAACAGTGGTTTAAGTTGACAAGCCAGTAGTTTCGAAAAGTATTCAATCACTGGGACAATGGTGTAGGCAAAGCATTGCCAATCCTATGCATCACAGTAAGCTGCATCAAAAGAAATACCTGCTAGCGGAAGAAAAGGGAGATCAATACATATTTAGTGGGCTCCACACTCAAAAATGGAACAGATAAATTTAAAACACTGAAGAAAAATGTTACCTTGACAGGGGGGGTACAGCAGCGGGAGGGTGTCATGACATTGGTATCAGGGCTGCTATAGGAGGGACCCTCTGCCAAGTTGAGATACAATTCTTCTTCGTTTTCCAAGTCGCTTTTGCCGTCCTGCAGCGGGGAGATGCAGATGACGATGGCGCTGGTGTTATCTGCACGAAGCATGCGCTGCCTCCACCGGCCCAGGGCTCTGTTCACCAGCATCTTGGCACAAGACTGTCGGTGCTCTCCCTTTTAAGACAGAAGAGAGGGACAGTGTAAAGCAAACCAGGTCCACTTTAATTATAAATGAAAGATGGAGAGTTGATGTGGCACAGCTTGGAATATATATTCCTATGTATCATGTGCTAAAGTAGCTTGATTCAGAAACACAAGAGGAAAAATTAATTGAAATCAATCTTTCTTCTTAGTGAAATATAATTTTAAAATCAGTTTACAGTAGAATCCTTGTATAAATATATACGGGTGCTTTAAACCGTAAAATTGATGCAATAACTTGCATAAATAGCCTGGTCATAACACACCTACAGTCTCTCCTGAAGTCTCTCAAGGGGTTTATGGACTATTTACTATCTGATGCTCAGATGCGCCACTATGCAAGTTCTAAATTGTTTTGTAAAATAAACCAGAGAAGGTTTTGTTTCAGACTTTTTACAAAACACGTAAAAACTAATAAACAATTGTCTGTGTTATAATATATGCGTTAACGTGAAATAAATTTCATTTTCAGACAATATTTTGCATCACTTCCTTAAAGAAGGACCACCTTTATTTCTCACAGATGTCATCCTGGTAGTTAAATTTCCCGAAAACAACAACATAATAATTCAAACATTGACAGTATATACAAGCACAGTGTCAACCACCTTGTAATAACTTATTATTTTGTGGCAAAACTATAAATATGCCTAAATTAAACACCACTATTAGGTACTTTCCACACCAGACTACACAACTTCTAGAGGAAAAAAAGTATTAAATTTCCACAATGACTTATAGCCACTGCTCTCACCATGAAGTATTTCTTCTCCTCGTGATCCTGGCACATGGAGATGGCATCTTGAGGCGGGATCATGTTCCACAGTCCATCGCTGCCAAGGATAATGTATTTGTGCTTCTGAGGATCAATTGTGTGCACACTAGTGTCAGGCTCAGGAGACACGACAAATTCGCCACTGTAGAAGTCGTAGCTCCAAAGATCACCTGGCGAAGGAGAAAATGTTACATTACACTTGAAAACAGGAATCCTGGAAACTACGGGAAAATGTTCCCAGGAAAACAATTATCACCAGTCTCAAGCCACTACCAGCAACACAAAGTAATTTCAGCACAATTACTGTTCTGCTGCTGTCACTTTCTGATGACATTTATTAATATGTAGCAATTGAAATAAACACATTCAAACCAACCTGTGTTTATAGATCTTCTACTCTCTTAGAACTAACATTTTCAGAGAAAGAGGAAATACAACAGATTAATACCTAGAAATCAGTGAAACCTCAATATCCAAACTAAAACCTAACTACTAAAGTTCTCTCCTCAAACAGAAGTAAAGCCTTACTTTGTTGAACCCACACCAAACTTAAGAAAATCTGCCTTTCCAGTTGTTGGTACAGTTTAAATACCGCAGACAAAATCCTTAGCTCTTGCACAGGCAATTATGGCACAGTTCATAGAACTAGGTTGGGGCTTGGGTGGAAGATCCCATAATCCCCTTTTTCGCCCCAAAACCATACACAACTTCAGACTTCAATCTGCACCAGGATGCTGTGCTGCCCTGCACACCCTAACAAGTCCTGCTCATGGAAGGGAAAACAAAACCCAAAACAACAA